>CM060932.1:560730845-561980845 GCA_030765085.1 Allium cepa
AGAAAAAAATATGAGTGTGAGAGATATGTAGTAAGGTCGTGATGTAAATGTGATGTGATTGTAATCAAAAATGTTCATGTATAGTGAGAGCATGAAATTGTACTATTTACAATTTGTAATAAATATTTGTTTGAATAAAAATTTCTGTTTGAATTCAAAATCTGTTTAACTTGTTCTGTTTGAATTCAAATTCGTAAATATTTGTTTGAATAAAATTTTTTGTTTGAATTCAAAATCTGTTTAACTTGTTCTGTTTGAATTCAAATTCGAATTCTGTGTAATTTAATTTTATTCAACAAATATTTATTTAAACTATGAAAAACAAAATAGTACATTACCAAATACATTTATATGAATGTATATATGTTTATTATCATCAAACAAAAATCATATAGCGCAAAGCGCATATTCAACAGTAGACGGTATTTCCTTGATAGTAAAAACTTGTCCCTATGATACCTTCTTTAAAAAAGGGAACCGGTTCTTCTTATGTCCATGTTTTTGAAATTGTAGTAGAGTGGTCCACTAGCCGGGTTCGTACACTGATTTTCAAAGTGACCCATTTGGTTGCACTTATAACAAAGGATCTTGGTCAAGTATAATTGCTTATTATGAGCTGGAGCTCCACATTCAGGCTTCTTTCCTGACCACTTCTTCCTTTTGCGCTTGATGAACGTCTTACTAGCAACAGGTATCACTGATAAAGGTTGGGCATTAACTGTTGGCACTACTTCCTTTAACTCCTTGCTCAATATCAAGAGTTTCAAACCTTAAACCCATACTGATCAGATTGGTAAAGGTACCATTGAGATGATTGGTCATTTCTCGACGGAAATCTTGTTGCATTACTTTCACGTACATTTCATTCTTTTTGAGTGGTGTATAAGTCAATCCTGGTCCAAAGTGGGATAATGCATTGTGCTTATGCTCATACTGCGCCACTGTCATCTTACCTTGTTTTAAATCAATGAAACTTCTAAACAACATAGTCCTTCCCACCTTTGGAATAAACTAAGCCTCAAAAACCTCTTTAAACCGTTATTAAGGGAAAACTTCTTCTGATGTATTCATGGTGACCGAATCCCAATAATCCATTGCTACTTTCTAAAGCTGACGCGATGCCAACAATCTCTTTCCAGCATCTCCAAACTGAAAATCCCCGAATATCCTTTCAGAAGAGCGGAGCCATGTCTGAACTCCCAAAATATCTTCAGTTCCATAGAAAGGCTTACCACCTAAAGTAGTGAAATTCTTGCACAAGGTCGCAAAGTTTTGTGGCGGTTGATCTGGCACCTCAGCTTCTACTATCGCCTCTACAATTGGCTCATTTCTAGGAGTTCTTCCATTTGTAGCCATGCTGGTTCCAGATCCTTTCCCTCTTCTTCCTCTTATACTCATTTTCAATAACCTAGATAAGCATCATGTATTATTGGAATACAAAGATAGAGTCAAGGATGATAAATGGTAAACCACAACAAAGGATCTAAAACCAGACTTTTAGGGGAGAAAAGGAAATGCTTTCTCAAGAGTAACTCATTCTGGAGCTCGATTCACCCTATCTCTAATGAGTTGTACCCCAATCAGGCTAAGGTGTTCACTCAACCAAAGCTCTGATACCAACTATAAAGACCTAGGCTTTTCAACCATCGGTAGTGGGTACACCCTCATAGTAGCTCACATTGGTACCTCCCATGCTTCTACGCCTAGCCTCTTGACTGTAAGCCCATATGGGTAACCAACCCAGAGGACATGTAAGGGTAAGAGTCATCTATTTGCTACCTAACAAGAAGCAAAAACCCTCTATCATGCTGCACTATCTATGCCTAAGTAGATGAGATGTGGAAGTATCCTAATAGAAGCAACACCACATAACTCAGCCTGCTCTCATGCTTTGGTTTTAATCATTTCTGAGAAATGATATCAATGCTCAACGAAGTAATAAATCATCTTAGAATGACGATAATAAAGAAGATGAATTAACAGATAGCCAAAAAACCAACTATCGAGGATATAAAATGATAATATATGGAAATTAAGTCTTGTATACTTACCACCACCCATTGAATTCAAACTTGTACTATTTCCTATTAACAAAAATATCGAACAAGTCAAAGTAGTGTTACCTCAAAGACATGTCTCACGATTATTCTTAACTTTCGAAATAGCGATAAGTCTACTTCTTCGACTTTTAGTGTTAATTATATAAATAAATCGTTCCCATATAAGTGAATCATTTTATGAAGATTATTTCATTTCCATAAACAAATCAAACCATTTCTTTTAAAAAAAATTGAATTCGTGCTTTGCTTCACATTACAAATATTAGATTTAAAACATTTTGTTCAAATAGTTTACTAACTTTGGAACATCATTATAAAAAGGATTTAACAACTTAAAACATCCTTATTTCATTGATTAATTAACTTTAAAACTTTGCTAACTAAGTTAATTAATTAACTTCAATAACTTTAAAGTAAATTACCTTTAAACATCATTAATCCAATTAATTAATAACAATTAAATACAACTAATTAAATTAATTTATAAATAATTAAATATCATTAACTGATTCACTAATTGTATAAATCTTGAAATGAAAGATTAACTAAAGTTGAATAGATTTATTAACTTCTAAAAGTCATTAATAACAAAGATTAATTAATTTAAAAACAATATTAATAATTTATTATTTAAGTTTAATCCATCATTGTTAAAAGATTAACTAACCGTAAACATCATTAGATAAAAAGATTGATTAATTCCAGAACATCGTTAACCAAGCGATTAGTTAATTTTAAACATATCATTAACAAGTTAATTAGTTAACTTTAATCCTTGTTAATTAATTAATTAATTAAACTAAATAATAATTATTAAAATAATTAATTATTCTTGAAAAATTAATAATAAAAAATTTTCTTAACTTGTAAAATAATTCCAAGCACGATGATGAAACCACACGATTTCGATAAAAGTTGATTGTTCAAAAGTGCCGTTATAGCGGCTATCGCTATACGCCTGTATGGGTAGTTCAGAATTCAAGGTTATGTCATTTGTAGTACAACCACACATCACAACGGAAGAATGTGAGCATATATACATGGTGATTTATAGTAATACAATGTATATCGAGCATTTACTAAAAAAGGCATAAATTTAACTAATAAAATTTCATATGTCTTATGATTCGCTCCCTAACTTTTCAAAGCGACTAACTTTCAAGCAACAAACTGATCCAACAATCAAACTATTATTTCATCAATACAACAAGCATTCAATAGCTATAATACGAACACAAATATAGTTTGAAAACATTTTGTTTGAAGATGGAAGCTTTACTCACCAAAATGCTTGCTAACTTAACCGAAATCGCACCATCTCTTCAAAAAACTCAAGAACTAAGCTTTCGTATGCACTTGACTTGATTTAGTGGACTTTATATGGATTTATGGGCTCGGCCTAGACCATATGAGGCTCGTCCATGGTGTGAATGTGGGGGATATGGGTCTTGTTTGATAGGTGGAGTGAAGTAGAGAAGTAAGGAGCTAGTTTATGTATTTTATCTTTAAAAAGAAGTGGAAAATTTGTGATTTTGAGTAACTAGAAGAAATGGATGAACTTGTAGACATAAGAGGATAGAAATGAAAATATGGAAATGAAAATGTAAAGTGAGAATGTGTGGAGATGTGGTGTATTTGTAGGAAGGGAGGAGGGTAGCTTATTAAATTGACTTTAGGAATTAAATATAACAAAGTGTTCATGAATTAGAAAGCTCCATCCACTTCCATACCTTCCTTACACAAGTTACCCCCAGATCCTCCTTAGCATGATTTGTTGTACTTATTTAGGGTGATTTAGGTGATGGTGTGGCACTTCATTAATTTTCTAAGGTTATATTATATATTTTTATGCATTTTATGTCAAATCATGTTTCATCTTTAAACTAAGCTTGATTATTAACTTGAACACATGAATGTACTTATCACATGATATCTGTACTTATGTGTACATGTGTAAATAAGTGATATAAAATATTCATAATGTTTTCGACAACTTTCCGATACCAAAAAGTTGAAATTTTGAAAAAAAAATTCGGTCACACTTTCTACTTCTATTTTAAACAACACTTTTGTTAAACAAAATTTGAAAATGATTTTAAAATCATTAATTAATACTTAAAATATTTTTATTTGGTTATTAAAATCCATTATTTAAATATTTAAAAATTATTTAAATACAAAGCGATTAATTTACGGGTCGTTAGTGAACCGGTTGACCGTTAGCGGTCGACCGCCTATATGGGGGTGATTGACAGGTCTTATAGTGGCGGCTAGGGTTGAACCTTGGCTAAATGACCCGGATTAAATTACTTTAGTCTAACTAATATGATTGATTCAAGCGCCTATAAATACAATCCTAACTCCTCGCTTCTCATGTCATATTTTCTAATCAAAGTAACGAAGCTCTACCATTCCCTTCTCTACTATTTTTATTAATTATGCAATATTATATATATGTATATACAATCAGAGAAGGGTAGAAAATAAAAGAGAAGAAGAGAAGAAGTGAATCAACATTGAAAAAAAAGGTAATTTCTATAGTTATGAATCTATATTCTCTTTAACCCCAAGTCTCTTCTCATGTCTGTAACTCTAATATTATGTATGTATCTTGTGGTACATATTCTTTTGGATTAGAAAGGAAAAGGAATCGATTATAAGGATAGATTTAGATTTGGGAGATTTGAAAAGCTTGAAAGGTGAGTGGAATATTAAGTAATTTACTTATAACATTGAGATTTAAATCATTGGATTTTATTTAATTACTATTCCTATAGAAGTTTTGATGAGTTGTAGGCATAAAACGAATGTAAAGGAATATCACCTACATATTCTATAAAATAGGTAATTGGAATCGGAATATTATTTACACCATGATCTAGAAATTTGAAAATCAGTCCCTAAATTTGTTAAAGTTAAATGTTGATAAAGTTGTAAAGTTTACTCTGGATTTATAGTTGGGTTGTAAAATGTTACTTTTAATTTAGATTGCCCTAGTTTGACTTAGAATGTAAATTTTTATGTTTTATTTTATTTGGAGTAGGATATAATTTAATTGTATCTATTTTCATCTAATTTCCATAAGTCATATAATTCCATAAATGTATAAAAATGCGTTATTTGAACTGTAAGACATACACCAAAAAATGAAAGGAATGTGTAAAGACGAAAGTTCTCCTTCGTAGCTTGCACTGTCTATTTCAATAAAAGAAAAGAAATAAATCTTTCTGATTTGCTAGGCTTTTCATTTTCTTGATTTATGGACAGTTTAATAGCAATCTTTTTTGGAAGGAACCTCTGGTAAATTAGAACATGGAATGGAATGTTCTAGTTTATGAATTAATAGCTAGAAATATATATACATACACACACACCTCGATATATAATATAAGCATACATGAAACGCGCTTATCGATTAAAAATAAAATATATACATAGCGTAATCTATGATGACTTGTATCAGTTATTAATAACGTACTAAAATATATGACTTAGAGGTGTAGATGGAAAAGCGATAATAACTCCAAAATTAATAGGGTAGTAATTGGTAGTCTAATGGGAGTTACACAAATTAAATGATCACATAAATGCATTTAGTGGGACTAGTTAAAGGATTTAATACAGCTTTTATATGAAAATGAAATAGGTATAATGGGTTGAATTAGAAAGGATAAATAAATGTTATTAGAGATTGTTCGATTAGAATAACAATGACCATTTATTACAGATAAGTGACATTTATGGAATATAGTAAATTAGCGTATAAGGTAGGAACTAAATGCTAGAAGGAATTATAATTTTCATAGCGAGAAATTATACATCGTTGATTATATGATTAGAATAAGCATGAATTATTAGGCCTAGCCCAATATTTAAGCTTAGGACTGTTGGTTCGGTTTAGTGGGTTTAGATGCAAGGTCAGTAGAGTTACACAACAGAAGTCCGCCCTTCACCTAAAGACTACCAGTAGTTGTGTATACTTACTACTGATGTGGGACATGTCCAACCATAGGACCCATTGTGAAGGGATATGCGTTGCGAATAGGTAGGCAAAATATACTAAGGGTTCACCTCAGTTTTGAAGTATTAAACGGTTCGATACTTTTAAGGAAATGGGTCTGCTTCATTTCTAATAAGAGGTATTGAATAACCAAAAGGGGCATTTTTCTTGACTTACGTTAGGTTAGTCTAATAGAGATTTCACCCGCAGAAGGCCGGTGGGATGTATGAGTATTGTTGTTGGACCAGTACTTAGTAGTAGGGTGTCATATAGGCTATACCACTAAAGGTCCCGAATGGTAAATAGCAAAGACTCGGGTTATGCCGTAACAGATTTTGCTTCCTACCAGTATAGAATTCATATCGGTTATGCACAGACCTCAAAGTCAGTTAGTAGCTGTTTGTTTGTCGGAGTTGGTGTAACAGCCCGAAATTTCAAACGCTTCATATTTAAATATTTGAATTATTTAACTATTTTAACCCAAGATTTAATGTGATTAAATATGATTTTATAACCTTATTCAAAACTTTTTAATTAATAACTAATGTTATAAAATTTAATTTTGAAACGTTTACAAAAATATATACTTTGGATAAATACTGAAAACGTGACTGGAAAGCGTTTTATTAAAAAATTAACTTTTTATTCAATACAAATTGTGTAAATATATTACAACTTGAATAGCTATCATATGATAACATATTACAAGAATAAAACTAGTATTAAAACTTCTCTTACCTTAATTAAACTGTAACGACGTAGGTTTTTCGACGTTTGATTTAGAATATTTAAATGGTTTTAAATATCGAATTTGAATTATAGATTGATTTTGAATATGGAAATTTTGTTTTTGATTTATAAAATAAATTCAAAATTTAAATATAGCGATTTATTGGATAATTTAATTATTGAATTTTATAATTGAATATTGGTTAAATTATCGTATCTTGGGATTTAAGCTCGATTAAAGTAATTTAAAGGCTTGTAAAATTTATATTAATAATAATGAAGACAATAAAAGTTTTAAAATTGAATTTAAAAGTGATTCTTTCAATTTTAAAAATAGTTTGTTCAGATCGACATTAAAAAATAACAATTGAGGGAACATTCTCGAAATTCGACGTAATTAGTTCCATTGGATCTGTAATATTAGATTATTATCGGATTTCAAATTTAGTAGCTTTTGAAGTTATCGTTTAGTCCTACGGGATAGAAACACGTTGAAATCAATATCTAAAATTCCATATGATAATTGGGTTTACAAGGCTATCTTCTCCATACGATCGAATTAGGACTCAAAACCTTTTCCATTGCGTTCGGAATAAGGGTATAACAATTTGAATGCCTAGCGACAAGCCTCAATAGAGATTCGATATTTTGGGTTACGAAATCAAGACTGTTAGGAAATTAAAATAATATATATAAATATTTATAAAATCAGATAAAGGTCAAATCATGGCCGTCTGCACAGTTTAAACATACATGCCCCCATTATCTTTTCAAACACGCTATTTCCATTTAAATTGTGTCTCCCTTTTCCTCTCTGCTTGTTTAAATCAAAATCACCTCATTTGAAAAAGAAAGAAGAGGGAGTAGAATAAATTCACGAGTCGAATTCAACTCAGGGGAAAAAAGTCGCGTGAGTTAGGGTATCGATCGAAGTGTGTGCGTGGCCGCGATGGAGTGAAGCTCGCGTATGAAGATGGAAAGACCAGCGATGGCAGCTGTGACTTTGGGCTTGGTGACATTGAAGTTGATCGAGGTGATCTTGGAGGTTTGATCGTGGTTCGACTAGAAGGGTGTGAGATGACGATGGTGCTGGAGGAAGGGAGCGTGTATGGACGATTTTGGGGAAACCTAGGTCGAAGAACAAGTGGAGGTACGGGATGTGGATTGTTTAGGGAGTAGGCAAGCATGGCTGCTCTAGCTCGTGGCACACGAGTATGGACGGGTGGCAATGCCAGGAAGAGGTAGTGGAGCCATGCGACATGTTGATGGCTGCTGTAGCTTGTTCGAGAGGAGGCAGTTTAGATTTTTTTTTTCAATTAAAGGTTAACATGGTAAATTATTTTACAAATTAAGCAATTATTAAATTAATTATAGTTGTAAGTCAATAATTAAAATTCAATAACTCTGTAATTTGAGGTCGAGATCGCGTGGATTTGGCAATGTTGGTTTCGTAGGGATGTAGGCCATATTATGGAATTGGTTCAGGAATTTTTCAAAGACAATTGGGATTTTGATAAATAAAAAAACAAAAACAAAAATTGGAAAGGATATTCAGCAAATTTAAAACCAAAGATGAGTAAATCTCACACATTTTGGATTGCTAGATTTTAATTTTAGTAGTTAAAATTGATTCTGGATGTTTGGCTAAATTAATCATCTATTGAAGGATATTATATGATATATATAGTAATTTATATAGTAGTAGTTGGAGTTATATTCTCACACATTATAGAGGATGAGACCCTATGCGTCCCGCATAATAGCGGATGACCCTATATACCACGATATCCCCCTCTAAGTGGGATTGGTATTATTTTATATTGTATTAACATCCATGGATGCAGGAAAAATAGGCTGGAGGAATCCAACTGGATTTCTCAAATATATTATTTATTTTTCATATATAGTGTTATATGATGTGTGTAGATAATCTGTTATCAAATATTGTTGAAATTTGAATTGTTGGATGCTATAGTAGCACTGGCCATTAATTTTGGTATTTTTAATACCATAAATATTATGCTTTGGAATTGGAAGGAATAGAAAGGAACTTTGGATATAAAAATATTTATATTGGAAATTGGGTTATTTTATAGAAAACTGAATTGAAAAATAAAAATAATAGTTTTTGTTTAAGTTTTACTTAACTATTCGTAAATCGTTTTAAGATAGAGATTTAAAAAAATGAATTATATAAAAGAATTTATAAATGATATTCAAGAAATATAAAAAAATAAGTTGAATTCGATATTAAAAATAGATCGGAAGTTATACATAGGATTAATAAAGGAATGGATTTATGAAAATGGAATTTTATAAATAAGACTGTTTTTATAAACAAGTAAGACTCAAAGGAGTTATTAAATTTTTTTATAAACGATGTTTATAAATAAAGGAAATCGATATCAAGATGATTAATTGGGACATTAATTTATAAGGTGAATTTATATTAGGGTATGGAAAATAGGGTGAGAAAAATAGTGGGTACTATTTTTGAAAAGTGAAAATGGTTAAGAAAATCGAAATGGAGGTGCTGTAATGGAAATCGAAAGGAATTTATATGTTGATTTGGTTATTGAGATTTTGAAAATATATTTTTAGTTTAAGAAGTTAGTTTCTTTTGAAAGGAAATTTTTACCATTTTAAACCATGAAATTTTAAACTAGTTGAGATTTAAATTCTTCAGTAAGTAGATTTTCAAATATTAAATATTTATTGAATAAATTCTAACTTTTAAAATCAGCTTTGAAATTTATTTATTTATCTAAAAATGAGTTATTGATGTTTACAATTTTTTTTGATATTTTAAATAATTACTTGAACATGTTTTTAAAAATAAATTTATTTTCTTTTTAAATACTTATTATATATATGTGTGTGTGTATATATACTCTAGAGTTTTGAAGTGAATGAAATTTTTTATTTATAAATTCTCTCGTGATTTGTAAAAAGAAATTTATAAAAATGATATGATTTTGAGGGAAGGAATTTTAAAAGAGATTTGGAGGAAATGGAAATTTCAAAATCTTGAATATGGAAATTTTGAAAATGAAAATGGAATTTATAAAAGAAGATATAAATTGTGGAATGGGGAAATAAACAAGTACATGGGGTTTTGGAAATTCAAAAGGGAATTTGTTAGCGGTTCCGACGACTTGTGAAATAAGCTACGAAATATTCTCTTAAGTATTTGTATCTGAAAAGAT
The DNA here is from genome assembly GCA_030765085.1 of Allium cepa. Classification (NCBI taxonomy): domain Eukaryota; kingdom Viridiplantae; phylum Streptophyta; class Magnoliopsida; order Asparagales; family Amaryllidaceae; genus Allium; species Allium cepa. The sequence continues at coordinate 560,740,841 of CM060932.1, forward strand.
TTTGGAAAATAAGACTTATAATATTTTCCTAAGTATAAAATGGAAAATTGGAAAATATTTCCAAGTGTTGAGATTGTTGGGAAATATTCGGTGATGGATTAAGTATTTGAAATTGTTTTCAAATGTTGGAAAGGATCGATATATCTTATAAAGATATTTTGAATATAAATATTTTGGGAAAAAGTTATAACAAGGCCTAGTGACGGCTTATGGATGTTTTATTGATAGTTAAATAACCAACTATAAATAATTGACCAATTTCGTTAATCGTTTCGAAGAGGCCGGAATTAGATTTAAATATCCAAAAACCGCTTCGATCTGGTTTGAACGTAACGAATGAATACCGTGAAGATGATGAAGTGGGTGATTCGGTTTGTCCAGACCAAGACAACTTGTATGGATGAATGCTATAAGAACATCGTCATTGGAGGACGATGAGCATTCTAAGTAAAATTGTTCTTGAAAGGTAATGCTTAGCCTCGTACCTCATCAACCGAGAATGACTAAAACAGGAGAGATGTAGCAAGGCTAAGTGGGTCGCATCCAATTAGGGTATGTCATCACTTTTCTATATATCCTCGGAAACCTATTTATTATGGATATGATTGTTCATGAAAGAAAGAGCGCTTGATGGTAAGGGTGGAAACACCTGGGATGATAACATATTCGGTCTACCTAGGTTAGGGGTAGGCTGGTCTTGTGTATCAGGGGATCCCGGCGTGGTCCTTGGTACATTGTTCTAGAGGTGTGCTGCGATGGACGGTGCCTCAGTGGCCCAATCATTTGTTGGGATCCATTCTCCAATACGAGCTTACGTTTTATTTGTAGAGCCTAGTATGCTGGAATTCAATTAATGTAATAATTTCAGCTATTTAGATAAGTAATTTTATTTAGACACTATTATAATATCACTAGATTTTCTATATAATATTTTTGTTATAGTAAGGGAAAGCCTATTGTGTTTATGTGTAAGGCTGTCGTACGAGATATATTTTCTTTCAAAGGGTTTTGATAAATCTAATAATTCAAATTAATTATGTTTTCTCACACTGGTTTTCCTGACTAACTCGGGTGTTATTTTATTATAATGCTCGGGTTAGCTCGAGTATTATAGATTTAGGATAGGATGCTACGGAGCTTAGGAGACGAGCTGGATGACAGAGAAGTATCTCCGTACTTAGCTTATATTCCGCTGTGCAAGGACAAGTTATATAACTGTCCAGTATGATGTATTGATTGTTGTACCCTGATGATTGTAAATATAAAATAGTTACATATGCTTTTGTATAAAAAAATCTATTATTATATATTATATTTTGTTCCATTGTGATTGTGAGATTTTGTGTTGTTGTTTATTTTCTTCTTTCTCTTTCTTCTTCTTTACCGTAGTTATCCGCTCTTTCGTACCATTTGGGTTGAACACGAGTGATTTCTTATCAATTCAAAGGGCATGGAGCTGCGGGTCGCTACATAGACTTAACTAAAGTAAGCATAATAATTAAGGGAATATTTAGTACATAAGGACCCTTAAATCAGGACATGGATTAAGAAGCATGTTTCATGGCTTGTTTTAGGGGTATGGTTCTGTATGGGCATGGCTTGGATGTATCTTAACTACATGGTTAAGGAGGGGTTTTTACTAACTTTTCCACTCAAATCCTAAGCTTATAAATACATATGCATATGCAATTCATTTTTACACAATTCATTTCTAAGCTCATCTACACTTCTTCCTCTTCATGACTCCTTTTCTTCCACTCTCCTCTTAATGGTCATGTGTTTAATATAATGGTTTTAGCCTTAGGGCTGTGAAATTAACGAAGGTGGAGCTAATGGCTTTGGCCGTGTGTATTGGGGGTGGTGGAGGATTGCGTGAGCAATGGTGACAGTGGGATGTTAGGACGTGAGTTCAAGGAGAGAGGAGGTGATGGCCATGGGTTTAAGGAAGATAAGGAAGGGTTTTAGGTGATGTTTTGGTTGAGTAGAAAATGAAAGTGAAGTGTTGTTATAATGAATGGTGGTAGGAAGAAGTGTGGTTTGATAAAAGTGAGTTAATTTCACTTTTATTACACCATAAATTGGTTGCAAGTCAACTTGAAACGTTGCCTGATATTTGCTTGCTTAATCTCTTGATAATTGTTGTTAAATCACATGTCAATGTGCTTGCTCTATATTAATAATAGATATTAACTACTTAAAGTTTAACCCTTGATCATATACTTTAAAAAGTATGTAAATTGTAAAAGTAGTTGCTTTCTAAACTATTGAATTGTGATAAGTTCACTTCAACATTTAGAATGGATATATTGAAGTGTATGTATGTTAATACATGTTTAGTGATAGTATGGTTGGAACTTGGAATCATATATATGCATAAAATAACATGACACCAAATATTGGATTGAATACGAAATTGTTCGTATAGCGATAGTCGCTATAAAAGCACTTTGAATCCCTTAAGCTATAGGGATAGTTTGGCTAAAGTCCTTATTAAGTTTCAAAATACATCAAACATTCTTGCCAAAAAAAATATGTAAATTTGGTCCTTAGAATTAAGCTACTGAATAGTTGTAGACTTTATGCAACAATATCCAAAAATTGCAGACGTTTTCGAAATTATTCACCGAAAAGTTACAGACATTTTTGTAATTGTTCATTAGAAAATTGCGAACATTTCCACAATTATTCACCAAAAAAATAAAAGAAATTTTCCTAATTATTAATTGAATAATTGCAGACATTTATGCAATTTTTGGATATAGTTGAATAAATGTTTACAATTATTCAATGAATAATTACATAAATTAGAAATTATTTAATAACTTAATTCTAGGGAACTAATTTATAATTTTTTTAGGGAGGAGTTTTCATGTGTTAAGTTTAATTTTAAGGACCTGAGCCTAATATTCACTAAACTATAACTTGTGAAAATGGTGATTTAACAACATATCTTAACAATAACATATTTGGTTGTTATCTACACTTCTATAAGTGTTTGAAAAGCAAAGAATATGTTTTGAAAAGTTATAGAAGAAGAAAATCAAAGTAACAAAAAATTGAAGTAGAAGGTTGCTGTAGCAACAGTTCTAGAATAACCTGTTTTTGAAAATAACACTTATTTTTGTGAAAACTTGATTATGGATTTCTTTATCAACTAATCAAGTAAATAATATATTATTCTTATTAGGAAAGTTTTGATGCCTAATACATTTGATAGCTAGTCGAACGAAATGCAAAAAGTTAAAGCGAAATAGTAGCTATAAGTGCAGTTCGGTAAAATACCCTATTTTTGGAAAATTCTCTAAATAATTGAAAGATAATCTTTTGGATATTTATCTATGGTTTCAAAGTACCCAAAGTATACTAACTATTGTAAAAATAATGCATTTAAAATAATTTGTTAAGGTATTGAAAACTGGACACGGAGTTGCAGCTAAAATGTGATAAAACTAATAAAAGAACTTTAGGCAGCAATTCAAGAAGTGCAAAAATTGAAGATATAAATTGTTTAAGAATGATATTAAATTTAGCATTTTCTCTAATCTTTCTAGGATTGGTTTCTAACTTATAAAGGAGTGTTTTAAAATTGATTTCAAGTTTAAATATATCTTTCACAATTAATTATGAATTTCTAAACTAAGTAGCTTTTAAAATTAAAGCTGGTTTTCTATTTATTTCAAAATTCCTTATTTTTACATAATATTCTATATGAATATGTTCATATATTTTAAGTAGTTTTAAAAGTGTTTTAACAATTAGTTAGTACTTTAATGATATTATATTATATATATATAAGGTATAAATATTAAATTAAGTATTTTACATATATAATAAAGGGAGTTTTAAAGAGGAATGTTTTCAAAAATATTTGGGTTTGTTGTGACAATTGTTTTTAGCAACATTTGTCTTTAACCCTTAAAGGTAATTAAACCTATAAAAGGATCATTTTTAAAGATAATGATTAAATGGAATGTTTTTGGGTTTGTAGTAAACAATGTTATAGCAATGTTTGTTTTTAAACCCTTGAATTATATTTTGGAAGAAATATTATAAATCTTTAACAATGGAATTTAAAGATAATAACAAGTATCGAAATATTTTATAAAGAGATAGAAAATATTATATGTTTAATTTATAAAAGAAAAGGTGTTTATTACAACAATATTTTGGTAGTAATTGTTTTAATCTCTTTTGTAACGACCCGCCGTTCTAACTGCCCCCAGTCGGTAATCAAACCAACTTGAGACGTTCAAAATGACGGATTGTTATTCAGTTTATAGAGTTTAAACAGAATCAGCCACAGAATCACAGAATAATCATAATATTTCACATAAATGAATTTTCTTACATATATCAGAGTTTATACAATGCATTAAATTTTTATACTGCGGAATATATCTTTTACAAGTACAAATATTTTTCGAAAAGCTAAAGTGAAGCAATTTCCCCAACTCTATCTAACTTCGCGGCCTGAAAATCTTCAAGCTGTAAAATACTCGGTCTGACCCGAGTATTAAATTCAAAAGAAAATATTACACAGGTCAGTCTAATTCAAACTCAGTTATTAGAGCATAGAGGCAATAATAATCAATTGAAAATTTAGACGACAATCAAATATATATTCACCTATCCGATCCTTTAACAAGAAATCGGATAACGGTAAATACAACACTTAACAGTGTTAAACAACAAATCAGTAGATTCAGATTATCTATGAAGATAGATGAAGGGATTATTGATGAAGATAATTTAGAAAAAAAAACAGAATTGCCAAAACGGCAATTAACTACAAAATCTTCAAAATGCGATTCAAAATATATTGAATTGTCAACATAAAACAATTTTCATCAAAAAGAAAACATCATTTAGAACATTAGATTTGGTAGGGCTGCAGTACACAAACGCGTGCACGGCCTCGCCACTTTTAAAATGTTAACTCTGTGCGGCTGCAGTTCACGCTTGCGTGCACTGCCTCGCCACTAGTATAAAATGCACAAAAAATCAATGCATCAAAGCAAAAGAAATACCAATAAAATCAAGGCGGTGTGGCTGCAGTACACACATACATACATGTGCACTGCCTCGCCAACTCGAGTGCACAAGGTCAAATCAAAATCAGATTCAACACAAGTACAAATGGCCTCGACCAAAATTTAAAATATCACTGCAACAATGAAACTGTATATGTATAGGAAACATAGAAACACTCAAACAGGTATTTAAACATGAACCCAACATCATAACACAAGACAAAAGCAACTGGGTTCAAGTAACGAGCGACAAGAGAAACATACAATGCAAATGAACCAGACTTGAGCCAAAAGAAGCTAACAAGGTAATAGAGAGCATGGACAAATTAAAAACTACAGGCTAGGACGTGCTAAAAACAAGACAGAGGCAAAGGGAAATGGGAAAACTCTAAAAGGTGCATATAAATTCAAGTCAACAAGGTAGGGACGTGTGAAATCTAGGCAACAGCATGGGTGCTTGTCCATTTTTTAACGCAACATAAAGGCAATATGTACGACCAATTTTCATAACAACATGGCAGGGACAAACTACAAGCATGGATGCATGACCAAATTCAAGGTTATGTGATAAATATGGGGCGTACAAAGTCAAGGCAGTGGGCAAAATGAGGGCCACGTTCAGGAAGCATGTGACCAGTAATGAACGACAGGGGGAAAATGCAAGATTTTTTTTAAGGCATAAAATACATGCACAGTCATTCCTATTCATATACACATTCATATATTCATTAAGGCATACTTATATACATGCGTATGCAACAGATAATTAGCAACTTAAGTTTTAATTAAAAATGCTTACTCACTATTCAAACAAATGCACTGTATCACGTATACAAGATATGGGCATCAGTGGAACAAAATGTCACAAACTCAAAGAAGATAATTTACAGTGGCATCAGTTCAACTTATATGTCACAGTAACCAAGTAGCATGTTGTACCAAAGACCAACAAGTGATACAAGACCCTATATATGCAGGCACAAAATCATAAAAATATGGAACTACAAAAGTCAGAAGCAGTTTCACATATTAAAGTCAAAGCCGAGGTCAACAGTTAATGGCTACAAGTAAGTTAAGGTACAAGCCGAAGTCACAATAATTTCCAATGCAACAAATTCGAACTGTGGTAGAAATTAACAAAATACGAGGCGGTGTCAACATAAAATGAGGACCAGGCATACATGAAGACTACAAGATTTCAAGCAATCAAACTCAAGTGCAGTGCAAATATGAGGTGCACAACAGGCTCGGGTTTCAACCCAGGCACAGTGAATGCCATATATACTAAATGATCAGTGGACAATGAAACCAAATAGGATGGACACAAAATCAATGACAACTACACAGCCAACTGATCAGACCTCATGTCGATTGTATTTGGGCTTGCTTAAATCAGTAAATAGTGACTTCAGTAAAATAGTAACTTAGAGTTATATTTTAGACTTGCTATAGAAAACTCAGATCAACTTGGGTTTAAACAATTTCAATCAATTTCTTTGATTTAAAAAAAAAACAGATAGGTTGAAAGCCTGTAACAATTTGGTTACCAAACAAAAATTTAAAACTTGTTTTATCTTGAATAAAATTTTAAAACTAAATCTATGGGTAAACAAATATATTAACCCAGACTAAAGCAAGGAAGAAAAAAATAATTTTTTTTTTGAAATTCTCATAACCTGAAAACTAAAGTCAGAGAGGTCACAGTTTTAATCAACATGTACCAAAAACAATCTGCAGTTCATCAGGGAAGCAAGGCCGAAGCCAAAAAGAAGACAAACAAAAGTCGAACAAATTCGTATCAACAGAGTTCAAGGCATAGTACAGAAGCACCAAATAAATCAAGTGAAATGGCCGAGACCAACAATTAACCAAGATTTAACTGTAAAGATCTAACTGTAACAGTTTTAGTTTAAAAAAAAAACTTCATCAAACACTATCACGTAAGCTTAGCAGTAAAGACATAATGGCCAAAACAGCAAGTATAGTCGAATAAGATCAACACCAAAAATCAATTGACCGAAGTCAAAAGGAAAACAAGTGTCGTAATAGCCAGTGAACAAACCAAGTCAAAGATCATCAACGTTGAACAAATCGAACTCGAACGCCATCAAATAGAAGCAGTTGAATTGAGCAACGAAACCACGAATTTGAACAAATCAAAAATCACAAAAAGTTGAATTAGATGTGAGTAACAATTTACTCACCTTTGCTTCGAAGCGGTCGCGAACGAATTGAAGCTGAAGCCCTAATTTGAAAAACCCTAGCTGTTGAAGAGAGGGACGAACGAAGATGAAGCCGCCGATATTTTTTTCTTTTTTTTTGTTTGCGAGGCGAAAGGAAATGGAGGAACGAACGAAAATTAAGGAACGGCAGCCATTTTTTTTCTCAGAGGAGTTTGATTTTTTATGAAAAGGAAGGGGCTTCGTGTTTTAAGGAGAAGGGGAACGTGATTTTAGCGTGGGTTACGGTGAAATTTTTGGGCTTGAGTTATGGCATGGGTGAAGGCATGGTTTGAAGTGAAGGGTGCTGGTAAAAGTAAGGCAATGTACTCTTTTTATTTTATTTTATATATTATTATATTTTTTTTCATTTTTTTAAAATTCAATTTGTTTTGTGTATATTTTCTTTACTTTGTTTTGTAAATTTTGTTGTTTGAATTTTTTTAACTATGTGTGTTTCTTTATTTATTTTGTATTGATTAAAATTTTATTCGTTTTTATTTTAAAGAAAAGAAAAATGTTATTTAAAACTAACCATCCTTTATTAATTTAAATAAATAAAAATCCTTAAATCCAAATTATTTTTTTCTAAGTCATTAGTTTGAATTTAAAATACAAATTCAATATTCAATAGATTAAATTCTAAAATTTACTCGCCAATTTATACTGAAAATTTGAAATTCAAGTCAACCATTCGAATATTTAAAATTAATTAAATATTTTCATTTTTAAATTGTTCAAAATTCAGGGTTGTTACAATCTTCCCCCCTTAAAAGAATTTCGTCCCGAAATTATAAGTTAGGAAAAATGATTGTTAAAATCTCACCGATATTTATACCCTACACAATTTTTTACCAAGTTCGAATCTTATAAATAAATATAGGATTCATTTCTTTTATATTATCTCACTAGATTTGTTCATTGATTTCTATAATCAAGACGCAAAAGTCTTTTACCAAAATTTTCGACTTACAAAACTCAGATTTAAACTTGAAATTTTTCATGCTTGAGATTTGCATATTATATCTTTTTCAAAAGCTGTGGACTTTCAAGATATTTTAAAGATCTTCTTCTTTAATTCAATTAGGTTGGAATTATGTAATTCTAATTTCAGACTATTGATTTGCTATCTAAAGTTTTGAAAATACTTGCTAACTCGAAGTTTAACAAGTCTATTGTCGTTCTTACAGACATTAGGCATACGCTGGCCAGGCGCAAGACTAAAAATCTCCAAGTACTAAATATACTTGCTTCAACTCCCAGTGAAAATACTTTTAAAAATTCTTTTAAAAATGGATATGGAAAGCACGTTCTCCCATGGATCACAGTTTACCCGGCGGTTACGCTACTATCCCAGTAGAATCGCTTGTAACTGTAGATTTCACATCTCTCTTGAATTTCGCCATGTTGTTGCCATAGATCGCGGTTCACACGGCGGTTACGCTACTATCCCAGTAGAATCGCTCGTGACCGTAGGCATCTCGCCCCTCAAATTACGCTTTGGCCTCTAGATCGCAGTTTACGTGGCGGTTACGCCACTATCCCAGTGGAATCGCTTGTAACTGTAGGCATCACGCCCCACGAATTACGCCAACATCAATTCACATAACCCAACATGATGATCCATCGTGGGGGATTCCAGTCCCAATGGACATTCCACTAATGGAAATTCTACGTAGCTACGATTTCCAATGGACACTCACTTCGAGTTCCAATCACCTTCACAAATTATAAATGGAAGGTACATTTCCATATCCTCAGTTTAGAAAACATATGTCAGATACATATAGTACTTCATTTCACATTTCGTACATATCATACCTATGTAAACTTGCATAGGATTTTCATAATAATGACTTTCCAAACTGATGGTTTTCGAATTATTACATTCACATATATAAGTTACGAAAACTCAATTCACATTCATAATCCAATTCATTATCGACTTCACATTCGATTTGGATTTCACGTTACATCGTCAATTCTCAACACATAATTGATGTCTACCGATATATAACCTCTAAGCTCGTACGTCTCAGAGAAGGGTGTTAAGCTAAAAGAATAAATTCTCCGCCACCACAGATATATATTTAATAGAGATCAATTGCTATGTCATCAATTCACCATGTTAGACATACAATCCCAATCGACTATCCAAAATTCAAAGCTCAACTTATATTGTTTTTGATGTCGAAGTTAAACTCAATTTAACTCATAATTCAATCTTTTTTTTGAAAAAAATTCAAGTTGAACTAATTGTTCAAATTTCCCAAAGATATCTTTACAAGACATACATAATTTTCCACACTTAACCATTTGAAACCAATTTCAAATATTCATTTTTCAATTTATCTTTAAAAGATAAAATTTCAAACCGTTCATTTCATATTGGAAAATATTTCCATACTTATTTAATAATAAGTAATTCACAAGTTCATTTATTTTCAACACTTGGAAAATATTCAATATACTTGAATCAAAATTAAGTATATATTCCATTCTTTTAGGAAATCATTCTCTTAAACATATTTATTTGGGCCAAAACGAATGTTGCGTAAAACATCGTTACGACAACTCAAAATCACTAGTATAGGGATTCGAATTTAAGATAGATATATAAATCCCAATCCTATAAATAACATTTCCTTTCGGAAACCATTTATTATAACAATAGTGTTATAGTCCACCATTTTCTTATTATTCGAAAACATCTATTTCAACAATTGAATGTTGAAATCTATGTATTCGATAGTTAATGCATTTTAAAACATCTTTAAAATCATTAACTTTTTCAACTTCAACTTCAACTTAATTCATAGTTTGAATTCCTCATACTTTTCACAATATTAATATTAAACCGACTTCAAACTTTTGAATATTAAGTTTTTCACTTAACTTAATTTTCCGCACGTTTAAATTCAAATTCATCACTGAATCTATTTAACCTATTATGGATTATCATGTTGACAACTTCAAATTTGAAATTTAAATTCTATTTGAACTTTGCATTTGCCTTTCTATTTCCAAAAATAATCAATTTGTTCTTTAGTAAGTCATTCATCGACTTAGTTCCATTAAATTTATATTTCCACATTAACCATTTTAGGCATTACGTTTTAAACTTGAAATATAAGCTTTACATCAAACTAGTTTGATTCATACAGTTAAGTCAACAAATAAACTTCCTTCCCAAGATGCTATTTCATTAAAATATTTCCTTCCGTACAAAATTATACATAGCTTAATACTTTTAAAAGACGTACATAGAAGATTGTGGATTACAAAAGATAGTATTACAAAATATATTGATTGCTTCAAATATACTGATTGGTTTAAGATTCAGAATTATTAAGGACTATCGACTTCCTGTCTGGTAGTACGCATCTTTGCCAAACTTTCATCTTCAGATTGCACTATTTCAGGTTGTATTAAAGGAGAATTAACACATTCAAAATCTACATGTCCCCAATTCCTACAGTTACTACAAAAATATGAGATGTTTCCATCCTTATCTATCACCTTAACACTTTTCGCTCTAGCTGGTCGGGCTATAGCTTGCTTTCCATGCTGTCTTTCGGTGCAGTTTCTGGCTATATGTCTAGTCTGACGACAATGGTAGCAGATTGTCAATCTATCGATGGGTAAATCGAGTACGCACTTTTTCCTTTTCACTTTAGGGCAATGACTAAGAAAATGCCCTTTCCCCCGACATTTAAAACACACAATCTTAGGACGAGCGAATCGGTCATCCACATTCCTTTTCTTTCTCCTCTCTCGGCACTTAATGGCATAATGTCCCTTTTTATGACATCGATAGCAAATAACCTCATCATATGGACCAGGTGCTTGCCTTTCACTGAATCTCCTTTCAATTTCCGCACGTGCCGCTTCTACTTCTCTACGGGTAATTGCTCTTTGTTCACGGCGTGCTGCTTTTTGTGCTTCGGTTTTCGCCATTATAATTAACAAGGTGTTTTCGAAGTTTCCTATCAATATTTAAAATTCTTATTAGCAGAGGTTGGATTATTCAATCATTTTCCCAAGACATATCCTTTAATATTTTATTCACTGTCCAAAATCGTGAATATACTTCGTTTATTCAATTCAATGTTTCTACACATTTATTTAAAGGATTATCCACTGTCCAAAAATCGTGGATAAAATTCCCAACCAACATTTACTATCACAATATTTAACTTAAAGGATAATTCGCTTTCCAAAATCATGAATATATCTCCTTTAATAACTTCTATGCTTCATTTATCAAATTCAATTGGTTTCGAATTTATAAACAATCTTTACAAATTCCATTTCTATTTATAAAACTTCGATTTATAAATCTCCTTTATTAATTCAATTCAATTTATATAACTCAATTATATATCAAAAGTCCATATTATAAGTTAAGTACTTATAATCCATTTATTTACTAAATCGTTCTTCAAAACATTTGAAATCAATTTTCAAAAGAATTCAGAATCAAATTCCCAAGTTATAGTTTAATGATCCTCTTGGTTATACTAAATTGACACGTCATTTTATTTCCCAATTATTATTTTGGAGATATTCAAAATATTTAATTTAAACCAATTCATTAATTCACTTCACTTATATTTTATTTTTCATAAATCTCAGCAATTCGATAATGGATTTTCGAATGAGAAACTATCGCAAACCTAAATTTAGAGAGGGGAATTTTCGAAAAAGATTTGAATTTTCAAAATACCTTTATTTTTCAAAGAAAACAATTTCATACTTCTTTTAAATTTGAAAAACGTTTTTCTTTAAAGTGATCCTAGTAACTATTCGTATTAAACATCATAAACTGAGCTTTGTATAAACCAAAGCTCCGATACCACTTTTGTAACGACCCGCCGTCCTGACCGCCCCCAGTCGGTAATCAAACCAACTTGAGACGTTCAAAATGACGGATTGTTATTCAGTTTATAGAGTTTAAACAGAATCAGCCACAGAATCACAGAATAATCATAATATTTCACATAAATGAATTTTCTTACATATATCAGAGTTTATACAATGCATTAAATTTTTATACAGCGGAATATATCTTTTACAAGTACAATTTTTTTTCGAAAAGCTAAAGTGAAGCAATTTCCCCAACTCTCTCTAACTTCGCGGCCTGAAAATCTTCAAGCTGTAAAATACTCGGTCTGACCCGAGTATTACAATCAAAAGAAAATAATACACAGGTCAGTCTAATTCAAACTCAGTTATTAGAGCATAGAGGCAATAATAATCAATTGAAAATTTAGACGACAATCAAATATATATTCACCTATCCGATCCTTTAACAAGAAATCGGATAACGGTAAATACAACACTTAACAGTGTTAAACAACAAATCAGTAGATTCAGATTATCTATGAAGATAGATGAAGGGATTATTGATGAAGATAATTTAGAAAAAAAAAACAGAATTGCCAAAATGGCAATTAACTATAAAATCATCAAAATGCGATTCAAAATATATTGAATTGTCAACATAAAACAATTTTCATCAAAAAGAAAACATCATTTAAAACATTAGATTAGGTAGGGCTGCAGTACACACACGCGTGCACGGCCTCGCCACTTTTAAAATGTTAACTCTGTGCGGCTGCAGTTCACGCTTGCGTGCACTGCCTCGCCACTAGTATAAAATGCACAAAAAATCAATGCATCAAAGCAAAAGAAATACCAATAAAATCAAGGCGGTGTGGCTGCAGTACACACATACATACATGTGCACTGCCTCGCCAACTCGAGTGCACAAGGTCAAATCAAATTCAGATTCAACACAAGTACAAATGGCCTCGACCAAAATTCAAAATATCACTGCAACAATGAAACTGTACATGTACAGGAAACATAGCAACACTCAAACATGTATTTACACATGAACCGAACATCATAACACAAGACAAAAGCAACTGGGTACAAGTAACGAGCAACAAGAGAAACATACAATGCAAATGAACCAGACTTGAGCCAAAAGAAGCTAACAAGGTAATAGAGAGCATGGACAAATTAAAAATTACAGGCTAGGACGTGCTAAAAACAAGACAGAGGCAAAGGGAAATGGGAAAACTCTAAAAGGTGCATATAAATTCAAGTCAACAAGGTAGGGACGTGTAAAATCTAGGCAACAGCATGGGTGCTTGTCCATTTTTTAACGCAACATAAAGGCAATATGTACGGCCAATTTTCATAACAACATGGCAGGGACAAACTACAAGCATGGATGCATGACCAAATTCAAGGTAATGTGATAAATATGGGGTGTACAAAGTCAAGGCAGTGGGCAAAATGAGGGCCACGTTCAGGAAGCATGTGACCAGTAATGAACGACAGGGGAAAAATGCAAGATTTTTTTTAAGGCATAAAATACATGCACAGTCATTCCTATTCATATACACATTCATATATTCATTAAGGCATACTTATATACATGCGTATGCAACAGATAATTAGCAACTTAAGTTTTAATTAAAAATGCTTACTCACTATTCAAACAAATGCATTGTATCACGTATACGAGATATGGGCATCAGTGGAACAAAATGTCACAAACTCAAAGAAGATAATTTACAGTGGCATCAGTTCAACTTATATATCACAGTAACCAAGTAGCATGTTGTACCAAAGACCAACAAGTGATACAAGACCCTATATATACAGGCACAAAATCATAAAAATATGGAACTACAAAAGTCAGAAGCAGTTTCACATATTAAAGTCAAAGCCGAGGTCAACAGTTAATGGCTACAAGTAAGTTAAGGTACAAGCCGAAGTCACAATAATTTCCAATGCAAAAAATTCGAACTGTGGTAGAAATTAACAAAACACGAGGCGGTGTCAACATAAAATGAGGACCAGGCATACATGAAGACTACAAGATTTCAAGCAATCAAACTCAAGTGCAGTGCAAATATGAGGTGCATAACAGGCTCGGGTTTCAACCCAGGCACAGTGAATGCCATATATACTAAATGATCAGTGGACAATGAAACCAAATAGGATGGACACAAAATCAATGACAACTACACAACCAACTGATCAGACCTCGTGTCGATTGTATTTGGGCTTGCTTAAATCAGTAAATAGTGACTTCAGTGAAATAGTAACTTAGAGTTATATTTTAGACTTGCTTTAGAAAACTCAGATCAACTTGGGTTTAAACAATTTCAATCAGTTTCTTTGATTTAAAAAAAAACAGATAGGTTGAAAGCCTGTAACAATTTGGTTACCAAACAAAAATTTAAAACTTGTTTTATCTTGAATAAAATTTTAAAACTAAATCTATGGGTAAACAAATATATTAACCCAGACTAAAGCAAGGAAGAAAAAAATAATTTTTTTTTTGAAATTCTCATAACCTGAAAACTAAAGTACAGAGAGGTCATAGTTTTAATCAACATGTACCAAAAACAATCTGCAGTTCATCAGGGAAGCAAGGCCGAAGCCAAAAATAAGACAAACAAAAGTCGAACAAATTCGTATCAACAGAGTTCAAGGCACAGTACAGAAGCACCACAGAAATCAAGTGAAATGGCGGAGACCAACAATTAACCAAGATTTAACTGTAAAGATCTAACTGTAAAAGTTTTAGTTTAAAAAAAAACTTCATCAAACACTATTACGTAAGCTTAGCAGTAAAGACATAATGGCCAAAACAGCAAGTATAGTCAAATAAGATCAACACCAAAAATCAAGTGACCGAAGTCAAAAGGAAAACCAGTATCGTAATAGCCAGTGAACAAACCAAGTCAAAGATCATCAACGTTGAACAAATCGAACTCGAACGCCATCAAATAGAAGCAGTTGAATTGAGCAACGAAAACCACGAATTTGAACAAATCAATAATCACAAAAATTTGAATTAGATGTGAGTAACAATTTACTCACCTTTGCTTCGAAGCGGTCGCGAACGAATTGAAGCTGAAGCCCTAATTTGAAAAACCCTAGCTGTTGAAGAGGGGGACGAACGAAGATGAAGCCGCCGATATTTTTTTTGTTTTTTTGTTTGCGAGGCGAAAGGAAATGGAGGAACGAACGAAAATTAAGGAACGACAGCCATATTTTTCTCAAAGGAGTTTGATTTTTTATGAAAAGGAAGGGGCTTCGTGTTTTAAGGAGAAGGGGGACGTGATTTTAGCGTGGGTTACGACGAAATTTTTGGGCTTGAGTTATGGCGTGGGTGAAGGCATGGTTTGAAGTGAAGGGTGCTGGTAAAAGTAAGGCAATGTACTCTTTTTATTTTATTTTATATATTATTATATTTTTTTTCATTTTTTTAAAATTCAATTTGTTTTGTGTATATTTTCTTTACTTTGTTTTGTAAATTTTATTGTTTGAATTTTTTTAACTATGTGTGTTTCTTTATTTATTTTGTATTGATTAAAATTTTATTCCTTTTTATTTTAAAGAAAAGAAAAATGTTATTTAAAACTAACCATCCTTTATTAATTTAAATAAATAAAAATCCTTAAATCCAAATTATTTTTTTCTAAGTCATTAGTTTGAATTTAAAATACAAATTCAATATTCAATAGATTAAATTCTAAAATTTACTCGCCAATTCAACTAAAAATTTGAAATCAAGTCAATCATCATTCGAATATTTAAAATTAATTAGATTTTTTCATTTTTAAATTGTTCAAAATTCAGGGTTGTTACATCTTTGATTATATTTCAAGTAAAACTTGTTAAAGGATTTGTGAATACACTTATGCCATTGGAATAAGTATATGAATGCTTTTTAACTATTAAAAGATTAAATGAGTAAGTAAATATATAAAGACAAGTATAAATCTTTTATAAAGAGAAATCTAGTATATCTATTGATGTACACGAAAATATGCATATTTTTACCACAATATTTATTCTATTTAAATTAAATAAACGATCATATTGGGTATTTTAACTTTTTTTAGCCAAAATCCATATTAATTTCAAATTGTCACATATCAATCTTTATATAGGAGCAAAACAGTCATTTGTGTGTATATATTTCTTTGAGAAAAATTAATTAGAAACTTCCGTATCATTTTGTAGGAATTTGATTTCAATTACAAGTTGTTTCATGAAGAAGATATGCACGCACAAAAAGAACACAAAGGAACGAGGATGGAAATTATCCAAAGTGAAGATCATGGAAGATCCCACCTACCCACCACCTTAATGTACAGATTAGAGGCTAGTGCACATGCTTATGTAATTAATGGCTTCATGTACACTTAAATGGTGATTATAACATGCTGATGATTAGTTGGTGGGCACATTACTTCAAGGGCATTTGGGCATTTCCCAAAAATATGGATTAGGATTTCATACATGTATAAATACCCATATATTTTGTATAATCTCTTCCTGTTGCTTAGTCTCTCTTTAGTTTAGTTTAGACTCAAAATAAAAGACAAGTTCTCTTTCTCTTTTCCACGGCTACTTAGCCTTTTTTTTTTCATGTAACTTTTTATGCAATTTAATAAATGTTCTTTTCCTCTTCTTGTTTATTTCCTTTCATGTTATAGTGTATATTTACATTGATGCAAAGTAGATTAGTTTTAATTCTTGTTAATTAGCTTCTCTTTTCCATTAGCTTTCATTTTTCTTTCTTTTTTGCTTTCATGTTGTAGCTATATTTGTTGTTTTGATAACAAATATGAGAGGCTAATCCCTTCAATTTAAGGGTAATGAATCCTCTAATCATGCAGCTTCAACATTTTGATAATTGTAGCTCTCTTTTTATGCTTAATGACAATGCTTGAAGTGGATTAATTTGTTGGTTTTGTTTTGAATTCGATAGCCTATATTGTTGAAACCAAACAGGCTATACTTAAACAATCACTAACACAAATGCCTCTTCATCAAAATATGATTACGGCATAAGAAAGTGATTTGAAATTCAAATTTGATGGTCTATATTTCTAATTAATAGTTAATAGGCCATATTTAAAATAGATTTCATTTTCAACTTTGTTGTCATTTTCATGAAAGTTAGTAAGTGATTTAAAGATTGTGTTATAGTTTGATGACTTATGTTGAGCTAATTAATAGCACAAATAATCCATACTTATGATGTACACATCATTTAAATTCAATGACTAAAAAAGAGAGATCGTAATTTCATAATTTGTTGAATTACATGATCTAGAGAGTGGAATTATCTCATATTGTCATTTAACTCTCATATTTTTATCACTTTCCTTTTGTCATTTTTCTACAATTTTTGCTTCACACTTTTTAACTTTGGTTAATTTGTTTGAATAGAAGATTTTAAAATCAACAATTCCCT
Source organism: Allium cepa (assembly GCA_030765085.1). Classification (NCBI taxonomy): domain Eukaryota; kingdom Viridiplantae; phylum Streptophyta; class Magnoliopsida; order Asparagales; family Amaryllidaceae; genus Allium; species Allium cepa. The sequence continues at coordinate 560,758,384 of CM060932.1, forward strand.
ACAAATCGACCCGTACTCACCACGTACTTTAGTAGTATGCCGTGTGCTCGCGGTATAAATTTAATTTCAAATTTTTCGGCAAATTTCTAATTCAATAGAAAATTTGTCGACTAACAAGTTTTTGACGCCATTGTCGGGGAATTTGCTTTGATTTTGATCTTCTATTTTTCGAATTAATTTTATTTGATTTTTGTATGTTTGTTTTCAATTAAAAAAAAGATTTTTTGTTTTGTGTGATTGTCGTTTTCATTTGTTTGTGTGGATGTTTCTTTTCTTTTTTCTAGTGTCATTTGTATTTCATATTTAAAAAAAACATACACATAACAAAAAAAAACATTTTTGTTTCATTTATTTTCATTTGTATTTATAATTTTGCTTGGATTTTACAACTTTGCCTTTACAATTGGAAACAGTTCCTTTTCATTTTTCATTTTGCTATTATACCTCTGCGCACCATGCTGCATTGAACATTTCACTGCCTTTGAAAACTCTCTTGAACAATCCACCCAGTACCACACCAACATCCATCTCCCTACCTGCTTCCCATTGCCATCTCCAACTACCCGCAACCACCTCCACTTCATCACTCACCATTCTAGCAAACCAAAACATCCACTCTACAAAACTATCAATCATCACACCACTTCAATTCCAAAATTTTCTTGTCTGTGCATACAACAACCTCTGAGCTATCCACACAACAGACAGTAGACCATGACAACACACTTCTTCCATACATACTTTCACATCAACTACAACCATCGTCTTCCCACAGCATACCATCCCAACAGTGCAAACATACTCCACGTTACAAATTCCCCTGCCAATTCATTACCTACCATTATTTGGCTAGTGTACTAAAACAGATAGCACACTACAATAATCAATTATAAACTCGTCGCATAAGTTTATAACTCAGATTTCCACTACACTGGAATTGTGTATAAATTTTTTCAACACTATGAATGTTGTAAATAAGTTACAACAACAGCGTTATACAATTTGAATAAATAGTATAACCAGAATAACGGATAGAATATAGAATAATATATATATATATATATATATATATATATATATATATATATATAAATGTACAAACAGACTAGAATTCTAACCGGATTATAAAGGAAATTCCGTCTGAGGCTTGTCGTAACAATTTCCTTAAGAATTTTATTTCAAAATTCCCCCAAGATACAACAGACGTATTCTGCTCGAGATTGTAATGAGTATATCACTCTATGATTTAGAGTATAGTAGCAGAAGAGAAGAAGAAGATTCAGATTCTAAAATTAGTTAGAAAAGTGATCAGTTTTCCTTCTTATTTATAGTTGGTCCGTATCTCTTCCAAACGGTCGTGTCTGCACACGTTCGCTCAAACAGTCACGTCCGTACCACTTTGTACAGTCGCACTCGCCTGCTATTTGCTTCTGTTTGCCCGCGCCACTACAGTTTGGTCGCACCCGCTCATGCCGCAACCATTCGCCCACGTTTGCTTCAGTTGCACCCGCCTGTGTTCGCGCCTATTCAACCCGCGTCCGCTTCCGAACTGATCTGCATCTGTTCGTATGGCCTGCACCTGTCAGAAAGCCCGGCCTAGTTTGCAGTAAAAATACGAGTATCATATTAGAACCAAACCCAAACCCGAGCCCGGCCCAGTTCGGTCGGTCGGACGGACGGCGGCGCACGCACGCGTGTGGTGGAGATGCATGATCTCCCTCCTCACAACGAAGCATACATTTGGGAGCCCCAGGCCCCTAACCTACTCATGAGAAAGCTATTAATATACTTGGCTTTCTTAGTATATTAGGCAATGTGGGACTTTATGTATTTTTTTCATTCATTTTGTTCTATAGGAGTTCCAATAATCCCCCACATGAATGATAATATACATATCCCCCGCACAAAGCGAAATATCACAGAGTACATACGGAATAATGCTTTATCGTGGATAAGTAGATATTTCACTTTGAACTTTCCCTAGTTAAAACTTATCGGATGTACTTGGCTAATCGGTGAATTATTTCATCTTGAACCGTCGGCCTTTATTGTATTCCAGACAATAAGCTTTACGAAGCATTGATTCCCTTCTCATCCAATCTCTTGGTTATGTTCATTTTGGTCTTGAACAATTTTTGGTTCTGAGAGTGTTTCAGAGAATAAAAGCCTTTTAATATTCTCATAGAGCCGACCCAGCTCACACTAACATAGGTGATCGCAACCATTAAGAGTATCTTACATATACCCCACTTGTTATTTCCAAGATATGGTCATCATTAAAATACATAGTTTTAACCTTTAAAATACTTCCATAGGCATGCATTTATGTTGTGCACCATAGGAATGGAGTTGGACTATGTCCACGCAAATGCATTACGTCTTGAGTTATTCAGAACCGGTTTGCCTATTGATCCTAGTCCGTGGGATCTCCAGTCGCTAGGATAGGTTTCCATATAAGATAACTCTTATTAGTTTAGGCTTTTAAACCTATTCCCCGCGATGCGCAGTTAATCTTTTCTCTTGATAAACCTTCAGTAAACGGATCTTCTAGGTTATCATTTGTTCTTACATAATCTATGGAATAGTTCCATTTGAGAGTAACTGCCTAACTGTGTTATGGCGTCGACGAATGTGTCGTGACTTTCCATTATACACAAAGTTTTGCGCTCTGCTTAGCGCTGCTTGGTTATCGCAGTGTATGTGTATGGCCGGTACAGGTTTAGGACAGAACGGCATATCTTCTAAAAAGTGACGAAGCCATTTTGCTTCTTCGCCTGCTTTATCTAATGCAATGAACTCTCATTCCATAGTGGATTGAGCTATGCATGTTTGTTTAGTAGATTTCCATGATACTGCTGCCCCTGCTAGGGTAAAGACATAACCACTCGTTGGTTTTGATTCCTCTGAATCTGCATTCCAGTTTGCATCACCATATCCTTCTAAGACGGCAGGATATTTTCCATACCGTAAGGAATAGTTAGTGGTATTTTTTAAATATCCAAGCACTCTCATTAGTGCTTTCCAGTGTTCCTTCCATGGATTGCTTGTATACCTGCTCAATCGACTTACTGCATGAGCTATATCTGGTCTTGTGCAATTCATGAGATACATGAGACATCCTATTACACGAGAATATTCCAGTTGCATTACACTCTCATTAGTGTTTTTATGCAGTACTTCTGATGGATTAAAAGGTGTATTTACTCCTTTAATTCCTAAATTTTGAAATCTTTCAATCACTTTTTCTACATAATGTGATAGAGATAACTCAATTCCATTAGGTGTTCTTATTATTTGTATTCCCAAAATAACATCTGTAACACCCAAGTCTTTCATGTCGAAATTGTTGATCAACATTTTCTTTATGGTCTCAATTACCTGAGTTTTTGGACCGAATATTAGCATGTCGTCCACATATAAACAGATCATCACATATGATTGTCCAAGTTGTTCATAATAAACACATTTGTCACATTCATTTATACGAAAACCATTTCTCATCATGACACTATCAAATTTTGCGCGCAATTGTTTTGGAGCTTGTTTTAGTCCGTATAATGATTTGACTAACTATAGACTTTGTTTTCGTTTCCTTTGGAAATAAATCCCTCTGGTTGCTCCACGTAAATCTCCTCATCGAGATTTCCATTTAAGAATGCTGTTTTTACATCCATTTGATGAATCTCTAGATTATAGATGGATGCAATTGCTATTAACATTCTCATAGAGGTTATTCGTGTTACCGGCGAATATGTATCAAAGAAGTCTACTCCTTCTTTTTAACGATATCCTTTGGCTACTAATTTGGCTTTATACTTGTCGATAGAGCCATCTGCTTTCATTTTCTTCTTGAAAATCCATTTGCAGCCAATTGGTTTTATTCCTGGTGGAATAACAACAATTTCCCAAGTTTGTTACTTAGAATTGAATCAATCTCACTTTGAATTGCTTCTTTCCAACATGAGGATTCAGAAGATGACATTGCCTCTTTGTACGTTTGAGGTTCGTGCTCTAATACATATATAAAAAGGTCCGAACCAAATGTTTTGAAAGTTCTAGCCCTTACGCTTCTTCTTGGTTCAGCATCCTCAATTTCATGATGAGTTTCATCTTTATGCGAATCGTTTGATTCTTCCCTTGTCCTTTTTGGGATATTATTTCCTTCATTCCTTTTGTGTGGAAACACATCTTCAAAGAATGAGGCATCTCTTGATTCCATGATTGTATTTACATGAATATCAGTTATATCAGACATGAATACCAAAAATCTATAGCCACTACTATTTTGGACGGGCCCAAGATAATAACAATCTACTGTTTTTGGTCCAAGTTTGACTCTCTTGGGAGGCGGAACTGGAACTTTTGCCAAGCACCCCCACACTTTGAGGTATTTAAAACTTGGTTTGTGTCCTTTCCATAACTCATATGGAATTGTTCCTGTTTTATTATGAGGGACTTTGTTTAATATGTGATTAGACATATTTAAGGCTTCCCCCCATAAGTTCGTCGATAGACCAGAAGTTAAAAGCATTGCATAAATCATATCTTTTAACGTTCTATTCTTCCTCTCGACTACACCATTTTGTTGTGGTGAATATGGAGCTGTTGTTTGATGAATTATACCATTTTCGGCACAGAACTGTTCAAATGGTGATTCATATTCTCCACATCGATCAGATCTCAACATCTTGATCTTTTTATTTAACTGATTTTCTACCTCAGCTTTGTATTTTATAAACGCTGTTATTGCTCCATCTTTACTATTTAAAAGATATACATAGCAATATCGCGTATAATCGTCAATAAAAGTAATGAAATACCTTTTCCGACCTCTTGTAGGTAATGATTTAAAATCACATAAATCAGTATGAACCAAACCTAGTGGTTCGGTGCTTCTATCAACAGATTGAAATGGGTTTTTAACCATTTTTGCTTCTACACATGTCTCACATTTATAGTTCTTATCTACTTGGAATTTTGGAATTAATCCCAAGTTTGATAATGTTTTCATTTTGCAGAAATTTATGTGTCCCAATCTATCACGCCAAATTAAAATTTCGTGCTCAAGCAAATAAGCAACTTCAATTTTATTAATAGCACAATCAGAATACATATTTTTGTTGCCATCTCTGTTTTAGCAAAAACAGTAAAATTCTTAAGATGTTATTTGGCTAGTGTACTAAAACAGATAGCACGCTATAATAATCAATTATAAACTCGTCGCACAAGTTTATAACTCATATTTCCGCTACACTGGAATTGTGCATAAATTTTTTCAACACTATGAATGTTGTAAATAAGTTACAACAACAACGTTATACTATTTTGAATAAATAGTATAACTAGAATAACGGATAGAATATAGAATAATGTATATAAATATACAAACAAACTAGAATTCTAACCGGATTATAAAGGAAATTCCGTCTGAGGCTTGTGGTGACAATTTCCTTAAGAATTTTATTTCAAAATTCCCCCAAGAAACAGCAGACGTATTCTGCTCGAGATTATAATGAGGATTTCACTCTGCGATTTAGAGTATAGTAGCAGAAGAGAAGATTCAGATTCAGATTCTAAAATTAGTTAGGAAAGTGATCAGTTTTCCTTCTTATTTATAGTTGGTCCGTATCTCTTCCGAACGGTCGTGTCTGCACCCGTTCGCTCAAACAGTCGCGTCCGCACCACTTCGTACAGTCGCACCCGCCTGCTACTTGCTTCTGTTTGCCCGCGCCACTACGGTTGGGTGGCAACCGCTCATGCCGCATCCATTCGCCCGCGTTTGCTTCAGTCGGGTCGCGCCCGCCTGTGTTCGCGCCTATTCAGCCAGCGTCCGCTTCCGAACAGACCCGCATCTGTTCGTATGGCCTGCACCTGTCAGAAAGCCCGGTCCAGTTTGCAGTAAAAATACGAGTATCATATTAGATCTAAACCGAGCCCGGCCCGGCCCGGTTTGGTTCGGTTCGGTCGATCGGACGGACAGCGGCGGCGCGTGTGCATGTGTGGTGGAGATGCATGATCTCCCTCCTCACAACGAAGCATACATTTGGGAGCCCCAGGCCCCCAACCTACTCAGGAGAAACCTATTAATATACTTGGCTTTCTTAGTATATTAGGCGATGTGGGACTTTATGTATTTTTTCATTCATTTTGTTCTATAGGAATTTTAACAATCCCCCACATGAATGATAATATACATATCCCCCACACAAAGCGAAATATCACAAAGTACATATGGAATAATGCTTTATCGTGGATAAGTAGATATTTCACTTTGAACTTTCCCTAGTTAAAACTTATCGGATGTACTTGGCTAATCGGTGAATTATTTCATCTTGAACCGTCGGCCTTTATTGTATATCCAGACAATAAGCTTTACGAAGCATTGATTCCCTTCTCATCCAATCTCTTGGTTGTGTTCATTTTGGTCCTGAACAACTTTTGGTTCTGCGAGTGTTTTAGAGAATAAAAGCTTTTTAATATTCTCATAGAGCCGACCCAGCTCACACTAACATAGGTGATCGCAACCATTAAGAGTATCCTACGTATACCCCACTTGTTATTTCCAAGATATGGTCATCATTAAAAAACATAGTTTTAACCTTTAAAATACTTCCGTAGGCATTCATTTATGTTGTGCACCATAGGAATGGAGTGGGACTATGTCCACGCAAATGCATTACGTCTTGAGTTATTCAGAACTGGTTTGCCTAGTGATCCTAGTCCGTGGGATCTCCAGTCGCTAGGATAGGTTTCCATATAAGATAACTCTTCGTCTGCTTTATCTAATGCAATGAACTCTGATTCCATAGTGGATCGAGCTATGCATGTTTGTTTAGTAGATTTCCATGATACTGCTGCCCCTACTAGGATTAAGACATAACCACTCGTTGATTTTAATTCCTATGAATCTGCAATCCAGTTTGCATCACTATATCCTTCTAAGACTGCAGGATATTTTCCATAATGTAAGGAATAGTTAGTGGTATTTTTTAAATATCCAAGCACTCTCATTAGTGCTTTCCAGTGTTCCTTCCCTGGATTGCTTGCATACCTTCTCAATCGACTTACTGCATAAGCTATATCTGGTCTTATGCAATTCATGAGATACATGAGACATCCTATTACACGAGAATATTCCAGTTGCATTACACTCTCATTAGTGTTTTTATGCAGTACTTCTGATGGATTAAAAGGTGTATTTACTCCTTTAATTCCAAATTTTGAAATCATTCAATCACTTTTTCTATATAATTTGATTGAGATAACTCAATTCCATTAGGTGTTCTTATTATTTGTATTCCCAAAATAACATCTGCAACACCTAAGTCTTTCATGTCGAAATTGTTGATCAACATTTTCTTTATGGTCTCAATTACCTGAGTATTTGGACCGAATATTAGCATATCGTCCACATATAGACAGATCATCACATATGATTGTCCAAGTTGTTTATAATAAACACATTTGTCACATTCATTTATACGAAAACCATTTCTCATCATGACACTATCAAATTTTGCGTGCCATTGTTTTGGAGCTTGTTTTAGTCCGTATAATGATTTGACTAATCTACAGACTTTGTTTTCATTTCCTTTGGAAATAAATCCCTCAGGTTGCTCCATGTAAATCTCCTCATTGAGATTTCCATTTAAGAATGCTGTTTTTACATCCATTTGATGAATCTCTAGATTATAGATGGATGCAATTGCTATTAACATCCTTATAGAGGTTATTCGTGTTACCGACGAATATGTATCAAAGAAGTCTACTCCTTCTTTTTGACGATAACCTTTGGCTACTAATCTGGCTTTATACTAGTCGATAGAGCCATCTGCTTTCATTTTCTTCTTGAAAATCCATTTGCAGCCAACTGGTTTTATTCCTGGTGGAATATCAATAATTTCCCAAGTTTTTTTTGCTTATAATTGAATCAATCTCACTTTGAATTGCTTCTTTACAACATAAGGATTCAAAATATGACATTGCTTCCGTGTGCGTTTGAGGTTCGTGCTCTAATACATATGTATAAAAGTCCAAACCAAATGTTTTGGAAGTTCTAGCTGTGATATCCCGGAAATTTGGCAATATAAATTTAATAATCTATGTTTAAAAATTTATTTGATTTGATACTTTTGATAATAAAATTTGAATTGATTTAATAATCTTCTTTTAATAAATATTTAAATTGGTAGATTTTTTTTAAAAGCTAATTAATTGTTTTCTGTTTATAATATATATAATTGTATATATTGTAAATTGATAAACTTTGATTTGGAACTCAATAAATGAATCAGTTATTAATCTTAATTTATATTTGGTAAATTGGAAAATTTGATTTAAATTTAACATCTAACTTTTCAAAGAAATTTGATGAATATCTATATGGTTTATAAATATTAAAGACAAATCTTATTTTTTTAAATTTATATTTTAATTAACTTAAGTATGAATTTAAATTAGATTAACATTAAAACTTAGTTGTATTTTCTTTTTAAATTATAGCTTGAATTTATGTATAAGAATTTAAAATAAAATTTACATATGATCTTAATTTATTAAGTAATAAAAGTAATTTATGATATCTTTTATAAATCATTTTAAATATTGTTTAATTTGTTATTTTCAAATGATATTGAGAATACTTAGTTTTTTTTTAAAAACATAAATAAATTTTGTTAGAAATAGAATTGTTATTTTTTTTTAATAAGAATTATATATGCATATATATGTAACTTGATTTTTAAAAATGGATTTGATAAATTAATTTTAAATTTGAATTTGATGTTGAAAATTTAAAATAGTAAATACATAAAGATATTTGAATAAGCTTGTATTTATATTTGTTTGTTTTCATTTCAATTTAAAAAGAGATAAACTCATTTATATACATAAGGATAGTTAATTAAGGTTTAAAAGCTTTTATAACCCATTTAATTTAAATTAAAATATACTTAAAAGACATGTGTAAAACCCTTAAGATACTTAAATTACACGTGTAAGCATAGCATGAACTAAAGTGACAAATGTTTGAATTTAAAACAAGTGTCCTAATTAATTTTTTTTTCATTTTCTTTTAATTAAAAAAAAAACTTGTTTATGTAAACATTTTTGCTCATCTCATTTCTTTTTCCATTCTTCTTTTCTTCATAAACTTGAGAAAGTTTTAGATCTAAAAATCTGAAATCATCTTCATTTCAAAAAAAAAAAATTCTGTTCTAAACTAAATCCTGTAAATTCCCCTCTCACAAACTAAATCCAAAACAATGTTCCTCTAAAACCAAAATCATCTTCAAACTGAAATCATGAATAAACTTGAAAATAGCTCTTCATATTCATAAACCTGGAACCACTTTGCAACACTCAATAAAACTGCATGCACTTTCTCTTATGAAGGCCTGCAAAGTTTTGAGCTTCATCAACCAAACCTGCATACATTATTCTGGAAGCTTGCAAATTTCTTTTCTGTTTTGAACACATCATCAACCAGGCCTGCAATTCTTTTCTTTTTGGAACCTGCATGCAATGATAAAAATCAAGGAGCATGGCAGATTACAAGATGAATGTTTTTTTAAAAATCAAATTGCAGTTTTCAAAAGTACTGAAGCATTCAGATGCAAAGTTTTCAATAAATTTGGATGCTCTGCCCCTAAAAAGGAAACCTGTGAGTAACATTTCTATTTAAACTAATTTAAGTAAATTATTTGCTTGAAATTATTTACTGATATAGTCATGATTGTGTGAAAATATATGATAGAATTCCCTATGTATGGTTACTAAAAATGTGCTTGCTGTTTGATATATGTTCTTACCTGTTCTAGCATTCTAGATTTACACTCTGGTCAAAATCATGATCTCATGATTCAAATCTGTGTTAAGAATTCAGATTTCATGTAAAATATAGTTGAGTAATATAACTTTAAAGTTTAAAAATTTATAAAAATAAGAAGAAAAATCTGTAGTGCCTTTGAAACACAATTACAACAGAGTAAATTATATATAAGCAAGAATTTGATTGTCCAGATTCATTGATTAAGGTTTATAAACTGATTACATTATCTAAACTTAAATTTTAAAACTAAAATTAGATTTTTTAATTTGGAAATGGTTGAGCATTACTGCTTTATCCAGAAAACATGTTTTGGGTTGGAACTAACAACCTAGGAATTCGGAGTGGCCAGCGATGTTCCTGGTGGTGGAGTGTTGATCAATGATGCATGGAAAAATAGAGGGAGATGGATTAAATCAATGAGGAAGTGGTGATTTAAGATTGAAATTTTATAACCTAGTTTATCTTTTCTGTTGATAAAAATTTATTTGCGATCCCTATATGTTGACCGAGCCTTCTCAGATTTGGGGAAATGATTGATGGGGTGTGGGAGAAGTAGAGGCTGGAGGTGGAGTTCCTCTGGTGTCGGAGTACGGTGGTTGAGGCAGTTTCTGGTTTCGCCATGGTTGTAGTTTTTTGTGCTTGAACTCTCGATTTTGATTTTGGGGTTCGACATATTGTATGATGGTCGGAATATGGTTGAATGATGGTTACCGATTTGCGCAAGGGGTCGCGTGTGGTAGGAGGTGATGGTGGCGTCGGTGCAGGTGCACGACATTCTTGGGTATCAGCGGGTTTGGGAAGGAAGCTGTACTCGTGTTTTTGTTCGGGGTAACTCGTGTTTGGCTCGAAGCTAGGGGGTATGGGACTCGAAGCATTGTGTTTTAGTCTCGGGTCAGGTTGACAGTTTCAGGTTTGTATAAAACCTGTAAATTGCTAGTTTGAAGATTTCTGAATGAAGGTTACTCGAGTTTTTACTCGAGATTATTTAGTATTTTACTCGAGCGAATTATGGGTAGTTCGAGTTAGTTTGTTTAAGTTTAAAATTTGACTTATTTCCCAAATTTAAACTTAAATTTAAAAGTATAAAGCAAAGATTTAAATTAAGTTTTAAATCTAATTTTAAATTATAGATTCAAGATTTAATTTGAATCATAACTGGATATAAATAAGTTTAAATTCAAATTTTGTTTAAAATAACTTTAAAGGGATTTATTGTTTAAAAACGATTTTTAAAGAAATTTGATTTTAAATTGGAATTTGAATATGTACAGAAATGTTTTAAATAAAGTTTAAACTGATTCAAATCTTATTTTGAATCTTTGATTTAAAATAAATTCAAATTTTATTGATTTAAGTATTTTAACAGTTTTGAATGATAATGTAAAATTTGAATGTTTGAATTTAAAAAGAATTTATTTTAAATCTTGTTTAAATATCTTTTATAAGTAATATTTATCATATAATGGATAAGTTTCAAATTGGTTTTAAAACTTGTTGCAATTTAATTATAGTTAAATGATCTGTTATACCTTTAATTATTAGGATAATTAAGTGAGTAATTAATCTATTTTAATAAATTAATGAATGGATAATTACTTAAAGTAATTAAAGGTTTAATCTTAAAAGTTTAGGATTAATTATTTTTAGAATAATTAACTTGTAATTAAGAATAATTAATTAAATAAGATTTGATTTTAATTAATGATTAATAATTAATTAATCAAGTGATAATGGATTAATTAAGTTTTAATTAAGACTTAATTATTTAATTAATTAAGGGTTAATTAGTGAGTTATTAATGATTAATTAATTTGTAATTAATAATGATTAAAATAAGTTAATTATTTTAGAAAAATAATTAATGAATTGTTAAATAGTTAATGAAGATCATTAACTAAGGATTAATTAATTAATTAATTAATGTGATTAATTTTTTTAAAAATTAATTAGATTAATTAATTTAAAGATAATCATTTGAGTAATTAAGGAAATTAATTATTTATTGTAATTAATTGAGGTTAATTTGATTAGATTAAGTTAATTAATTCAGTTTAATTAATTTAAAATAATCATTTGATGATTTGTGAAATATAATTACTTAATGTAATTAAATGAAGAGAAATTACTTAGAGAAGTAATTAATGGGTAATTACTGTATGTAATTAATTTGAAGGCGATTTGATAACTGAAGTAATTTGAGTATAATTACTTTGTGAATTAATCAAGGGATTAATTCGAGATAATTAATTAAGGAATAATTAATTTATTTAGTAAAGTAATTAAAGGTAGTTGATTACTAAATGGGGTTAATCGACGGTAGTTAACAATTATGGGTTAAATTAAGATTAATTTCTTAATGTAATTAATTTAAATAAGGTAACTAATTTAAATGTAATTAGAGATCATTAATTAATATAATTAATGATGTAATTAAGATTGATTAATTAAGATTAATTAATCAATAATAAGTGCTTAAGGTAATTAATTAATATAATTAATTAAGGATTAATGTAATTAATTATAGTTAATTAATTTTGTGAAGTAATTAAGATTGATTACTGAATTTGGATAAGTATAATTAATTTGTGAAATTAATTAAAGGATAATTACATAAATGTAATTAAGGAATAATTAATCAAAGATGATTAATTTAAGTGATTAATTGGAAGATGATTAATTAATTAATTTGTAATTAATTAAAGGTTATGTAAGCAAGATTTATGTTGATGAAGTAATTAATTTAATTCACTTTAAATTAATTTGAATGATGTAATTAATTTAATTCATTTTAAATTAATTATATTTGGTATGATAAATCGTTGCTTATATGGTTGGATAATGTTGTTTGCCTTGATTGGTTTGAATCTCAAATATGAGATAAATAATGTTGAGTGATATGGATGCATTGGTTGCATTGTGATGATGATTTGGATTATCTTTTGATAATGATGATATGGTTTACCTGATGTGATGATAATATTGAATACCTGTTGTGAATCTGTGATTTATCTATTGGATATAAAGATAATTGAATTGTTTTAAACCTTTAAAACAACTTGGCCTTAAAAGACACGCTTTGGATTTCGATGAGACCGGGATCGGGTTTCCATATTTGGATATCCGAAAACCACATCGATCCAAATTAACGTTAGGTCGTGAATATAAGTGGAGCAAGTGAAGACTCGAGGTGTAAGGGCTATACGTCAGTATAACTCTGTGGGTGATTCCGTAATGAGTTTGACGGAATAGTACTTATAGGTTCGAGATGGTGATTCAGAGTGCAAGGGTTATCGTCGTTAACTCTGAGGGTGATTCCAAAATGAGTGTAACGAGATAATGCCTTCGGTTTCGTTCGAACCCGGAATGAACTTGTATGGATTGAATGCTTTCAAAACATCGTCAGGTGGACGATGAGCATTCTAAGAGATGTGTTCTATAAAGTAATCGTAGCCTCAAGCCTCATCAACCGGGAATGGCTAAAACAGGGGAGGTGCAGAAAGGCTTCGTGGGTAGCCCCCACTTGAGAGCAAGATTTTCCCCTGTCTAGAAGTCTCTTTTTATTCGGCTGTGTGGGCGGTTGGAACGTACGCCAACTGCGGGGTTGTCTTGTTCGGGGCTGTCCAGTAAGGGATGGTTCCGGTCTTGTGTTGCAGGGGAGTGGGAGTACTCCTCGGTACGTTGATCTAGGCCACGTACTGTGACGGGCAGTACCCCAGTAGCCCTGCCATTGATGGAATCCAAAATCCAATAAGTGCCAACGGTTTTGATTGTATTACCCACTTTTGTGGCTAGTAGCTGGAATTTAATCATGTAACAATTTCAGCTAGTTCATATTTATTTGAAAACCCTATACACTATTATAATATCACTGGATTTCCTATCAAATGTTTTGGTTAGCGTAAGGTAAAAACTTTTCGTGTTTATGTGTGGGAAGTCTTACGTGATACATTTTCCTTTCAAAGGTTTTTCAAAAGTTAAGCAACTTTAACCTGTTACTCACACCATACCCATGTCTGACCCGGAGTTTATTTTATTTTTCATAAACTCTTGGGTACTCAAATTTTTACGAGTAGCCAAGGGATTCAGGTTAGCTTTGACGAATATTGGAGGAGCAATGGAGCAGCAGGCTTCTGCGTTAGATATTAGTATTCCGCTGTGTGTTCTGTGTTGTCTCTGAGTTGTATTATGTTGTAAATACTAGATAGGTGTTTATAACTGTCTAGTATGTGTTGTATTATCTGTGTACTCTGATAGTTGTTTTAAACTATGTACTATATTATGTTATTAATATAATTTATTCGTTCCGCTGTTAGATTCTGATGTGTTGTTTCTTCTTCTTCTCTTTCTTTCTATTCTATATCCCTTTCTTTCTTATTAACGATGCGACTTCCTGGAGTCTGGAAGTTGGGTCGTTACAGTGGTATCAGAGCATTAGGTTGAGTGAATACCTAGGCTCTGTTGGGTTACCTGTTCGGGTTTTCCAATATAAGTTATAAAGGTAGATAAGGTAGTGGGTGTGTAACACGACTACCATTGGTTGGAGTTTGAGTGATAAAGTTGGGAGTGTATCTGTCGAGACTGTAGACCTAATACCGTCTCGAGTGAGTTTTGAAGTTGTGCAAAGACTTCATTGATCTCTGAAGGTAACATGTAAAGGTTCAGAGTCTATCTTTGAATTGGATGAGTAGAGTTTGGATCTGTCGGTTTGGCAGAAGAGAATGATGGTATTTTGATACCTCAGGGAGTAGTAACTGCGTGATGAGATGCAGTGACTATGGATGTGTCCAAAGAGTTTTCTTTGGAACAAATTTAGGAAGTATGTTTGCTTCGATGTTGTGGCTGGGTTCAGCAGGATGTTTCTGTCTGGTTTGCGGCCAGAGATTCTCGAAGAGCTTTGGATTGGGAAGTCTTTGGCGTCGTTGTCAGCAGTGCAGCTCGGAGTGTTCTATGCTGACAAGAAGGATTTCTGGTTAGCAGTTTTTCTGAAGGAGTTCAGAAGCAGCCGGGTAGATTCATTTCTTTGTTGGGTTGGCTAGTTAAGCATAAGCTGTTTTGATTAGTAATGAGAGAACAGTTTTCTTTGGATATTGGACTGGTTGATCGCAAAAGTGACTTGCGACAGTTCGAGCGTTCTCTTGAGCTATAAGAAGTTTGTCCGTACCTGGAGGCTGAGTTTTCTTATCGACTGGATTCCAGGAGTGCTACTGGCGGTTCAGTTTAGTAGAAGGATCATAAGGGGCATCTGAGTTTACTTTTATGGATCTCTTGGACCATATTTCTGAGATATGTTGTCCAGTTTGTGCTCGAGTTTTCCTTCTACTTCAGATCAGAGTTGTGCAGCGAAAGCAGTTGGAAGTGCTTTTGTCTTATCTTTTCCGGATAGGAGAAGTATGTTAGTCTTCTGATATTTGTGGAGTAGAGTTGGTATTCTTGGTTTGGGATTGATCTTGAGGAAATCATTGTGTTGGATTGTTTTGGACCAGCATGTTTGTAGAGACATCAGCAAAGAGTTGAGCTGATCAGTAGAGTTGAAGGCAGCCCAGGATCATCAATAGAGTTCTGTGGGTAAGAGACGGAAGAATTTGGATTCCTGAGACGAAGATTTGATTTTGGGAAAGTTTTCTCTGATCTAAGGAGCTATAAGATTGGGTAAATCTGAGTAAGTCAGCTCCGAAGTATTTTGGATCTTTTCTGTGTTCTTGTAAGAATTGGTGTTTGAATTTCAAGGTTGAATTGTCAGTTTGGATAACTGGGTTTCGATGAGTTTCACGTATCTCTGAGGGAGTACGTGTATGATCTATCTCTGGATGTGAACCAGTAGTTCTGGAATTTTGATTGTTGAGTCAGACTCGTTTGTAGTCTGATATCTTGTCTAGTGTTATAGATATAGTTGTATAGGAGCTTTGTAGCTTCATAGTATTGATTGTTTGGATTCTCTAGAGCGAGTATCCCGGTATATATATATATATATATATATACCTGGGGAAAATCGATAAAAATTTATCCAGGTTTTCCTGGATAATTAGATTTGTTTTGATTTGATAAATTGGTTGCTATGGTTGTTAGCATATGTTTGATATATATGCTTGTGTTTATAAAATAAAATCTTAGGATAGATTATTAAATTACCTTTGCTTTTAAATTTCGGGGATGAAATTCTTTTAAGGGGGGAGGAATGTGATATCCCGGAAATTTGGCAATATAAATTTAATAATCTATGTTTAAAAATTTATTTGATTTGATACTTTTGATAATAAAATTTGAATTGATTTAATAATCTTCTTTTAATAAATATTTAAATTGGTAGATTTTTTTTAAAAGCTAATTAATTGTTTTTTGTTTATAATATATATAATTGTATATATTGTAAATTGATAAACTTTGATTTGGAACTCAATAAATGAATCAATTATTAATCTTAATTTATATTTGGTAAATTGGAAAATTTGATTTAAATTTAACATCTAACTTTTCAAAGAAATTTGATGAATATCTATATGGTTTATAAATATTAAAGACAAATCTTATTTGTTTAAATTTATATTTTAATTAACTTAAATATGAATTTAAATTAGATTAACATTAAAACTTAGTTGTATTTTCTTTTTAAATTATAGCTTGAATTTATATGTAAGAATTTAAAATAAAATTTACATATGATCTTAATTTATTAAGTAATAAAAGTAATTTATGATATCTTTTATAAATCATTTTAAATATTGTTTAATTTGTTATTTTCAAATGATATTGAGAATACTTAGTGTTTTTTTTTAAAAACATAAATAAATTTTGTTAGAAATAGAATTGTTATTTTTTTTAATAAGAATTATATATGCATATATATGTAACTTGATTTTTAAAAATGGATTTGATAAATTAATTTTAAATTTGAATTTGATGTTGAAAATTTAAAATAGTAAATACATAAAGATATTTGAATAAGCTTGTATTTATATTTGTTTGTTTTCATTTCAATTTAAAAAGAGATAAACTCATTTATATACATAAGGATAGTTAATTAAGGTTTAAAAGCTTTTATAACCCATTTAATTTAAATTAAAATATACTTAAAAGACATGTGTAAAACCCTTAAGATACTTAAATTACACGTGTAAGCATAGCATGAACTAAAGTGACAAATGTTTGAATTTAAAACAAGTGTCCTAATTAATTTTTTTTTCATTTTCTTTTAATTAAAAAAAAATTGTTTATGTAAACATTTTTGCTCATCTCATTTCTTTTTCCATTCTTCCTTTCTTCATAAACTTGAGAAAGTTTTAGATCTAAAAATCTGAAATCATCTTCATTTCAAAAAAAAAAATTCTGTTCTAAACTAAATCCTGTAAATTCCCCTCTCACAAACTAAATCCAAAACAATGTTCCTCTAAAACCAAAATCATCTTCAAACTGAAATCATGAATAAACTTGAAAATAGCTCTTCATATTCATAAACCTGGAACCACTTTGCAACACTCAATAAAACTGCATGCACTTTCTCTTATGAAGGCCTGCAAAGTTTTGAGCTTCATCAACCAAACCTGCATACATTATTCTGGAAGCTTGCAAATTTCTTTTCTGTTTTGAACACATCATCAACCAGGCCTGCAATTCTTTTCTTTTTGGAACCTGCATGCAATGATAAAAATCAGGGAGCATGGAAGATTACAAGATGAATGTTTTTTAAAAAATCAAATTGCAGTTTTCAAAAGTACTGAAGCATTCAGATGCAAAGTTTTCAATAAATTTGGATGCTCTGCCCCTAAAAAGGAAACCTGTGAGTAACATTTCTATTTAAACTAATTTAAGTAAATTAGTTGCTTGAAATTATTTACTGATATAGTCATGATTGTGTGAAAATATATGATAGAATTCCCTATGTATGGTTACTAAAAATGTGCTTGCTGTTTGATATATGTTCTTACCTGTTCTAGCATTCCAGATTTACACTCTGGTCAAAATCATGATCTCATGATTCACATCTGTGTTAAGAATTCAGATTTCATGTAAAATATAGTTGAGTAATATAACTTTAAAGTTTAAAAATTTATAAAAATAAGAAGAAAAATATGTAATGCCTTTGAAACATAATTACAGCAGAGCAAATTATATATAAGCAAGAATTTGATTGTCCAGATTCATTGATTAAGGTTTATAAACTGATTACATTATCTAAACTTAAATTTTAAAACTAAAATTAGATTTTTAAATTTGGAAATGGTTGAGCATTACTGCTTTATCCAGAAAACATGTTTTGGGTTGGAACTAACAACCTAGGAATTCGGAGTGGCCAGTGATGTTCCTGGTGGTGGAGTGTTGATCAATGATGCGTGGAAAAATAGAGGGAGATGGATTAAATCAATGAGGAAGTGGTGATTTAAGATTGAAATTTTATAACCTAGTTTCTCTTTTCTGTTGATAAAAATTTATTTGCGATCCCTATATGTTGACCGAGCCTTCTCAGATTTGGGGAAATGATTGATGGGGTGTGGGAGAAGTAGAGGCTGGAGGTGGAGTTCCTCTGGTGGTCGGAGTACGGTGGTTGAGGCAGTTTCTGGTTTCGCCATGGTTGTAGTTTTTTGTGCTTGAACTCTCGATTTTGATTTTGGGGTTCGGCATGTTGTATGATGGTCGGAATATGGTTGAATGATGGTTACCGATTTGCGCAAGGGGTCGCGTATGGTAGGAGGTGATGGTGGCGTCGGTGTAGGTGCACGACATTCTTGGGTATCAGCAGGTTTGGGAAGGAAGTTGTACTCGTGTTTTTGTTCGGGGAACTCGTGTTTGGCTCGAAGCTAGGGGGTATGGGACTCGAAGCATTGTGTTTTAGTCTCGGGTCAGGTTGACAGTTTCAGGTTTGTATAAAACCTGTAAATTGCTAGGTTGAAGATTTCTGAATGAAGGTTACTCGAGTTTTTACTCGAGATTATTTAGTATTTTACTCGAGCGAATTATGGGTAGTTCGAGTTAGTTTGTTTAAGTTTAAAATTTGACTTATTCCCCAAATTTAAACTTAAATTTAAAAGTATATAGCAAAGATTTAAATTAAGTTTTAAATCTAATTTTAAATTATAGATTCAAGATTTAATTTGAATCATAACTGGATATAAATAAGTTTAAATTCAAATTTTGTTTAAAATAACTTTAAAGGGATTTATTGTTTAAAAATGATTTTTAAAGAAATTTGAATTTAAATTGGAATTTGAATATGTAAAGAAATGTTTTAAATAAAGTTTAAACTGATTCAAATCTGATTTTGAATCTTTGATTTAAAATAAATTCAAGTTTTATAGATTTAAGTATTTTAACAGTTTTGAATGATAATGTAAAATTTGAATGTTTGAATTTAAAAAGAATTTGTTTTAAATCTTGTTTAAATATCTTTTATAAGTAATATTTATCATATAATGGATAAGTTTCAAATTGGTTTTAAAACTTGTTGGAATTTAATTATAGTTAAATGATTTGTTATACCTTTAATTATTAGGATAATTAAATGAGTAATTAATCTATTTTAACAAATTAATGAATGGATAATTAC
This sequence comes from Allium cepa, assembly GCA_030765085.1. Taxonomy (NCBI): domain Eukaryota; kingdom Viridiplantae; phylum Streptophyta; class Magnoliopsida; order Asparagales; family Amaryllidaceae; genus Allium; species Allium cepa. The sequence continues at coordinate 560,777,751 of CM060932.1, forward strand.
TTAAAGTAATTAAAGGTTTAATCTTAAAAGTTTAGGATTAATTATTTTTTGAATAATCAACTTGTAATTAAGAATAATTAATTAAATAAGATTTGATTTTAATTAATGATTAATAATTAATTAATCAAGTGATAATGGATTAATTAAGTATTAATTTACACTTAATTATTTAATTAATTAAGGGTTAATTAGTGAGTTATTAATGATTAATTAATTTGTAATTAATAATGATTAAAATAAGTTAATTATTTTAGAAAAATAATTAATGAACTGTTAAATAGTTAATGAAGATCATTAACTAAGGATTAATTAATTAATGTGATTAATTTTTTTAAAAATTAATTAGATTAATTAATTTAAATATAATATTTGAGTAATTAAGGAAATTAATTATTTATTGTAATTAATTGAGGTTAATTTGATTAGATTAAGTTAATTAATTCAGTTTAATTAATTTAAAATAATCATTTGATGATTTGTGAAATATAATTACTTAATGTAATTAAATGAAGAGAAATTACTTAGAGAAGTAATTAATGGGTAATTAATGTATGTAATTAATTTGAAGGTGATTTGATAACTGAAGTAATTTGAGTATAATTACTTTGTGAATTAATCAAGGGATTAATTCGAGATAATTAATTAAGGAATAATTAATTTATTTAGTAAAGTAATTAAAGGTAGTTAATTACTAAATAGGGTTAATCAACGGTGATTAACAATTATGGGTTAAATTAAGATTAATTTCTTAATGTAATTAATTTAAATAAGGTAACTAATTTGAATGTAATTAGAGATCATTAATTAATATAATTAATGATGTAATTAAGATTGATTAATTAAGATTAATTAATCAATAATAAGTGATTAAGGTAATTAATTAATATAATTAATTAAGGATTAATGTAATTAATTATAGTTAATTAATTTTGTGAAGTAATTAAGATTGATTACTGACTTTGGATAAGTATAATTAATTTGTGAAATTAATTAAAGGATAATTACATAAATGTAATTAAGGAATAATTAATCAAAGATGATTAATTTAAGTGATTAATTGGAAGATGATTAATTAATTAATTTGTAATTAATTAAAGGTTATGTAAGAAAGATTTATATTGATGAAGTAATTAATTTAATTCACTTTAAATTAATTTGAATGATGTAATTAATTTAATTCATTTTAAATTAATTATATTTGGTATGATAAATCATTGCTTATATGGTTGGATAATGTTGTTTGCCTTGATTGGTTTGAATCTCAAATATGAGATAAATAATGTTGAGTGATGTGGATGCACTGGTTGCATTGCGATGATGATTTGGATTATCTTTTGATAATGATGATATGGTTTACCTGATGTGATGATAATATTGAATACCTGTTGTGAATATGTGATTTATCTATTGGATATAATGATAATTGAATTGTTTTAAACCTTTAAAACAACTTGGCCTTAAAGGACACGCTTTGGATTTCGATGAGACCGGGATCGGGTTTCCATATTTGGATATCCGAAAACCACATCGATCCAAATTAACGTTAGGTCGTGAATATAAGTGGAGCAAGTGAAGACTCGAGGTGTAAGGGCTATACATCAGTATAACTCTGTGGGTGATTCCGTAATGAGTTTGACGGAATAGTACTTATAGGTTCGAGATGGTGATTCAGAGTGCAAGGGTTATCGTCGTTAACTCTGAGGGTGATTCCAAAATGAGTGTAACGAGATAATGCCTTCGGTTTCGTTCGAACTCGGAACGAACTTGTATGGATTGAATGCTTTCAGAACATCGTCAGGTGGACGATGAGCATTCTAAGAGATGTGTTCTATAAAGGTAATCGTTGCCTCAAGCCTCATCAACCGGGAATGGCTAAAACAGGGGAGGTGCAGAAAGGCTTCGTGGGTAGCCCCCACTTGAGAGCAAGATTTTCCCCTGTCTAGAAGTCCCTTTTTATTCGGCTGTGTGGGCGGTTGGAACGTACGCCAACTGCGGGGTTGTCTTGTTCGGGACTGTCCAGTAAGGGATGGTTCCGGTCTTGTGTTGCAGGGGAGTGGGAGTACTCCTCGGTATGTTGATCTAGGCCACGTACTGTGACGGGCGGTACCCCAGTAGCCCTGCCATTGATGGAATCCAAAATCCAATAAGTGCCAACGGTTTTGATTGTATTACCCACTTTTGTGGCTAGTAGCTGGAATTTAATCATGTAACAATTTCGGCTATTTCATATTTATTTGAAAACCCTAGACACTATTATAATATCACTGGATTTCCTATCAAATGTTTTGGTTAGTGTAAGGTAAAAACTTTTCGTGTTTATGTGTGGGAAATCTTACGTGATACATTTTCTTTTCAAAGGTTTTTCAAAAGTTAAGCAACTTTAACATGTTACTCACACCAGACCCATGTCTGACCCGGAGTTTATTTTATTTTTCATAAACTCTTGGGTACTCAAATTTTTACGAGTAACCAAGGGATTCAGGTTAGCTTTGATGAATATTGGAGGAGCAATGGAGCAGGAGGCTTCTGCGTTAGATATTAGTATTCCGTTGTGTGTTCTGTGTTGTCTCTGAGTTGTATTATGTTGTAAATACTAGACAGGTATTTATAACTGTCTGGTATGTGTTGTATTATCTTTGTACTATGATAGTTGTTTTAAACTATGTAATATATTATGTTATTAATATAATTTATTCGTTACGCTGTTAGATTCTGATGTGTTGTTTCTTCTTCTTCTCTTTCTTTCTATTCTCTATCCCTTTCTTTCTTATTAACGATGCGACTTCCTGGAGTCTGGAAGTTGGGTCGTTACACTAGCCCTTACGCTTCTTCTTGGTTCAGCATCCTCAATTTCATGATGAGTTTCATCTTCATGTGAATCGTTTGATTCTCCCCTTGTCCTTTTTGGGGACATTATTTCCTTCATTCCTTTTGTGTGGAAACACATCTTCAAAGAATGAGGCATCTCTTGATTCCATGATTGTATTTACATGAACATCAGTTATATCAGACTTGAATACCAAAAATCTGTAGGCACTACCATTTTGGGTGGGCCCAAGATAATGACAATCTACTGTTTTTTATCCAAGTTTGACCCTCTTGGAAGGCAGAACTGGAAATTTTGCCAAGAACCCCCACACTTTGAGGTATTTAAAACTTGGTTTGTGTCCTTTCCATGACTCATATGGAATTGTTCCCGTTTTATTGTGAGGGACTTTGTTTAATATGTGATTAGACATATTTAAGGCTTCCCCCCATAAGTTCGTCGGTAGACCAGAAGTTAAAAGCATTGCATAAATCATATCTTTTAACGTTCTATTATTCCTCTCGGCTACACCGTTTTGTTGTGGTTAATATGGAGCTGTTTTTGATGAATTATACCATTTTCGGCACAGAACTGTTCAAATGGTGATTCATATTCTCCACATCGATCAGATCTCAACATCTTGATCTTTTTATTTAACTGATTTTCTACCTCAGCTTTGTATTTTATAAACGCTGTTATTGCTCCATCTTTACTATTTAAAAGATATACATAGCAATATCGCATATAATCGTTAATAAAAGTAATGAAATACTTTTTCCCACCTCTTGTAGGTAATGATTTAAAATCACATAAATCAGTATGAACCAAACCTAGTGGTTCAGTGCTACTACCAACCGATTGAAATGGTTTTTTAACCATTTTTGCTTCTACACATGTCTCACATTTGTAGTTCTTATCTACTTGGAATTTTGGAATTAATCCCAAGTTTGATAATGTTTTCATTTTGCAGAAATTTATGTGTCCCAATCTATCACGCCAAATTAAAATTTCGTGCTCAAGCAAATAAGCAACTTCAATTTTATTAATAGCACAATCAGAATACATATTTTTGTTGCCATCTCTGTTTTAGCAAAAACAGTAAAATTCTTAAGATGTTATTTGGCTAGTGTACTAAAATAGATAGCACGCTACAATAATCAATTATAAACTCGTCGCACAAGTTTATAACTCAGATTTCCGCTACACTGGAATTGTGTATAAATTTTTTCAACACTATGAATGTTGTGAATAAGTTACAAAAACAGTGTTATACCATTTTGAATAAATAGTATAACTAGAATAACGGATAGAATATAGAACAATGTATATAAATATACAAACAAACTAGAATTCTAACCGGATTATAAAGCAAATTCCGTCCGAGGCTTGTCGTAACAATTTCCTTAAGAATTTTATTTCAAAATTCCTCCAAGATACAACAGACGTATTCTGCTTGAGATTGTAATGAGTATATCACTCTGTGATTTAGAGTGTAGTAGTAGAAGAGAAGAAGAAGATTCAGATTCTAAAATTAGTCAGGAAAATGATCAGTTTTCCTTCTTATTTATAGTTGGTCCGTATCTCTTCCGAACGGTCGTGTCTCCACCCGTTCGCTCAAACAGTCGCACCCGCCTGCTATTTGCTTCTGTTTGCCCGTGCCACTACAGTTGGGTCGCACCAGCTCATGTCGCATCCATTCGCCCGCATTTGCTTCAGTCGGGTCGCACCCGCCTGTGTTCGCGCTATTCAACCCGCATCCGCTTTCGAACAGATCCACATCTGTTCGTATGGTCTGCACCTGTCAGAAAGCCCGATCCAGTTTACAGTAAAAAAACGAGTATCATATTAGACCCAAACCCAAACCCGAGCCTGGTCGGACGGACGGCGGCGGCGCGCGTGTGTGGTGGAGATGCATGATCTCCCTTCTCACAACGAAGCATACATTTGGGAGCCCAGGCCCCCAACCTACTCATGAGAAGGCTATTAATATACTTGGCTTTCTTAGTATATTAGGCGATGTGGGACTTTATGTATTTTTTCATTCATTTTGTTCTGTAGGAATTCCAACACCTACTACTTGTCATCATACAACCATCTTCTTACTGTCACTCCTCCCACTCAAACACCAAGCAAAACATCCTCCTCTGATCAACTGTTCTTCAACTTCCATCAATTCAAATATCATCTTCACTCACCATCTATCCACCTTCTACCATCACTACTGTCGGTTCCAAAAAAAAACACTGACCATTCATACTTTTACCGATCATCACTGATATCCAGACAAAGCCAAACCAGCCTCATCACTTCCTCGCTTCCTACAATACTTCACATCGCCTTCGAACATCAACTGCAAACTGCAATCACCTGCCCTTCACTGCTCCATTCCAAGAAAACACTTCACTGAAGTCGCCACTTTCAGCCTCACTCCAAACCGCAACCCACCAGCACAAACATCCCACTTCATCATCACCGTGACCTTATCATCACCCACGAATCAAAGTTGAATAAAAATTTAAATTTAATTAAATATTTTCAAATTAAATTGTTTAAAATTATGGGTCGTTACAATCTTCCCCCCTTAAAAGAATTTTGTCCCGAAATTACAAGTTAGGAAGAATGCCCTTATCCCGTTTACTATTTTTCACAATCCAAATAGTTTTATCAACTTACTAACCTAAATCTTTTTTTTAATTAAAGATCCATTATCAATTCAACTAAATTTCCAACTTCAATTATAGGTTTTCATAATTTAAATTCAAATTTCAAACTTTCAAATTTTCTCAAAATTTTTCTAACACTCTAAATTTTCGAAAAATTTCGCCAGCGTCTCCTTTGCGCAGCTAGCTCGGTACGACTATAAAATGGGACCACGGCCCCTCAGATTCAAAAAGAAAAGAAAAAGCCAAGCGGTTGAGCAAAAATATCATCAAATTTCATACTGAAATTGAAATACGTACCTTTTTGTCGAGCAATTCAATTTTATCTTTGAAATCAAAATCCCAATTCCATTTCTTTTAATACACCTGTATATCCTACTAACAGTAGCATCCATGATATCCAATTACAATATTCAAACCATTTTGCCAATTCCATTACAAAATTTCGATATATGCTTCTTATACACTTTTACGTCACTATTGAAGTTATATGTTCATTTTCATTCAATTTGCATTCCAATTTCATTTGAGTTCAATTCACAATTTCCATTCTATTTGAATTCAATTTAACTTTTGAATATTGAATTTTATCGATTAACTTTCATTTACTAATTGATTCATATCACTATTTTAAATTAGTTTCATTTACTAATTCATTTCAATTCCCAATTTGAAATCGTTTGTCGTTAACTAAAATTTTCAACAATTTTCGAAAAAATTCTAACTCCCAAAATTTACGGAAAATTTTGGCAGAGTCTCCTTTGTACGGAGGAGCTTTTGAAATTTGACAATAGATATAAATATGTATACATCGACCCACACGGTTGGAAAACAGAAAAAAGTTCATATTTCCTATTTTTATTGCGTAGGCGTACCTTTTTAGCATTTTTAAGCAAAGCAGTTTATTTTTAACATTTGTGCAACCCAAAATACAGCCAAACGGCTTCTAAAACCTGCACTTACTCAGTTTAAACACGTCAGTGACAAATATAAGAAATCTATTAACATTTCATTCATTTTCAATAACAAATATATAGATTTCATTAGCAATACATTCAAGATAAATTCGATTAGCAATTCATATGGTTTCAATTCATCTTTAGTTGCTTACGACCAATTCACATGCCATTTCCATTAAATCAAGTGGTTTACAACTCATTTTCTTCGTTCTATTCATTTCTAAGCAAAACGAATTCATACCATTTTAATTTATTCAAAAATCAATTTTATTTGCTTTCATTAACTCATATAATTTTATACAATCTTGTTTGTGTCAAACGACAATTATTTCTATGCAAATTTAATGATATTCACTTAATAGAATATCCATTCTAGTTTATAACTAGTTTAAATTGATGCCAACTCAATTTATTTTAATTCCACTTCATTTGCAATTAATTTACAAGATTTTTCTTAAGTCGAGTATTTATTTAATATTTACTTAAGCTATTTCACTTCAAACTCAAGTTTATCTTTTATTTTTTTCTTCCTTATAAACAATTTCCAATTTATTTTCTTTGATTGGTTTTCATTTATCAAATTTATTCCATTAATGAATTTTATTTCAAATATTTTCCTGGAATTCTATTTTCAATTATAAATTACATTTACCATTTATATTCACAATTTTATTCATATATAAGTTCATTTCCTTATACTTTCAATTCATATTTATAAATTTCATTTGTTAAATGAATTTATTTTCAAACCTTTGGTTATACCATTTTATTTCTTATTTAATTCCATATAACAATGATAATAATTCAATATTATCACTTCCAAACATCCAAACATCCATATACTACAATAATTCATAGAAAATCATTTCTTTTCTATACAAAAATAGTTTTGGGCAAAATTATCTCATTTACCCAATTTTTAAAACAATACTGTGTCGGTTTATCTTGTTCAAGAGTTTAGAAACCCCTATCGATTACAGTTGGCCACCCTGCACCGACCAGAATCTATAAACAATCAACCGATAAATCAACGCAATACAAAACAATTTTTTTTATATTCACTAACAAATACGCGCTCATATCTATTATTACACTCAACTCATTCTAGAGTACTGCTGACTCTATCTCTAATGAGTAACACCCAACAGAGCCATGGTTGTCGCTTAACCATATGCTCTGATACCAAATGTAACGATCGCGATTTTTCGTTGCTGAAAAAACCGAAATGTTATGGTTAAAGAAGAAGAAAGAGGTAGAAGAAGAAAGAAAAAGATAGAACAGAACAATATCAGAATCTCACAATTCGCAGCGGAATAACATATAATAGATAAATGAATATTCATTAAAACAAAAGAACTGTATATTTTATACATTACATCACATTACATTCATTATCAGAGTGTACAACAAACAAACAGCGAAAAAGAAATACTATACTTAGAAATATGCTACGCCATCCATCTTGCCTCCAGCAACTCCTGAATTCCAGAATATCCTGATAACCTTAACTCTAGACTGCCCATGTGGAAATTGGTGGGCACCCAGAGTTTAGGAAGGGAAACAATAAACTCCAGGTCAGTCATGTGACTGGTGTGAGAACTAAAACAGTTTATTTTTAAAACAAAGAACATGATAATTTTAAAATAGATTTCGCAATGCTTTTCAGAAAATGAGACTACCATAAGGCCTCCCGCACATACACACAATGCAAATGCAGAATCGGAGGAGATTTCTCCTTATGATAGTCAAAGATGCTTGATACGCATTAAAAGAGACATTTGATATTATTACTAGTGCATAGTGTAGGAAAAATCACTTCGAAAGTAAAGACATAAATCTTAGCCAGCATAGGCATTCCGCACTTATGCCTACTATAGCTACCATATTCAATAGCAGGTTACCGCCACATTCCATGGCAGGTTATACAACTAAAACCGTATAGGGTTCGTATTGTTTCTTTGGATTTCCAACAAATGGTCAGGCCAAGGAACTTCCCATTGCCACATGGAAACGCCTCTGGAATAACGTCCCGAGAACCAAACATGATCTCTGCCAACACAAGGCCGGATTACCCCTAACTGGGTAACTACTGACACGAATATGCCATTCCCCGATCGTAACCGATCTATATCCGAGGATCCTCGATTTCCAACCACCACAAAGCAATAAATTTGCAGCAACAACATAGGTTAAGTATCTGGGCTCCATACCATGATACCACCTCTATCCAGAAGGAATGACATACACTAAAGGGGCGCTACCCCCTAATAACCTTGCCGCATCCTTCCTGTTTTGACCATTTCCGGTGTGTGAGGTCCGGCGAAGTCTCGTCCACAAAGCCACACTTTATACAAAGCTGTGCTTTGATCATCAAATGCTCAACAGCACTTCGTATGCCACATTACCAATTCGGGAATGTATCACTAGTAACCATCAACCATATAACCTCTAAGGGTGTTAAGCTAAGAGAATAAATTCTCCGCTACCAACGGTAATATATTTGATAGAAACCAACTTTACATCTCAAATTGTAACGTCAGACACACATCCATACAAGTCCATTCCGGGATCGAACGGAACCGAAGGCACTTATAAATGAGTCCTTGCAATCCGGATATTCACTAATCACGACCGGACTTCCCATCACAAAGGGTAATAAATTTCTATATCGGGGATTAGCTGATGCAGAAACATTCGACGATAATCCTTCCGTTTTCACAAATATCCGGTCTTCAACACCGGTCATCAATGCTATTTATTACGACGTATCACATATTCGGAATGGGTTAAACGACCCCAAGGTCCTTTCCCGGCTAACCCGAATAGTGAGCGCTTATTTAAAAAAAAATAAGTGTAGCATTCATATTCAAGCAATCACAACAAATACTTATTTAAAGGTAAATATTGATAGTCGGTTATTTAACTATCAATAGGTATGCACAACATCACCAGATTCCAAATAATTTTCCAAATTATTTATCTTCCAATATATATATATATATATATATATATATATATATATATATATAATTCCCCTACTTCAAAAATAAATCGATATTTATTTTTAAACCAATTTTTCCAATTTCATTTATAAATTCCATATTGAATTTACATTACCAAAATATCTGTGAATATACGATTTTCAAATCGATTGCAAATATCCGCTTTCAATTTATCTTTAAAAAGATAATTCTTAAAACGTTCATTTCATATTGGAAACCATTTCCCTACTTATTTAATAATAAGTATTTCACAAATCTATTTATTTTCAACACTTGGAAAATATTCAATATACTTAAATTGAAATTAAGTATATATTTCATTCTTTAAGGAAAACATTCTTTTAACACATTTATTTGAGTCAAAAACGAACGTTGCGTTAAACATCGTTACGACGACCCAAAATCACTAGTATAGGGATTCGAAATTTAGATAGATATATAAATCCTAATACTGTACAAAAACATTTCCTTTCGGAAATCATTTACTATAACAACAGTGTTATAGTCCACCATTTCCTTCAATTCCTTGAAAACGCCTATTTCAACAATGAATGTTGAAATCTATGTTTTCAATACTTAATACATTTAAAACATCTCTAATCGTTTTAATTCTATTTAAAATATCATTTTTCCCCAAAACATTTCCTTAATATATTATTCATTATCCAAAATCGTGAATATTCTTCGTTAATCCAAATTCAACATTTTCACATATTAAATTAAAGGATTTTCCATAGTCCAAAATCGTGGATATAATTCCTTTAAAAATTTCTATGTTTACTTATCAAATTTATTTGATTACAGATTTATAAAACAACGTTTATAAATTCCATTTCTATTTCATAACTACTTCGATTTATAAATATCCTTTAATAACCAATTTTATTTATATTTCATTTACATGTCGAATCCAACTTATAAGTAAATTACTTATAATCCATTTATTCACAAATCCATTCTTTTATATCATCATTTATTCATAAATCTAAAATTCTTATTTACTTATAAAACTAGAGACAACTTTATTTTAATACTTATAAAAGCTCGTTTTATAATTCCAATATCTTTAACTTATAAAATATCAATTTTATAAATCTTTTATATAAACCGTTTATAATAATTCAAAAATCCCAATTTAAATCATTTTATAAATTTAATCAACTATTTATTTCAAAAAAATCATGCTTTGGTTATATTTCCCAAAAATCCTAATTTTTATAACATAAAAATTTATAACGTTTTAATTATTTAAAATGAATCAATTCGAAAATTAAATAAACGTATAATTTTCAAAAAATCACTTTAGAAATCCCTTAAAAATCAAAATCGTTATTTTTAAACTTCAAAAATGGATCCGATGATGCAACACACCAAATAATCAATCACGGCATCCAAACATCATATATCATCATATGACAATTAACAAATATCACACTATATGTAAATAAATAAATACGGTTGAGAAATCCAGTTGGAACCCTCCAACCTGTTTCCCTGCATCCACAGACATTAGCACAATACCAATCCCGTTTCAAGACGGAATATCGCGGTATATGGGATTTATAAAATATTATCCGCTTAATATGCGGCGCAATAGGGTCCCATCCGCTATATAATGCGGGAAATCAAATCCAAGTACATATATAATACCCACTCCACTTCGAGGTGGAATATCGCGGTATATGTGTGTAATAAATAACCTCCGCTTAATAGGCGGCGTATATGGTCTATTTCAATACAATAGATAAACTATATTATCCAAACAAACAAACAACACAATCAACAATTTTAAATCTAACTGTTCAAAATTTAAGCAAAACCCTTTTGAGTGAGAAGTTCTCACCTTAGCCTTTTATTTTGCAATCCATTTCTTTTACGACTTGGTTTTTTTCACAACTTCGACCTTGTATAAACATTTATACACAATTGATTAATATTTGAATACATTAATTAACCCGGGATTTTATTTTAAAATAACACTTTTTAAATTTTGAACAAATTTCTATTTACTAAATTTAATTTAATTAACAAAAAAATATATTATTTAAACTAATTCTCATTTAATAAATTAGTTTTAGAAATTAAAATAAATTAAATATGTTAATAGAACAAACTAATCACCTTACTAATTATTTTCTCAACATAGACTAGTAGATTTAAAATTCTGCCTCCTTAAATTTAAATAACTTTTCCATTTTTTTTTCTATATTATTTTTCCTTCTTGTATAAACAGATTCAAAATATCTTACTGACAACATAATTTCTTTTATCTACACAAATTACTTTATTTAACCAATTATTTATAAATATGTTAATTACCTTACTGTAAAAAAAACAGAAAATGCTTTACTATAAAGAACTTTTTTTATCTGTTTAATAACTAATGTAAATAACATGATATACCTTATCAAATTCATTCTAAGCAATTCGAACAGCAACCCAACAGCACCTCGACGAACTCCATCGATCAATTGAACGCCGCCGACTTTCAAACCACCATTGCAGCCTTTGTCGTCGCCCTAGCCACTAACGACACCGCACCTAGATTTGCTCGAGCCTGTCATCGCGGTGACGCTGCCCCCCTTTTCGCGACCTCGGCTTCGCCTAAACCACTGCCAAACACTCTCGGCCACATCGTCGGCTCCTTAAATCAAGTCGATCGATCCACCCCTTCCTGTCGACATCGAAGTCGACATCGATGTCTCCTTCAATCCTCGCGCGAGCGCTTGCTATCGACGCCGCCCAGACCACGAACTCGTAGGCGCCGCCATTGATTTTAATTTGAGAAAAGGTCTCGGCTGTTTTTTTTCTTTTTGATTCGAAGGAAATAAAAGGGGAGAGGAAGATTGCTTTTAAATAGAAGGGCTGCGGCCATTTTTATTTTCTTTGGTTTTGTTTTTGAAAACGGAAGAGGGAGAGGGTTATTTAAAAATTGGTAGAGGCATTGTTTACACGATATCTTCGTGATTTTCTGCGTGGTTTAAGGCATGATTTTAGGAGGGTAACGTGCTGATGTTGACCCAATTCAATTTTAAATTTAAATTGAATTCGTTTTAAATTTCAACGCGTTTATACGTCGTATGCTCACAAAACCTCTCCGATCAATACGAAATTTGAAATTCGGTAATAATTCAACATTACGGACCCAATGGAACTGGTTTCATCGAATTCCGAGACTGTGCTCGGAAGGCTATTTTTAAATATCGATTCAAACGATATAATTTCAAAACTGAACAATTCAACTTAAATTTCAATTCTGAAGCTTTTGTTATCTTCAATGTTATCAATATAAATTTTACAAGCCGTTGAAATATTTTTAATCAGTTTAAAAACTGAAGATTTAAATTTTTATTCAACTTTCAATAGATTAAATTTTATAATTTAATCGCCAAATTCAATCTGATAATTTGAAACTCAAGTTAAACCATCATTCAAATATTTAAAATTAATTAAATATTTTCAAATTAATTTGTTCAAAATTCTGGGTCGTTACAAATCGCTTCGACTCATACATCAATCCGCGACCATACCCAAATCCTTGACCACAATCGATTTGAAGCTTCGCCTCTTTGAATCGCATCAGCCAACTCAATCGAAACGATCGCTGCATCTGAACTAGTCCTTCAACCACAACTAAGACCAGAAATCGAACACACGAAGACCAGAAATCCAAACGATCGCTGCGTCTGAACACACGAAGACCAGAAATCGAACGCCGCAACCTCTACCCTTTCGCTTTGATTCTGATTCAGAGAATTTGATTATTTGGGAACAAACGTGAATTTTATTTTTGTGAGAGTTTGATTTGGTTGCAGAGTTTTTGTTTTCTGATGCTGTGAAACAACAATGGCGATAATCGAGCAGAAGAGAGGTTATTTTCTTTAGTTGATTTAAGTAGTGGGTCGGGCCCTGGTGGTGATAATTTACGGTTGAAAGTGATTTTATTTTGGCTTTTGGTTTAAGTTTCAATTGAAATTAGTTTCTTTTTTAATTGTTTGCTTTCGATTGTTTAGTTCGATTTTTTCTTCTTCTTTGATATACATATAATATATACATTAAAAAAAACTTTACTTTGTTTGGTTTTTGATTTAGTTCTTCTATTAAAAAACAAGATTCTGTATATATATATATTAATTTTCAGGTTGACAAAGCAGATTAGAAGAAGAACCGCCTGTCAAACTAATTGCTTGCCTCATTAAAAAAAATTGCTGCTTTTATATAGCACTATCTATTGTTTTTATTTGCCTTGCATTGTTGATTGCTTGCATTTTATAAAAAAATTCAAAAACAAAAACAAAAAAATTTCATTGTAGTTGCATTGTTAATACACATTTAATTTCTGCTTTTCATTTCATCTAAGAAATTGATTAATAATAACGCACTTAATTGTTTATTGACAATTTGTCTTCTTTGAACAATTTAATTTTTTGGTGTCTAGGCTACGGCAGAGCAATAATCAGTTATATATAGTATGGTGATTCGTAAATATTATACTGGATTATTTCTCTAAATGTACTTAAACCTTCGGCTGCATTGCTATGGTGATTCGTGGTGCACCGATAAATCCTGTCAATTACTTGGCCGAGAACTATCTTGTTGATTTAAAACATTTCGCGATTATACAATTCTGGGTTAACTTAGGATAAATAATTTGTAATTAGACCCTTGCATTCATTTAGTTGCATTAGTTCATGTATATTAAAAAAAATTCAAAATCCAAAACTAAAAAATTGTAAATATTCCTCTTCTTTTTATTTGAAATTTTTAGATCCTTTTTCTTTAAAATTTCAAAAAAAATTCAAATTTTTTTTAGAAAAACCAAAATCCAAAAAAAAAAAATATAAAACCTTTTCAAAACAAAGAAGAAATTTGAAATACCAAAAAAAAACAAAACAAAAAACCACTTTCCCTTTTGAAATTTTTTATATGTAAATATTTTTCCTTTACAAAAAAAACCAAAAAGTTTCTTGAAAATGTCTGAGTTTCCTCACTTAAGTGAATTTTACAATAGTTGTGAAAATCAATATAATCCATACAATTTCACTTCGAATTCATATGGATATTTTAACACCGACTATTGTTTAAACGATTCAAATTTCGAGCCACAAAGTTTTCAAAAAAACAAACAACCCTCAAATCTTGAAAACATCATTTCATCTATACTTGGAATCTCTACACAACAAAATCAAATGATAAATGAGTTGTGTAATTCATATTTGTGCGATAAACTCAAATCAAAGTTTTCAAAATAATCAAAATTTGAATTCACTTCAAAATACAAACGATTTCGAGTATAACCCATGCCAATTCAATTTTGGACTCCAAAATGAATTTCAAAGTCAAAACGAAAATGTGATACACTTTTCAAATAATTTTGGCAATGGGAATAATTTCGACTACGATGCGATTGAAATTTTTGTTCTCAACAATTTCAAAGCGAAAATCCTCAAGTTAATAACTATAAATTCAATTTTGTTGAGCAAATGAATGAAATTTACAATGATCACACAGATTCATTGTTTGAAACATATATGAAACAACGTGATAAACAAAATCAAATCCCACCGTGTGATGAGTCAAGTGATAATCCATATTTTACCTAAATCGACAATTTTCAAATAACAACTTTTGAAATTGAAAACGAAAATCTTAACAAAGTTGTTGAAAAGACGGTAATTGAGTTGGATTTCAATTATTTTGAGGGTGTAAAATCAAATTTAAAGTTCGATCTTCCTTTTCTCGATTTCGAAAATTTGAATATAACAACTTTGGATTTTGAACTTAAGACATGTAATAAATTTGTTGATAATCCAACAAAGGAAGACGAATATAATAAATACGATTTTTTAGGACTTTTGGATGACGAGTTGCTAAATTCCAATGGGGTAGATTTAAATCACCACTTTGATTTTGAAATCAATAATTTTGAAGATTTTTTCAATGACAAACTCGAATTTCAATTTGGTGAAAATAAACTCGAATTTCAATCAATTGTTATATCTACCCCAAAAATCATCGAAAATAAATCAACTCGTACGATTTTCAATAAAACGACATTCATTTTTCACAATCAACATTCAAATCGAAATC
Organism: Allium cepa; assembly: GCA_030765085.1. Lineage (NCBI taxonomy): Eukaryota > Viridiplantae > Streptophyta > Magnoliopsida > Asparagales > Amaryllidaceae > Allium > Allium cepa. Next base: position 560,793,268 of record CM060932.1, read on the forward strand.
TTTTACGATTTGGTTTTCTGCTCTTAAGCTGTGTCTCTCATACTTGACGAGACAAATGAATCAGTTTTGAAAGACTGGTTCATTTACTCTTTAACGGCATACTTTCTGATATCATTTCAATAATCATCTTTTCATTTTCTTTTGAATAAAGGTTATGTTCTTATTTTTCTCCTTTCACTTGGGTTTACTATGGGGTCACAGTCAAAATCAAGTGTGGGGTGAGACTCATCTTCTTTTTGAATTTTTAGGAGTAATTTTTCATTTTTCTTCCAAAAACTCTCTATATATATTTTCTAAAAATAAAAGATTTTTTTTAAGCATTTTGATTTATTTTTAAAGAAGCAGTATAGGATAAGTATATGGTTTTGGTTTATTAAATTGAAATTTTTGAAAATTTATCTGTCTTAACAAAAATAAAAATGAAGTTTGATTTCAAATATCGATAGTTTAACTAGTATATAGGAAAGTTCGTACGTGATAATTATGAATATATCGTAATTGAAAATCTTTGTTTTAAAAAGTGGTTGATTTAAAGTAAAGGATATAACATTTTTTTTGTCTTCTAAGTTAAGTGGTGCTAAGATGATTTTTTAAAACACTCTCTCTCTCTCTTAAAAAAATAAAAAAAATAAAAAAAAATAACATCCAAAGTTATCACTCTCATTTAAAAGTCCTCATGGTTATGCATGCGTGAATTACTTGGAATCTTTGATTATGTGCTTTCATACTCATTTAAAAGTCCTCACGGTTATGCATGTATGGAACAGATGTAAAAAAAACAGACCTAATAAAATCCACCTACGGTCGATAGGTGTATGCACGAAAGTGTGTGCACTCGCCATGCTCTGTACTCCCCCCACATAAGCCCGAATGGCAGTGCATGGGTGGTATATCTGACCTTAGTTTACCTGAGCTAGTTGTGTGATTTTTTTTGCAAATAATGAGGGAGCAAGCAATTGAAATCCTAGCACTTTTTTTACTTATTTGATTTGATTTGTCATTGAAAAGAAATGAAAATACCAATTTGATAAACTTTGATAATCAACTAAAGATCCATTTCATAGTTACACTGTGTTATTAACTAAAACAACAAGTTAAACTATAGTCTATTTTTATGACAACTTCATTTTTATTGGAAACATTGACGAGTAAATAACTTAAACTTCAAGATAATGACCAAAATCTATATTTAACTTATTCGTGTCAATTTAAAAATGAATCCTTCATCTGTAAATATTTTCAAAAACTCATATTCGTCCCTTTGTAAATAAATCTTGCATTTTGTAAATATTTTCATTTTGCATTTGGATTTTGTGGGTAGTATCCACTGAAAACCCTCACGAGACAACACTCGTCCTATTGGGGACACCCAGACGTTTAACGGCTTGCTGCATACGCTCAATGCAATCGTGCTCCCTACGAAAACAAATTTATCTTAGTTTTAGTTTATTCGAGAACGAATAAAAAGATTAGTGTGGGGGTATTTGATGTGCACGTAAATTTGCATATTTTTACCACCATATTTATTCTATTTAAATTAAATAAATGATCATATTGGGTATTTTAACCTTTTAACCAAAATCCATATTAACTTCAAATTGTCACATATCTATCTTCATATAGGGGCAAAACGATCATTTGTGTGCATATATTTCTTTGAGAAAAATTAATTAGAAATTTCCATACCATTTGTAGGAATTTGATTTCAATCACAAGTTATTTCATGAAGAAGATATGCATGCACAAAAAGAACACAAAAGAATGAAGATGGAAATAATTCAAAGTGAAGATTCAGAAGGACCCCACCTACCCACCACCTTAATGTACAAATTAGAGGCTAATGAACATGCTTATGGAATTAATGGCTTCATGTACACTTAAATAGGGATTATGAAATGCTAATGATTACTTGGTGGCCACATTACCTCAAGGGCATTTTGGGCATTCCCCAAAAATATGAATTAGGGTTTCATACATGTATAAATACCCATATGTTTCATGTAATCTCTTCCTCTTGCTTAGTCTCTCTTTAGTTTAGTTTAGGATCAAAATAAAAGACAAGTTCTCTTTCTCTTTTCCATGGCTACTTAGCCATTTTTTTATTTTCATGTGACTTTTTATGCAATTTAATAAATGTTCTTTTCCTCTTCTTGTTTATTTCCTTTCATGTTCTAGAGTATATTTACATTCATACAAAGTAGATTAATATTAATTCTTGTTAATTAGCTTTTTTTCCATTGGCTTTCATTTTTCTTTCTTTTTTGCTTTCATGTTGCTAGCTACATTTGTTGTTTTGATAACAAATATGAGAGGCTAATCCCTTCAATTTAGGGGTAATGAAGCCTCTAATCATGTAGCTTCAATATTTTGATAATTACAACTCTCTTTTTGTACTTAATGACAATGCTTGAAGTGGTTTAGTTTGTTGTTTTTGTTTTGAATTTGATAGCCTATATTGTTGACACCAAATAGGCTATACTTAAACAATCACCAACACAAATGCCTCTTCATCAAAATTTGATTATGGCACAAGAAAGTGATTTGAAATTCAAATTTGATGGTCTATATTTCTAATTATTAGTTAATAGGTCATACTTAAAATAGATTTCATTTTCAACTTTGTTGTCATTTTCATGAGAGTTAGTAAGTGCTTTAAAGGTTGTGTTATAGTTTGATGGCTTATGTTGCACTAACTAATAGCACAAATGAGCCATACTTACGATAAAAACATCATTTGAATTCACTTATGACCAAAAAAGAGAGATCATAATTTCATAATTTGTTGAACTATATGATCTAGAGAGTGGAATTAAATCTAAATTGTTATTTAACTCTCATATTTTTATCACTTTCATTTTGTCATTTTTCTATAATTTTAGCTTCACACTTTTCAACTTTGGTTAATTTGATCGAATAGAAAACTTTAAAATCAATAATTCCCTATGGATCGACCCGTACTCGCTACGTACTTCAATAGTACGCCGTGCGCTTACGGTATAAATTTAATTTGAAATTTTTCGGCAAATTTCTATCTCGATAGAAATCTTGTCGATTAACATTTATACAAATAAATAATTGAAGTTTTAATTAATAAAAGTGTGTTAATAAATAAAGGAAGTCTTGATTTATAAATGAAGTTTTACTAGATAAAAAATGTTTTACTAATAAAAACGGTTTGATTAATATAGGATAAATTAATTATAAAGGGATTAGAAGTCATTTATGTGACTTGATTATACTTGGATGACAAGTAACATCTATGTAATGACCTTAGTTTGATTGTTTATGGGAGTTAGCACTAATTTGCTTAACATTAAAAGCCGAACGAGTAAGCTTCTCTATTTGTGAGAGCTAAAACAAATGTTTAGTAAGGATTGAGCAATAGAGCTCTAACCTATCGGCATTCTTCTAGGCCGAGGAATAGTTAAGCAGAAAGGTTGGAAACATGTAAAGTATGCAACCTTGATTTCCATAAGCAAGTGTTCAGGACCCGATAGTATCGATCTTGTTTGAACTTAACTTAGGAAGTATACGGGATGCTTCACAGATTTATACTAATAAGAAACCTCGGGGAGGAGTATTGGTATGAAATGCCTCTAGCATTCGATTACTTCTAAAAGAATCGGAATTGAGTTAAACGGAAATTCATCAATTGGTTTTGGGGAGTCCGAGATTTCCAAGTGCTTTACTTACCAAATACCTTGAAACATGGGTTAGGTAGATAGTACTTTATGGAAACATTGAAATGAACTCCTTGTGAATTAGGTTTCACAATTTGACTATAAGGCATTCGATGATAATGTTGGGTTAAAAAGTTAACCTAAATAGAAATTTTTTAATATAGCTTAAAAGGCAATTTAAGATATTAAAAAGATAAACACTTATGAAATAATTTCGTATAAGAAACTAAATTTATATAAATATACTTAGTATAAATATGAATTATAAAGGATTTAAATTGAGAATTTAAATTCCGATGTTTCTGGAAATGTTTTCTAAGGGTTTTTGGAAAAACAATAATTTTATGATTTGAAACTATTCTAAAGGATTAATGTTATTAAAAGGATTTTAAAATTTGTTCGAGTTTGAGGTTACTCACAGAAATAACAAGTCGATTCAGGAAACAAAGTATTTTTAAGTTAGCTAGTTCGAGTGACTCGGAAGTGAGTAAAAGTGGATAGGACATGTGTTCAGTTGGTAAACACTTCCCTTAAGCATTATCCTTCTTATAAAGGGAATATATGATACTATTTCATTGAACCTAGTTCATTGTATCATTTTTTTGTTACTCGATTGATGTGCATGTAAATGTACATATTTTTACTTCTATATTTAATCTAATTAAATAAATGAGGATATAGGGTATTCTACATGTTTAAGCCAAAATTTAAATTATTTTCAAATCATCATTTATTCATCTTCATATAGGGACAAAATGGTCATTTTTGTATATGATATAATTTGAGAAAATTTACTTACACATTTTAATGTTATTTTTTAGGAATTTGGATTCAACATTGGATGAAGACTTCATGAAAATATGCATGCACAAGAGAAGAAAACAAAAGAATGAAGAAATAAATCAACTCATGCAACATGGAGGACCCTACCTACTCACTTACCATGATATACATTAGGAGCTAAAGCATATGCTAGTGGGAATTAAAGTTGCATGCACATTTAATGGAGGATTAATTAGAAGCTAATGATAACTTGTTGGCCACACTTTCTCAAGGGCAATTTGGGTAGTCCCCTAAAATATGCATTAGGGTTTTAGACATGTATAAATACCCCTTATGTTTCATGTAATAAGCTCTTAGCACCTCTTCTTTAGTTAGTTTAGTTGTAGGCACAAATTGTAAATATAAATTGATGCAGGCCAGGAGGTGGGTTCGATTGCTTCAAGTCGTGAAGTCCATAACGACTTACAACTAATGTGTTAGATGATGCAATACGTCAGATTCTACAATCATATGGGGGCCGGCGACCTAGCAAAGGTCGTGAACGACCTAGTGAAGGCCGAGATGTGCAATTTGTGTTGTATTTAGGTCGGCTGCGACCTAGTGTGTTGATAGGTCGTCCAACCGACCTAACAGACCAAAGAAATCAACCTATCGAGTTACATGATTCAGTGCAACAAGTTTTAGGTCGGCAACGACCTAGTGGGATTTCGCGATTTAATGAAGAACGAGTTAATTTGCTAAGTCGTTCGGGGATAGGTCGTTACAAGGAAGGAGGTTCAGAAAGCTACATAGTGATAGGTCGTGCAACGACCTACGATCTAGTTAGGTCGTATGAAGAGTGCTGGGGAAGGCGGGTTACAGTTTCCCTAGGTCGCGAACGACCTAACTTCTATAAGTCGCGAACGACCTAACTCTTAAGTCGCTGAAGAGTGTTGCCGCGTATTCTTTTTAGGTCGCGCGAAGATAGGTCGTGTGAAGACATATTAGGTCGCTGATTTTTTTTAGGTCGCTCATTCTGGGTCGCTACACTCTTTATGTCATCCAAGCTTATGCCGTATATTTTTAAGTCGCTGAGATACATAAGTCGCTATGCCGCTCAAATGCTTAAGTCGTTCAATGACCTATTTCAAGACGCGCATTCTTAAGTCGCTGCTGAAGGTTGCAAGGTCGTGATTTTGTACATATATCGTGTTTGGTGTTGTACTTGTTTGATAGGTCGTGTACGACCTAGAGTGTTGTTGTGTTGTAAATTTTAGATCGCGGGTTTGATAGGTCGTTCACGACCTATGTGTTGTGTTGAGTCGTGGGAGTTGAGTTGTAAAACCTATAAATAGGCGGGTGATATCATTTGTAATGGTTGTTGATTTTAGAATAAAAATTCTCTTTTGTTAGCTTTGTGCTTTCATACAAATTGGTAGTTGAGTGTGATCTCCTATCTCCTCTTTCGGTTAATCGAGTGCGCTCGATTCAACGATCGTAGAAGCCGATTCACGGTATCTAGTGCGCTAGATCAACGTACGAAGAATCGTAGATCTTCTTTCTCGGCATCGTGCGCGATCAACGAGACGAAGATAGCTAGAATCCGGTATCTTTGGATCAACGGATTTGGGCCTTGCAGTATTCTCAACTCACCGATTGCTACATTCCATCGATTGAAGTTTGTTTCGATTAATCTGCTGCGTCAGTTTTGGTATCAGAGCCATACTTAGCCAATCATAGCTAAGTTGATTCTTGGAGCCAAGTATTTGAAGTTGAAGTTTGAAGTTGTTCATCGCGTTCATATTGAAGTTGCAACAAGAGGAAGAACTTTCGATCCATTCCATTTTGGATCAAAGTGTTGAAAGTGTTTGAATTTGAAGTAGGCCGTGTATACTTGGGAAGTAGCCGAGCCTAGTGAAGGGTTTTGAAGTTTGAAGCCATGACTTATTGTTGTTTTGTTGGAGTGTTTGTGAAGTTTTCCAATCATGCCACCAAGGAGAGCTAATCGTCATCAAAACGTTGAAGCTTTGTATCGAAGAGAAGAAGCCGAGCTTATGGAACAACGTATTAATGAAAAGTTTGATGAAGGCATTGGAAAATTGGAGAAATTGATGAATGATTTGAATCAAAGGAGGAGATCACCAAACTCGAACCATGGAGGAAACCGAGTTTCGCCATCGGTTACGGAAGCGAGGAGGGTATCACCACATTCTTGTAGAGATAGAAGAGAAACATCAATTTCATCACGAAGAGATCATCATGACTATGCACATGAAGAGAGAAGAAGTCGACGTGAATTTGACAATGAAGCATATAGAGATGAAGAGAGACATAGTCAAAGAAGCATACATGAACAAAGGGATGATAATGGTCGAGATCGATGTAGGCGTACTTTTGATTTTGTTGAAGAGGGTGATAGAGCTAGTATTCATTATCGAGATCGAGACCAAGTTCAAAATTCTTATCGGGATGTTGAAGATGATCGTCGATGGGAATCGGGTATGAAGATGGAAATTCCAGAATTTAAAGGAGGGATGGTAGCAGAAGAATTTCTTGATTGGATTTCTAATGTTGAAGAGATCTTTGATTTCAAGGAGGTTCCTGAGCATAGAAGGGTGAAGTTGGTTTCTACTAGGTTGAGGGGGAGAGCTTTGGCGTGGTGGCAGCAAACTAAACTTACCAGGGAGAGAATGGGGAAGTCAAAGATAGAATCGTGGGATAAGATGAAGAAGTTGATGAGATCTACTTTCTTTCCTTACAACTATCAATCACTTGTGTACCAGAGGTTGCAGAATCTGAGGCAAGGGACGAAGTCTGTTAGTGATTATGCTGATGAATTTTACCAACTCATTGCCAGGAATGATATTATGGAAACGGAAGAACAACTAACTGCTAGATTCGTTGGGGGATTGAGAATGCAGATCCAGGATATGATTAATATGTTTGATCCTAGATCAGTTGCAGAGGCACATCAGAAAGCGTTGGCTTGGGAGAAACAAGGAAGACGTGGAGGTGGTGTGTTTACTAATTCCAATAATCAAGTAAGGGGTGTTGGTGGAAGTTCTAATGTTCCTAAACCTGTTACAAAACCAGTGGTAAAGGAGGCTGAGAAGGCGAAGGTTAGCAGTGGGTTCAAATGTTATAATTGTCAGGAGTTGGGTCATAAGAGCAATGAATGTCCGAAGCCGAAGAAGAGAGCCATGGTTGCAGAAGTTGAGGAGGATGATGGTGAGGAAGCAGAGTATTCAAATGCACCTTATGTTGAGGAGGAGGAAGAATTGTTTGGAGATGAAGGTTGTAATCTTATGATGAGGAGGTCATGTCTTACACCAAAGCAAGAGGAGGATTGTAGTTGGTTGAGAAGCAATATTTTTCAGTCAACATGCACTATTCTAGGGAAAGTTTGCAAGTTCGTTATTGATGCTGGAAGTTGCGATAATATTATTTCTACAGAGGCTGTGAGGAAATTGAACTTGAAAACTGAGAAGCATCCTAAACCGTACAAGCTAGCATGGTTAAGGAAGGGTGGTGAAGTGAAAGTGTGTCGAAGGGCTTGTGTTAATTTTTCTATTGGGAAGAAGTATAAAGATGAAATTTGGTGTGACGTTGTAGACATGGACGTGTGTCATCTGTTGTTGGGCAGACCGTGGCAGTTTGATAGAGCAGTTCAACATGATGGTCGTGCCAATAGCTACAGTTTCATGTTCGAATGTACTAAAATCACTTTGGTTCCCAAGAAACAGCAACAGAAGGAAAGCAAGTTAGAGGAGATCGAGGAATTGAAAATTCTGTTGACTTTGAAGGAGTTTGTTAAGGAAGTGGAGGAAGAACCTGAGGTGTTTTTGTTGATTGGGAGAGAGAGTAGTGAAGAAGTTCAGATTCCAGAAGAAGCAAAGCCAATTTTGAAAGAATTTGAAGATGTCTTTCCAGAAGAGTTGCCTAAGGAGATACCACCACTGAGAGACATTCAACATCAAATTGATCTTGTTCCGGGAGCAGTGTTACCACATCGACCACATTATCGAATGAGTCCGAAGGAACATGAGGAGTTACGAAGGCAGGTGGAAGAGTTGTTGGAACAGGGACGTGTTCAGGAAAGCTTGAGTCCTTGTGCCGTGCCAGCATTGTTAGTACCAAAGAAGGATGGAACATGGAGAATGTGCACAGATAGTAGAGCTTTGAACAAGATTACTGTTCGTTATAGATTTCCTATGCCGAGGTTGGATGATTTGCTGGATCAGTTGAGTGGGGCAACTATATTTTCAAAGATTGACTTGAAGAGTGGTTATCATCAAATTCGGATTAGACCTGGAGACGAATGGAAGACAGCTTTCAAGACAAGAGAGGGGTTATACGAATGGTTGGTTATGCCATTTGGTTTGTCAAATGCACCTAGTACATTCATGCGGGTGATGAATCAAATCTTTAGACCATTCATTGGGAAGTTCGTCGTGGTTTATTTCGATGACATTCTGATTTACAGCAGGAGTACGGAGGAGCATATTCGACATTTGAGGGAAGTATTGATTATTCTTCGTGAGGAACAATTTTATGCTGGAAGAAATGTGTGTTTATGACGCACAGTGTTTTATTTCTGGGTTATGTTGTTTCAGGAGAAGGTATTCAAGTTGATCAGAGTAAAGTTGAAGCAGTCAGGAATTGGCCACAACCAAAGACAATTACGGAAGTGAGAAGTTTTCATGGGCTAGCGTCATTCTACCGAAGATTCATTCCACACTTCAGTAGTGTGATGGCTCCAGTTACTGATTGCATGAAGGGTAAACAGTTTTCGTGGACAGAAGAAGCCGGGATTGCTTTTGAACGAATCAAAGAACTGTTGACGACAGCACCAATTCTTGTTTTACCTAATTTCCAGTTGTTGTTTGAGCTATACACTGATGCATCAAAGGATGGAATTGGAGGAGTGTTGAGTCAGCTGGGGAGACCTATTGCATATTTCAGTGAAAAGTTGTCAGGGGCAAAGATGAGATACAATACATATGACGTTGAATTTTATGTTGTTGTACAAGCTGTTAAGCATTGGAGACACTATCTATTTCAGAAAGAATTTGTTCTGTACACTGATCATGAAGCATTGAAGCATTTACAGGGGCAGGACAAGATTTCAGCGAGACATGCATCATGGATTGCTTATTTACAGCAGTTTACTTTTGTCGTTAAGCACAAATCAGGGGTGACGAATCGGGTAGCTGATGCCTTGAGTAGGAGGAGTCATTTATTAACGACAATGAAGGTTGAAGTGACAGGGTTTGAAATGTTGCCAGAATTGTTTGGGGAGGATCCTTACTTTGCAAAGTTTGTTGAGAAAGTTAAGGATGGAAGTTCGGATGAATTTGTGATGGTTGATGGATTCTTGTTCAAGGGAAATCAATTATGTATTCCAGATTGTAGTTTGAGATTGAAAATTATCAAGGAGTTGCACGAGGAAGGGCATGTGGGCCGTGATCGTACTTTGCAATTGATTTCACAGTCTTACTTTTGGCCGTCGATGAGGAAAGAAGTGGGAAGGTTTGTGGAGCGATGTCATCTTTGCCAGGTTTCAAAGGGAACAGCGACGAATGCAGGGTTGTATATGCCTTTACCTGTACCGTCTAAGCCATGGGTTGATATCAGCATGGATTTCGTTTTGGGTTTTCCTAGAACTCAAAGGGGAAATGATTCGATATTTGTTGTGGTGGACAGATTTTCGAAGATGGCACATTTTATTGCCTGCAAGAAGACAACGGATGCAGTTCGAGTGGCACAATTATTCTTTAAGGAGGTGTATCGATTGCATGGTTTACCAGAATCTATTGTTTCGGATCGAGATACTAGATTTCTAAGCCATTTTTGGTTGAGTTTGTGGAAGATGGTCGGAACGAAGCTGAAATTTAGTAGTGCTTATCATCCACAAACTGATGGACAGACAGAAGTTGTTAACAGTTCATTGGGAAATTTGTTGCGATGTCTTGTACAGGATAATTTGAAAAGTTGGGACATGAAGTTATGCCAAGCAGAATTTGCTCATAATCATGCCATGAATCGTAGTATGGGTTACAGTCCATTTCAGATTGTATATTCAAATTTACCCAGGGGACCATTGGACTTAGCGGTGTACCACAACCAAAGGGGACGGTTAAACGAGCTGCTGATTTTGTTGAAGGTTTGACGGAGTGCCACAGGATCGTTCAGGAACGATTGGAAAAGTCGAATGAGAAGTATAAGAAGTCTGCAGATTTGAAGCGACGAAATGTTGAATTTAACGAAGGCGATTTGGTGTATGCTGTATTAACAAAGGATCGTTTTCCAGTGGGCACTTATAATAAGTTGAAAGCCAGAAAATTTGGACCTGTAGAAGTTGTGAAACGGATTAATGAGAATGCTTATAAGTTGAAGTTACCGGAGGACATATACACTTCTGACGTGTTCAATGTTAAGCATCTTATACCATATTATGGGGATGAACAATCTGAGGTGGAGGAATTTACAAATTCGAGGTCGAGTTTTTCTCAACCAGGGGAGGATGATGCAGGCCAGGAGGTGGGTTCGATTGCTTCAAGTCGTGAAGTCCATAACGACTTACAACCTAATGTGTTAGATGATGCAATACGTCAGATTCTACAATCATATGGGGGCCGACGACCTAGCAAAGGTCGTGAACGACCTAGTGAAGGCCGAGATGTGCAATTTGTGTTGTATTTAGGTCGGTTGCGACCTAGTGTGTTGATAGGTCGTCCAACCGACCTAACAGACCAAAGAGATCAACCTATCGAGTTACATGATTCAGTGCAACAAGTTTTAGGTCGGCAACGACCTAGTGGGATTTCGCGATTTAATGAAGAACGAGTTAATTTGCTAAGTCGTTAGGGGATAGGTCGTTACAAGGAAGGAGGTTCAGAAAGCTACATAGTGATAGGTCGTGCAACGACCTACGATCTAGTTAGGTCGTATGAAGAGTGCTGGGGAAGGCGGGTTACAGTTTCCCTAGGTCGCGAACGACCTAACTTCTATAAGTTGCGAACGACCTAACTCTTAAGTCGCTGAAGAGTGTTGCCGCGTATTCTTTTTAGGTCGCGCGAAGATAGGTCGTGTGAAGACATATTAGGTCGCTGATTTTTTTTAGGTCGCTCATTCTGGGTCGCTACACTCTTTATGTCATCCAAGCTTATGTCGTATATTTTTAAGTCGCTGAGATACATAAGTCGCTATGCCGCTCAAATGCTTAAGTCGTTCAACGACCTATTTCAAGACGCGCATTCTTAAGTCGCTGCTGAAGGTTGCAAGGTCGTGATTTTGTACATATATATAAGTCGTGTTTGGTGTTGTACTTGTTTGATAGGTCATGTACGACCTAGAGTGTTGTTGTGTTGTAAATTTTAGATCGCGGGTTTGATAGGTCGTTCACGACCTATGTGTTGTGTTGAGTCGTGGGAGTTGAGTTGTAAAACCTATAAATAGGCGGGTGATATCATTTGTAATGGTTGTTGATTTTAGAATAAAAATTCTCTTTTGTTAGCTTTGTGCTTTCATACAAATTGGTAGTTGAGTGTGATCTCCTATCTTCTCTTTCGGTTAATCGAGTGCGCTCGATTCAACGATCGTAGAAGCCGATTCACGGTATCTAGTGCGCTAGATCAACGTACGAAGAATCGTAGATCTTCTTTCTCGGCATCGTGCGCGATCAACGAGACGAAGATAACTAGAATCCGGTATCTTTGGATCAACGGATTTGGGCCTTGCAGTATTCTCAACTCACCGATTGCTACATTCCATCGATTGAAGTTTGTTTCGATTAATCCGCTGCGTCATAAATTCTCTTTCTCTCTTTCATGGCTTCTTAGCCTTTTTCTCTTATGTAATTTTCTTAATGCAATTTAATTCATGTTATTTTCTTTATTTTAGTAGCTTAGATTTAATTTATGCAAGTAGTTTAATTCTCTTTTTATTCTAATTAGCTTGCATTTTCCTTTTGTTTTTGTTTCATGTTGCAATCTACATTTGTTGAAATGATAACAAATATGAGAAGCTAAACCCCTTCAATTGAGGGGTAATGAAGCTATCTTAATCATTTAGATTCAACATATTTGCTAATTTATTTTCTCCTTTTGTGCTTAATGAAATGTTTGATGTGGTAAATTTTTTATTGTTCAGCTGTGAATTTGATAGCCTATGTTGTTGACACTAAATATGCTATGCTTAAACAACCATAAACACGAATTACCTTTTCATCTACATATGAGTTTGTAATGAAGAGGATTTTAGAATCAAAATTTGATGGTCTATATTACTAATCAATAGTAAATAGATCACACTTAGAATAGATTTTAATTTTAACTTCATTATCATTTTCATAAGAGTTAACAAGTGGTTTGGAGTGTGTGTTAAAGTTTGATGGTTTATGTTGGGTTAATTAATAGCACAACTAGACCATAATTATGTTAAATACATCAACTAAATTCACTAATGACTACAAAAGAGAGATCATAATTTCATTATGTCGATTTATGTGATCATGAGAAGGAATTTGCCCCTAAATTGCCTTCTACTCTCATATTTTTATTCCCTTTCTTTTATAAGTTTTTTACATTTTTTTAGCTTAAACAACTTCAAACTCTTGGTTAATTTGATTGAACAGAATTTTTAATCACTTCAATTCCCTACGGATCGACCTGTACTCGCCATGTACTAAAATTATACGTCGTGCGCTTATTTTTATCATAATTTTTCTACGATTTTCTCACCGATAGAAAACTCGTCGATTCAACATCGATCTATTTCCATGGATTTTAAAGAAAATATTTTGGAAATTGGTCTTGAAAATGATTTTGGTTTAATTTTGAAAAGTATGATTTGATATTCGAAATGATATGAACATACATTATTATTTCAAATGACTTGAAATAAAACCCGGAGTTTCAATTCTTAAGTTTTTTTGTTAATTGTATTATGGTTGCATGTACTCTTTACATTAGGATAGTTTGGTTGTGCATCTTATTATGACATATTGTTTTTAGTTTTTAATTATTAAAATAAAATGGAATTTTCGATGATTTTGAAAAGTCTAAAAATTCCAAATTAATATGATTAAATTTAAATATTTTTGTGAAAATATAGAAGTTAAACTTTTATACCTCTTAATTTGAGAAGATAGTAAATTAAAACAAGTTTAAAAGGTTGTTTAGCATCTTTGTTAAATAGGCCACTCGATGTTATTGGGCCAACTAATAAACGACATTACTGTAGGGTCTTCTAAGGAAAGTAGACTCTAGTCTTGAGTTTGGATTCCAAAGTCCTACTCTACCTAGCTATTTTCTTAACCCAATCGATAAAGAAGTTTAGATGGTAAACTCAATTATAAGGTCCAAATTTATTTGGGACTTCATCGAAATTTAGGAAGTAAAATGTAAAAGAGTGTTTCGTATATACTCTTAGGAAGTAGTAGAGTATTATATTAGTAATAGACTTACGTATTCAAATATTTTAAAACGAAATTATGTTTAAGGATATGTTTTTAAATAAAGTTGAGTTGTTATAAATATTTATAAACATAAGTAATGTTCTAAGAAATGTTGCATAAATGATTTTAATATTACATGAGAAATAATTTTGTAAGAATTGTAAAGTAATTGGTGTAGTTAAAAAAACCAGCTAAATTAAGTACGTAAGTTGTACATAAATTATTTTATTCGTGTAACGACCCAGATTTTTAAACGATTAATTTGAAATATTTAAATTGGATTTAAATATTTAATTTGAACTTTAAATTGATTATAATATGAACAGTTTGGTTTTATATGATAGAAAGGATTCAGAATTTAAATATAACGACCTATTGAATTAATTGATTATTAAAATAGTAATTGAACATCGGGTAAAATATTAAATCTGGGGTAGTAAGCTTGTTTAAAATATTTTAAAGGCTTATAGAATTTATATTAATAATACTGAAAATAATAGATGAGTTAAAATTTGAATTTAACAGCGTTTTGTCCAATTTTAAAATTTCATCGTTTAAATTGACGTTTAAAATAGCCATCCGAGGTACAGTCTCAGAATTCGACGAAACCAGTTCCGTTGGATCTGTAATATTGAATTATTGCCGGATTTTAAATTTCGTAATTTTTGGAGCTACCGTGTGATTGTACGATAAGCAAACGCGCTAAAATTTAATTGAAATTCGAGAAGATTTAAATATAAAGTTTAAAATAAAATAATTAACCTAGCTTCCTCAATGCGCAGCCGTTCCATCAGAATACTGTTACTCGTTTTCCTTCATATGCTTCCCATTTTCTTTATAATGCGATGCTTTCTGTTTCTTGCTTCGATCAGAAAACTAAAATTAAATTAATGGCTGTCTTTCCTTTCTTTTAATCCCGAAACCAAACCCCTCATATTTTTATTTTTGAAACCCTCTTCATTTTCCCCCTTTTCTTCCTTTGGCCGAATTCATCGGCACATATAAAAAAAATGTCGTGCGAAATCGAATGGGGTGAGAAGCACACGAATCAATTCGCTTTCGTGCTTTAGGCTGTGTCGTGATTTCGTGGATGTTTGACGGCGACATAGCGCGGTTAGGGCAGTGTTGGTCGTGGCTGCTGATCTCATTTTCGTGGCGGTGGCGTGTGTTGAGGAAGGCGGCGACGAGGATGTAATGGCTACAGTTTGCGTTCGCGTCGTCGGTTGGGTGGTGCGGCTTCGTGTGGGGCTTGGTGGCGACGTGCGCGACTCAGGAAGCTTGCGACGAAGTGGTTTCGAACGGCATCTCGGAGGCGAAGCTGATGAGGGTTTTGCGCGTGGTTCAGTGAGGTATAATTATACATTTAGTTAGTTAATTTAAGTTTTAAATTTGAGGTTTAGATTTAAAATTTACAGTAAGTTAGGGTTTTGATTATGAATTTTTTTTTATCTTTACAGTTAAATAGTTTTAGATCTTAAAAATTTATTCTGGTTTAATTTAAAAATATGTGTATATATATAGGATTTTTAGGAGTAAATATGAATTTTAAACTATTTGAAGTCTATATAAAAATTTGATTTTTGAAATCTATTTACTTATTTTTATAAGTATATATATGTAGTTTCAAAATAAAATCAATATATGTCAATTTGGTATAAGTAGTTTCAAAGAGAAAAATATAAAAAAATAAAAATAAAATAAATATATATTCTACATTTTAAATATTACTAGTCATTTTAAAAGGATATGAAATTGGTGGATAATTTGTTTAGTTAACTTATTTAAATTATTTTAGTTACTAAAAGATTTTTTAAAAAAAAAGAAGAATTAGTTTAAATATAATTAATTGTTAAAATAAATCATTAGTTAAAAACTAAATTATTATAGTTAAAGAATAAGTTTATTAAACGACAAATAATTATTCAATTTGTCCACATATTAATAAAATTCATACAATTGTTATTCAAGGTCAAAAGTATGGAAAACAAGTCGAGATTGGAAAGGATTGCAACTTAAAAGCAAAGGTGAGACTTTCTCATTCATTTGGATGCCATAGATTAAATTTAAATGTTAAATTTAAATCATTGGATGTGTTTGGTTGATTTATAATAATTTATTCACCGGATGATATTATAAACCCGTATACTATAATATCCACCGGAAGTGGAATTGATATTTTACTTTTTGCTAACATCTGTGGATGCAGGGAAAACAGGTTGGAGGGATCCAATAGGATTCCTCAAAGAAATTTATTTACTATATATATATATATATATATATATATATGTTCATATGACAGGTTGGATGAAATAATATGGAATTGCATGCGAATTGAATTATTAAGTGTTAAATAACATGGAAATTGGAATTTGATAATTTTTAAATACCATAAATAATTTAATTAAAAGAAGTTAAATGAAACTTAATTAAAAGAATATTTCTTTAGGATTTGGATTTACTTCTATTGAGAATAAAGTAAAACAAAAGAATATTTATTACATTGGTTATACTTAAAATTGGACAAAGTTAAGTTTTGGACAATTTAACTTATAAATTAATAACTCTAAGGAATAAAAGTGAAATTCTAATTAAGGAAATAAAGATGAAAATTTATTAAGAGATAAAAGGGGAATTCTATTATGGAATAAAAAGGAATTTTATTAAGGAATGAATTACTAAGGAATGATATGAAATTCTATTGAGGAATAAAATTATAAAAGAAGAAACTTTTGAATAAAATTATTTTATAAATAAATGGAAACTCAGGGGAGTTTATCAAATTTATAAACGGGGTTTATAAATGGAAAGGAAGAAACCAGTAAATATGGGAAAAGATGAGTCAAGGAGAAATCTTATATTGAGTTATAAATTTGTTGAAACGGAAATAGTAGAATATTTCCAAAAGTAAGAAGTGTGAATTTGGACAAGAGGCACTTATAGATGGATATTGGGTTTTCCAAAATTATAAATTTATTTTTAAAAGGGGATATTTTAAAAAAAATTCACTATACTATATAAATTTTTATAAACTATTATTTGAATGTAAAATATTTTCGAATTAGTTACTTTGAAGACTTGGCAAATATTTATTAATAAACTCTAATTTTCTAAAACCAATTTTGATTTTTATCATAAATTGGATATGAACTTTAATATTACTTTCAAACCATAATTTGTATAAAACCATACATCTTATTTTATAAATATAGATGTTTTCAAATTGTTTTTAAAACCCAATTAAAATCCCCTTGTGATGGCAAGCAAATTTAATTAAATGAGATAAGATTTAGGAGAACTCTTATTAAGTGGAGAAAGTGAGTTTGAGAAATTATAAGGAAAGTGTAAATTGATTTTTGAGGAAGGAATGGAAAAATAAAGAATATTTTCGAAGGGAAAATCAAAATGTGAGTGAGTATAGGAAATCATTTAAATGATTTCATGGAAACAAAAGGGCTTTGAAAATTTATTTTAATGGGTTGAATAGAAATAATATCTGAATGATATTTGAAATAAATAATTTGTGGAAATTATTTGATGGTTGTTTGTGAATGATTAATTGATAGTTAAATCACCGACTATCAATATTGGACAATGCGTTGATCGTTTCGAAGAGTCCGGGATCAGATTTAATTATCCGAAAACCACTTCTGTAACTAACACGAATTTTTCGCGCTCGAAAATCGACATCCATACTTCACATCGTATTCGAATGCCGTAGATTCGACCGTTCAAATCCGATTCGCCGGAGCTTATAACAACATTAAGTAAACAACACAGCGGAAAAAAAATGAATAATACATTGATATACAATATCTGATACAACAGAGTGATACAATGAATATCAATATACATCGGAGATATGATACAAGAAAATAGCAGCGGAAAAGAAAAATAGATAACATCTAGCAGCGGAACAATATAACTCTAAGATAGTCTTCAAAAGAGAACTCCAGCAACAGCAGCTCGATCCAACATCACGATGCACAAAGATAAGCAAGTGCAGTCCATATCCAAAGACTGAACTAGCTCCAGATAATCTACTAAACCTGACTATCTGAAAAACCCAACTCTATACTGCTCGTGTAGAAAAATTTTGAGCACCCAGAGTTTAGGAAAGAACAATAAACTCCGGATCAGTCATGGGACTGGTG
This sequence comes from Allium cepa, assembly GCA_030765085.1. NCBI lineage: Eukaryota > Viridiplantae > Streptophyta > Magnoliopsida > Asparagales > Amaryllidaceae > Allium > Allium cepa. Next base: position 560,811,318 of record CM060932.1, read on the forward strand.
TGAGTAACGAAAACAGTTTATCTTTTTAAAAAAAACAGCAAGAGAATTTTAAATTAGATTCGCAATGCTTTTAGAAAATGAGACTACCAAAAGGCCTCCCGCACACACACACAATGTAAACGCAGAATCAGAGGAGATTTCTCCTTATGATAGTCAAATATGCTTGATACGCGAATTCCTTTGATATTATTACTATAAGTGCAAAGTGCAGAAAAACTTTCGAAAGTAGAATATAAATCTTAGCCAACATAGACATTTCGAACTATGCCTACTATAGCTATCATCCAAACAGTGGGGCACCACCATAAGCAGATGGCAGGTAATACAACTAAAATCGTACAAGGTACGTAATTGAAGAATGGATTTCCAACAAATGGTCGGGCAAAGGAACTTCCCATACCGAAATGGAACGCCTCTGGAAGGACGTCCCCGAGCATCTCAAATGGATCTCTGCCAAACAAGGCCAGCTACCCCTTTCCCAGGGAGTAAGAAACCTCAGATATACCACCCCCGGTCCTTTTGGACCTTTATACAAGGCCTCGATTCCAACAACACCACACAGTAATAGATATGGTGTATCCACATGAGTAAGTATCTGGGCTCCATACCATGATACTACCCCTTTCCAGAAGGAATGGTCATACCCTAGGGAAGCTACCCCTAAAACCTTGCTGCCACGATTCCTGTTTCGACCATTACCGGGTTGTGAGGCTAGACGAAGTCTCGTCCACAAAGCTACTCTTTTTACAAAAGCCACGCTTTGATCAACAAATGATCAGCATCAATCAGCTGCCACATTACCAAGTTGGGAATATATCGCTGATAACCTTCAGCTACATAACTTCTAAGGGTGTTAAGCTAAGAGAATAAATTATCCGCCACCAACGGAAATGTATTTGAAAGAAATCTGCTTTATATCTCAAAATGTAATGTCAGACATACAATCCATACAAGTCTGTTCCGAATTTAGAACAGAACCGAAGGCACTTCCAAAGAAGTCCTTGCAATCCGGGTATTCACAATCCCGATTGAACTTCCCATCACTTAGGGAATCTCTATACCGTAGCTACTCGGTGCAGAGACAATCGATAGGTCATCCTATCGTTCTCGCAAATACCCGGTCTTCATCACTGGTCTTCAAATGCTATCCATAACGTCGAATCACATATTCGGAATGGGTTATACGACCCAAAGGTCCTTTCCCGGCTAACCCGAATAGTAAGCGCAACATTTCAAACATATGGATATGGGATTTCAATTAAGTCACAACTTAATAATTCAAAACTTTCTTTCAAATGGTTTAAACCAGTTACCATTTTAAATCTTTAAACAAAAAGATTTATTTCACAAAATTCCATTTACGGATTTCAAAACAATTTCCATTTCATTTGGATTAACTCGTTTAAAATCTTTAAATTAAAGATTTAACTTATAGCTTTCAAATCGTTTCTATAACTTGGAAAATCATTTTCATTTTTAACTTGAAATCCTTTTTTACATAATTTGGAAGTTCACTTCTTATATGAAAGATTTTATTATTTGAAAACGAATAGTTTCATTTCAGAAAGATCCAATTTTTTTATTTACACGAGTTAAAGCCCTTGAATTTAAATTCAAATTCCCAAATCAATACATTTAAAATGGTTTAAAAACCCATATAACTCATTTATAAGTTGAATAACTATCCTTATATCCTAGTTTCCAAATCATAGAATTAAATTTCAAATATTGAGTTCAAATTTAAATCAAAATATTTGAATTTCAAAACTCAATCAAGTTATTCAAAATAAATTTCATCATTGAAATTACATTTCAAAAGCTTTTCACTTTGAATTCAATCCATTTTCAAAACATTTGAATTTAAATATTCAACTTTGAAAATCATTTCAAAATCTGTGACTTAATCGATTCCTCGTGAAATCCATATTGGTGTGTGTATAAGTGTGGTCCAGAGGTTTAACACAATAGTGCAACATCATTCAATCATCACAGATCAAACACAGAAAAATAGTTGATAAGCGATGTAAACTATAACGCTTATCTTCATTCATAGATTCACAGATAATATACAGATGTATCATCAATAAATGAATAAATTATACATACCATAATTTACAGAATAAAATATCACAGATCAGATAGGACAATCAATTCAAGGCATCTCATACAATACAATCATTCATAAGTAAGGTCAAGCATTTGATAATCATTTGTAAACAGGATTAATTAATTGTTTAATCCTAATTAATTCAATTCATTTCCAATTTAATTAATTACTTATGAATTTATTATCCAATTCTGATTTATTAATTCCAATTCATTTGATATAAATTAATTTATCAAACACTTTAATTAATTAAATTATTCTTAATCAATCATATTAATTAAATTGACTTTTGAACCAATTATATAATTAATTAACTTCTTAATTAATTATTTCAAAAAATTACTCTTTAATTACTTACCATAAAGCAATCATCTCATAATAACAAACCATTAATTACCAATTTATCTTTATCATTAATTTAATCAAAATATCCAAATTTAATTACAATTAGTAATTAACCCCTTAATTGCTTTCATTAAGTAATTAAAAATTTACAATTGATTAAATTAATTAATCTAATTTGTTATCAAAATTTATCACATTAATTTTGTTACTTAATAATTCATAGTTAATTATCCTCATTAACTAATAACATTTCTTAATTTACTTCTTAATTAATCTCTAATTATAAATTAATCTAAATTATTAATTTATAAATTAAATACATAAGTCATTCCTTAATTATCTTATTAATTTAAATCATTTTAATACCTTAATAATTTCTAAGATAATCTATTCCTTTATTAATGACTTCATTAATATTAAAGTGTATTAGAACATTACATTTTAAATTTAAATTCAAATTCCATTTTGAATTTAAGATTCAAAATGATTATTTATTTAAACATCAACCAAATTTAAATTCAATTTATAATCTTTTAAATAAATGTAAATAACATTTATTACTTACATATGAAACTTATGTAAGAAAATTTTAAACTAGATTACTTAATTTATATTTTAAAAATTTAGCTTTTTAAATACATTAATTATTTAACTTGCAAATTCAAGTTAACAAATTATTTAACTTTCATTCAAAATCATTTGATAGAAGAATTAAATAAAAGATCAAATTTAAACATTTGTTTGGGAACTAATTATCTTTTTTATTAAAAACTATTTAATTTAAACTTGTTTTAAAACATTCAGATTCAAAAAAAAACTGATTTAAATTTCAAGTTTGAGTTCAAAGAAGAATTTGAATCTATTAATTTAACTTTGATTTAAATTCTTTGATTTTAAATTGTTTTTTTTTTAAATTTGAACTAAAATAAACCTGAAACAAATCAGGTTTGCTAATACCTGAACAAACACTGACTCGAGTGTACCCAGATTTGCTTCGAGTCTTGCCTCCCCCTGCTTCGAGTCGAGCTCTCGTATAACCCGAGTCTTCCCTGAGAAAAAACTACACACCCCCAAAAAACCCATCAGACCTCAAAAATGCACGGTGCACGTGCACCGTGTCTCTGACCACCTCCGGCCACCCACCAGAACTGCAACCCTTCGCCGATCAACTCATGACATCATCACGATCCTCCAAAGCCACTGCAGCATCTCGAATCAAAATCGAGTTCGCAACTCAAACCTAGAAACGAAAATTTTTAACCTCTAATCTAGTATGAAACAAATATGTTTTGTTTATAGACTACATCCTAACAGCAAATGGTTCAAGAGAAAAAGATTTTTTTTGAATAAACCTTGAGCTAAAAATAAACTGGTAAAAGAGAAGATACAGGGGATATACATATACCCATATTCACACATCCATACTTATTCATACCAAACACATACATTCCAAAACTATACATCCAAAAATAATTTAAAGCTTTTTAAAATGTGTTGTTACTCACCTTGGTCTGAGAAGAAGAACAGAGCTTGATAATGTTGAATAGGCTTGAGTTCTTTGCTTGCTGAAGCTTTTAAGTCTTCAGTTTGAATTTTGTTTAAGTTTTGAGTGACACTTGCTTTTGCTTAGTTATGTTTTGAACAAACTAAAATAAAGAGGAAATTTGATGTATAGAAGAGAAGTTACAGGGTTGCATGTTTTTATACAGGGTATTAGGTATGGTAGAACATCAGAGACTTTCTTTTTTATTTATTTTATTTTTATTACTTTACTTCTTGTTTTCGGCTGATAGAAAATATGTTATGCTAGCATTTAATGCCCGAGGTATGTTGCATTTATTGTTAAGTACTTTATGTACATATTACTTTGTTTATTCCTTTTTAACATAGTTTTTCTCATGTGTACTGTTTATCATTTTATTTACAGCATACTTTCTTTGTCTTCTTTTTTATTTGCTTTTTACTTGCTTGTGTTTTCATTTATTATGTTTGACTTCTTTTATTTGTTTATACCTATTTTGTTTCTTGTGATATGAATAAAGTCCTATATTTAATATAAGTGATATTTACATTTTTGTTTGAACACACTTGTTTCATATTTGAATGTATTTAACTACATTTGTTCTATTGCTTTGTAATATAGATGAGATTTCGTATTTATTATGTCGTTGAATTTTTTAACTAATTTGTTTTATGTATATATAGTTTACATAACAAAATATCTTAAGATATTTATTTTTAACTTATATACTTATCAACTTATCTTACATTTTCATTCATTCATTATTTATATATTTGTGTATATTTATTTCCTTTGTTATATAACTTTATAATGTAAATAAATTTCTATTTAAATTATGCTGTTAAATTTTAGTTAATGTGTTTACTTACTATTTTATAGTCTATCTCATTTGTTCACTTACTATTTTACAAAACTATATAATTTATCTCATATATATATTTTAATTTCTATTTTGTAATCTTAAATATTTTATTTTCAACTTAAATACTTGAGTGTATTTTTATTTGTTTGAATCTTAACTAGGTGTATTTATTTTTATCGTTTTTTCTTTTGTTTCTTGTATTGTATTAATTTGTCAAACTTGTTAAATATAAATAAATTTCTATTTTATATTACTATAAATTATTTGAGATATTTTTATTTTTATTTAAAGACTTCATAATTAAATTTTAAAATCAATTTATCAATAGATTTCACCATTTTAAATCAACATTTAATTTAATTATCAATTTAAAATTTATAAAAATCCGGGATCGTTACAGATTCCCCTCCTTCAGAAATTTCGTCCCCGAAATTTGCAGGCACGAAATAACACAGAGATAGATTCAATCTCTACAATTTCTCAAATACAAGATATGTATTCCAAACTCAAGTTGGAATATCTCAAAATAAATACCAATTTGTCCCTCTTCGGACTTCAGTTTAGACAAGAAATTATATTAGAATTTCAATTTCAGTTTTAAACGAAATCGTTTTATCGATACAATTCAAAATTAGCTTCATATTCTATTAATCAAGCTAACTCAATTTGAAATTTCCAGTTTATTTAAAATTTAATTCCAAATTTTCAATTCATATTCATTAAAGTTTAAATCGAGAAACTGGTAAGAAACCGATGAAGATACGTAGTAAGGATTTTCTACAATGATTCGTAGGACCATCATCACACCGAAACTTCATTCTGGAGCTGTTATGAAGCAATCAAAAGAATTGAAATTGAATCAACGGAAATTGATAGAGAAAAATTGTTTCCACTGTTGCAGGGTATTGACCATTTATAGTCGTATTTCCCTGTCCCCTATCTCGTTCTCTTCTTACACTCATACTCACTATCGATGAATAGTAACAGAATTTACTGAGGCATTCGGACGGATATCTTAGGGATATACTCATTCTAGGGTATACTTCACCCTATCTCTAATGAGCTACTTAACGTGTTATACTCCTGAGCTAAAGTTTTAACCTTAGCTCTGACACCACTTGTAACGAGAGGGATTTTTCGCGCTCGAAAATCGACATCCATACTTCACATCGTATTCGAATGTCGTAGATTCGACCGTTCAAATCCGATTCACCGGAGCTTATAAAAACATTAAGTAAACAACACAGCGGAAAAAAGAAAGAATAATACATTGATATACAATATTTGATACAACATAGTGATACAATGAATATCAATATACATCAGAGATATGATACAAGAAAATAGCAGCGGAAAAGAAAAATAGATAACATCTAGCAGCGGAACAATATAACTCTAAGATAATCTTCAGAAGAGAACTCCAGCAACAGCAGCTCGATCCAACATCACGATGCACAAAGATAAGCAAGTGCAGTCCGTATCCAAAGACTGAACTAGCTCCAGATAATCTATTAAACCTGACTATCTGAAAAACCCAACTCTATACTGCTTGTGTAGAAAAATTTTGAGCACCCAGAGTTTAGGAAAGAACAATAAACTCCGGATCAGTCATGGGACTGGTGTGAGTAACAAAAACAGTTTATCTTTTTAAAAAAAACAGCAAGAGAATTTTAAATTAGATTCGCAATGCTTTTAGAAAATGAGACTACCAAAAGGCCTCCCGCACACACACACAATGTAAACGCAGAATCGGAGGAGATTTCTCCTTATGATAGTCAAATATGCTTGATACGCGAATTCCTTTGATATTATTACTATAAGTGCAAAGTGCAGAAAAACTTTCGAAAGTAGATTATAAATCATAGCCAACATAGACATTTCGAACTATGCCTACTATAGCTACCATCCAAACAGTGGGGCGCCACCATAAGTAGATGGCAAGTAATACAACTAAAACTGTACAAGGTACGTATTTCAAGAATGGATTTCCAACAAATGGTCGGGCAAAGGAACTTCCCATACCGAAATGGAACGCCTCTAGAAGGACATCCCCGAGCATCCCAAATGGATCTCTACCAAACAAGACCGGCTAGCCCTTTCCCAGGGAGTAAGAAACCTCAGATATACCACCCCCGGTCCTTTTGGACCTTTATACGAGGCCTCGATTCCAACAACACCACACAGTAATAGATATGGTGTATCCACATGAGTAAGTATCTGGGCTCCATACCATGATACTACCCCTTTCCAGAAGGAATGGTCATACCCTAGGGAAGCTACCCTTGAAACCTTGCTGCCACGATTCCTGTTTCGACCATTACCGGGTTGTGAGGCTAGACGAAGTCTCGTCCACAAAGCTACTCTTTTTACAAAAGCCACGCTTTGATCAACAAATGATCAGCATCAATCAGCTGCCACATTACCAAGTTGGGAATATATCGCTGATAACCTTCAGCTACATAACTTCTAAGGGTGTTAAGCTAAGAGAATAAATTATCCGCCACCAACGGAAATGTATTTGAAAGAAATCTGCTTTATATCTCAAAATGTAATGTCAGACATACAATCCATACAAGTCTGTTCCGGATTTAGAACAGAACCGAAGGCACTTCCAAAGAAGTCCTTGCAATCCGGGTATTCACAATCCCGATTGAACTTCCCATCACTTAGGGAATCTCTATACCGTAGCTACTCGGTGCAGAGACAATCGATAGGTCATCCTATCGTTCTCGCAAATACCCGGTCTTCATCACTGGTCTTCAAATGCTATCCATAACGTCGAATCACATATTCGGAATGGGTTATACGACCCAAAGGTCCTTTCCCGGCTAACCCGAATAGTAAGCGCAACATTTCAAACATATGGATATGGGATTTCAATTAAGTCACAACTTAATAATTCAAAACTTTCTTTCAAATGGTTTAAACTAGTTACCATTTTAAATCTTTAAACAAAAAGATTTATTTCACAAAATTCCATTTACGGATTTCAAAACAATTTCCATTTCATTTGGATTAACTCGTTTAAAATCTTTAAATTAAAGATTTAACTTATAGCTTTCAAATCGTTTCTATAACTTGGAAAATCATTTTCATTTTTAACTTGAAATCCTTTTTTACATAATTTGGAAGTTCACTTCTTATATGAAAGATTTTATTATTTGAAAACGAATAGTTTCATTTCAAAAAGATCCAATTTTTTTATTTACACGAGTTAAAGCCCTTGAATTTAAATTCAAATTCCCAAATCAATACATTTAAAATGGTTTAAAAACCCATATAACTCATTTATAAGTTGAATAACTATCCTTATATCCTAGTTTCCAAATCATAGAATTAAATTTCAAATATTGAGTTCAAATTTAAATCAAAATATTTGAATTTCAAAACTCAATCAAGTTATTCAAAATAAATTTCATCATTGAAATTACATTTCAAAAGCTTTTCACTTTGAATTCAATCCATTTTCAAAACATTTGAATTTAAATATTCAACTTTGAAAATCATTTCAAAATCTGTGACTTAATCGATTCCTCGTGAAATCCATATTGGTGTGTGTATAAGTGTGGTCCAGAGGTTTAACACAATAGTGCAACATCATTCAATCATCACAGATCAAACACAGAAAAATAGTTGATAAGCGATGTAAACTATAACGCTTATCTTCATTCATAGATTCACAGATAATATACAGATGTATCATCAATAAATGAATAAATTATACATACCATAATTTACAGAATAAAATATCACAGATCAGATAGGACAATCAATTCAAGGCATCTCATACAATACAATCATTCATAAGTAAGGTCAAGCATTTGATATCATTTATAAACATGATTAATTAATTGTTTAATCCTAATTAATTCAATTCATTTCCAATTTACTTAATTACTTATGAATTTATTATCCAATTCTGATTTATTAATTCCAAATCATTTGATACAAATTAATTTATCAAACACTTTAATTAATTAAATTATTCTTAATCAATCATATTAATTAAATTGACTTTTGAACCAATTATATAATTAATTAACTTCTTAATTAATCATTTCAAGAAATTTACTCTTTAATTACTTACCATAAAGTAATCATCTCATAATCAATAATTTAATCAAAATATCCAAATTTAATTACAATTAGTAATTAACCCCTTAATTGCTTTCATTAAGTAATTAACAATTGACAATTGATTCAATTAATTAATCTAATTTGTTATCAAAATTTATCACATTAATTTTGCTACTCAATAATTCATAGTTAATTATCCTCATTAACTAATAACATTTCTTAATTTACTTCTTAATTAATCTCTAATTATAAATTAATCTAAATTATTAATTTATAAATTAAATACATAAGTCATTCCTTAATTATCTTATTAATTTAAATCCTTTTAATACCTTAATAATTTCTAAGATAATCTATTCCTTTATTAATGACTTCATTAATATTAAAGTGTATTAGAACATTACATTTTGAATTTAAATTCAAATTCCATTTTGAATTTAAGATTCAAAATGATTATTTATTTAAGCATCAACCAAATTTAAATTCAATTTATAATCTTTTAAGTAAATGTAAATAACATTTGTTACTTACATATGAAACTTATGTACGAAAATTTTAAACTAGATTACTTAATTTATATTTTAAAAATTTAGCTTTTTAAATACATTAATTATTTAACTTGCAAATTCAAGTTAACAAATTATTTAACTTTCATTCAAAATCATTTAATAGAAGAATTAAATCAAAGATCAAATTTAAACATTTGTTTGGGAACTAATTATCTTTTTTATTAAAAACTATTTAATTTAAACTTGTTTTAAAACATTCAGATTCAAAAAAAAACTGATTTAAATTTCAAGTTTGAGTTCAAAGAAGAATTTGAATCTATAAATTTAACTTTGATTTAAATTCTTTGATTTTAAATTGTTTTTTTTTAAATTTGAACTAAAATAAACCCGAAACAAATCAGGTTTGCTAATACCTGAACAAACACTAACTCGAGTGTACCCAGACTCACTTCGAGTCTTGCCTCCCCCTGCTTCGAGTCGAGCTCCCAAGTCTTCCCTGAGAAAAAACTGCACACCCCCAAAAAATCCACCAGACCTCAAAAATGCACGGTGCACGTGCACCATGTCTCTTACCACCTCCGGCCACCCACCAGAACTGCAACCCTTCGCCGATCAAGTCATGACATCATCACGATCCTCCAAAGCCACTGCAGCATCTCGAATCAAAATCGAGTTCGCAACTCAAACCTGGAAACGAAAAAGAACAGGTGCTCCTCAAACCTGTCACGGCATCGTTCTCCGAGCTCCTCCCACCGTTACGCCTAAAACTCCGGCCATCTACTCCCTAATATTCACTCCACCAACCCTCCAAATCTCGTAGCACTCTACGCATCATGGAAAGAGAACGAGAAAAATGTGACCCCTCATTAAACTAGGGTTAAAAATTTTAAATCTTCGCTGCCGACGTCATAGTCATCTTTGCCACCTCCAACTATTTTTATCCGACACCCCATAGGCTACTCCTTCTCTAGCCACGAATTTGACCACCACGAATCGGTCGATCGCCAGAAATTGATCGAAATCACATTTTCAAACAAAAATAAACTGCTCTTGAACCAGTTGCTTAAAAATCATCAAACCAGGTTTAAAAGTCATGATTTCGATTAAAGATTTGATATATAACCCTGAATTAATAAATTATGAATTTTTAAATTTTTTGACTTAACTTGATCATCTCTGTTCTTTTAACTTTCCAGAGCCCTATCCAACTTGTTTTTGTTTACTTAAATTTTAACCTCTAATCTAGTATGAAACAAATATGTTTTGTTTATAGACTACATCCTAACAGCAAATGGTTCAAGAGAAAAAGATTTTTTTTGAATAAATCTTGAGCTAAAAATAAACTGGTAATAGAGAAGATACAGGGGATATACATATACCCATATTCACACATCCATACTTATTCATACCAAACACATACATTCCAAAACTATACATCCAAAAATAATTTAAAGCTTTTTAAAATGTGTTGTTACTCACCTTGGTCTGAGAAGAAGAACAGAGCTTGATAATGTTGAACAGGTTTGAGTTCTTTGCTTGCTGAAGCTTTTAAGTCTTCAGTTTGAATTTTGTTTAAGTTTTGAGTGACACTTGCTTTTGCTTAGTCATGTTTTGAACAAACTAAAATAAAGAGGAAATTTGATGTATAGAAGAGAAGTTACAGGGTTGCATGTTTTTATACAGGGTATTAGGTATGGTAGAACATCAGAGACTTTTTTTTTAATTACTTTACTTCTTGTTTTCGGCTGATAGAAAATATGTTATGCTAGCATTTAATGCCTGAGCTATGTTGCATTTATTGTTAAGTACTTTATGTACATATTACTTTGTTTATTCCTTTTTAACATAGTTTTTCTTATGTGTACTGTTTATCATTTTATTTACAGCATATTTTCTTTGTCTTCTTTTTTATTTGCTTTTTACTTACTTGTGTTTGCATTTATTATGTTTGACTTCTTTTATTTGTTTATACCTATTTTGTTTCTTGTGATATGAATAAAGTCCTATATTTAATATAAGTGATATTTACATTTTTGTTTGAACACACTTGTTTCATATTTGAATGTATTTAACTACTTTTATTCTATTTCTTTGTAATATATATGAGATTTTGTATTTATTATGTCGTTGAATTTTTTAACTAATTTGTTTTAATGTATATATAGTTTACATAACCAAATATCTTAAGATATTTATTTTTAACTTATATACTTATCAACTTATCTTACATTTTCATTCATTCATTATTTATATATTTGTGTATATTTATTTCTTTTGTTATATCACTTTATAATGTAAATAAATTTCTATTTAAATTATGCTGTTAAATTTTAGTTAATGTGTTTACTTACTATTTTATAGTCTATCTCATTTGTTCACTTACTATTTTACAAAACTATATAATTTATCTCATATATATATATATTTTTTAATTTCTATTTTATAATCTTAAATATTTTATTTTCAACTTAAATACTTGAGTGTATTTTTATTTGTTTGAATCTTAACTAGGTGTATTTATTTTTATCATTTTTTTTCTTTTGTTTCTTGTATTGTATTAATTTGTTAAACTTGTTAAAAATAAATAAATTTCTATTTTATATTACTATAAATTATTTGAGATATTTATATTTTTATTTAAAGACTTCATAATTGAATTTTCAAATCAATTTATCGATATATTTCACCATTTTAAATCAACATTTAATTTAATTATCAATTTAAAATTTATAAAAATTCGGGATCGTTACAACTTCGATCCGGTTTGAACGATTACGAATGAAGACCGTGAAGAGTTGAAGACGGTGATTCGGTTTGTCCAGACCCATGGCAACTTGTATGGATTAAATGCTTTCAGAACATCGTCAGGGGGACGATGAGCAATCTAAGTGGGACTCGTTCTTGAAAAGGTAACGCTCAGCCTCAAGCCTCATCAACCGGGAATGGCTAAAACAGGGGAGGTGCAGCAAGGCTTCGTGGGTAGCCCCCATTGGAGAGCAAGGTTTCCCCTGTCTAGATGTCCCTTTTTATTTCGGCCTAGTGGGTGGTTGGTCGCGCCAACCACAGGGTGATCTTGCTTGGGACTGTCCAGTAAGGGATGGTTTCGATCTTGTGTTGCAGGGGAGTTAGGGTGGCTCCTCGATACTCTAATCTAGACCAGGTACTGTGAAGGGCGGTACCTCGGTAGCCCTACCATTATATGGAATCCAATCTCCAATAAGCGCATGTACGGTTTTGATTGTGCCCAACTATTGCTGAAACGTGAGATGCAAGAATTTCAGCTAGATTCTATTTTACTTTCTATAGACACTATTATAATATCAGACGAATTTAATAAAAATGTTTTGGCTATCGTAAGGTAAAAACCCGACATGTTTATTTGTGGCGTGGTCTTACGAGATGCTTTTGTTTCTCAAAGGATTTTTGAAAATATAATAATCCAATTGAGTGTGTTTCTCACGCTGGTTTTCCAAACTGACTCGGGTGTTGTTTATATGATGCTCGGGTCAGATCGAGTTAAACAGGATCAGGTTAAAAGCTAAGGAGTTAAGGAAACGAGCTGATGACAGAGCATACTTCCGTATTTGACTATTATTTCCGCTGTGTATGTATATGTATTAAGTTTCCTCTGTATGGATGTTTGTAGTACTCTGATGATGGTATGTATGTATATGTATACAGTACCGATTTCTTTGTATTTAAAAGCTATTATTATATATTATATTTTATTCCGCTGCGATTGTGAGACTCTGATGTTGTTTTCTTTTCTTCTTCTTCAACCTCTTTCTTCTTTTACCCGAAGATTCGTACATTTGTGCCACTTTGGATAGAACTGTGATGGAATTTTTGTTAGTTCAAAGGGGTACGGATTTGCGGGCCTTTACACTTTGTATCAGAGCTGAAAGGTTAAGCGAGAACCTTGGCTCTGGTGGGAATTACTCATTAGAGATAGAGTCATTAGTACTCTAGAATGAGCTTGAGTGTATTAATAGATATGAGAGCGTATTTGTTAGTGAATATAAAATGATTTTATATTGTGTTGATTGATTTATTGAGTGGCATATGAACCTTCGTCAACGCAGTCTGCACAACTGGGCCGAAGGGGTTTCTAAACACTTGAATAGAACAATTCGACACAATATTGTTTTCGAAAGCGGGTAAATGAAATAATTTTACCCAAAATATATTTTGATATAAAAAGAAATAATTTTATACAAATTATTATATATAATTAAAGTGTTTGGATGATAGTATGATAGACAAATAAGATTATAAGGATTCAAAATGGCTTATATAACCAAGGAAAATATGAGATTGAATTTTTGAGTTAAAATTAAAATGAAGTCAAAAATAAGGATTTAACTTGGATTAAGTTGAAAATTTAACTTTTTAAATTTAACTAATGATGGGAAATAATAATATATGTAAATTGATGAAGTAAATAAAATTTAGAATGTAGATGAATTGGATTGAGAAAATTTAATAGAAATTAAATTTGGTTGAGATTAACTTAAGCTTATAATTGGATTTAAATTTAAGATTGAAATGAAATGAATTGAGATGTGGATGATATAAATGAAATTAAGTTCTTATTTAATTAAATCCAAGTGAATTGGTGGATTAAAGAGTATAGTATGATGCTAGATTTAACTGAAATTAAGTTAAACAAATTAAATTAAAATAAAATTCAGTTGAGTTGTAGATAATATTGAGTGGAATTAATATCTTACTTTAACAAGTGAAAGTAAGTTGAATAAGAAATTGTATTGGGATGAATGAATTTAAAATAGCCCATAAAGGTTAGAGCATTGAAATAAAAATATATACTTGACTAAGTAAAAATATATAATCCCGAATTAAAAGTAGAAGATGAATGAGATTGATTATCAATGGATGGAAAGTGAATATAAATAAATGTGTGACTTATAAGAGAGAAATATGAAGAAGCTAAATAGTAAGCCAAAATAAAATTGTTTTGCATTTGGAGAATGAAATTAAAAAAAATCCAAATTTGAATTATAAAATAAAATTGAACTCAAGTAAAATAATAAGATGATTTTAAAGATAAAAACCCAATATGGAATTGGAAGTGGGAATGAACTAATTTGCAATAAATTGGTTAATTGAATATGTTAATAAGATTTAAATTGGTTAAATAGAAGTTGGATTATGAGATAATAGTGGAGTTGGGAACGAACTCGAGTTACAAATAAAATTCAACTGGGATTGGTGGTGAATCAAATATAAGTGGAAATGTTGTGGAATTGGATTGAAATAAAAATGGTTTGCATTTGCAAATAAAATCCAGTTCGGATATAAATAAGTTAAACATGACTTTGTTATTAATAAAATAAATTCAGATGAATTGGATATGGAATTTGAAATTAAAATGGATTATGAGAATGGCTAATTGAATTTAATGGAATTTGATTAGACAAGAATCAAATTAGAATGAAGATGAACTTAAGTATGAAATTGAAATAAGTAACTTGACTTCAGTTAAAAATAATAGAAGCTTGGCTCCGAGTAAGGGTGAAGGCCATTAAATGAAAAGCTGGGTGAATTTAATTTGGGTAATGATTATTAATTTATAAGCATGGAATATTGAGCTTAATAAAATGGTTTGTCTGGAACCAATGATGGAATAAAATGCAAATATATAGTATATAAATAAAATGGAATGAAACTAGAAATAATTGAGTTGAAATCAATTTTAAAATGGTTATGAAACTAAACGAATTGTTTGTTTGAATAAATATCGTCGAATTTCTTAAATTGGTCGTTCGACGTAAACGAAATTAAATAAAAATTCTATGGAATAATAAAGTAAATAAAAATTTGACTTGTGAATCAAATGCAATGAACATGTGTAGGTTACCTTAAAAATGAATAGAATATAAGAAAATGATGTTAAAAATCATTCCGCATTGGGTAGGATAATATAGAAACCGAGTAAAGCAATTGGGTTAATATTGAGACTTTATTAATTGCTTATGGAAACTGGTTGTGTATTGTTTATAAAAAAAAAAAAATAAACTTGTGATTATTAACTGATAGCATGGATTGATTTTGAAATAATTAAGTTTGAAATGAATTGTTTGGACATAGTTATGAATTGAAGATAAGCAAACGAGTTGTTAATCACTTAAGTTGAATGCAAATCGTATGTGAATCGGTTGAAAACAAACGGAAGTAGTTTGGAAACTATATAAATTGGTTTATGGAAGTATTTATAATGCATTGCTTATGTTATTGATTGTTGTAGCTGTATAAATAAATGAAATGTTATAAATTTCATAAATATGTTACTTATGTGTTTAAATTGAGTAAGTACAGGTACTAGAAGACCGTTTAGCGAGATTTTGGACGTGCAAATGCTTAAATAAATATGCCGCTTGCTTAAAATGCTAAATAAGGTACGCCTACACAATACAAACTAGGAAATATGAACTGTTTTTTGTTTTTCCGACCGTGTGGGTTGATGTATATAAATTTATATCTATTGTCAAATTGCAAAAGCTCCTCCGTACAAAGGGGACTCTGCCAAAAAATTTCGGAAATTCTGGGAGTTAGAAAATTTTGTTAATGACAAACGTTTTCAAATTGGAAATTGAAATAAATTAGTGAATGAAACTAATTTAAAATAATGACATGAATTTGTTATAAATGAAAAATAGAATTTACATATTCAGAGATAAAGATAAATTGAATTCATATGGAAATGGAAGAATTAATTTGAATAAGAATAGATACAAACTAAAGTGGTAAGATGAAAATAAATATAAGAAACACATAAAATGGTTATACTAACTTAAGTAAGGAATGATGCATTCTCAATTGGGAATTGATATTTCAAATATAATCTAAAATAATATTTGAATGAATAGATATTGACATTTGTAAGAAAGTCGATAAAATGTTTTTGAATATTGTGATTGGACATATTGCTGTGCAAGATATGCAAGTTATATAAAGGGAAAGAGAATTGATTTTGATTTCAGAAGATAAATTTGAAATGCTCAACAAAAAAGGCATGTGTTTAAATTTCTATATGAAAATTGATTGGGATTTTGATCGAGCCACTTGGCTTTTTGTTTTCTTTTGGTTTTGGGAGGCCGTAGGGCCATTTGTAGTTGTACCGAGCTAGCCGCGCAAAGGAGACGCTGCCAAAAAATTTCGGGAATTTAGGGAGTTAGGAAATTTTTGAGAAAATTTTGATAATTCAAAATTTGGTTTTAAATTGAAACTTGAATGGTTAAACAAATAGCATAGCTTGGAACTAGGGAAAAGTTTGGAAAGTTAATAAGAAGAGTAATGTGTCTTTTATTAAAAAGATAGTTGGTAGGACGTTGAATTGTTGGTTGTGGAGAAATAGTAACGGGTATTGGACCATTCTTCATAACTAGTAATTTCGGGGACGAAATTCTTTTAAGGGGGAAGGAATGTAACGACCCAGATTTTTGAACGATTAGTTTGCAATATTTAAATTGGATTTAAATATTTAATTTGAACTTTAAATTGATTATAATATGAACAGTTTGGTTTTATATGATAGAAAAGATTCAGAATTCAAATATAACGACCTGTTGAATTAATTAATTATTAAAATAGTAATTGAACATCGGTAAAATATTAAATCTGGGGTAGTAAGCATGTTTAAAATATTTTAAAGGCTTATAGAATTTATATTAATAATACTGAAAATAATAGATGAGTTAAAATTTGAATTTAACAGCGATTGTCCAATTTTAAAATTTCGTCGTTTAAATTGACGTTTAAAATAGCCATCCGAGGTACAGTCTCGAAATTCGATGAAACCAGTTCCATTGGATCTGTAATATTGAATTATTACCGGATTTCAAATTTCGTAATTTTCGGAGCTACCGTGTGATTGTACGATAAGCAAACACACTAAAACTTAATTGAAATTTGAGAAGATTTAAATATAAAGTTTAAAATAAAATAATTAACCTAGCTTCCTCAATACGCAGTCGTTCCATCAGAATACTGTTTCTCGTTTTCCTTCATACGCTTCCCATTTTCTTTATAACGCGATGCTTCCTGTTTCTTGCTTCGATCAGAAAACTAAAATTAAATTAATGGCTGCCTTTCCTTTCTTTTAATCGCGAAACCAAAACCCTCATATTTTTATTTTGGAAACCCTCTTCGTTTTCCCCCTTTTCTTCCTTTGGCCGAATTCATCGGCACATATAAAAAAAAATGTCGAGCGAAATTGAATGGGGTGAGAAGCACACGAATCAATTCGCGTTCGTGCTTTAGGCCATGTCGTGATTTCGTGGATGTTCAACGGCGACATAGGCGCGGTTAGGGCAGTGTTGGTCGTGGCTGCTGATCGCATTTTCGTGGCGGCGACGTGTCTTGAGGAGGGCGGCGACGAGGATGCAACGGCTGCAGTTTGCGTTCACGTCGTTGCTTGGGTGGGGCGGCTTCGCGTGGGCCTTGGTGGCGAAGTTCGCGACTCAGGAAGCTCGCGACGAAGTGGTTTCGAACGGCATCTCGGAGGCGAAGCTGATGAGGGTTTTGCGCGTGGTTCAGTGAGGTATAATTATACATTTAGTTAGTTAATTTAAGTTTTAAATTTGAGGTTTAGATTTAAAATTTACAGTAAGTTAGGGTTTTGATTCTGAAAAAAAATTATCTTTGCTGTTAAATAGTTTTAGATCTTAAAAATTTATTCTGGTTTAATTTAAAAATATGTGTGTGTATATATATATGTAGGATTTTTAGGAGTACATATGAATTTTAAACTATTTGAAGTCTATATAAAAATTTGATTTTTGAAATCTATTTACTTATTTTTATGAGTATACATATGTAGTTTCAAAATAAAATCAATATATGTCAATTTGGGATAAGTAGTTTCAAAGAGAAAAATATAAAAAAATAAAAATAAAATAAATATACATCTCTACATTTTAAATATTACTAATTCATTTAAAAGGATATGAAATTGGTGGATAATTTGTTTAGTTAACTTATTTAAATTATTTTAGTTACTAAAAGATTTTTTAAAAAAAGAAAGAAGAATTAGTTTAAATATAATTAATTGTTAACATAAATCATTAGTTAAAAACTAAATTATTATAGTTAAAGAATAAATTTATTAAACGACAAATAATTATTCAATTTGTCCATATATTAATAAAATTCATACAATTGCTATTCAAGGTCGAGATTGGAAAGGATTGCAACTTAAAAGCAAAGGTGAGACTTTCTCACTCATTTGGATGCCATAGATTAAATTTAAATGTTAAATTTAAATCATTGGATGTGTTTGGTTGATTTATAATAATTTATTCACCGGATGATATTATAAACCCGTATACTGTAATATCCATCGGAAGTGGAATTGATATTTTACTTTTTGCCAACATCTGTGGATGCAGGGAAAACAGGTTGGCGGGATCTAACAGGATTCCTCAAAGATATTTATTTACTATATATATATATATGTTCATATGACAGGTTGGATGAAATAGTATGGAATTGCATGCGAATTGAATTATTAAGTGTTAAATAACATGGAAATTGGAATTTGATAATTTTTAAATACCATAAATAATTTAATTAAAAGAAGTTAAATGAAACTTAATTAAAAGAATATTTCTTTAGGATTTGGATTTACTTCTATTGAGAATAAAGTAAAACAAAAGAATATTTATTACATTGGTTATACTTAAAATTGGACAAAGTTAAGTTTTGGACAATTTAACTTATAAATTAATAACTCTAAGGAATAAAAGTGAAATTCTAATTAAGGAAATAAAGATGAAAATTTATTAAGAGATAAAAGGGGAATTCTATTATGGAATAAAAAGGAATTTTATTAAGGAATGAATTACTAAGGAATGATATGAAATTCTATTGAGGAATAAAATTATAAAAGATGAAATTTTTGAATAAAATTATTTTATAAATAAATGGAAACTCAGGGGAGTTTATCAAATTTATAAACGGGGTTTATAAATGGAAAGGAAGAAACCAGTAAATATGGGAAAAGATAAGTCAAGGAGAAATCTTATATTGAGTTATAAATTTGTTGAAACGGAAATAGTAGAATATTTCCGAAAGTAAGAAGTGTGAATTTGGACAAGAGGCACTTATAGATGGATATTGGGTTTTCCAAATTTATAAATTTATTTTTAAAAGGGGATATTTTTAAAAAAAAATCACTATATTATATAAATTTTTATAAACTATTATTTGAATGTAAAATACTTTCGAATTAGTTACTTTGAAGACTTGGCAAATATTTATTAATAAACTCTAATTTTCTAAAACCAGTTTTGAATGTTATCATTAATTGGATATGAACTTTAATTGGATATGAACTTTAATATTACTTTAGAACCATAATTTGTATAAAACCATACTTCTTATTTTATAAATATAGATGTTTTCAAATTGTTTTTAAAACCCAATTAAAATCCTCTTATGATGGCAAGAAAATTTAATTAAACGAGATAAGATTTAGGAGAAATCTTATTAAGTGGAGAAAGTGAGTTTGAGAAATTATAAGGAAAGTGTAAATTGATTTTTGAGGAAGGAATGGAAAAATAAAGAATATTTTCAAAGGGAAAATCAAAATGTGAGTGAGTATAGGAAATCATTTAAATGATTTCATGGAAATAAAAGGGATTTGAAAATTTATTTAAATGGGTTGAATAGAAATAATATCTGAATGATATTTGAAATAAATAATTTGTGGAAATTATTTGATGGTTGCTTATGAATGATTAATTGATAGTTAAATCATCGACTATCAATATTGGACAATGCGTTGATCATTTCGGAGTGTCCGGGATCGGATTTAATTATCCGAAAACCACTTCGATCCAGTTTGAACGATTACGAATGAAGACCGTGAAGAGTTGAAGACGGTGATTCGGTTTGTCCAGACCCAGGGCAACTTGTATGGATTGAATGCTTTCATAACATTGTCAGGGGAACGATGAGCATTCTAAGTGGGACTCGTTCTTGAAAAGGTAACGCTCAGCCTCAAGCCTCATCAACCGGGAATGGCTAAAACAGGGGAGGTGCAGCAAGGCTTCGTGGGTAGCCCCACTGGAGAGTAAGGTTTCCCCTGTCTAGATGTCGCTTTTTATTTCGGCTTAGTGGGTGGTTGGTCATGCCAACCACGGGGTGATCTTGCTTGGGACTGTCAAGTAAGGGATGGTTCCGGTCTTGTGTTGCAGGGGAGTTAGGGTGGCTCCTCGGTACTCTGATCTAGACTAGGTACTGTGACGGGCGGTACCCCGATAGCCCTGCCATTGTATGGAATCCAATCTCCAATAAGCGCATGTACGGTTTTGATTGTGCCCAACTATTGCTGAAACGTGAGATGCATGCATTTCAGCTAGATTCTATTTTACTTTCTATAGACACTATTATAATATCAGACGAATTTAATAAAAATGTTTTGGCTATCGTAAGGTAAAAACCCGACATGTTTATTTGTGGCGTGGTCTTACGAGATGCTTTTGTTTTTCAAAGGATTTTTGAAAATATAATAATCCAATTGAGTGTGATTTCTCATGCTGGTTTTCCAGACTGACTCGGGTGTTGTTTTATATGATGCTCGGGTCAGACCGAGTAAAACATGATCAGGTTAAAAGCTAAGGAGTTCAGGAGACGAGCTGATGACAGAGCGTACTTCCGTATTTGACTATTATTTCCGCTGTGTATGGATATGTATTTAGTTGTCTCTGTATGGATGTTTGTAGTACTCTGATGATGGTATGTATGTATATGTATACAGTACAGATTTCTTTGTATTTAAAAGCTGTTATTATATATTATATTTTATTTCGCTGCGATTGTGAGACTCTGATGTTGTTTTCTTTTCTTTTTCTTCTACCTCTTTCTTCTTTTACCCGAAGACTTGTACATTTGTGCCACTTTGGACCGAACTGTGATGGAATTTTTGTTAGTTCAAAGGGATACGGATTTGCGGGCCTTTACAATTCACATGACAGTTCTTGATCTAGGATTCGAGTACAAGATTTCAAGGTGGTATGCACCTGTTTTAAAAAGGACCTTTACTAGACTTTTTGATGGCAAAGACTTGATACGAATTCTTGAGAAGTTCCCTAAGTTTTCTATCACAGTTTATTACTATGTAAGGAGAATGGTGGTGTCCAATAAAGGACCTGGATCAGAGTCCACACTAAGGAAGTCAAGTGAGATATACTAATTTGAAAGTGAAACCTATGTGATCGAGCAAGTGGTTAGATCAATATTGCTTAGAGATGATATATATACATCATACGAGCTTAAGTATAATTACATACTATGTTGTTTGGCTTGTGGCGAGTTTGAGAAATGATGCTTCAGATTGTTTAAGGTAATATGGATAATCAACTAAGTAATAACCTAAGGCTATTGAGCGAAAGGTACACTTTGTAGTTTATTTATCATCCTTATGCAATGAGAAGATTTATGACCTAGGAAAACCGTTGGCCTAGTGTGTTAATAAAAGTAATATTGTTAAGTATTATTGTATGGTTGTTTTTTGGATTGTTTGTGTTGGAATTCCAAGGACGAAACATTCCGAGGATGGAGAATGTAAAGACCTAGAATTTCAAACACTTCGTATTTAAATATCAAAATTATTTAAATATTTGAATCCAAGATTTAATGTGATTAAATATGATTTTATAACCTTAATAAACACTTCTTAATTAGTAACTAATGTTAGAAAACTTATTTTTGAAATATATTTACAAAAATATACACTTTGGATAAATACTGAAAATGTGACCGAAAAACATTTTATTAAAAAATCAACTTTTTATTCAATACAAGTTAGGTAAATATATTGCAACTTGAATAGTTATCATATTGTAACATACGATAAGAATAAAACAAGTATTAAAACCTCTCTTATCCTAATCAAACTTAACTAAACTAAGCATATTAATTAAGGGAGCATTTAGTACATAAGGACCCCTAAATCAACGCATGGATTAAGGAGCATGTTTCATGGCTTGTTTTAGAAGTATGGTTGTGTAAGAGCATCGCTTGGATATATCTTAACTTCACGGTGAAGGAGGGGTTTTTAATAACTTTTCCACTCAAACCCTAAGCTTATAAGTACACATGCATATGCACTTCATTTTTGTATAATTCATTTCTAAGCTCATCTTCACTTCTTCCTCTTCATGACTTCTTTTCTTCCACTCCCCTATTAATGATGATGTGCTTAATATAAAGGTTTTGGCCTTAGGGACGTGGGCTTAAGGAAGGTGGTAGTGATGGCTTTGGCTGTGGGTATTAGGGTGGTGGAGGAGGATTTCATGAGCAATGGTGATGGTGGGATGTTAGGCCATGAGTTCAAGGAGAGAGGAGGTGATGGCTGTGGGCTAAAGGAAGGTAAGGAAGGGTTTTAGGTGATGTTTTGGTTGAATAAAAAATGATATTGAAGTTTTTTATAATGAATGATGGCAGGAAGAAAAGTGGTTTGATAAAAGTAAGTTAATGTCACTTTGATTACACCATAAATTGGTTACAAGTTAGCTTGAAATATTGCTTAATATTTTCTTGCTCAATCTCTTAATAATTGTTGTTAAATCACATGGTAAGCTTGCTCTATATTAATAATAATAATAATAGACATTAACTATTTAAAGTTAAACCCTTGATTATATACTTTAAAAAGTATATAAATTGTTAAAGTAGTTGCTTACTAAACCATTGATTTATGATAAGTTCATTTGAACATTTAAAATGGATATAATGATGTGTATATATGTTAATACATATTTAGTAATAGTATAGTTGGAACTTGGAATCATATATGCATATAAAATAATATGACACCAAATATTGGATTGAATACGGAATTGTCCATATAGCGATAGTCGCTATAAACGCACTTTGAATCCCTTGGACTATAACTTGTGAAAATGGTGATTTAACATATGACTTAATAATAACTTGTTTGGTTATTATCTACACTTCTATAAGTGCTTTGAAAAGCAAAGAATGTTTTGAAAAATTATAGAAGAATTAAATCAAAGTAACAAAAGATAGAAGTAAAAGGACGCTATAGAAACAGTTTTAGAATAACCTATTTTTAAAAATAACACTTATTTTTGTGAAATTTTCTTAGGGATTTCTTTACCAATTAATCAAGTAAATAATATATTATTCTTATTGGGAAAGTTTTGAAGCCTAATTCACTTGATAGCTAATTGAACGAAATGGAAAAATATTAGCCAAATAGTCACTATAAGTGCAGTTCGAGAAAATACCATGTTTTCGGGAAATTATCTAAAATAATTAAAAGATATTCTTTCTAATTTTTCTTGATGGTTTTCAAGTACCCAAAGTATACCAACTATTGTAAAAAGAATGGATCTAAAGTCATTTGTTAAGGTATTGAAAACAAGACATAAAGTTGTAGCTAAAATGTGATAAAACTAGAAATAGGCAGCACTTCAAGAAGTGCTACCATTGTAAATTGAAGATATATATTGTTCTAATCTTTTAGAATTGTTTTCTAACTTATAAAAAGTGTTTTAAAATTGGTCCAAGTTTAAATATATCTTTAAAAATTAATTATGAATTTCTAAACTAAGTATCTTTTAAAATTAAAATTTGTTTTTCTATTTAATTCAAAATTCCTTATTTTTACATGATATTAAATATAAATAATGTTTATATATTTTGAGTAGTTTTAAAAGTGTTTTAAAATATTAACTAGTATTTTAAATATATTATATATATAAAAGTTATGAATATCAAATTAAGTATTTTATAAATATAATAAAGGGAGTTTTAAAGAGGAATGTTTTCAAAGTCTAAAATGTTTTGGTTTCTTGTGACAATTTTTTTGCCAACACTTGTATTTAACCCTTAAATGTAATTAAACCTTTAAAAGGAGATTTTTAAAGATAGTGATTAAATGGGGTGAGTTTGGGTTTGTAGTAAACAATGTTTTAGCGATATTTGTTTTTAAACCCTTGACTATATTTTGGAAGAAACGGTATAAATCTTTAACAATGGAATTTTAAAGATAAAATATTGAATTTTTTTTATAAAGAGATAGTAAATGTTATATGTTTAATTTATAAAAGAAAAGGAGTTTATTATAGCAATGTTTTGGTAGTAATTGTTTTAATCTCTTTGACTATAATTCAAGTAAGTAAAACTTGTTAAACGATTTGTGAATACACTTATGCCATTAAATGTATGAATACTTTTTAAGTATTAAAAGATTAAATGAATAGTTAAATTTATAAAGACAAGTATATATTTTTATAAAGAGAAATCCAATATATTTATACAAGTAAATAAAGGAAGTTTTAATTAATAAAAGAGTATTAATAATTAAGGAAGTCTTGATTTATAAAAGAAGTTTGTTAGATAAAAAGATGTTTTACTAATAAAAAATATTTTAACTAATAATGGATAAACTAATTATAAAGGGATTAAAAATAGTTTATGTGATTTGATTATACTTGGATGATAAGTAACAACTATGTAATGACCTTAGTTGATTGTTTATAGGATCTTAGTACTGATATGTTTAACACTAAAAGCCAAATGAGTAAGCTTCTCGATATGTGAGAGTCAAGACTGATGTTTAGATATGGATGGAGCAATAAAGCTCTAACCTATCAGCATTCTTCTAGGTCGGGGAATAGTTAAGCAAAAAGGTTGGAAACGTGTAAAGTGTGGAACCTTGATTCCCATAAGCAAGCGTTCAAGACTCGATAGTCGATTAGTCCACTACCGATCTTGACCAAACTTAACTTAGGAAGTACATGGGATGCTTCATGAATTTATACCAATAAGAAACCTCGGGGAGGAGTATTAGTATGAAATTCCTCTTGTGTTCGATTACTTCTAAAAGAACCGGAATTGAGTTAACTGGAAATTCATCGATTTGTTTTAGGGAGTTTGGGAACGGTAAATATTTTACTTGCCGAATACCACTATAAAACTATTATACAGGTTCTATGTTTTAGAAGTGAATGTTGAAAACCATGTGTGTTCCAAAATTTGTTAAGATAACGAATCCATATAGGATTCATGATTTGATCAAGTATTGGAGACTCGTGTGAAGATGTCGAACGTAGCCTCGACATCGGGAAAATGACTAAAGACAGAGTAGGATGCATGATCCTAGGGTTTGGCTGACCCATGCGAGGTATGACAACTCCACTTCTAGAGTATGCTTATAGATGTCGCTAGTGGGGAGTTGTTGATACTTGGTACACATTGTTCACTCGAGTGTTTGGATGATGGACTAGTTGTGTTTAACTTATGGTATTGTGATGACCCGGAATTTTGAGCAATATCAATTTAATAATCTTTGTTAACAATTAAATTGATTTGATCATTTTACATTATAAATTGACAAGTTAAAATTCTTTTAAAGGCTAATAATAATAATTTGATAATATCTATTAACATTTTTCCTAACAATATAAAATTGGCAAGTTTAATTCTTTTGAAAATTAATAATATTTCAATTTGGAGATATTTATTTTAGCAATTTAAAAATTGGTAAGTTTTTCAAAAGCTAATCAAAATATTTTCTATTTATAATATATATATATATATATATATTGATATATATTGTAAATAGGAAGTTTATATGTAATAAAAGCTATATATTCAAATTGTAATATATATGAATATATATTGTGATTTGGATTTGTTTTAAAATTAAAATAGTAATTATCAAAACTAATGTTAAAAAGTTTTTCCATTTGAAATATGTATATATTTGTATATATTAGAAATAGGAAAAATATTGATTTGAATTTAATAAGTGTTTTCAAACTTTATTATATATAATTTATAGTTTGGAAATTTTAACTTGACTCAATACTTTTGAAAATGATATTTGAAATTTAAATTTTAATAACAAAGTTAATTTCTTATATATATATTAAGCTTTTGTTTTAAATAAGAATTAATTTGAAGTTCACTTTCAATTGTTTTCAATATTCTTTCATTTTAGTTTTATCATAAGATAAATTGTTTTAATTTTTTTATATAAAGAGTTAAAATCAATTTCTCAAGTTTATAAACATATAATACTATTAAAATTGAATCAAAAGCATAAATAATTTATAATTGTTAACATGAATTCACTTTTGTATATTTATTAAATCTAAAAGCTTATTTATATAGGATAAAAACATTTTATATACATTACATAAATACATATATATAGCTTAAATAAGTTATTAAAAAGAAAACAACATTTAAAACATTAATAAAACATTAAATAACAGTTGTAAAAAAAATGGTGTACGTTAAAGACATTTGTAAACTTATGAGCATATGTGTAAGTTAACTAAGGCATTTTAGTGACAAATGTCATTCTCTTGAAAATTTAATTTAAAATTAAATTGTAATACAAGAACATGAGTTTTATTCTTCAGCAAAATCCTTTTCTTCATTTCAACAAAATGAATGCAAATCAAAGATTAAAAATAAGTAAGAAGAAACCTGGAAAAAAATAAAATCTGAAGACAAAAAAGAAGAAAACCTGGAAAATTCAAATCAGAGGCAAATGCAAGTTCATCATCAATGCAATTAAGCAATTCAGAATCAACAAGCAATTTAGAAATTCTGCAGCAAGATTTTATTTCAGCATGCAAGTGAATTTCAAAAGCCTGGAAAGCAAAGAGTTTCTGTCTCCTGCAATTTTTGGTGAGCAAATGAAATCTTTTAAAAACAGTTTAAACCTTGATTTCAACCTGGTATTGTGATGGATATCATGATGATTCTTGGAATACTTAAATTAAATTGGATGCATGTTAAATTTAGTATATTGAATGCCTGTAAAGTTAAGAATTGTTACTGTATTTATAAATAGTTTCAATTTTATAATAAAATTCAATAACTAGTTTTTGAATTCAAATTGGACTTTGAATTGTAAATAGAAGTTGTTTGTAATTAAGTAAGCTATCATCTAAAAATAATTACAAATTTTTAAAGTGAATAATTGGTTATAAATCTTTGAATTTACAGTAAAATTTAAATTGGGTCAAAATTTTACGATTTCAATTTTTAATTTTGATTTCATAATTGAATTGCAAATAGGAAATCATGATTTTTAAAGCTTGTATCATGATTTTTAGATTATTAATTGAAGAGAATTTTCGAATTGAATGTTTTTGACATTTTGGTCAATTGATGGCGAACGACGGCGAGTTTGACGTCGACGTTGAGCATGATGGTCGAGGGAGTGTCGATGATCGTAGGAAAAATGTCCTGGAATTTTATTATTGAGTGTGTTGGCCAGAATTGTTCGAATTAGGGTTTAACCAACCGTGACTGTCGACGTTGTTCTTTTGGGATTCACGGCGTCGAGAGGCAACCGGAGTGGTTCACATTTGAGCCGTAGATTCTGGGGGTTGTGACGTAGCTATAGTGGAGATGGTGGGTTATCTTGAGGTTGGTGTTGCCGTGGAGGGTTGATTTTCTGGCGATGGTGATTTCGAACTGGTGGGTTCGATTGTCAAAATTGGATTTTCGATCAATGCTTGATTTCTGGGTTGTGTGTAGTATTGTCGAGGTCGAGTGCGACATGTTGGAGGCCGGTGTGGAGTTCGTCGTCGATTGGCGTGGTGGTGCACGTTGATGTGCACAGTATCGTGTATCAATGGATTTGGGTAATGGAAGAGAAGGGTTGGAGCTCGAAGATTATGGCGTGTACCTGTTGCTTTGGCTCGAAGCAGGTATAAGGTTGGGGTAACTCGGGGTAGACGCGAGGAAGTGTAGTGGATGGCTCGAGTTTTGTTGTGTAGTTTTGTTGTTCAAGGTTTTAAAATAAAAAGTAATGTTTTTGAAGATTTTGAAACAAAAGAAAACTTGATTTTGTAAATGATTAAAGTTTTAAAACAAAAGTTAAACAAGTTTATTTATAAAACTAAATTTGTTTTAAAGTTAGGTTTGAAACAAGTTCTTATATTTTGAAATATAAAAGTTTTAAAAATAAATAAGTGGATTTTAATAATAGGTTTGTATTAAATTTTATTTGATAACTTTGGAAAGTTTAAGATTCAAAAGTTTATTTGAATATTTAAATTATTGATTTCTAATATATTTTATTTTAAATAAAGTTTAATAATTAAGAATTTGGTAACTTATTTATAATAAAGATTATCTTAAGTAATTTAAAATTTTGATTTAATTAAAGAAAAATAAATTTGTGAAAATAGTTAAAGTAGTTCAATTTTGTTAATAATTGAAGTGTTATTGGTTAATATTAATGATTTAATTAAGGTAATGGTTTTCTTAATTAAGAATCTTTATAATATAAGAAATTAAGGAATCATTTAATTAAATTTAAATGATTAGTTAAATAAATAATTAAGTAATTAATTAGTGATTAATTAAAGATAATCACTTTGGAGTTAATTAAGTATAATTACTGGGTGAAGTAATTAAGTGATTAATTACTAGAGGTAACTAAGTAAAGATAATTACATTATGAAAGTAATTAAGTGGATGTGATTAAGGGTTAACCACTTGTGTTATTAATTAAAGAATTAATTAATACAACTAATTGAAGGTTTAAACTATTTAATTAATAATTAATAAAAGGGTTAAGATTATTTAATAATGTGATTAATTACTTGTTAAAGTAATTAATTAAGAAAGAAATTTAATTAATGGAAGAAATCGTTAATTAATGGAAATAATTAAGTAATTGTTAATTAATAATTAAAGGATAATTAATCTATAAATAATTTTTAATTACTAAATGTAATTAAAAAGTAATTAATCAAATGTGATTAATTAAAAGTAATTAATCAAGTATGATTAATTAGAAGTAGTTAATCAAGAGTGTTTGGTTATAAGTAATTAATCAAGTGTGATTAATTTAAAAGGGTAATTAAGGGATAATTACTTGGAAAATTAAGAAGTGATTAATCTAGATGTTTAATTAAAATTATAATTAAGGAATAATTATTACTTAAAGTAATTAAGAGATAATTAATCAAGGATGATTAATTCAAAGTGGATAATTAAGTGATGTTTATTATTTAATTTGTAATTAATTAATGAATAAGTAAGATGGATTGATGATAATCCAAGTTATTAAGTAAGGAATTAATTTAATTAAGGATTAATTAAATTAATTAAGTTGGATCAAACCTTGTTTACGGATGATTAATGGTTAGATGATAAATATCATTGGATGAGATAATGATATTGGATGATATTGAATGTCATTGATTGATATGTAATGATATGAATGTGATATATCTGAGATGTGATATATATGCTGCTTTGTGATATGTGTGGATGAATTTGATAATAGTGAATTATCTATCCGTGTGTTATGAATCATCCATTTATGTTAAGTGATATTCTGAATATCTACTGTTTAAAACCCTTAAGTACAACTTGGACATTAAAATGGCGTTTTGGATTCGGTGAGACCGGGATCGGATTTAATATCCGAAAACCACATCGATCCAAATTAAACGTTAGGTCGTGAATCCAAGTGGAGTGCAAGTGAAGACTCGAGGTGTAAGAACTATTCGTCAGTATAACTCTGGGGGTGATTCCGTGATGAGTTTGACGGAGATAGTACTTACAGGTTCGAGATGGTGATTCAGAGTGCAAGGGATATGGTCATTGACTCTGAGGGTGATTCCAAAATGAGTGCAACGAGATAGTGCCTTCGGTTCTGATCGAACCCGGAACGGACTTGTATGGATTGAATGCTTTCAGAACATCGTCAGGTGGACGATGAGCATTCCAAGATAAATGTGTCTTATAAAGGTAATTGCAGCCTCAAGTCTCATCAACCGAGAATGGTTAAAACCGGGGAAGTGCAACAAGGTTAAGTGGGTCATGCCCAAGTAGGAAGAGATTTACCCCTGTCTAGATGTCCCTTTTTATTTCGGCTTTGTGGGCGGTTGGATCTGCAGCCAACTACGGGGTGGTCTTGTTCGGGACTGTTCAGTAAGGAATGGTCCTGGCCTTTTGTTGCAGAGGATCGGGAGTGGTCCTCGGTAGGGCGATCTAGGCCACGTACTGTGACGGACGGTACCCCAGTAGCCTTGCCATTGATGGAAACCCATTCTTCCTACGAGAGCATACAGTTTTGTTTGTATTACCCACTTTTGTGGCTAGTAGCTAGAATTTAATAGATGTAACAATTTCGGCTATTTTTTATTTACTTGAAAACCTAGACACTATTATAATATCACTGGATTTCCTATCAAATGTTTTGGTTAGCGTAAGGTAAAAGCTTTTCCATGTTTATGTGTGGGAAGTCTTACGTGATACCTTTTCTTTCAAAGGATTTTCTAAAGTTAAGCAATTTTAAACCGTTTACTCACACCAGACCCCTGTCTGACCCTATTGTTTATTTTCTATTTTATTAAACTCTTGGGTACTCATATTATGTATGAGTAGTCAAGTGATTCAGGTTATCCTTGACGAATTCTGGAGGAGCTTTGGAGTAGGAGGCTTCAGCGTATAGATATATAGATAGAATTTCCGCTGTGTGTTATTCTGTATAGTTGTTCTTGTATTGTACATTAGACAGAAATGTTATAACTGTCTAAATTGAGATGTATAGTTGTGTACTCTGATGCATATGATACTATGTATATGTTATATATTATATTTCATTCGTTTCGTTGTGAGATTCTGATGTGTTGTTGTTCTTTCTTCTCTTTCTTTTCTTCTTCTATCCCTTTCTTTCTTAAATAGTGATGCGTCTTTCTAGTGATAGAAAGTCGGGTCGCTACAGTTGGTATCAGAGCATTAGGTTGAGTGAATACCTAGGCTCTGGAGTGGTGTCTATCTTGAGAGAGCGTACTTATAATTTATATATATATATATATATATATATATATATTTATATATCTACCTAATCTGTTGGGTTATCTGTTCGGATTTTCCAACATAGGTTATAAAGGTAGATAAGGTAGGAGTGTGTGGGACACACTACCACTAATGGAAGAGGGTCATATGTTGTGGTTGGAAGTGTGTCTGTCGAGATTGTAGACCTAATACCATCTCGAATAAGCTTTATAGATTGGTGAAAGGATTTAATTGATCCTAGAAATAGTCTTTTCAAGAATTGGAGTATATTCTTGAAGTGTGAGGTTGATTTGCTCTCGAGTGAGCGGAATTTCCAAGAGTTGAATCTGTCAGCTGAGCGGAAGTAGGTGATGGTATCTTGGTAGCTTCAGGAAGGAATTGCTGTAGATGGGATGCAGTATCCATAGATGGTTTTGAAGATGTTCTTTTGGAGCAAGATTAAGATGGTATTGAAGAAACAGTGATGCCTACTGCAGGGAAGATTCGGATATTTAGGAATCTTCTGGATCTTAAGTAAGGGAGTCTTATCTAAATTGGAATATGAGGCTAAGGTTGATGAGTTACCTCATTTCGGACATGGTCTCATCGTTTTCCTTAAGAAGAACAAGTGGTTGGTGTTTGATTTGGAGCCGAGTTTCTTGAGAAGATGTCTACCCGTCTCAAGGATCTTTTAGTGGAATTGGGTGATAGTTTTGTGTTTCAGGAAGCTTGGGTTAAGGATGATCTTTTGGCATAGCAGTATCATTGAAGTAAAGTTTGGAAGCAGTAGCGTGGATCCATTTCTTTGATGGTTCAGAAATCTTTAGGATTCTACTATCGACAGACTCGACAGATAGTGAAGGCTTATCCATTTCTTCGGAAGGCTCAGCAGAGCAGGATATTTGTTGGAAGTGATCTATCAGTTTTCTGGTAGATAAGCCATTCTTGAAGATTGATCTCGATTAGGAAAAAAATGTTCTAGTTGGTGAAGATAGTTCTTTGGAATCTGAACTGAGTAAGATCGCAAAAGTGACTTGCGATTAGTTTGAGAATCTTTGAGTAATCTTTGGTTTGGGAATTGAGGCATCTCAAGTGGAGGTAAAAGCTATTTAAGTAGTCAGAGATTTTCCAGATGATTTTGAGGAAATCAAAAGTCTGCCCGAATCGGAGATTGAGTCTTCTTATCGAATTGGATTCCAGGAGCAATACTGATGGTTCAACCATGTAGAAGGATAACTCTTGGAGCGAGAAGAGTTTGGTGAAGCAGCTCCGGATTCTTTAGAGAGGGATTGATCATCTAGTTTCTAGTTAAGGTTCTGCTGAGATGTTTTGACCAAATGGAATGGTCCCTAAGATTTTATGAGTCGGATGAACAGTGTATGGAGAAAGTTTGTGCTCAAGTTCTTCGATAGCATTCACATCTACTCCAGATCAGAGTTGTGCAGCGGAAGCGAGATAGCAGTTATTCTAGAGTGGGAGCAACCGGAATTTGCAGTTTTCTTGGATTAAAGAATTTCTACTGGAAATTCAAGTATAAAGAAAATTTCAGGATTTGGAGGGTAAGGCTGTCAGGTGCAACTGTTTGACTATTCCATATAAGAGATGTAGGTCTGAAGTCCACTAATACTTGTGAAATAGAGTTGTGTTTTGGACTTCGGAAAATTTTTGGAAGAGCCATTTTGTTGAGTAGGATCTGAATATTTGGTTTGATTTCAGTCCAGATTGTTTCATGAAGCAATCAACAAGGGTTTAGCTGATCAGGAAAGATGGAGGCGACTCAGGGTCATCAGAAGAGTTATGCAGTTAAGAATTGAGGAGATTTGGAATGTGAAGTTGGATTTTGGATATTGCTTTAGATTTATCTGATCAAAGGAGATATAAGATTTGGTAAAACTGGAGAGCTAGCTCCGGAAGTATTTTGAGTTTTCCTGTGTTCTCTGGACATTAGATTTTGATCTACATGATTGAATTGCCAGTTCGAATCATTGGAATTCATTATATTTCACATATCTTTGAGGAATATGTGTATGATTCTTCAAGTGATAGAATCAGTAGTTTAGAAGGATCTGGTGGTTGAGCTGATCTTGAGTTTAGTCTGATGTCTTGTTCAGATTTATAGGATCAGATGAGAGGGAGTTCTTGGTTATAGTAGTGTAGTTACTTAAGATTTAGAGCGAGTATTCCAATATAGGTACCTGGAAAACTCTTGATAATATTAGGAAGATCTATCCAGAATTATGTCTAGGTAATTAAAATTATTTGTTTAAATTGGATGCTATGATTAATAGTGTTTGATTGCTGATTAAAATTGAAATTCTTTTGCTGGGTTATTAAATTATCTTTGCTTTTAAATTTCGGGGACGAAATTCTTTTAAGGGGGAAGGAATGTGATGACCCGGAATTTTGAGCAATATCAATTTAATAATCTTTGTTAATAATTAAATTGATTTGATCATTTTACATTATAAATTGACAAGTTAAAATTCTTTTAAAGGCTAATAATAATAATTTGATAATATCTATTAACATTTTTCCTAACAATATAAAATTGGCAAGTTTAATTCTTTTGAAAATTAATAATATTTTAATTTGGAAATATTTATTTTAGCAATATAAAAATTGGTAAGATTTATTTTTCAAAAGCTAATCAAAATATTTTCTATTTATAATATATATATATATATATATTGATATATCTAGTAAATAGGAAGTTTATATGTAATTGTAATGTATATGAATATATATTATGATTCGGATTGTGTTTTAAAGTTAAAATAGTAATTATCAAAACTAATGTCAAAATGTTTTTCCATTTGAAATATGTATATATTTGTATATATTAGAAATAGGAAAAATATTGATTTGAATTTAATAAGTGTTTTCAAACTTTATTATATATAATTTATAATTTGGAAATTTTAACTTGACTCGATACTTTTGAAAATGATATTTGAAATTTAAATTTTAATAACAAAGTTAATTTCTTATTTATATATACATATATTAAGCTTTTGGTTTTAAATAAGAATTAATTTGAAGTTCACTTTCAATTGTTTTCAATATTCTTTCATTTCAATTTTATCATAAGATAAACTGTTTTAAATTTTTTATATAAAGAGTTAAAATAAATTTCTAAAGTTTATAAACATATAATACCAATCAAAAGCATAAATAATTTATAATTGTTAACATGAATTCACTTTTGTATATTTATTAAATCTAAAAGCTTATTTATACAGGATAAAAACATTTTATATACATTACATAAATAAATATATATAACTTAAATAAATTATTAAAAAGAAAATGTAACGACCCGCTATTTTGAACCATTCGCATCCGCACATGTTGGACTTGAATAATTCAAAATACCGAATTATTAATTTAAAATTTGGCAAAACTCAGATATACAGTAAATAAATAATCACAGAATCACAGACACAGAGTAATAATATGCAGCAGAAGTAAAAGAGATAGTAGTTCATGAAGCTACTATATAAATACATAAGATACATCAGAGTTTACAACAGAAGAGAAATACGATACATCAAGTAAAAATCAGAATACATCACTGGAATCATCGAATACTGAAACAGAATAGATGGCTGGATCTTCAAGCAAAGCTCCAACTCCAAAGTGAGCCTCGAATACTGGTACACTCAGTCTGACCCGAGCGTAAAGCAAAACACAAAACACTCGAGTCAGGATTAATATTCTTATATCAATAAATTCAACTCAAGTGAAATAGCAATCGAAATACAAGTAACTCAAAGGATGTTGGAATCACCAACCTCTAAGGATCCGTTAAACTATCTACTATGTAGTAGTGTACGCTAAATAGATAATGTCTATCAGTAATATAAAGTATCAAAATAGTGTTAAGGCGTTACCATTATCCCCCTTACCACGTTTTTTTAAGCATCATAGTCTATACAGCACTGTAAACTCCACCGTAAACTGGTGGGATATTAGGGAGTACTCCATAGGTATAACACAAAACAAATTCGTAGTGGTCGCGTATATAGGGATACAAGTATGACAAGCCACATGAGGCAATACCCAAGGTAGTGAAACTACCGTTTGCCTGATCTGGACTGGTGAGAACGCATCGCCGCAGCGATCACAACACCGCGAAACAACACTCCTGAAATTCCGAGGGTGCACCAATCAATAACAAGTAATGAGTAGTAGTTACGAAGAAGTTTGTTCGCTCGAGGTGGCTAATCCTATTTGGCCCGGCACGGCTCCTGATTTTAGTCATTTTCAATTTGACAAAAGTGTCAAGGCCATCCATTATTGTTCTCTTTCTTCAGTCATCACGTACATCAGTTCAACCACTTCATTATGGATCATCACTCCGCGTATAGTTATTAAAGTGGTTTTCGGTTTAGATAGAGAGTATATCCATAACCGATTCCGGTCTCTTTAATAACTTCCATAATTATTACACCGATTGGTCGTTTAGTAAATTTCAAACCAAATCAAATTCAATTGCAATTTCAATTCGTAAATCAACATTTCGTTTGTCTTTCTAAATCAATTTCCCAAGTTTACGTTTCAAAACTTCCAAATTACCATTTCAAAATCTTATAATTCGATTTCAGCTTTTATTTAAACAATTCAAATATTGATTCAAGTTCATATATAAATTTCATTCCGAAATCATTTAAAATGGTTTAATTTTTATTCAAATCAATTTAAATTCATTTATCGATTTCATTCCATATTCATTAAGTAAATTTGTCATTCAAACAACTTCTATTTAAATTCCAATTCATTTAAATCAATTACTTACGTTCAACTTCATTATATCAAACATCAAATTGAAATAAATTAAATTCGTCAAATCAATTCTTTAAATTAAAAGTCTTACATTAATTTCAATAAATCCCATTCATTTCAATAAATCACATTTTATTTCTTGTTAAAGAAATTCAATTTTCACTTATCTATTGACTTCGTTACAAATTTCAAACTCAATTAGTAAAGAACTAAATTTCACATAATCGAGGAGTTTCAATTTCACTTATTAACTTACTTAAATAATTTTCCCAAAACTTTAATAAATAAAGAAACTCAATTTCATTTATTAACGAAGTTCAAATCCACTTATTCAAAAGTTCAATTTCTCTTATCGAAGAATTCAATTTTTATTCAATTATCAAATAATTAAATCTTATTCGATTATTAAATAATTTCAACATAATTATTAAATGATTTCACAACTTAATAATTACAAACTTGATTATAAATTCAAACTTAATTATTAAATCATTTCCACTTAATTATGAATTCAAACTTAATTATAAAATCATTTCAACTTAATTATAAATTCAACTTAATAATTTCAAACTTAATTATAATTCCAAACTTAACTATAATTTCAAATTTAATTATTAAATGTTTTCAAACTTAATAATTTCAAAACTCAATTATTACTAATTCTAAATTATTTATTAATAAGTCCAAATTTAATTATTAAATAAATAAATTTCAAACAACGTCCTTTCATCAATTACTATGTTAATATTTGCTTCATATTTCAATCTTTACATTTTCCTATCAAAATTCAAATTCCAATTAATTTCAAAACTTATTCTTTACACGAATAAAATCATTATTTTAATTTTAAATCAAATTATTGGCCGATCAGATTTATTAAATTCTCTATCCTAAGTCAAGTTCATTTTGGGTATTTATCATTTCAACCCGATTCCAACTCCAATTCAAAAACCAAACATAACAAAAGGGAACTTGCAGTGTGATAACTGGGATGGTGTCAAAGTAAATAAACAAGCAATAACAACAAAAAAACACAATCCAATAATCAATTCAAATAATCCCGAAATAATCGTATTAATTCACATTGTTGTTTGTGCGAATTAATATAATTATTTCTAGAATCTACACTATCATTTCATGTAGATTAAAGATTACTACATTACGGTTTTTCCACTTGTCGTTCAATTTCAATTTCAAATTTAATACTACAACAATTAATCCAATATATGTTCAAAGGTTCAAAGTGTAATTTATCAATTCTACATGTCAATTAACTTGCCAATTAAAAGGGGTCATATTATTCAAGTTAACTAATCAAATTCAGCACATCTGTCGATTCACATTGATTCACATTTTTAAACTATCCCACGTCAATTCAATTGCGTAATATTTATCACTTTATACATTACAATTTACATCCAATATAAACAACAATCAATCAATCAATTATCAACCAAACTGTATTATCATCGCATAAATAATTAACAGATAACGGTGTCAGATGGCATAGGTGAACAGATACAGGTAATAGCATATATAACAGTGTAAATAACCAACAGCAGCATATTTCAATTGTCGCTTCAATTGAAATCAAATTTAATAAATAAAAAAATATTAATCGTGAGTGATTGCTCACCTTTCGAGGCTAGAGAAGAACGAGACTCAGATGAGTTACGAATCCAAAGCAAAGCTAGATTGAATGCGAATTTGACAGGCAAAGATGATAATAGAAATTGACAGAGTCGAATCAGAACTGGATCGATAGAATAATTGGTATAAATGAATGGATATAGATATAACATATAAAATACATATATACAAAATTATATTATAATTTCAAACATTTATCAATAAATATATACATATATGTATTTCAAAACTTACTAGTTTAAATTTTTAAAACACATAAACAAAGTCTTATATGCAGATTTAAAACCAAACGACACTTATATATATATATATATATATATATATATATATATATATATAATCAGAAAATTAGTTAATACATCTCATATCTATAAATACATATATAAACTAACGATATTATGAACCCATATAAGTGAAAGGATTAGAACTTACAATCTATACGCAACATTTTCAAAAATAAAACATTGTAAACTTATGTAGAACAATTTATACTAAATACTGTTAAACATATACATTTTATTATGTTTTTTTTGCCCAACCAAACACATACATAAGTTTTGACCCACACAGTTTCCTATATATGCCTATATAACAGTCAGGCTTAAAGCATAAACTAAATAAAAAACAAATATAACTATATAATGATTTAAAACACATTTAAATAAACAATACATGTGACAAAGCATTAAGAAACTGGACTGTAAACAGTAATATTATAACTAAAATATAAAACGAATTTGTTAAATAAATATTTATATGTCACACTTATAACCCACTTTAAATAACAAAACTATAATAACAATTTA
The DNA here is from genome assembly GCA_030765085.1 of Allium cepa. NCBI lineage: Eukaryota > Viridiplantae > Streptophyta > Magnoliopsida > Asparagales > Amaryllidaceae > Allium > Allium cepa. The sequence continues at coordinate 560,849,788 of CM060932.1, forward strand.
TTATAAAAGTATGGACTTACAGACTGGAAGGTGTGAAATGTTCAAAATATATATGAGAAGCTCGAAACTGTTGTAAATAAGTAGATTGACTAATAACTTATATATACATCAACATACTATAATATATATATATATATATAAAATTTTAAAACCAATATTTACTAAACAAAAATATATTACCCAAACTACACGGATTCCATAACATACAATATACTATATACACTTTTCAATCAAAACATTGTCTTGTAAAATTTAACTTCAATGAAAATATAACACATATAACTTCATAACTTATATACATAACATATCATCCCACTGTAAACATTGAAAGAAGAAAGCTATGAAATAAACCCATACAAACAAAACGTACCGTAAATAAAAAGAAGGAGATAAGGAGATGTGCGTTGCAGTGGCAAGGCGGAGGTCGGTAGGGGGTGATCAGGCGGCGTTGTAGGCTGTAGGCGACACGCGGGGAGGAGTCACGGCCGAGACTAAGTAGCGGTGTCGGCAAACCCGTGGTCGGCTGGCAGTGCATGCCGGAGAGAAGAACGGCGGCGACGATGGAAGGCAGTGGAGGCAGAGATGAGTGCATGGCCGAAACTGTGGGGAAGGGAGTTGCTCACTGGAAGAGGCAAGGGTGGTTCAGGTGACGTGGGTGGATGAGGGCAGCGTCGTTGTCAGGGCAGAGGCGAGGTCGGGATGGAAGGTGCGTGCCTGGGTAGGTGAGACGTGGACGGCTTGGAGTCGGACTGGCGTGTGGAGGATTTGGGTTTGTTGAGTGTGGAGCACGGGTTTGAAGAGAAAGTGGAAGGCGGGTTGACTGTTGTTAGGTGGTCGCGGTGCTCGGAAAACTAGGTGTGGCCTCGGTGTGCATGGTTTACTGCTGTCGAGGGGATAGGCGGGTTGGAGGGTGTCATGCGGCCATGGAGAAGGTGAGATAAAGATGAACGAAATCATGGAAGAAGGGAAGAAATCTCATGCCAAAATATATGTACCCTTCCTTTTTCTTTATATTATGCAAAGTAGTGAACAGTTCCCAAAAGAAGATGAAACGAATAATATTGAAATATGTGAATAACCATGAGCATGTATGTTGAATTCATGAACTATATTATACAACCGGTGTAAATTTTGAATTGACACGGAAACCAAAAGTTTAAAATTTTGGATACCGATGCGGGTGACCGCTTCGCGGTTTTCGCTGCGTACCGGATCTCAAAACACAGAATTGAATATACCGTTGAGATCAGCACGACGAGACGATCAAGACAGTATATGGATATTAGTGGTACGATTGAATTATAAAAATTTTGAAATTTTCTACTGCGGAAAATGCATGAAAAACGTAGAAAAATAAGATCGACGGAGCCAAAGATGTTCGAATTTGGAAAAACGACAAACTGACATCTTGCTCAGAAGATGATTTAGAATTTTTCCATTTAAAAATATTTTGGTTTTGAAAAAGTTTTATTTTCATCGCTTTTTAACTGATTAAATTTAAGTAAATTTACGCACGAAATAAACTGTCGTATTTTTGGACGAAAATTTACCAGTTGCTATGTTTAATTAGGCGCATACCAAACATAAAATTTATATTTCAAAATTTTATCGTTTAAAATTCCACAAAATTCAATTAGTAACGTTATTAAAACCTGTTAAATTTAGGGGTCGTTACACTCTCCCCCACTCAAAACTTTTCGTCCTCGAAAAGGAAGGAAGTAGGAGAATAGAAACAACATAAGAAAATAGACTTGAATTACATAATAAACAATTTATTTAAACCATATAAATTTCAATTTAAATTAATTTATATTCAACAATTGACTTTAAGCTCAAGGAATTTCCTTAACTTGGTTTATTTTCAATTTATCATTGTTTATTACAAAATTTATTTCAAATAACAATTTATTTTATTAATCCATTTATTATTCAACTAACCTAGTATTCTATTTATCTCTATTAACTAATTTATTGTTAAACTTTAAGCGATAACCTTTTTATACGCACTCAAGTTTTATTCATAAAGATAATTTATATTGTAGATTATCAAATTTCTTAAATTAACAATTTCAAAGATCATAAATTTGAATAGTCATTTATTATAATCATATTCTATGCGACAAATTTAATTCTTATTTATTCCAAATTATTTAATTTATTCTACTTAATATATCCTATCACATATATATTAAGTATATTTACATTTATTATAACTACTGAAATTTATTTAAAAATTCCTTTGATATCATTTATATCGTATAATGTTAAATTACATAGTTAACTTTTGAAAATTTAGGTAAGTTATATACAATGCAATTGAGTATTATCCAAATAAAGTTTTGCCATTACTTATTTCAATTTAAGTGTTTAGTCAAAAATTTTTTTTTTGCCTTTATTGAAAATCATCTTTAAATCAAAATTTTAAGAATTAATTTTCGATTAACTTCAAACCATTTTATAGACAAAATATATATATATATATACACAATATATCAAATCAAATTTAAAATTTTCAATATATATTATAAATCAAATCATGTTTAGAAATTCAAATCAATTTATTTTTTAAACTGTAGCAAAGCTACAGAATAGTCTCTCCACTTTGAAACTCGAAATGAATGTCGATGATGCGGCCGTCATCACCGAAATTATTTTCCAGCGACGATCGAGGAGAGCACGGATTTAAACATTTAAATTCTTTGAAATGATTTCTATTGGAAATATTTTAAATACTATACACTTTAAAACTTTCAAATCAAAGTTTGAAATCACCGGAAATTAAATTCTTAAATCCTAATTTAAATACATTTCAAATTCCAAATCAAATTATAACCAAATTTTATAAATTCACTTATTTATTTTATGAAATAGTTAATGATTTATAAAACAATAAACGAAAATTAAATTTTTTCACATTCGGACAACAGATTCATTAACATTTTAATTTTCAGAAAAATTTATACTTATATATAATAAAATTATTCAATATTATCTTACTAAATTTGAAAACAATATTGTCTCAGTTTGCTCTGCTCAAGTGTTTTAGAAATTCTATCGATAGCGTTGATCAGACGAATCGATCGAAAATCTAAATCAACATCAACAACTAAACAACACAATTTATAAAATATTTTTAATATTAATTTACAAATACACTTCCTCGCTTGACGATACAAGGATGGATTTCAAAATAAGTATAGATATTTAAATTTGATGGAAATCAAATCAAGTAGAATTTTGATTCGATAATAAGTTCGAAACAGAAGATAAGATAATTCAATTATAGAGTCGGGAGATGAATAAGCTTATTTAATTCACGGGAAACCTTAACTGGATCGACCGTAACTTCAAGAATAAGATTGATGCTGAATTACGAGGTAAATCAACATTCAATCTCAAAAAATAGAATTCAGACATAGCAGGGAATAGATAGCATCAAAAACCGAGGATATAGAAATCTCTGGTAAATCGATGTCTATTATAAAGGAGTTTTCACCCCTTTACAAATCATTCGAAGATTGGCGAGACCGCCGATCTATTATAGGTATCATTCAAAATGGAGTTATGGGATACTCCAGAATTAAAAGAAGATGAATAGTGAGGGACACGAAGAAATTTTAGAACCGCGGGGACTGTTCCAAAATTCGTAGGAATTGAGTCAAAAGGAAGAGATTCAAACTCGAATGAGAGTGATTCTGTAAATACATTTACCATATATGCTAAGTTTTCCCTAGAGCTACCAAAGCTCTGATACCAACTGTAATGACCCGCTATTTTGAACCATTCGCATCCGCACATGTCGGACTTGAATAATTCAAAATACCGAATTGTTAATTTAAAATTTGGCAAAACTCAGATATACAGTAAATAAATAATCACAGAATCACAGACACAGAGCAATAATATGCAGCGGGAGTAAAAGAGATAGTAGTTCATGAAGCTACTATATAAATATATAAGATACATCAGAGTTTACAACAGAAGAGAAATACGATACATCAAGTACAAATCATAATACATCACTGGAATCATCGAATACTGAAACAGAATAGATGGCTGGATCTTCAAGCAAAGCTCCAACTCCAAAGTGAGCCTCGAATACTGGTACACTCAGTCTGACCCGAGCGTAAAGCAAAACACAAAACACTCGATTCAGGATTAATATTCTTATATCAATAAATCCAACTCAAGTGAAATAGCAATCAAAATACAAGTAACTCAAAGGATGTTAGAATCACCATCCTCTAAGGACCCATTAAATATCTACTATGTAGTAGTGTACGCTAAATAGATAATGTCTATCAGTAATATAAAGTATCAAAATAGTGTTAAGGCGTTACCATTATCCCCCTTAACACGTTTTTATAAGCATCATAGTCTGTGCTTCACTGTAAACTCCACCGTAAACTGGTGGGATATCAGGGAGTACTACATAGGTATAACACAAAACAAATTCGTAGTGGTCGCGTATATAGGGATACAAGCATGACAAGGCACATGAGGCAATATCCAAGGTAGTGAAACTACCGTTTGCCTGATTCGGACTGGTGAGAACGCATCACCGCTACGATCGCAACACCGTGAAACAACACTCCTAAAATTCCAAGGGTGCACCAATCAATAACAAGTAATGAGTAGTAGTTACGAAGAAGTGTGTTCGCTCGAGGTGGCTAACCCCATTTAACCCGGCACGGCTCCTGATTTTAGTCATTTCCAATTTGACACAAGTGTCAAGGCTATCCATTATCGTTCTCTTTCTTCAGTCATCACGTACATCAATTCAACTACTTCATTCTGGATCATCACTCCGCGTATAGTTATTAAAGTGGTTTTCGATTTAGATAGAGAGTATATCCATAACCGATTACGTTCTCTTTAATAACTTCCGTAATTATTACACTGATTGGTCGTTTGGTAAATTTCAAACCAAATCAAATTCAATTTCAATTTCAATTCGTAAATCAACATTTCGTTTGTCTTTCTACATCAATTTCCCAAGTTTACGTTCAAACCTTCCAAATTACCATTTCAAAATCTTATAATTCGATTTCAACTTTTATTTAAACAATTCAAATATTGATTCAAGTTCGTATATAAATTTCATTCCGAAATCATTTAAAATGGTTAAATTTTTATTCAAATCAATCTAAATTCATTTATCGATTTCATTCCATATTCATTAAGTAAAATTTTCATTCAAACAACTTCTATTTAAATTCCAATTCATTTAAATCAATTACTTACGTTCAACTTCATTATATCAAACATCAAATTGAAATAAATTAAATTCGTCAAATCAATTCTTTAAATTACAAGTCTTACGTTAATTTCAATAAATCCCATTTATTTCAATAAATCATATTTTATTTCTTGTTAAAGAAATTCATTTTTCACTTATCTATTGACTTCGTTACAAATTTCAAACTCAATTAATAAAGAATTAAATTTCACATAATCGAGGAGTTTCAATTTCACTTATTAACTTACTTAAATAATTTTCCCAAAACTTCAATAAATAAAGAAACTCAATTTAATTTATTAACGAAGTTTAAATCCACTTATTCAAAAGTTCAATTTCTCTTATCAAAGAATTCAATTTTTATTCAATTATTAAATAATTAAATCTTATTCAATTATTAAATAATTTCAACATAATTATTAAATAATTTCACAACTTAATAATTACAAGCTTGATTATAAATTCAAACTTAATTATTAAATCATTTCCACTTAATTATGAATTCAAACTTAATTATCAAATCATTTCAACTTAATTATAAATTCAACTTAATAATTTCAAACTTAATTATAATTCCAAACTTAATTATAATTTCAAATTTAATTATTAAATGTTTTCAAACTTAATAATTTCAAAACTCAATTATTACTAATTCCAAATTATTTATTAATAATTCCAAATTTAATTATTAAATAATTAAATTTCAAACAACGTCCTTTCATCAATTACTATGTTAATATTTGTTTTATATTTCAATCTTTACATTTTCCTATCAAAATTCAAATTCCAACTTCATTTCAAAACTTATTCTTTACTCGAATAAAATCATTATTTTATTTTTAAATCAAATTATTGACCAATCGGATTTATTAAATTCTCTATCCTAAGTCAAGTTCATTTTGGGTATTTATCATTTCAACCCGATTCCAATTCCAATTCAAAAACCAAACATAACAAAAGGGAACTTCCAGTGTGATAACTGGGATGGTGTCAAAGTAAATAAACAAGCAATAACAACAATTAATCCAATATATGTTCAAAGATTCAAAGTGTAATTTATCAATTCTACAGGTCAATTAACTTGCCAATTAAAAGTGGTCATATTATTCAGGTTAACTTTCGAGGCTAAAGAAGAACGAGACTCAGATGAGTTACAAATCCAAAGCAAAGCTAGATTGAATGTGAATTTGACAGGCAAAGCTGACAATAGAAATTGACAGAGTCGAATCAGAACTGGATCTATAGAATAATTGGTATAAGTGAATGGATATAGATATAACATATAAAATACATATATACAAAATTATATTATAATTTCAAACATTTATCAATAAATATATACATATATGTATTTCAAAACTTACTAGTTTAAATTTTTAAAACACATAAACAAAATCTTATATGCAGATTTAAAACCAAACGACACTTATATATATATATATATATATATATATATATATATATATATATAATCAGAAAATTAGTTAATACAGCCCATATCTATAAATACACATATAAACTAACTATATTATGAACCCACATAAGTGAAAGGATTAGAACTTACAATCTATACGCAACACTTTCAAAAATAAAACATTGTAAACTTATGTAGAACAATTTATACTAAATACTGTTAAACATATACATTTTATTATGTTTTCTTTCATTTTTTCCAGCCAACCAAACACATACATAAGTTTTGACCCACACAGTTTCCTATATATGCCCATATAATAGTCAGGCTTAAAGCATAAACTAAGTAAAAAACAAATATAACTATATAATGATTTAAAACAATATTTAAATAAACAATACATGTGACAAAGCATTAAGAAACTGGACTGTAAACAGTCATATTATAACTAAAATATAAAATGAATTTGTTAAATAAATATTTATATGTCACACTTATAACCCACTTTAAATAACAAAACTATAATAACAATTTATTATAAAACTATGGACTTAGAGACTGGAAGGTGTGAAATGTTCAAAATATATATGAGAAGCTCGAAACTATTGTAAATAAGTAGATTGACTAATAACTTATATATACATCAACATACTAATATATATATATATATATATATATAATTTTAAAACCAATATTTACTAAACAAAAATATATTACCCAAACTACACGGATTCCATAACATACAATATACTATATACACTTTTCAATCAAAACATTGTCTTTTAAAATTTAACTTCAATGAAAATATAACACATATAACTTCATAACTTATATACATAACATATCATCCCACTGTAAATATTGAAAGAAGAATGCTATGAAATAAACTCATACAAACAAAACGTACCATAAATAAAAAGAAGGAGATAAGGAGATGTGCAGTGCATTGGCAAGGTGGAGGTCGGTAAGGGGTGATAAGGCGGCGTTGTAGGCTGTAGGCGACACGCGGGGAGGCGTCACGGCCGAGACTAAGTAGCGGTGTCGGCAAACCCGTGGTCGGCTGGCAGTGCATGCTGGAGAGAAGAACGGCGGCAACGATGGAAGGCAGTGGAGGCAGAGATGAGTGCATGGCCGAAACTGTGGGAAAGGGAGTTGCTCACAGGAAGAGGCAAGGGTGGTACAGGGGACGTGGGTGGATGAGGGCAACGTCGCTGTCAGGGCAGAGGTGAGGTCGGGATGGGGAGGTGCGTGCCTGGGTAGGTGAGACGTGGACGACTTGGAGTCAGACTAGCGTGCGGAGGATTTGGGTTTGTTGAGTGTGGAACACGGGTTTGAAGAGAAAGTGGAAGGCGGGTTGACTGTTGTTAGGCGGTCGCGGTGCTCGAAAAACTAGGTGTGGCCTCGGTGTGCATGGGTTACTGCTGTCGAGGGGAGAGGCGGGTTGGAGGGTGTCATGCGGCTATGGAGAAGGGGAGATGAAGATGAAGGAAAACATGGAAGAAGGGAAGCACGAGCAAAATTTCGTACAGGATCTCATGCCAAAATATATGTACCCTTCCTCTTTTTCTTTTTTTATATTATGCAAAGTAGTGAACAGTTCCCAAAAGAAGATGAAACGAATAATATTGAAATATGTGAATAGCCATGAGCATGTATGTTGAATTCATGAACTATATTATACAACCGGTGTAAATTTTGAATTGACACGGAAACCAGAAGTTTAAAATTTTGGATACCGATGCGGGTGACCGTTTCGCGGTTTCCGCTGCGTACCGCACATCAAAACACAGAATTGAATATACCGTTGAGATCAGCACGACGAGACAATCAAGACAGCATATGGATATTAGTGGTACGATTGAATTATAAAAATTTTGAAATTTCTATTGTTGAAAATGCATGAAAAACGTAGAAAAATAAGATCGACGGAGCCAAAGATGTCCGAATTTGGAAAAACGACAAACTGACATCTTGCTCAGAAGATGTTTTAGAATTTTTCTATGTAAAAATATTTTGGTTTTGAAATTTTTTTATTTTCATCGCTTTTTAACTGATTAAATTTAAGTAAATTTACGCACGAAATAAACTTTCGTATTTTTGGACGAAAATTTACCAGTTGTTATGTTTAATTAGGCGCATTCCAAATATAAAATTTATATTTCAAAATTTTATCGTTTAAAATTCCACAAAATTCAATTAGTAACGTTATTAAAACCGGTTAAATTTACGGGTCGTTACAGAAAATAACATTTAAAACATTAATAAAACATTAAATAACACTTATAAACAAATTAGTGTATATTAAAGACATTTGTAAACTTATGAGCGTATGTGTCAGTTAACTAAGGCATTATAGCGACAAATGTCATTCTCTTCAAAATTTAATTTAAAATTAAATTGTAAAACAAGAACATGAGTTTTATTATTCAGCAAAATCCTTTTCTTCATTTCAACAAAATGAATGCAAATCAAAGATTAAAAGTAAGTAAGAAGGAAACTGTTAAAAAAAGAAAGAAATCTGAAACAAGAAGAAACCTGGAAAAAAATAAAATTTGAAGACAAAAAGAAGAAAAACTGGAAAATTCAAATCAGAGGCAAATTCAAGTTCATCATCAATGCAATCAAGCAATTCAGAATCAACAAGCAATTTAGAAATTCTGCATCAAGATTTTATTTCAGCATGCAAGTGAATTTCAAAAGCCTGGAAAGCAAATGAGTTTCTGTCTCCTGCAATTTTTGGTGAGTAAATGAAATCTTTTAAAAACAGTTTAAACCTTGATTTCAACTTGGTATTATGATGGATATCATGATGATTTTTGGAATACTTAAATTAAATTGGATGCATGTTGAATTGAGTATATTGAATGCCTGTAAAGTTAAGAATTGTTACTGTTTCAATTTTATAATAAAATTCAATAACTAGCTTTTGAATTCGAGTTGGACTTTGAATTGTAAATAGAAGTTGTTTGTAATCAAGTAAGCTATCATCTAAAAATAATTACAAGCTTTTAAAGTGAATAATTGGTTATAAATCTTTGAATTTACAGTAAAATTTAAATTGGGTCAAAATTTTATGATTTCAATTTTTAATTTTGATTTCATAATTGAATTGCAAATAGAAAATCATGATTTTTGAAGCTTGTATCATGATTTTTAGATTAGTAATTGAAGAGAATTTTCGAATTGAATGTTTTGGACATTTTAGTCAACTGATGGCGAACGACAGCGAGTTTGACGTCGATGTTGAGCATGATGGTCGAGGGAGTGTCGATGATCATAGGAAAAATATCCTAGAATTTTATTATTGAGTGTGTTGGCCAGAACTATTCGAATTAGGGTTTAACCTACTATGACTGTCGACGTTGTTCTTTTGGGATTCACGACGTCGAGAGGCAACCGGAGTGGATCGCGTTTGAGCCATAGATTCTGGGGTTGTGACGTAGCTACGGTGGAGACGGTGGGTTATCTCGAGGTTGGTGTTGCTGTGGAGGGTTGATTATCTGGTGATGGTGGTTTCGAACTGATGGGTTTGATGGTCAAAATTGGATTTTCGATCAATGCTTGATTTCTGGGTTGTGTGTAGTATTGTTGAGGTCGAGTGCGACGTGTTGGAGGCCGGTGTGGAGTTCACCGTCGATTGGCGTGGTGGTGCACGTTGATGTGCATAGTATCGTGTATCAGTGGATTTGGGTAATGGAAGAGCAGGGTTGGAGCTCGAAGATTATGGCGTGTACCTGTTGCTTTGGGTCGAAGCAGGTATAAGGTTGGGGTAACTCGGGGTAGACGCGAGGAAGTGTAGTGGATGGCTTGAGTTTTGTTGTGCAGTTTTGTTGTTCAGGGTTTTAAAATAAACAGTAATGTTTTTGAAGATTTTGAAACAAAAGAAAACTTGATTTTGTAAATGATTAAAGTTTTAAAACAAAAGTTAAACAAGTTTATTTATGAAACTAAATTTGTTTTAAAGTTAGGTTTTAAACAAGTTCTTATATTTTGAAATATAAAGTTTTAAAAATAAATAAGTGGATTTTAATAATAGGTTTGTGTTAAATTTTATTTAATAACGTTGGAAAGTTTAAGATTTAAAAGTTTATTTGAATATTTAAATTATTGATTTCTACTATATTTTATTTTAAATAAAGTTTAATAATTAAGAATTTGGTAATTTATTTATAATAAAGATTATCTTAAGTAATTTAGAATTTTGATTTCATTAAAGATAAATAAATTTGTGAAGATAATTAAAGTAATTCAATTTTGTTAATAATTAAAGTGTTATTGATTAATATTAATGATTTAATTAAGATAATGGTTTTCTTAATTAAGAATCTTTATAATATAAGAATAAGGAATCATTTAATTAAATTCAAATGATTAGTTAAATAATTAATTAAGTAATTAATTAGTGGTTAATTAAAGATAATCACATTGGAGTTAATTAAGTATAATTACTGGGTGAAGTAATTAAGTGATTAATTACTGGAGGTAACTAAGTAAAGATAATTACTTTATGAAAATAATTAAGTGGATGTGATTAAGGGTTAATCACTTATGTTATTAATTAAAGAATTAATTAATACAAGTAATTAAAGGTTTAAATTATTTAATTAATAATAAATAAAAGGATTAAGAGTATTTAATAATGTGATTAATTACTTGTTAAAGTAATTAATTAAGAAAGAAATTTAATTAAAGGAAGAAATCATTAATTAATGGAAATATTTAATTAAATTTTAATTAATAATTAATCTATAAATAAGTTTTAATTACTAAATGTAATTAAAAAGTAATTAACCAAATGTGATTAATTAAAAGTAATTAATCAAGTATATATGATTAATTAAAAGTAGTTAATCAAGAGTGTTTAATTATAAGTAATTAATCAAGTGTGATTAATTTAAAAGGGTAATTAAAAGATAATTACTTGGAAAATTTAGAAGTAATTAATCTAGATGTTTAATTAAAATTATAATTAAGGAATAATTATTACTTAAAGTAATTAAGAGATAATTAATCAAGGATGATTAATTCAAAGTGGATAATTAAGTGATGTTTATTAATTAATTTGTAATTAATTAATGAATAAGTAAGATGGATTGATGATAATCCAAGTGATTAAGTAAGGAATTAATTAAATTAATTAAGTTGGATCAAACTTTGTTTATGGATGATTAATGGTTAGATGATAAATATTACTGGATGAGATATTGATATTGGATGATATTGAATGCCATTGATTGATATGTAATGATATGAATGTGATATATCTGAGATGTGATATATATACTGCTTCGTGATATGTGTGGATGAATTTGATAATAGTGAATTATCTATCCGTGTGTTATGAATCATCCATTTATGTTAAGTGATATTCTGAATATCTACTGTTTAAAACCCTTAAGTACAACTTGGACATTAAAATGGTGTTTTGGATTCGGTGAGACCAGGATCTGATTTTATATCCGAAAATCACATCGATCCAAATCAAACGTTAGGTTATGAATCCAAGTGGAGTGCAAGTGAAGACTCGGGTTGTAAGAACTATTCGTCAGTATAACTCTGGGGGTGATTCCGTGATGAGTTTGACGGAGATAGTACTCACAGGTTCGAAATGGTGATTCAGAGTGCAAGGGCTATAGTCGTTGACTCTGAGGGTGATTCCAAAATGAGTGCAACGAGATAGTGCCTTCGGTTCCGTTCGAACCCGAAACGGACTTGTATGGATTGAATGCTTTCAGAACATCGTCGGGTGGACGATGAGCATTCCAAGATAAATGTGTCTTATAAAGGTAATCGCAGCCTCAAGTCTCTCAACCGGGAATGGCTAAAACTGGGGAGGTGCAGCAAGGTTAAGTGGGTCATGCCCAAGTAGGACGAGATTTAGCCCTGTCTAGATGTGCCTTTTTATTTCGGCTTTGTGGGCGGTTGGATCTGCAGCCAACTACGAGGTGGTCTTGTTCGGGACTGTTCAGTAAGGAATGGTCCCGGCCTTGTGTTGCAGGGGATTGGGAGTGGTCCTCTGTACGGTGATCTAGGCCACGTACTGTGACGGACGGTACCCTAGTAGCTCTGCCATTGATGGAAACCCATTCTTCCTACAAGACCCTACGGTTTTGTTTGTATTACCCACTTTTGTGGCTGGTAGCTGGAATTTAATAGATGTAACAATTTCGGCTATTTCTTATACTTGAAAACCCTAGACACTATTATAATATCACTGGATTTCCTATCAAATATTTTGGTTAGCGTAAGGTAAGAACTTTTCCATGTTTATGTGTGGGAAGTCTTACGTGATACCTTTTCTTTCAAAGGATTTTCTAAAGTTAAGCAATTTTAAACCGTTTACTCACACCAGACCCTTGTCTGACCCTAGTGTTTATTTTCTGTTTTATTAAACTCTTGGGTACTCATATTATGTATGAGTAGTCAAGTGATTCAGGTTATCCTTGACGAATTCTGGAGGAGCTTTGGAGCAGGAGGCTTCAGCCTGTAGATATATAGATAGAGTTTCCGCTGTGTGTTATTCTGTATAGTTGTTCTTGTATTGTATATTAGACAGAAATGTTATAACTGTCTAAATTGAGATGTATAGTTGTGTACTCTGATGTATATGATACTATGTATATGTTATATATTATATTTCATTCGTTCCGCTGTGAGATTCTGATGTGTTGTTGTTCTTTCTTCTCTTTCTTTTCTTCTTCTATCCCTTTCTTTCTTAAATAATGATGCGTCTTTCTGGTGATAGAAAGTCGGGTCGCTACAGGTATATTTTATCTAGAGATATACGAAGGTATTTTCTGATCCTTATTATAAGAGATCAGTCTCATTGAGGTGGTCTCCTTGGAATATTTAAACGAATGCACCTTAGCGGTTTTGTGTGTATATCTAAATATACTGTCAAATGTAACAATGTAACCATTTCAGCTATGATTTTATATTTATATTGAACACCCTAGACATTATTATAATACAACTAAATTTTCCTATAAAATGGTTCGGTTATCGTAAGGTAAAAACCCATGTGTGTTTATTTGCGAAGTGGACTTACAAAATACCTTTATTCGTTAAATGGTTTTACAAATATAATATTTCAAATGACTTGAGTCTTCTCACACTGGTTTAACAGACTGATCCGGGTGTTATTTTTCTTATAATGCTCGAGTGAGCCCCGCGTATATTTCCAGATTTCATTGATGATCATTGGAGCTTTTAGAGAGAGGAGCTATATGGTTCCCTATTATAGATTTTATTTCCACTGCATTTTTTATTTATTTTTATATCAGCAATTGTGAGGACATGTTGTTATAACTGTCTGGTCGATGATAGGTCAGTTTACTCTGGTTATTGTATCTATACAGTTTTCCATGTTAAAGTATCATTTTGATTTTATATGTTATCGTTCCTTTGTATGATTCTGATAGGTGTTCTCTTCTTTCTTGTTCTTTTCCTTTCCTTTTTTTATTTTACCCTAACATTTTGTCTTTCCGACACTTAGGTATTCGGTACGTGGATATCGTGAATGTATTAGTGTCGGCATTTAGGGGTTGAAAAGGCGATTCGTTACTGTTAGGCTGGTTAACCCTTTGATTAGTCTTTTAGATGCATTTATTATACTGAAATTATAGTATAATGGCATATCTAAGGTTCATTGGTCTTTGTATGTAGAGCCGATTGACTAGCATTTACATTACGAAGGGCCTGTATAGTGACCCGAAAATTCGAATGCTTCATCTTTGAATATAAATGTTTTGAAATATAATTAAGTGTTATCAATATGATTTTATGACCATGTTATACATCATTTAATTAATAAATAATATAAGAAACTTGTGTTTGAAATTTATTTACAAAATATATTCAAAGAAGAATCGATAATATGACCGAAAATCAATTTATCGGTAAATAACTTTTCGATCAATATGAGTTGTTCGAACTATTATGCACTTGTCTAATGACCAAACGGACACATTACCAACTAATCAACACACATGCCTATTTATAAAAGCTTGGAATGTTCTAGGAGCTTCTAAAGGATAAAAGGTACTATCATGAGAGGGTTATAATGGTAATTAGCATAAAGGAGAAGTGACTTAAAAGAGAAGTTGTTGGAATTGAAGCTTCCATGGGATGGTGAGGGGGTGAGTGAGAGTTTAGGCAAAACCATTCCTAAGCCTATTTAAGGATATGCATACCCTTAGTTATCATTCACAAAAACTTACAAAGCTTGGAGATAAAAATCAATGGCTTCATCTCTTATGTTCTAAAGAAAATTATTGCAAATCAACTCCAAATCACTTCAAATTTTTCCATAAGCCTTAGCAAAATATTACAACACCTTCCACCATGCCAAAACTTGAAGAAACAAAGCCATGCTCCCTCTACTTGGAGAGGCCGTGAGCAAGGAGGAGTTTGGGGGGAAAAAGAAAAGTGGAAAGCAAGGAAGGGAGGAAGCAAAGGTGGTTGCAAGGTTGGGTCTAGGCTTAGGTGCTTGGATCTTGGTTGTTTGAGAGGTTAAAGATAAGTTAACACCTCATTTTCAATGGAAGGTATAACATACATATGTTGTGTTGATTGTATATATGTTGTTCGAATTGTTTTTAATTTATGTTAAAACATTGGTTTGAATTCTTACTTTAAAAGTGAGTGACATATGTGATCCATGTATATGGACTTGAACAAACTTGGAATGGATTTTCATGGAATTGTGTGACATATGACTAGACCTTGAACAAAGCACATTGGTTACAGATGGACTTTGGTTTGGATTGAACTCGGATTTGAAAGTGCACTTATAGCGATAGTCACTAGAGATGCAGTTGTGAATTGCCTTGTTTTTGGTGATTGGTATGGAACTTCGTAGAGAGGGGATTTATTGATATATTTATAATGTCTTATACATATGATTGTTTCTATAATAAGCTTGGATAGTAAAAATCTAAGTAACATCTTGAAAAGCGATCAAAACTTCACTTGTGCAAACTTCCCCATTTAGCCTTGATTTTGGACTTTAAAAGGTTTAAAAAGATATTTAAATTTGAGTATTTTGTTTCATTCTTCTTACATTTGTTCACTAAATCATATTAGAGTATTTCAAATGTGGTTTGATATATTTATGAATTTTTAAGAATTAGTGGTGAATTTTTAAAGAAGGGATATTATGATAAAATAAAAAAAAATTCTTTTCAAGTTTTAAGGAAAATTCTAAAGTTGATATTTTCAAGTAATATTTTGGATAAATGTTTTAAAACCTTATATAGGTATTTTAAAGTACTTTAAAAGCATATACAAATGTTTTTGAAATGGGGTTATGGATTGCTTAGTGGCTAAATGCTTAATTATTTGATCACTTCTTTGAAAAGTAATTAACTATGTTTAACACTAAAAGCCAACGAAGTAAGGCTTAACTATTTGTGAGAGTTAAGATTGATGTCAGGTAGGGATAGAGCAATAGAGCTCTAACCTACCGGTTTCCCTCTTGACTGAGGAATAGTAAGTTAGAAAATGTCGAAAATGTGTTAATCATGTTGATTTCTTCTTATTTATGAAAATCCTTGATATTATACTTAACACTAAAAGCCGATGAGATAGACTTTGATGCAACCTGTGCTCTAACTTACTTGGCTTTACTCTTGAACGAGGGAGAGTTAAATTAGAATGTCGGAAACGAGTTAAGAGTACGAATCGTGATTTGTATGTACAATTTTTTGACTGGATAATCGATTATCGAACTTGACATAATATTGACTTAGGAAGTTATCAAAAGATTTTGAGATTTCATACCAATAAGAACCCCTAGGGAGGAGTATTGGTACGAAACGTCTCCAGCTTTCGCTTACTTCTTAGAGTACCGGAATTGACTTAACTGGAAATTCATCGACTTATTTTGGAGAATCCGGTAAGCGGGAAAGTGTACTTATATGAGATGAATTAAAATTGTAATCACTTCAAAACCATATATGCGATACATGTTTTGGAAGCGCTTGTGAAGTGAAATGCTATAGAGTTAAATGGTTATTCTTAAGGTTAAGTCTAAGGAAGAGGTCAACGTTAACATTTCAAATGATGCTATCGTGTAGGACTGTCTATCTTGAGGAGTATTCAAAGAAAGAGGACATCGTTAGCATTCGTTAGAAGACTTATGCAAGGAACCTATGTGGAGGTTTTATATATGTTCGTGATGCTCGAATCCATGTAGTGATTCATGATCTTCAAGGTGAAGAAATCCAAACAGGGATTTGTGCTGCTCGAGTGACGAAGGCTCATGTGAGAGATGCCGAACGTAGCCTTGACATTAGAAATGACTACAACCAGAAAAGGATGCACAATCTTAGATTTAGATTAACCATGAGGGTGTATCAAGTCTAGATCTAGAGTATTCTTTTGATTATTAGGCCTAGGAGTTGGTATACTTGGTGCCATGCAGTTTATTGTTGGCCAGTTGTGTTTACCTTAGAGTATATCCTATGTAGAGATATAAGATGCTTGAAAGGAAGTTTTTGATCCTTGTCATGGAGATCCACTTTAGTTTACTAGGGGCATCACCGCGAAAAACAATCCATATACGAGCGCACCTTAACGGTATTGATTGTATACCTATTATTGTTGTAGGGTTCATAAAGCAGCTATCTAATATGATTTGTGTGTTACACTCTAAACATTATCTATCATATCCTATATGTTAGACTTAATGAATAACTAGTTTCATTCGGGAGGAAAACCGTTGCTGTAATCCATATAGTCTCAAAAAGGTTCTATTATATGTCACTCTTTTTCTTAGGTTTCTTGTGCATGTTTCCAGACTGATCCGGGTGTTATTTTCTTATAATGCTTGGGTCATTATGGCCGGCTTCATGGTTGATTTATTAAATGGACGTTAGGTCTGCCTCGTCCCTATTCAAGAAGTATTAACTGGCCGAGGTTTTTAGGTAGTATACATACATACACACACAGAGAGATGTGTGTGTATATATAGTTATATCTCAAAGGAGGTTAAGCATATTATACGTGCACATAGGATTGAGCGGATTAACCGTAAATAATCGACATAATACTTAAATACGAGTCACTCGACATATATTAGTGTTATAGGTAAACTATGTAAATTTCTATTCACTAGAATGTTATTCTATCCCCCACCTTATTATGAACCATAGGATAAATTTTAAGGGACAAGCTACTGGTATAAGATGTGAACTATAGATGGTAAAGTCTTCTCATTCATGCTCGGTGCTGACAAGGTAACTTGATATCTAAGGAATGCTATTAAGTCTAAGGTAATAGCCTTAGTTAGTATTTATGTTCTATTATTTTTTCTATTCTACCATGAGTTTATATTGATCAAACTTTGATATAGTTGTATTTATTACAGATCACCAAAACCAATGATTCATGCCCTAAAAGAATTGGGCTTCAATTTAGTTAAAATTCAGGCCGATTATGGTGCGGGTTGTTACAGAGATCATCCTTGATCAATTATTAGAAAGCAACCCTTTATTTTGGTGGACGGTTTCTCAATCTACAACAAATTCCTAGGATGTCATGTCTTTTTTGATTTTATGGTAATATTGAATCAATGGTGCTTAAATATGAAATTCCCAATGACAAATGGTGTAAGGATTAGTGAAGGTGACCTGAGTGAAGTAAGGGAATGTTATGTGGTCGAGCTTCGAGAAAATAGATGCACCGAAAAGGGAAAAAACGCAAAGAGAGCTCTCTACATTAAAAACTTGAACCCAAAACACTTACCGAAAGAGGATCCTTTCAAATCTATAAGTGATCCTCATAATGAATTAGATCTAAGAGACGAAGATAAGCGATCAATGACTAGGCCTATAGAGGCCATGGAGTTTGTGACCATTGATGAGAATGATACAAGCAAGGTAATGAAACTTGGTTGTTAGCTTAACCGGAAGATAAAGGAACAACTTGTTGGGTTCTTAAGGAATAAATAAGATGTATTTACATGGTCCCATGCATATACTTATGGGATCTCCCATGACATTGCATGTCAAGCATTGAACATCGATCCGAGAGTTCACCCTATTAACCTAAAAAGGAGGAATATGTGGTCATATCGAACAGCGGACCTGAACGAGCAAAAACATTGCTAGTTAATGGCTTTGTAAGGTAGTATCAATATCCAAAATGGATAATGGAACCAATCCTGGTCAAGAAGACAAATGGTAAATGGAGGAATTACATCTACTTCTCAAATTTGAACGATGCTTTCCCTAAGGATTATTTTTTTTCCTTTTGAGAATTGAGTAGCTGGGATGGAACAGTGGGACATGAGTTACTCTCTTTCATGAATTCTTATTCTGGCTATAACCAGATTACAATGTATATGCTCGACCAAGATCATATGAATTTCATTATTGACCTAGGATTATATCGCTATAACGTGATGCCTTTTGGCTCAAAGAATACCGAAGCCACGTATCAACATTCGATCAACAAAATATTCATGAACTAGATCAGACAAACTATGGAAGTGTACATAGATAATATGCTCATAAAGTATATAAAAGCATAGGGTCACATTGATCACCTTGACAAGATGTTCCAAGTACCCCATAGATATAGAATGAAATTATACCCCTTGAAATGCCAATTTGGGGTTTCTTCTGGAAAATTTCATGGACTCATTATGCATGCTAGGGGAATAGAGGCAAACTCGTAACAGATTCAGGCTTCAAAGGACATAAAGATTTAGAGAACATAGAAGGAGATACAAAGAGACATTATTGATTCGGTTCATCTCAAAGGCAGTAAACAAGTATGCCCCATTCTTTGAGACTGTTAAGAAGGAGATTTTTTAAGTGAATCGATGAATGCCTAACTATCTTCCTATAGCTCTTAGAACTTATATGGAAAACCCAGTTCTATCCATGCCTATGGAAGGTGAGGACCTATACCAATACGTGGCAGTGTTTACTCATTCCTAAGCATGGCATTGGTACAAGATGGCATCTTGTATTGGAGTGGGTTCTCAAATCTTTTGTTAAGATGCATGGTTGGAAAGGAAATCGAGGAAATATTAGATAATGTGCATCAGGTATCTATGAGGACTACACCAAAGGGTAGATCCTGGCTTGTAAATCTTAAGGTATGGATACTTCCGACTAACTCTTAAGAGTGATGTAATACAGTATGCAAAGAAATGTGACAAGTGCCAGAGGTTTGCAAAATCCTAAGCTACCACCCATTGAAGACTCACATGGTTAGCCTTTAGCCTTCGTTATATGAGGGATCGATTTGATCGGAGAATTATCCATGGCTATGGGAAAAGTCAAGTTCACAATTATTGCAGTAGATTACTTACCAAATGAGTAGAGGCACAACTGCACATCAAGGTATCCATTTTTAAGGTAATAAACCCATTATGAAATATTATTCGCAGGTACATGATCCCACTTTAGATCATATCTAACAATTTATTGTAGTGCAACGGTGAAGAATTTGTAGAGTTCTGCTAGCAACATTGGATAAGGAATAGTTTCTGCTTGTGGCTCATCCACAAGCCAATAGACAAGTTGAGGCTGTCAATAAGATCCTAAAGACACTCATCTAAAAGCAGCCATAGAAAGGTAAGAGATTGTAGAAAGCTAAGGGACAGACTCCGCTTTCCATGGTATATAGCTTGAAAGTTACGATTCTAATCGAAAGTACAGTCTCATCACACGGATGCACCAACCATGATCCTAATGAAAATGATGACTTGTTGAATATGTCGTTGGACCTAGCTGAAGAAAAGTGGGATGAAGCTTCCTTGAAAGTGATCGCTCATAGGCAAAAGGTGGAAAGGTATTGAAACATAAAAGTGAAAAGAAGCCAACTTAATGTAGGACACTTGGTCTTGAAGCGAATTTTTTCCTTGACTTAGGTCCCTTGACCCAATTTTAGTAGAACAGTATGTCACGACAAAGACTTAAAGAATGAAATGCATATTCTAAGCATAGTGGATAGGGTGATACTCAAGAAGACATGGAATGTTTAGAGTCTCCATCACTACTTCTTCTAAGTCATAATCTTGTTATCTTTATTCGAATGTTTCCAAGAATTATATTGGGTCGTGTAATAAAGACAATCTTGCTATAGTAATTAATAAATATTCCTTCTTAGAACCTAATTTTTCTATTTTCTGATTTTTGTGCACTAATTATAATTGTTGTATTAACCATAACTCAAGGAAACTGAGACCATCTCGACTTCGTTGGATTTTAGGATTTGATTATGCAAAGTCAATGGCATACGGTCAGTAGCACCTTAACTAATTGATCATAACACCTGTCCAGTACTTACCTACTAAAGTTCTTAATAACTTTGGAAATGTGTGGGCACGACATGCACAAAGGATGCAGCACCATACTTTGGTGCACACCTAGACCCTTGAAATACTACAATCTAATTTGACTCCATCTCTAGTGCCTGGAAGTGGTCCAATTATCCTATGATTTGAAGACAATCGTTGAAACAGACAGTCCACCATTAGAAATTGCCCTATAAACTTGCATGGGCTAAATGTAGCAAGCATTCCCACGTTGACAATGTAGGCGAAATTACTTAAATCTAGGACAAGGCGCCTCGCATGATGAGACTAAATGGCACTGGATCTGAGGCTTGCTATCTGATACCGACTTTGTCACTTTTAGGAAACGTTTTCACTTCAATAGTGAAACAAATCCCCGTTAGAGATCTTTGAAGGGGCGAATTTTAAAATCTCACAAAATGAATTCCCTAGATGTATTAAAGGGAATATTTCTACGATAGTGAACTGAATCCCTTTTCGACTTCTTAAAGGGGATGTGTTTCCAAAAGCGATAAATCAAATCCCCTACATGTCATGAAGGGGATGTGCTCTTGGAATCAATAGATCTTGTCTTCCTAAAGTGCCTTAAAAGAGATGTATCTACACAAATAGTGAAATGAATTTCCTTGGAGAAACTTAATGAAGGGTTCTTAAATGGAATGTAAGACAACTCCCTTTGCGTCTCCATAACACGGAAGTATTCTTGCACGGATTACAAAGATGAACATCTATGTAGCCTAGTTATTGTAAGTGAAGGACATGGAATTACAGAAACCATCTCTTCATCCGAGCTTGTTAACGAGAAATCACTTAATAATAATTCAGAGATATAAGTTACATGTGTGAATCAAGAAGGAAAACATGTGTGTTTTCTTAAACATACCATTCCACTTCTGGAAAGGTAGGTGAAATAAAATTATATAATATGATAATACGTGCACATGTTTGCATTTATAAACGCGATGAACGTGGTAGAAAAAAGGAAAGATAAAGATAAGTATGTAAACCAATTGCATACAGAAGTCAAATAATAAGCATCACATATCAACCGGATCAAGTCACTACAAAAAAATGTATGTCACAAAAACCAACATTCAACGTATTACGTCATCAAATTCAAAGTGTTTTTGCTTAGGAATCTTTTTGGAAAGTGTGTCAAAATATATTCCGTGTAATAGTAAGTATTTATTATTTAATTATTTAATTATTTTATTAATGATTAATTAATAAAGCGAGTAAGGTAAATAGTACTTAATCACTAGTTAACAAGGTAATTAATACTTAAGTGTTAATCAAATAAGATAATTAAAATTAGATTATTAATTAAAAGTTAATTATTACTTAATTATTAATTTAAGATTAGTTATTATTTAATTATTTATTAAAATATTAATTATTTATTTACAAAGGGGGTTTAATTATTAATTAATTACCAATTAAGTTAAATTTAGTTAAGACTTTAATTAGGATTTAATTAAGATTTAATTATTATTTGATAAGGGTTTAATTGATTAATTTAATTAGTTAAAAAGTTTTTAAAATTTTTAAATCACTTTTTTCTAAATAACGATCCTGTTTCTTTTCCAAAAATATTTTAGATCAAAGGGTTTCTTTGTCGATTACGCTTAAGTAATCTCAAGAAAATACGAAACCAATGCTAATGTGGTGACACATTTATGGGAAGTAAGTCATCCTAAGTTAACATTTAAAGCCGATAAGTAGGCTAATGCTCTATTTGTGAGATCTAGAATTTATCTTCTACATGAGGGGTAGAGTAAGGTCGAAATATCGGAAAATTGATATATATATATATATATATATATATATATATAGGATGGTTAATTCTATCAATAGGTCATGTTATAATTAAGTATATGATTATCCATATGCGCACTCTATATAGTCACCCTAAGTAGCTGATTACCCACTATTTATGACGTGGCCTATTTTAACTCAAGAAGTATGTGTGTGTATTCGAGTTCCTTAGTAAGGACTCGAATACTAGTTGCATACTTTAAAAGAACCAAAATTGAGTTAGCTGAATTTTTTTTGCTTAGTTTGGAGACACCGAGTTCGGATAAGTATGATTATCCGAACCACTCCAAACTAATAATGCTCATGATGGATCGTTATAAAGTACGCTATGAAGCTATACTATTCTTTTTGAGGATGATTCCAAAATGGGAGATAGTAAATTTTAAAGGTTCATTTGATCCTCGAATAACCCATATGGGTGAGTGCTATCATTGCATTGATTGCTTAGAGGGCAATGTTAGCATTTCATGATGGTCTGCTAGGAGGAAAGGTAAAAGCGTAACCTCAAGCCTCATAACCGATAAATGGCTAAAATAGGGTAAATGCAGTAGAGCTATGTGGGTCGCGCCCATTAGAATATGATTATCGCCTAATCTAGAGCGATATATATGGTTTACGTGTGCTTCGAGATCCCTATATGGTTGTTCATCGCAATCAAATGGGTGATCACATTCGGTACTATCCAGGAAGGGGTAGGCTGGTAATGTATTGGTAGTGGGGCAGTTCCCTTGGTACATATTCTCTAAAGGTGTACTATACGGAAGGTGGTCCCTTACCTTATCATTATTGGAAACCATTCTCTAATATGTGCCTTACAGACTTAGTTGTGCCTAACTACTGAAATGTGAGATGCAAGCATTTCAGCTATATTAAATATTAACTTTAAACCCTAGCCATTATGATACTATCACATAATTTTATATGGGAATGTTTTGGTTATCGTAAGGTAAAAATTCATCCGTGTCTATGTGCAGTGCATCCTTACAAGATACCTTTGTTTTGAAGGACTTTTGTAAAGTTAAAAATTCATGCTTTACTCTCACCAGATGCATGTCTGATCCTGTGTTTTATTTATTTCCCATAAACTCTTGGGTACTCAAATTTTTTATGAGTAGACAAGTAGCTAAGTTTCTATGGAACATTTTAGCAGGAATCTAGAGCAGCAACCGTCTTTGGAAGTCATCTTTATTTCTGCTATATCCGTACATTATACATTAGTAGTATGGGTTGGCTAGTATAGCCATCCTTGGATTGAAATAATAGCTATTTAACTTTGATGCCGCATTTTGTAGTAACCAAATTTACTATTCTGTATTAATACGTGTATGTAACTCTGGCCGTGAGAAAAATTTGTGTTTATATTTCCTATTTTTTATTTTCCTTACCCTACGACCTGTCTTGCGGACACTTAAATGATCGACACACGGATACCGAGAATATATTAAGTGTCATCTTTAGGTGTAATAAAGGCATATTGTCACATTAAACCAGATTAGACTAGTATCCATCCTAGTGGCCTGATTGTAGGGTCGTTCCTAGAATTTATGACACACCTTATGATATGCGTGGCTGAGAGCCAAGGTTGTGAGTCATTGTCCCTATGTCATATAGGCTAGCAATATGTTACCATTTGGGGAACTGGTAGGGATGTGACTATGGTATTACATAGTCATGCAAGCACTTTGGTGCAAGAGGATATGAGGTCATAAAGCCATCAAAATAACTAAAGAATGTAGGAGTAGCATTAAGAATGTTTATGGAAGGCTCTTGGAGTAGGCTAAGTGTTGTTAATCTCCTATTTGGTTATTGATATAATGATGTAAACATACACTTATTCACCCTTATGAGGTCTTTGAGTATTCAACTATGTACCAATGTGGCTATTCCGTGGAGGAGAGACCATCTAGTAGTTAATCCCATATACATGTGTTATATGATTATCCATGAGATAATCTACCACTTTTGCAGTGAGCATGTCATATCGAGGATTTTGATCTCATGCTTATTATGCAGTTAGATGAAAAATAATCATGGCATAGCTATAACTATGCCATATCAATATTTGTCATTTTTTCCCATGGATGCTAGTTTATTATTTACCTATATATTGAGTATGATGGACATCAAGTATGTCTACTTTATGATTATCTAAGAGATAATCTTAGGCATATTTGACAGTATGCCATGATTGAGTTTGATTATTATTATACTCTGATTAGCGTGGTTGTGCAATTAGTATACCCATTTTGATATTGTGCCACTTGATATGTTGATTACCTTTACATTGACATGGGTCGTTACCCGACAGTTTGGCATGGCTACAAGGTGATAGTTGCATAATGAATAATTGGGTTCGATCGTAACTCAATCAAAGAAGGGGTTGAACCTATGAAGGTTTGGTTACGCTAAGTGCTTCGGCAAGACTATATGGATCGGTGGGATGGCACAAGCCTGGGTAGGCTTGTGTGTGTGGGTCGGTATTTACAGGTATGCATGGTTCGGTCGGAGCGGCTAGGTAGTGTGTACCCTAGAAAATGTCGCTTGGTCAAATAGGTTTTGATGTTGCTAAGGCATGCTAGAAGAACCATGGTGGTTGGTTGGACATGGCTCACACTCTCTATATAGCTCGGCACGAAGCCCTGGCTCGATGCTCTGCTGTTGGTGTGATACTATATTGGTGGTTTGGTATGCACTCTTCGGTCGGTATGCGTGTTCTTGGATCAGTCAGCGTGGTTCGGCTGAGACGGGGTCGGCCTTAGAGGTTCCAGTTCATATGGGTCGGTTGCTTGTGGTTCAGCATTTCATTTGTGGCTCGTCGTAAAGTTGTCGCTCGGTAATTTCTGGATTGAATATTCACGGCTCGACATGTGTGGCCCGTTAAACTTCGGAGAGGTAGCAGGTTGTTGGGCATTAGAGGACTAACCCTTTAATGCTTTAGCTCGTGCCACTCCTCACTTGGAGTCAATTAGGGGATCGCTCCGAGTCATCTACGAAGAAGAGATGGCTCGATATTATGGTTGGACAGTGCACGTTGGCTCGGTTATGCTGGTTCAGTTATAGTCGTTCGGTGCTCCTGGATCAGCTAAATCAAGTTGTCACCTATGGGTCGAGTTACTCACTCATGGGCCTAGGCAGAGGGTTCGACCTGTCTTCGTCTATAAATAGAGGGGCATGGGAATGATTTAGAGGGATCTTTTTTGGGAGAACACTGGGGAGATTCTGCCATTTTCAAGACTCATTTCTTTTCTACTAAAATTTTTATTCAAGTTGTTGGTGTACGGATTGTATCTGTATTCAATTATTTGAAGAAGTAATAAAGATTACGATCAAAGTGGACGTAGGCAGTTACACCAAACCAATGTAATTATGGTGTTCTTGTTTCTTACAGTCAGTATTGCATTCTACTGTGTTATTCCTCAGTTTTAATTCTCTTTCTTCATTAATCTCTCTACACAATCCTACTCAAGAGTGTTAGCGACCAATTTTGATGCTTTCATTGAGAACAGAATTCTCAAGCTGTTAGAATCTGCTTTATTGCTACTGGATTGAAGAAATCCCCCAAAGGAGATCTAATTCATTTACAGAAAGTCCATTGATTCTACTCAGATTTCCTACCAATAACTCTACAATGGAAAGAGCTTGTACCAGATCAGCCTCTCACAACGTGGACGTCAATGAGATTGCTAGCGTCCAACAAGTAGGACCCAGCAATCAACAAGTTAATCCAGACGCAGGGACTGTCACCGTCCAAAACCAAATGGAAGTTGTCACTAGAACAGAGTTCAACGAGCTGATGAGAGAACTCATAGAAAGAAGGAGACAACATAACGAACAGATTCAAGCTAGTGCCAACATTATGACTCAGCTTACTCAACAACAGCGTCAAAATGCTGGAGGAATCCCCGCTTCTTACTCCTCATCCAATAGCTCTGCTTCGTCCGATGAACCTCCCAGGCATAGACGCCATAGAACTAAAATAACACAAACAAGTATTGCAGATTAATCAATATGGGATGGTCCAGGTTCCTTACCTGGAGCTATATCCCCTCATTTACACCAGGGAAATCACACTCAAGCTGGAACATGAAACTTAGGATCTGGAGAATGAGTGAAGCTGGACGGCCGGCTCACCAAGGTCCTAATGAAACTAGTCTCCAGGATACACATTTGGTAGATCGCCAACATAGGAGACACCAACCAGAATGGTCTTGTAGGACAGATTTCAACCTACCATCTTCCATACAAACCCCAGACCTATCGGCCATGGTCAGACAGCTGATGAGAGAAAATCAAGGCTTGACTAATGATGATTGGGGGATATCCATGAGTCATACTCCATTCAAAGATACTATTCTACAGGCCGAATATCCCAGGAAGTTTAAAATGCCAACTATTCTGGCCTACGAAGGGATGACTGATCTCCGAAAGCATGTGATGAGATATGAGTGGATGATGGATTCAGCTAGAGAAAACGATGATACTAAGTGTAGATGCTTCCCAATAACTTTATCTGCAATCGCTATCATATTATTCACCTGACTTCCTCCGCGGTCTATCTTCAACTTTGATGATTTAGCGATGAAATTTGTGGAACAGTTCAGGACCGATACCACTCATCCCAAGGACATGATATCCTTGTCCAATGTGATTCAGGCTCCAGGGGAGTTGTTAAATGAGTACTTACAAAGATTTCATGTTGCAGCTACTGAAATTAGCAACCCAAATGACCATGCCATTCTTATGGTCGTGATGTGAGGATTAGATCCGGATTCAGAGTTTGGCGATTGGCTGGCGGGAAAGCCTCCAACTACACTAGAACGTTTTTATCCAAAGCCGCATCAATTCATAAGAAGAGAGGAAGACAGGTGGATGAGGCGAGACAATGCACCAGGGCCTGGCAAGAAGACTATGAAGAGCAACATTGCTGTAAAACAATTTGGTGATAACTCGAGGAAGGTCCAGGTCAATGTCCAGAACAAGCCAGGGCAATCTAAAGGATCCGGAGGAGGAAATCCCGGAAAGAAAAGGGAAGCAGGAAAATGGAAACCAAAGATTCCAACTTACAATGAATACACTCCCCTGAATGCATCTTTGGAAAATATTTACCTATCGACTTGTAATACTTTTCAATACCGAATGCCATACCCAAAAGAGTCCACCGAGGAACAAAAGCGGACTGGGAAGTATTGCTACTTCCATGAGACTTACGGACACAATACCGAAGAGTGTAGACACCTCCACGATGCTATAGAAAAGCTGACTCGATAGAAAAAGTTACAAGAGTTCGTCAAGAATCCACAGGAAGGCTGACAAGGAGCATCGGACCCCGGTCGCGGGCAAACTCCACGCCACCTAGAGGACCCTGCTCGGACTGTAGGTAGACTAGTCATAAACATGATAGTCATTGGCCCTCACCCTGCAAATAAGAATTGGCAAGAAATGGAGCGGTATGCTAATTCCTTAAAGCATGCAAATTTTAATGTTATTCAAACACGGAGGATGGTGCCCCAGCTAAGCAGTAGCGAACGATGAACGATGATATAGTGTTCAGGAGGAGAGATGCTGATCAAATGGAGGCGCCTACCATTGATTCGATGGTCATCTTGGTCACTATTGGGCCAGCGTTTGTGAGGAGAACACTGATTGATTGTGTAAGTTCTGTTAACATTATCTTCAAAAATGCATATGACCAGATGAAGATGGAGACAAAGGATCTAAAACTATCTAAATCCCGTATTCATGGCTTTAATAGTGAAGCTACTGATGCAGTGGGTTTTGTTGAATTACCAGTTGAACTTGGAGAAGGTGAACGTAAGAGGATGCAGATCCTACCGTTCGTTGTTTTGGATGTTGGTTCTCCATATAACGCGTTTCTGTGTCGACCGGCCCTGGCGGAGTTTAGGGCAGCTTTGGCCCTGTGGTGTTTAATCTTGAAATTTTCGACCGATAAAAGAATTGGTGTTGTGCATGGAGATCAGGAGACTGGTCATGCATGTTATGTGGCAGAGCGGAGAGACGCCCAGCGAGAGAGAAATGAAAGGTTATGGACAGCTCCGTCCACATCCGAGTCACTGAAGATTGATAAGTAATGCCTGAGCCTTGGCTTGGGCAACATGATCGAATCTATAGAGATATAGATCCGAGAGACAATAGTAAGGAACCCAAGAAGGAAAAAGCAACACCGAATGAACTGACGATTGACATTCCAGTCAGCCGTGATGACCCATCATGGATACTTAAGATTGGAACACAACTAAACCCCTCGATGACCGAGGATTTCAACGATTTCCTTCGAGTGAATCTGGATGTTTTCGCTTGTACACATTCCGATATGTGCGGGATTTCTTCCACCAGTGAGAGTCATATGTTGAACATAGACCCGAGGTACGTAGCAGTAAAGCAAAAAAGGAGGGGCATGGACCTGGAGAGATCTGATGCTCTCAAAGAGAAGGTGGACAAACTCAAAGCCAATGGGTTCATCCGCGGTGTACTCTACACTGAATGGATGTCTAACCCCGTGCTAGTGAGAAAAGAAAATGGGAAATAGAGGACCTGCATAGATTACTCAGATCTGTACAAAGCATCCCCTAAGGATAGTTTGCCTTCATGCAGAATTGATCAACTGGTCGACTCAATAGCAGGACACAAGTTATTGTCATTTATGGATGCGTACTCGGGATGTAATCAAATCCCAATGCACATTCCGGATCAAGAACTCACTAGTTTTGTTACAGACGTCGGACTATATTATTATGTAACGATGCCTTTCGGATTGAAAAATCCGAGAGCTACTTATCAGCGTCTGGTGAATAGGACGTTCAAAGAGAAGATTGGTAGGACAATGGAAGTCTATGTGGATGGCATGCTTGTGAAGTCACGACAGTCAAACGACCATATTCGAGACCTAGCAGAAATGTTTGATATACTCAGGTATTACGGAATGAAAATCAACCCTTTGAAGTATTCCTTTGGCGTTGCGTCAGGATTTTTTTTGGGTTTCATTGTTAATGCATGAGGAATTGAAGCTAAAGATTCAGGCTATTCGAGACATACAAGTGCCCATAACTATAAAGCAAGTACAAATCCTGAAGGGAAAAGTGGCCGCGCTGCGTCGATTCATATCCAGAGCGACAGACAAGTATATTCCTTTCTTCGATGTAATAAAGAAAGGAAAGAGAAATTTTGAGTGGACGCCCAACTGCGAGGATGCGTTTCGGGCTCTGGTAAGGCACTTGGAAAGTCCCCCGGTGCTGTCGAAGCCTATAGACCACGAAGTGTTGTATGTATACTTGGCCGTATCTCAACATGCCATCATTATGGCTTTGGTCCGCGAGGAGGACCGAGTCCAAAAGCTAGTATACCATGTCAGCAAATACTTAATAGGGTAGAAAGAAACTATGCTAAAATTGAGAAGCTAGCCGACTACTTAGAGATCGCATCACGCAAGCTTCGTCCATACTTTCAAGTACACTCGTTCAGTGTTTATACCGATCAACCCTTGCGACAGGTACTCCAATGACCAGAACTCTAGAAGGCTATTAAAATGGAATATTGAGTTGAGTCAGTTCGAGATCACCTACCTACCATGGAGGGCCATACAAGGGCAAGCGCCGGCGGACTTCATCGTTGAATTTACCATATCAGACGAACCAAATAGTGATGATGTCATTATCTCCATTCAATGAAAACTATACACCGATGAGGCATCCAACGACCTAAAGTATTCTGGGGCTGGTGTAATTCTTATGACTCCCGAAAACCGATCAGTTTGTTATGCTTTGAAGCTCGATTTCGAGTTTGAAATAATGAAGCCGAGTATGAAGCATTGATTGATGGCTTGAAACTTATCAGGGAACTTGGAGTGAGATTGGTTGAAATCTTTTGCGACTCGTAAATGGTGGTGTACCAGGTGCGGGAGATTATCAAGCAAAGGGGCAAAGGATTGCTTCTTACCTCATCCGGGTTCATGAACTATTGGCAGACCTTGAATATTACGATATTTCACATGCCCCGCGTGAACAAAACAGAGAAGCCGATTCATTGGCGAAGTTCGCAAGTACTGGCGATGCACAGCAAATGGGATTGGTTCCCATCGAAATCTTACATGCTCTGAGTATAAATGAGATGGAGGTAGATTTTGTGTTAGAAACAAAAATCGAGAAGGAGTCATTGATAACCCCTTTCAAGAAATACTGCTACACGGGGTTTTGCCCGATAAAAAGAACGAACGACGACAAGTCATTCGCAAAGCTTCGCGATATGTAATGCACGACGGAATAATGTATCGGAAGGGATTCTCGGCCCCTTACTTCCGTGCATTGCCCACGGTGAGATAAAGCGAGTCCTGAAGGAAGTTCATGAAGGAGAATGTGGTGACCATACTGAGGGGTAGACACTGGCAAAAAAATCCTCCGCTATGGATACTATTGGCCAACTATAAATCGGGATGTTGGGGACTACGTAAGAAGATGTAGCAAATGTAAAAAGTATGTGAAGATCTCGAGAGCTCCACCAACGGAACTCACACAAATGGTTAGTCCCTGGCCGTTTGCAATATAGGAAATTAATATAATCCGTTCCTTGCCTATCTCCAGGTGGTGCAAAATACGCAATAGTTGCGGTCGATTACTTTACTAAGTAGGCAGAAGCTGAGTCCTTAGCTACAATTATCACCAAAAGGTCATTAATTATGGTTTGAAACATCATCCGCCGTTTTCGCCTCTCACAAATTATCATTAGGACAGTGGAACTCAATTCGAAAGTAAGGAGTTCAAAGAATTTTTTCAAAATTATGGCATTGGGAAAAGGTTTGCAGTGGTTGCTCATCCGAAAGCCAATGGACAAGTAAAAGCCGTAAACAAGATAATCAAATCCATATTGAAAAAACGTTTGGAGAAGGCTAGAGGCAAGTGGGTGGATGAGCTTCCGACAACACTTTGGGCTTACAGGACCACCCATAAGTCTATGACTGGCCACACTCCATTCACATTGGCATATGACACAGAAGCTGTTGCACCCATGGAACTTGAAGTTCCTCCACATCGAGTAACTCATTATGACCCTAAGACGAATAAGGGTCTCTTGCTGGAATCATTGGATTTTGTTGACGAAAAACGTGAAGAAGCTGATTTAAGGGCGGTTGCATATAAGCACTAAGTCGCTCAATATTATAATAAAAAAGTTCGACCGAGAATCTTTGATGTGGACGATCTTGTTTTGAAGCGAGTTTTCCCAATACCATCGCATATGAATCCCACATGGGATGGTCCATACGTCATTGAACAGAGGCTTGGAGAGGGAACTTTCAAGCTAGCGACCGTTGATTGGGCGACAATCCTCCGATCATGGAATAGCGAGCATCTGCGACATTATTATACTTAGTCTATTTCTTTCGCATTTTAGTTGCAATTGTTTCCAGTGTATGTTTATTTTGTTGATTCTTAGTTTTCGGCATGTAATAAGACAATTCAGTTTGTTTTACAGCAATGTAGGCTTGAAGCCATCTTTTCCATGAACTATTGATGTATCTGTATGTTGTAATTCTATGGAAAAAAATTAAAGTTACATTATTCTGTCTGGCATATAAACGCGCATAATAACTTAAAAATCTCTAAGTCCCCAAAGTGCGAACTGGAGTACTCTGAGTCCCCAGAGTGTGGACTAGAGTATAAACGACTTAGAAATCTCCAAGTCCACAGGGTGTGGACCGGAGTACTTTGAGTCCCCAGAGTGCGAAATAGAGTACAACGACTTAAAAATCTCCAAATTCCCAGAGTGAGGACTAGAGTACTCTCAGTCCCCAGAGTGCGGACTAGAATATAAACGACTTAAAAATATCCAACTCCCCAGAATGCGGACTGGCACACTCTGAGTTCCCAGAGTGCGGACTAGAGTATAAATGACATAAAAATATCCAAGTCCCCAGAGTGCGGCCTGGAGTACTCTGAGTCACCAGAATGCAGATTAGAGTATAAACGACTTAAAACTCTCCAAGCGCCCAGAGTGCGGACTGGAGTACTTTGAGTCCCCGGAGTGCGAACTAGAGTGTGACGCCCCACCTCTATACCCACGCTAGCCAAGAACACTACGGTGTAATGCTGTCAACTAGCACGGAGAATAAGGCTGTTGAGGAGCGACCATCCGTGTAGTAGCTTTGTGTTTGTATATCTTTACGAAGATCACCAATATTTGGTACGATAAGTCTACCAAATCTCCGAATGCCGCCACGAGAATCGATATCAAAGTCTTTCAAACCTTCAATATCAATTTTATCCTTAATATTTTGGCTAAGAAGAGCCAATTCGGGATCTAGCCTTTGAGCTTCAAGAATGCGGTCTAAAAGAGAAGGATGAGCCTCAAGGCTACATAAAACAAGAGATGAACATAAATGGGAAACACGGTCTCGAATTTCATAAGTGGATAAAACCTAGAGATCATTCCATTCGGATATCATCATAGAAACAATAGCTTGTTGTTTACGGCTAAGAGCATCGGCGACACGATTACCCTTACCGGGAGTATAAAGGATATCAAGATCATATGGTGCAAGAAATTCGAGCTAACGCTGTTGATGCAAATTAAGTTCCTTTTGAGAGAATAAATACTTCAAGGATTTATGATCGGTATAAAGAACAAATTTCTCTCCTAAAAGATAATGACGCCAAATACGAAGGGCGAAAACAATAGCCGCGAGCTCTAAATCATGAGTGGCATATCTAGTCTCAGTAGGCTTTAATTGCCTAGAAGCATAAGCAATAACACGTTCTTTTTGCATAAGAACAGCACCCAAACCAACACGACTAACATCAGTATAAACAACGAAATCTTGATTCCCCTCGGGAATAACAAGAATAGGAGCATCAGAAAGAAGTTCTTTTAATTTCTGGAAAGAAGTTTCACATTTGTCCGACCAAATGTATTTAACACCTTTCTTCGTTAAGCTAGTGAGAGGCACGACAATCTTAGAAAAGTCTTTGATAAAACGGTGGTAATAACCCGCCAATCCAACAAAACTATGAATCTCCGTCACACTCTCCGGTCTCTTCCAATCTTGAATCGCTTCAATCTTTGAAGGATCCACGGAAATTCCGGATTCGGAAATAATATGACCGAGAAACTTCACACGAGATTGCCAAAAATGGCATTTAGAAAATTTTGCTTTTAATTGATTACTCCTAAGAGTTTCCAACACAATCCGAAGATGCTTTTCATGCTCCTCGGTTTTTGAATACACAAGAATATCATCAATAAAGATGAGAACAAATCGATCGAGAAAATCTTTGAAAACTCGATTCATAAGGTCAACGAAATAAGCCGGAGCATTCGTTAGGCCAAATGTCATAACAAGCCATTCATAAGATCCATAACGAGTACGGAACGATGTCAAAGGAATGCTATCCTCTGTAATACGAAGCTGATGAAATCCAGTAGCTAAGTCTAATTGTGAAAAGACTCTAGCACCACTAAGTTGATCGAATAGATCATCAATCCGAGGTAAAGGATATTTATTTTTGATAGTAAGATCATTAAGCTTGCGGTAGTCAACGCAAAGCCTAAGTGTTCCATCGGATTTCTTCACAAAAATAGCCGAAGCTCCCCAAGGCGAGAAACTAGAGCGAATAAATTGCTTCGTCTCCAATTCGGATAATTGTTTACGCATTTCCTCGTTTTCTTTATTGGACATACGATAAGGAGAGCGAGTGATAGGTTGAGCTCCAGGAATGAGATTAGTTCTGAACTCAATTGCTCATTTAGGTGGTAATCCTAAAACGGGCTCAAATATGTCGGAAAATTCACGAACGACGTGAATAAGAGAAACAATATCACCCTCATCATCATCGTCGTCATCACGAGGGTTTAAAGAATATAAAGATGCAACCAAAGCAGAATCCGGATCTTTAAGAATAACAGAAACCTGATTAACAGATTGAGGATGTCGAAGATGAATAGTCCGCTCAGGACATAGGATATAAGCTTCATAACGGCTAAGCCAATCCATTCCCAAAATCATTCCAAAGCCTAAATAACGCATGACATGCAAATCGGCTAGGAAAGGAAAATCACACAAAATAATCTCGACATCTTTACACAATAAACTGATTGTTGCGAATCCACCAACCGGATTCGCAATTCTCAAAGAAGTCATTAAACAAAAAACATCCAAAGAAAAAGTATCAACAAGCTCTTTTGAAATAAAAGAGTGGGATGCACCCGTATCAAAAAGAACTCGAATGGGTTGATCATGAAACATAATAATGTCATCAAGGATAGAATGAGTCATACCTTGACCACGAGATGTGTTACCAGGGGCTTGAGAAACATTTAACTTTCCCTCCTTCTTGCCCTGAAGCTTGGGGCATGAAGATATAACATGACCGGGACCTTTGCAGTAGCGACAAGAGAGAGACTTTGGACACTTGTTCGCGTAAAGGTCCTTCGAACCACGATTATAGCATTCCCCACGACCAAAGGAAGAAGTCTTTGCCACAGAGGTTGCTTGCTTCCCTTTCTTATTGGGATAAGGACCTTGGAATTTATTAGGCCTTTTCTTGTTGTTGTTGAAGTTTGGTTTGGAACCCACCACTTCAACATCATTTTCCCTATCCGCCTCTTCAAGACGAAGAGCGATATCAATGAGTTGGTCGAAAGAAACTTCTAATTTTAGAAGTAATGGCTTCTTGAGATTTTTGTTTAAGCCATAGACGAACCTCTGGTTCTTCTTTAAAGGGGTGTTGATGTATTCAACCCCATATTTGGAAAGCGACTCGAAGGAGGCGACATAATCAGTCACGGAGGACTCACCTTGAACAAGGTCTATAAATCATCGAGCCAATGTCACTTTCTCTGCTTCTGGTACAAATTTCAAATCGAAGCGTTCCCGGAATTGCTCCCATGTGAGATCCGCTTCATTAATCTCAGAAATAAGAAGTTCGTACCAGTCCAATGCTCTTTCTTGGAGCATACTAGAGGCCATCTGAACTCGGTGAAGGTCAATAAGATTCATGCGAGAAAAGATTCGATCGCATGACCTTAGCCAAGCCTGTACTTGAATAACAGTTTCGGAACCTTTGAATGGCTTCCCACCCAAATTAGTGTAATCGCTGCACAAGCGTGCAAATCCCGACTTTGGGTGAGTTGGTTCCGGGTTAGCCCCAGTTGCTTGAGCATTTGTCACTAAATCAAGAAGCTGTTGAGCAGTCATAAAAACTCCATCCTGGGGTGGAGTGCTAGAAGGTACGGCTCTGGGTCGGCCTGGTCTAGACATTTCTCTTCCTTTAGAAAGAAAGAAGAAGAAGAAGAAAAGGGCTATTCACAAAATGAATATCAAGCAATCTTGATAGATAAAACAAGGAATCATAAGGAAAATAGGATGAATTGATACTAAAACTCGAATTAAATCCTAAAGCACGACTCCTAAGAAAGACTTAGGACGATGATCCTTGTTATGATTTTCCATATTGTTTCGAAGTTTGGCTCTGATACCAAGCTGTGACGCCCCACCTCTATACCCACACTAGCCAAGAACATTACGGTGTAATGCTGTCAACTAGCACGGAGAATAAGGCTGTTGAGGAGCGACCATCCGTGTAATTGCTTTGCGCGAGCACCGATATGTCAGATAGTATAACATGCATTTTATTTCAAGAGGAAATCCGACATACCGATACAAACACAAAGCTACTACACGTAGCTATAATAATCTTCGGAAACAAATATATAAATAAGTATAACACAAATCAGTCACAGATAATTCATATCACAAAGGCGGAAGAAGATATGAATATATAACTAACACATGAAAGTGTATTTCAGAGTAGCGGTCTAAAAAGATCCGCAATAACACAAAAGAATAGTTACAAGAACTACACAAAAGAATAAGTATACATCATGGAGTCTATATCTCAATTGTATACAATCCAAAAAACTACTAATCTAAGTAGTTAACCAAAAGTCAGAGAAATCAATCCCAAGTGAGAAGTCAAGCTGAAGCACCTGTAACATCTCGGTCTGACCCGAGTATTATTTAATAAGAAAATAATAAACGGATCAGTCTAACTATAAATATCATATGAAACGATATAGAATAAGAGATATGACTAAACACATAATAATCACAATGCCAAGCTGTGATATATATAAGTAATTGAAAATCAACGAGAGATTAATCAATATCACAGAATCTACACAAGAATCAAAGAAATGTCATACTCCTTATTTCGTTCACCAAACCATAAATATTGGCAATTATATCAATGCCAATCACAAAAGTCAATGACACACAAATTCACCAATGCACAAATATTGGTAGATCTTATCAATGAAAATCACGAAAATTGGTGAAGCACAAATTCTAGAAATCATCAATAGAAATCCAGAAATCACAAAATAGGGGGAGGCCTATCACAAACGGGAGCATAAAGCTCGCCAACACATGTATCACAAACGGAACGCTAATTCCATGGTTGCTAACCATCACAAATTAAGCCGAAGCTCCACAAACGGCCCGAAGACCATGGGTTGCTACCCCACCAATTTGAGTCGAAACTCCACAAAATGGGGTTTAGTCTCCCTCGCAGACAAAGAGACATCGCACATTGCTAGTCTAAATCACCAAAATGATCGTCATGATCATCAAGAAGTGTCAATTACAGTAAGCTAGTAAATATATGAGCTTAGCTTCATGTCCCATAACCACTAGCTTAACTTAAATATTTACGAACAAATTGTAGATCTCCACTAGAAAATTGTCACAAGAGTTTCAATCGAACAAGTCCAAGAATTAACCGACGAAGTAAACGCAAGCGTTTCATACCACTTGTTTTACTAAGTCGTTTAATTAGATTTCTCATGCGAGTGAGGTAAAGGTTTGTATATATACTAATAGATTGGAAAACGGTTTAAGAGAACGAGTTTTGTAATAAAATAGTGTTGAAATCGTTTTGATGAAAGTGTTTTGATATTTACTACTAGTATTCAAAACCTTTATATTTTGAAGTGACAAAACACAAAAATTGATTGTAGGAACAATCAATCACTAAAATTCACATTCGAAGAAGTGAATAAAATCCAAGAAATCGATACCGAATCCATCAAAGTGGATATGTCCTAAATTCCCAAAGAAAATGTCATCAAAGTCGATAATAAATGATAACAACAAATAGGAAACAACACGAATCGATTAAAGTTGGAAATTCAAGCAACTAGGCGAAATAGGAAAAATATCATCAGGTCGGTCGGCCGGCTACAGGGCTCGGTCGACCGGACCAAAAAAACAGAAATGCCTGGGGTAGCAGGTCGGTCGACCGGACCCTATGTTCGGTCGGCCGGACCTATAGCCTGCACTTCCTAACAGAGGCTGGGAAGTGCCTGGGTAGTAGGTCGGTCGACCGGACCCTGAGTTCGGTCGGCCGGACCTGTAGCCAGCACTCCCCAAGCCAATCTAATGAATGCCAAATTCATCCATATTGCTATCGGTCGAGCATCGGAACTAAGGGTTTACGCCAATTAACTACCCGGCCATAGAAGCTCTTCGGTTCATCACCAAAACATGATAAAAACATCAAAGCTATGATTTTTAAAGAATTGAACCCAAAACACTAAAAATTGGAATATTCACCAAATCAATCCAAACCAAAAGCAATTGCACAAGAATAAGTGTTAGGAATTCATACCTAACAATCGAAGATAAATATAGACTAAGATGTGAGATAAAAATCTCACCTTTGAACCCAAACGATTGAAGAAGAAGCT
Source organism: Allium cepa (assembly GCA_030765085.1). Taxonomy (NCBI): domain Eukaryota; kingdom Viridiplantae; phylum Streptophyta; class Magnoliopsida; order Asparagales; family Amaryllidaceae; genus Allium; species Allium cepa. The sequence goes on from CM060932.1 coordinate 560,888,314, forward strand.
TGAAAGAAAAGGAGAATCAACCACTCTTCAAATTCAACTCAAGAAGCTTTATTCTAAACTAAAAAGAGAAACATTTCCCAAATTAGGTTTAGGAATTTTTTGAAATCAAAGAGAGAAAGAGTTGGAGAAGAAGAAGAGAAGCTTACCAATGGGTTCTTCTATTAGTTTGGAGCTAGAATTTGATTTGCAAAAGAAAACTAGGGTTTGGAGTTTTAATTTCCTCTTCCACTCTCCATTAATATAAAAGCTTGAGTATTAGGAAATGAGGAATGAAGGAATGAAGAGGAGAAGGGGTTGGGACTGAATACATAAGTGGCTCAGCCCAAACCAAAGCCCTAAGTAAAAAGTAGAAAAAATCAATTTTCTCCAAACATATCGAAGCTTATACTCAAAAAGGTCGCAAACGGCATTTTAAACTCAATGGAGTGGTCTCGAGTCCTAATTCGACCGTATGCAAAAAGTAGCTTTTCGGACTAAATTCCGAGTATCGATAAAATATTTAAATATAAAAATCGACAAATATGCGGGTTGTTACGTAGAGTATAAACGACTTAAAAATCCCAAGTCGCCAGAGTGTGGGCTGGAGTACTCTGCTTTCTCAGAATGCGGACTAGAGCATAAATGATTCAAAAAATATCCAAGTCCCTAGATCACGGACTAAAAGTATTCTAAATCCCCAGAACGTGGACTAGAGGATTTATGATTCCAAATTTTTTTTGAGTCATATGGAGGTGAACTAGATGTCATGTAATTCACAAAATTCCGAGTTATGACAACAAAGTTAGACAATAAGATGAAACGCGAAAGTCATTAGAGACAAAGAAACGAAGTTTTATTCACTAATCCTAAAACATAGTTCCACTATGATTCCTCCTAAACTCGGAGTCAAAAGTATATTTACATCAACTATGGAAATAAATAGAAATAATTACATAATCCAGGCTTATTCTCGTTGAATGAGGCATGATAGCTACTTCTTTGACTTCTTCTCCTTCCCCGGTTTCTTTGAAGACTCCTCCCCTACGTGTTTTTTCTTGGACGCCTTGCTTGCTAGGGAAGTGGTGCCTAGGGAAGGGAGAGGAACTCCTAGTGGAGAGGTCCCACTGGAGATAATAACCTTCAGAGGCCTGTTCAGTGGGTCATCAAATTCGACCACTTGGGGCTTGACATTGATTTCAGCTTTCTTCTTCTTCTCTTCTATAAGTTGCTCCTCCATGCTCAATTTTGGAGTGTGTTCGGAGGCGCCTGTAATTTCAACTTCATCATGTTCTTCTACGGATGATGGATTTTTAGATTTTTCTTCATCGTACGCCTCGATCACTTGAGCGTCAAGTCCAGGAGTCTCCCCAGTCTGAATTGCCTCTTCCATTTTCTCCACTTTCTCTTTGGAGGGATTGCTCCTTGGAGTAGGCTTAGGATCGGAATGGCCTGTACGACATCGGAAGAGACAAATGTTAGAATACATTAACTACTCGCCAAAAATGATAGCCCCTTGAGCTTTGAGAAGAAAAGTTTTGTACCAGTTCCTGGTTGACTCTCGACTATTCGGGGAGCTTCACCTTCTGGAATGGGAGATAGAGCGTGAATATCAAGTCCGGGATCTTTTGGGTCGTAGCTAATATGCCGCTCGAAGGGGTCAAGTGATTGGCGACCAGTCGGCTGAATAGAAGGAGGAACTGGAGACTTAGTTCCGGACGGACCGGTAGTGTCATTCTTTCATTTTTATGAGGAGGAGTCTCTGCTATAAAGAGCTTTCGTCGCAGACAAATCCAAAGGCTCATTCTCCCGGAGAAATTCCTTCACTAAAGCTCTTCTATCAACACCTTCACTTCCCAACTCAACCTTCTAACTCAACCTTCTTGATTTTTAATAAAGTGCCCATGCTTCCGCCAAAGATTTGAGACTACCCTCGTCAAGAAATGTTAGGTCGCGATGCATGAGAACTCGAGCATTGTACTTGACTATGAGTGGATCAAACATGCACTTGATTTCCTCCCTACCAGTCTCAGTAGCCGCCTCAAGGTGTGAATCGATTATCGAGAGCGCCATTCTCTTGACCTCCACACAGGCTTCGTCGTTCAATGCTTCAGCCTTGGATAGCTCCTCATCGAGCTTTGTTTTTAGGAGTCGAGTGACAACAATATTGTCACAATGTCGTTGTAACTCCTCCTAAGGGAAGTCTTTTCTTTCTTTTCTTTGAAAAGTAGCTCTTCCCATTCTTTGACTCGTTGAGCGAGTGCTTCTTTCTCCTTTTGAACGGAATCTTTCTCTGAAGCTAAGGCGCCGCAGCGTTGAACCGCTTCATCAATCTCTTTCTTATGTGTGGCCTTCAGGCGATTGACTGCCTCCATAATATCTTTAGCATTCTTTTGAGCGGCCTCAAGCTGAGATTTATACGAGGCAAGCTCTTCATCCTGGGCTTTGATGATGTCCTTGTCATGGATGGCCTCAAGCTTTAGGTGATCGATTTCATGCTTATACTTTGTACAAACTTCAGAAACTTTTTTGGCCAAGCGAACGAATGCGTCATGTTGGACACAGACATCGTTATTGCAAGCAATGTCACTTTGTTTAACATGCCCTAGAATATGATGGATCGCAGGAAGAAATTTCAATCCATCGAAGCATATTATTGGGAATGTGGCTTTAAGCTCGGCTAGCTTTTCTACTATTGATGGATCGTGTGCAGGGGCCGAAGAAGTTTGTTTAGCCGAAACAATGGACTTTTTGTGAGGCTCATGAGTTTGCCTAGTGCTTGATGTATCGGAGTATTGGTCGCGAGCAGCTTCAGATTGAGAACCCATTTGACCTAATTTCTCCTTGCTTTGTTCTGGTTGAGGAGGATCATTGGGGTACGAAGAATGACTATAGTTTTTCCTTCAAGACGATGACGAATCTCGAGGACGATAATCTCTATCACTATTGTAGTCTCTATATCGACATTTAGCAGACCCCGAGTCCAGGCTATAATGATGGAAGATAGAGGACCTACGGAGGTGGTCGAATCAATGAGAGTGTCCTATATCGCTGCATCGAAGTCATGCAAAGAAGAGTTATTGAGATATTACATGATGGCTAAAATTTAAATGTGAGTTGGAGTGTGAATGCTAGTGCGTGCATCTTAGTGTTTCCGCACATCGGACCGGTTTCTTTAGATTTACTTATGGGAGTTTTCTGCTTGGTGATGGGCTTGAATGCCTTCATTGCCTCTCGCGGACGAGTGAAGTTTTAAGGCTTCTGGATCGTCGAAGCCATAATTGAGCAAGTCATCGGGAATAGTAAGATATGATCAGCCTTTCAGCGAACCATCTAAGTGTTGTGGAGACGACTCTTTCTCCATCGGAGTAATTGTAACCTTCGATGTTCCGCCCACTGTTTTTTTTCTTGGTTTGTAGTCTAATTTCTTCTTCCCCTTTGAAGGAGGAGGTGGTTCATTGATGCCGGGTGCGTCGGATACCGGTTTCGAGGGAGGACTTATATGCTCGCTGGATGCTTTCGGTACCCCTGCATCTCTAATTTCACCTTTCTCAGGTATGTCAGAGGCCCTGCCTATAAGAGGCACCGAAGGCTCGGCCTGTCTTTACCCTTCTCCGCCTTAGATCCGATTGTAGTAACGTCGGAAGGGAGACTTGTTCGACGACCTTCTACCAACAGCCCAAACTTTAAGAGCGACTCATTGGAAATGACAAGTTTGATCTTCCGGTCTTCAACGGGAGTAGCATAAACGGCTTCAACGGCCTCAGAGTACCTGCTGCCTTCAGGACGTGGGCTGATACCTATAAAAATCGAAAAAGGTTTAGAAAGAATGCACTTCCTACCACAGACAAATATTGATCTGAAAATGAAGCTTACTTCCTTCCAACTATCTCCTCATGAAGCCCGGGGGATAGTGTACATAGAACCATTCCTGCTTTTATTGGGTGAATTTACTCCATGCCCCCATCAAAATCTGACACTTGGAGTGTGGCTCGAGGAAAATGAAAGACGGACTGTTAGATTGTCTTTTAAGGTGATAGATATAGCGGATGTCGCCAGGAGTGGAGAGCCTAAATAGGATGCTCATAAAGAGAATGCAAGTGCCGTAAATGAATGCATGGCTAATGGGATGTAGATGTGAAGGGGAGATCCCGCTATATTATAGCACTTCGCGGAGAAAGGAGTTGAATGGTGGCACGCTACCGACCCAGCACATGAATTTGTTGCAAGCTGTATATCCAGTTTGGGGCAGATGAGGACGGTCTCGTCCCGATGGAACTAATACGTCGTCGAAAGGGATTCTATGAATCGAGCATAGTCGGCGAAGAGCGGTTTCATTGATTTTAGAAGCTTGGGAATCATTAGGATTATCTAGAATAACATCTCCATCTATCGCATTAGGAGCCGTGTCAATAGTTCCCACCGACGGGTTTGGGATATCTGTGTAGAAGTTGTCAATGGATTTGAAGTTCCTACTACTTCCTGCTGAGAACTCGGCTTAGGTTTGTCTGAAACTGTGGCGGAGCTCGACTTTCTAAACATCCTCAACGAGCGTCATATTTGGGTAAACACTTGTTTGAACTATACTTGAAAGACAATCAATATTAGATATAAGGACAGAAATATCCCCCTATGTGATGTGTACTAGTGCAATCATTCAAACATAAGCGTGAAAGAGTTAAAGACTTAAAGAGTTGTGAAGTGTGATTGGCCTTAAACAATTGTCTTATAAGACCGTCAACTTCAGCAGTTAGTCACATGGTCGATAACAAGAATATTGAAAACAAGCATTGGGATCGTAAAGGTTTGTTGGGTTAAAATAACATTCGTGGTTTTTGGAGCTATAGAATGATAAGTTTAGAATTTATGTGCTTTAATTCCTATAGTTTTCTTTTTTTTGTACTCGGGCAAGGAATGAATTGGAGTTAGCATGTGCATTGGTCGAAGTTAAGTTGGTTATAGTCAGCAACACTAGTCTAAATGCCCAATACCAAACCACACTTTGTCGCTCGGTACTGAGCTAGACTGCCTCGTTTCGACACCGACCAGGTTGCATTCCTCTCCCTCATACTTTAACTAGCTATTTTTCCTAACAAGATCATCTACCTTCTTCTCCAAACTTCACCGACCCACTTATTTCCTTTTCTCTCAACTTTAAAGTAACCAAACCACTCACTTCCCTTCTCACTGTCGAACATCTCTCCGGAATCACCGAGTCGCTCTCTTTCTAGAACTACTAAATTACCGAACGGCTTCCACCCTAAGGACTAACCCAAACTTAGTGCTAACTACGCATTTCGTTTGGTGCTGAACGAACAACCCATTACTCCCAGAATCGAAGCTCACCAAAGTCGCCTGCTAACTTACCAGAGGCATCTACGAGCAACCTCTCTCAAGCCAACATCTTTCTCTCCTCCCTCTCGCCCACCATGGAGAATCAACTATGCGTGTTTCGGATCTAAACCTGGCTTAGAGTGGCGCGTTTGAAAAGCCTACTTTAGGATATGAATCCTCACCTATACGAAGTCTTGAGGTAGGAACATGCGATTTCTGAGACTTGGAACAGGTGGCGACGAAGGGGCGCGTTTGAGATGATATTCGAATGAGGAACTTAGCTATTCAGAAATAGAGTGTGTTTCAGTCTGGAAAACACAGGAAACAAGAGTTACGAAATGGAAGTGGAGAAAAGTTAGTGGTGGATGGGCTATTGTATAGAAAAAGGAAAGTGAACGGCCACTTAGCTAAGACTCGTTCGGCACGATATTATGGATTGGTAAAATTGCTTTTTGACCCATACCAGGTGACCAAGCGAGTAGATCGGCCCTCATGTTCCATGCGCATCTTAAAATAAAAAAGAAAAATAAAGAATAAATGTATGTATATGCATACTTATATATGAATGTGATCAAAGTGCAAAAGAATAAAGAAAGTGTATAAATTCATACGTGTATGTGTGTAATAATGGAAGATATGCTTGTCGAAGGTGTTGGTTAGTTACCGCTCAAAGTAAAATAATTTCTGAAGGCCAAGATGTCTCGACAATTCAAAGTGCATCATGTCAATTCACACGACGCCCTTTGGGGGCAAATGTTACCTGATAGTTTGTCCCAGCTACAAGGTGATAGTTGCATAATGAATAATTGGGTTCGATCAAAACTCGAGCCAAGAAGGGGTTAAATCTATGAAGGTTTGGTTCCACTAAGTGGTTCGGCAAGACTACGTGGATTAGTGGGATGACATAAGCCTAGGTCGGCTTGTGTGTGTGGGTTGGTATTTACAGGTATGCATGGTTTGGTCGGAGTGGCTCGGTAGTGTGTACCCTAGCAAATGTCGCTTGGTCAAATAGGTTTTGATGTTGCTCATTCATGCTAAAAGAACTATGGGGGTTCGGTTGGACATGGTATGGCTCGGCACAAAGTGCTGGCTCGGTGCTCTACTGTTGGTGTGATACTATATTGTGGTTCGGTATGCACTCTTGGGTCGGTATGCACTCTTGGGTCGGTACGCTTGTTTTTGGATCATTCAGCGTGGTTTGACTAGGATGGGGTTGGCCTTAGAGGTTCCAGTTCATATGGGTCGGTTGGTTGTTGCTCGACGTAAAGTTGTACCTCGGTAATTTCTGGATCAGATATTCATAGCTCGACATGTGTGGTCCATTAAACATTAGAGTGGTTGTAGGTTGTTAGGCATTAGAGGACAAACCCTTTAACGCTTTAGCTCATGCCGTTCCTCACTTCGAGTCACTTAGGGGATTGCACTAAGTCATCTACGAAGAAGGGCTGGCCTGAAATTGGTGGTTCGGCAAACATAGGACATTGCACGTTGATTCGGTTATAGTCGTTCGGTGCTCTTGGGTCGGCTAAATCAAGTTGTCACATATGGGTCGAGTAACCTCACTCATGGGCCTAGGCAGAGGGTTTAGCCTGTCTTCGTCTACAAATAGAGGGGCATGGGCATGGTTTAGAGGGACCTTTTTTGGGAGAACACTACGGACTCTAAATTTTCAAGACTCATTTCTTTTCTGTTAAAACTTGTATTTAAGTTGTTGGTGTACGTATTGTACCTGTATTCAATTATTCGAAGAAGTAATAAAGATTACGATCTAAGTGGACGTAGGCAATTACGCCGGACCACTATAATTTTGGTGTTCTTGTTTCTTATAGTTAGTATTGCATTCTACCATGTTATTCCTCAGTTTTAATTTGCTTTCTTCGTTAATCTCTCTGCACAATCATACTTAAGGGTGTTAGTGACCAATTTTGGTGCTAACATGGATGATGACATATATGCAAGGTTTGGGATATGTTGCTACATTAAGATTTATGTATCCCTAGAGATTCACTTGTTTTAACCATGCTGGTTAAAATTATATATTGAGATCATATTATAGAATAGTCTAACTTGTGTGTTATCTATATAATACTTGGGTTAGTCCATAACATTTTAGGTTCAGGGACGAATTGACCACCTTGTGATTGTCGGGTACAGATTTGGACTCTAGATTTAGTAGGACTATGCATTAGATATTCATTTGTGTATGTAGTCTCTTATATACATGGTGTTATGATGAGATGTATATGATGGACATATACTTTGTATATATTCGAAGGTAGTGGGTATTTGACTATTTTGGTAAGAACCGCTTGGACTTGTATATGTTATTTATTATATATTATCACTGTGTTAATTACTTTGTGATCTCTATTATTAGTTTTATATTGTGTATTATTCTATCCTAGATGCACATGTTTATTGTTTTGTGTCAATATCGAGTACGTATAGGTGAGGTATATATTATTTTGACATACCTATCGATATTAGCTTAAGGGAATATTCACATGTGACAATACAATATCGCATCACCCTCCATATTATCTGCCAATATACCTAGTAATATTCTTTAATAGCAGGTGCGGTAGATTTTTGTATATACTTAGTGATAGTAGGAGAATACAATGATTAATAGGGTAATCATCTAGGGACATATTTTTATTTTTTTAACCATATAGTATATTTCTTCTACCTCTTTCCGAGTATAAATTTCTGTATGATATGTAGAGAAATTACTAGAGGTTGTGAAGGTAGTAGTAGTTTATCCGACTAGCAATGTTGGCATTGATGATGAATGTTAGACTTCTGTATGATTTTGAATGAAGTAGCTTAGTTATAGAAGATAGGAGGCCCTATTTTGAATCTCACACTTTGGCTACATCATATAAATAAGTTGCGATGAAGCGAGTTGAGAAGAAAGTTGTAGTAATGATCTGTGTAGAGCAAAGGAAGCATATTGATTGCTTTTCACCGAGTGCATGTTTTTTTTTCTGTTGATGAGTTTGTGTTGTTACAATAGTTAAAAGAAAAATTAATGCATTATTTGGGATTTATCTAGAATGTGGGATTGAGTAGGAAAATTTTCTTCAAAGGACTGAATCCACAAAAATCGGATGGAACCAAAAAGACAAAAAGCTAGCGGTATTTCTAACACCTAAAGGATGAAAAATTGTTTGTTAATAAGAAATTAAAATATAAAGAGATATAAACTAAATTGAGCGATTGCTTGTGTGTATGGTTGGTTTCTGGATGTTTGATTGCTTGATTGTTTATTGCTAGTTATACATTATATGGTTATTAACATAACCACTATTAGCATTTATGGATTTATGAAAAGTAAGCATATTATTTTGATAAAGTAATAAACTATATACTAGAATATTTAAAAATGTTTTAGTAGTAAAATTCGTGTTAATTTGTCCATTAAGTACTTTAAGTATTAGTCGATGCGTCTGGCCAATGTATCGATAAGGATTCCTAAACACTAGAACGAGGTATTTCGACACACTGTTTTCTAAAGAATACGATGTTTTTGAAAGAGAAAATTGTTTGGATAAATAGTACAAACGATATTTTGAATTTTTTTGAGATATGTTAAATAATATTTTGAATATATTGAGAAAAAACATACTTTGGAAAGAATATAATATTTTGAGAAAAGTTAATCAATATTCTTGAAAATATTTTGAGATGGAAGTGTAAAATTTGAAAAAAAAATGCTATTAAGATTAGATATTTTAAACAAAGTTTACGACCATCGAGTATTAGTAGATATTTGAGATCGATGATGAACCAATGTTGATTACACGATCGACAACACAACCAATTGGAGAAATTAATCGCTAAAATTCACGATGAAGTAACGTTGTTTAAATTTTATAAATACGTTAGTATTCATATATGATGACGTGAATCATGTGTAGCATGTTGTTCAGTGTGTTTCGTCTTGTATAGATATTACAAATATGTGACTAATTGTGACATGTTCGTGACAGGGTGCACTAAGATATAAGAATGTATGCATGAGTTTTCAATCTAAAGTAATTTCAAAATAAGTATGTCATTCAAATAATTTGAATAAGGAATTATAAAAAGAAAAAGAATTAATAAACTATATTGATTAAAAGAAAAAAAAAATTTGTATAGTACGATTATAGTATCTTATCTTAATATATATATGTATGTATGTATGTATGTATATGTATATATGTATGTATGTATATAAGTTGGATCCCTCCCAATTTTTTTCCTATTTTCTCTTAGTTTTCAAAATTAAATCATTTGTTCTCCTTAATTCAAGCGCATAATTTTACTTTATACTTGAAGTTCCTAATTTAATTAATTAATTCAGTCGTAAAGGTTGTCTCTTAACATTCTTTTATAAAATGAATTGCCCAATCAACCCTCTTCCTTTGTATTTTTTCTCGTTGAATTCTTCTCAAATAATCTTCCTTACTATATTTTTGTTCTGAATACTACTCACCATTCCCTATAATTTCTTCATGCTTCTTCTCCTAACCGTCCGACTACCAATACAAAAATTACTGTTTCTTTTCACTATATTAAGGTTTTTGTCTATTTAATCCCTCAAAGATGAAAAGAATTTAGTTTGAAATAATTCAACATATCCAACACTTCTCTTATGGATATAAAGAAGAGGTTTTTTACCACTATCTTCGTATATATCAATTCAATCTTCACATTGCAAGGTGTTACACTATTGAAGGAAAACAATTTTTTTCAACCATTTATGTGAATCTCCCCTCTATAAATGTTTTCAAATTTTTTTCCTTGATTTGTAGTATGTTATTTGAAAGTATGTCAATATCTTTCTCTTATGTTGTAATTTTCAATGCTAATTGATATTTCGAAGAAGTTGTTTCATATATCTAATGTCATAATTTAATTTTTTGAAAATAAAATGTTAGTATTCTCCTTTATTTACTTCTATCATTAATGGATGCATACGTAAATATTGAGATCCTCCTTTAGTTCCTTCTATCATTAAGAATGAATGCATCCATTTTCTTAGGTAGTTTATTCATGTATTTTCTCCCATTTATGTTATGGTTTAATACTTTGTTTTTGAAATGTTACTTAGATGCAATATATCACAAATCATACTTTGTCAATGAAAGCTCGAATCATGCTATGCAAGTTTCGAACTTGTGACCTCTCGCACTAAAATCGAAGCATTTAACCACTGAAACAATGGTGCTAATCAATTAATACTTTTTCAAACAAAGTTTTATATAAACGAGTGAAAAAAATGAATGCAAAGAAATATATTCATCTGCTTCATATAGACTGTAACGACCCAAAATTTTAGTGATTTTATTTATTAAATTAATTGATTTTTGTGAAATTTTAATTTATTTCCTCTATTCACCAGCATTTAATCTTTATACATATTTTACATTATTTCCTCTATTCATCAACATTCAATCTTTATACCTATTTTACATTATTTCCTCTATTCACCAACATTCAATCTTTATACATATTTTACATTATTTCCTCTATTCACTAGCATTCAAACTTTATATATATTTTAATTTATTTCCTCTATTTACCTGCATTCAAACATTTTACATATTTTACATTATTTCCTCTATTCACCAGCATTCAATCTTTATACATATTTTAATTTATTTCCTCTATTCACCAGCATTCAAACTTTATACATATTTTAATTTATTTCCTCTATTCACCAGCATTCAATCTTTATACATATTTTACATTATTTCCTCTATTCACCAGCATTCAATCTTTATACATATTTGTTTTAATTTATTTCCTCTATTCACCAGCATTCAATCTTTATACATTTTTGTTTTAATTTATTTCCTCTATTCACCAACATTCAATCTTTATACATATTTTAATTTGTTTCCTCTATTCACCAGCATTCAATCTTTATACATATTTTAATTTATTTCCTCTATTCACCAGCATTCAATCTTTATACATATTTGTTTTAATTTATTTCCTCTATTCACCAGCTTTCAAACTTTATACATATTTGTTTTAATTTATTTCCTCTATTCACCAGCATTAAATCTTTATACATATTTATTTTAATTTATTTCCTCTATCCACGAGCATTCAATCTTTATACATATTAGTTTTAATTTATTTCCTCTATTCACCAACATTCAATCTTTATACATATTAGTTTTAATTTATTTCCTCTGTTCACCAACATTCAATTTTTATATATATTTGTTTTAATTTATTTCCTCTGTTCACCAGCATTCAATCTTTCAAAAAATATATATAAGAACAAAGCATATATATATTACCCATGATAAGCATATATCTCCTTCTTCTTTTCATTCTCTGGAAAAACTCTTCCCCTCATTCCTCTTTGCTCCACGCCTTCACCGCATGCTCGACCACCCACAACCGTTTCCTCTCTTCTTTCATTCTTTATATGTAAGTATTTCTTTATATATTATATCTGTTTCTTATACTTGCAGCTTTATATATATTCAAGCATACGAAAGGTTTGTTAAAACATAGATTTATATGTATATTTTATTTTATACAAGATTTCAGGTATCTTGGTGAGTTGGTTTTAGAGCGTATATATATAATCTGCTTGGTTATTTTAAGTTTTTATTGATAAGTTTGAAATAGATTTTCATAACACATATTTAGTATTCGGTATGTATATATGATTTCTGCATATTTGGATAAGTTTATGTTGTACAAATTATTATATATATTAGTTGTTTGTGTTAGGTATATGCAGGCTATATAATTTCTACATATAAAATATATAGCTTTTATAGTATTATTATATATTTTGGCAGAGTCTATTTTTATACAAAATATGTTTTGTTAACAGCTTGGTATGTTATGTTTATAAAATATGTTATGAAAAAAAAGATTTTTGGTATAAATGATTTATGTCAGTTTTCCAATGTAAAATGTTAGTAATATATGAGTTTGACAGTGTATATATGTTAGTAGAAATGACGTTTTGTGTATATATAAAGTTTACATAAGTTTGATATGTTATTCTTTAATATGTCTGTTTATATAAATGTACAAATGCTAGTTTATGTATTTTATATACCGTGTACAGTATTGTATATACATAGATTTTAATATGTACACGTTTTGTATTATAATAGTATATAAGTTGATATCATATGTTGTTTTAAGTATTATATAGATTACTGTATTTCATTTGCAGTAATATATATAGGGATAAAGTACTGTTTATTTGTGATTCAATTGTTTATATCCTACTTACTTACAAATTTTAATAGTATACGTATGGTTTTATATTATTCGTTTATGCATAAGTTTACAGCTGTGTATACGTGTAATTATATACTTTAGCCATAAAATTTCTAAGTATATATACATTGGTTTGTAGTGATTTATAGTATTGATTCTTATAAAATATATACGTACGTGGTTTACAAAGTCTTAGGATTTAACAGTTCTGTTACATATGTTATATTGTTTTATATAAAATAATAAAACTGTTATGTTAGCGTTTTTAGCTTTCTTTGTTACAGTAATATATAAAGTTATTTTGAAAAGTGGTCTCGTCATTTTTCTTTAAACTTGTATATGTTTATGTATATTTCTATATAAAAGTTACAGCATTTATTTCAAATTTTATTATATTTGATTTTAATACATGTGTTTAATACAAACCAATGATTTTTCTTACATACGTATTTTGTTTTGATATCTGACTTAAAAAGAAGTATTAATTTAATAAGAAAATAATAATGTTATATTTTCAATTTATGTCAATCTGATTTGGATTTGTTCTCGTAAAATTCTGTTGTCAGCTCTATCCATCGAATTCGTGCCAATCCTGCTTTGCTTTGAAACTTGTGCTTGGATTCATAATTTATCCCACTTTCATTCATCTCTAGCCTCGAAAGATGAGCAATCACTCACGATTAACGTTCTTTTATTTATTAAATTTGATTTCAATTGAAACGACAATTGAAATATGAGGCTGTAGTTATTTAAATTGTTATATATGTTATTATCTATAACTGTTCACTTATGGGATATGACACCATATCCTATTGTTTATATTTATTTTGATGATATATGCCTGTTGTTATTATTATTTTCATATCTGTTATCACTCTGCAAGTTCCCTGTTAGTATAGAAATCATTATGGGTTGAAATGATACATATCCGAACGGACTTTAGAATAGGAGAAAATCATTATGGGTTGAAATGATAAACCCAAGCGGTTTTCATTTAATTGAATTTGGGATTACGGGTTGAAATGATATCCACCCGTAAATATTAGTGTACGGGTTGAAATAATAAATATCCGTAGCACTTGACTATATGATATGAAATATATACAGACACCATTGGTCCATATAAATATTTTGAAAATAAATTTCGATAGTTGAAAAGAAATATATGGGATTTAATAAATATTGGTTCTTAAAATAGTATATATATAAAAAAAGCTGCCGATTTGGCCTATTTCCTACGCGTACCAATTGAAGTTTTTTGAATTTTTATCAAAAGGAACAAATTCATTCGGATTAATCCAATTGAGATATTCGGAAATCCCATTTACTTAAAATTTACTTATTCTATTAGAAATTTTATATATAGATTTAATAATAATATTATTGAGATTGATTTAATCCATATAATATGTTGAGTATTATTTAAGATTTATATTTCAAAATTTACCGTTGTAAAAAGTTGAATAATTATGATTGGGAGATAAATTTGGGTTTATTAAAAAGGGTATTTAAATAAGGATTTATTTAATTAAATCGATTTGAAATTATTGAATGGAAAATTTAAAGGTATGATTTTGTAACTGGATTTTTGATTTAAGTGATTTAATGAATATTTCACGTTTAATAAAATTAAAGAAAATATTGAGTAAAATGCAATTTAAGGTTATTTAAATGATATTGAATCTAATAAGGGAGTATTTCAAGACTAAATAATAATGTGGTTAAATCGAGATCTATATGAAACTGTTATATACAACATTTAAATATTAAAGCCTTGAACTATATTGGAATTTAAATGGTTTATGTTGAGATTCGGATCTGTATTTGAAATCAACGTAGTTGAATTTGTTATTTAGCAACTAAATTGAATTAAAGTGAAATTTAGGTTGAACCAAATTTGAATTTATTATTTAGAAAACTAAATTAAAAAAAAAAATAGTTGAAACGTTGAATACTTAAAGTTTTGAAATATATTGAAATATAAAGGGGTATTTTTGTGATTACAAATCCGAATTTGAGATCGATAAATTGAAGTGTTTATTTTAGGAATTGAGTTGAATTTAAATTAATAAAATGAGATTGAATTTAATTTAAATAGGAAGGTCAGGTTGATGTTGAAACGATTTGTTAAGTTGAGGGAATTGAAAATACTTTATTGTATAAATTATTTAATATATATAAATACTATTTTGGGAAATATAGAGATATTTGAAGTGAAATGATATTTGGTTTTGAAGTACAAATTAAGCTGAAATGATCACGGTGTTATAGTGTATATTTCTACCTTGTAGGTAGTTCCATGGACCCTTAGAGGATGGTTATCCCAAACATCCTTTAAGTTATTTGTATTTCAGTTGATATTTCACTTGAGTTGGATTTATTGATATAAGAATGTTAATCCTGACTCGAGTGTTTTGTGTTTTGCTTTACGCTCGGGTCAGACTGAGTGATACAGCATTAGGGACTCACCTTTGGAGTTCGGAGTTTCATTTGGAGATCCAACTATCGATTCAGATTCCAGCCTTTTCAGTTGATTGGTTCAGAGAAGTCATCGGTTGCATTGGAGACTTCACTGCATTTGAACTATTCGGTTGTATTTTATTTCTAACTCTGATGTATATAGTAGCTTCATGAACTACTATTCTTTATCTATTCCGCTGCATTATATTACTCTGTGATCTGTGATTGATTGATTTATTATATATTTTAAGTTTTGCCAAATTTTAATTAACAATTCGGTATTTTGAATTATTCAAGTCGGATATGTATGGTTTTATTGTCGATTTGAATGGTCCAAAATAGCGGGTCGTTACATAGACATTTTCATCTATTGTGTAAGGGAAGAACATCATCACTTTAGATACTACAGTATAATGTTTTATATAAATTTTCAATTAAAATTTGTATCATAGACTAATATTTTTCTCCAAGCATCCTCAAAAATTTATGTAGCATCTAATTGATGATATTTTGAAATAAGACTATTATTACCATATAAAATCAATGAGTAAAAATAGTTTGGATCAATTTTCTATATATTTTATTAATTTGTTTAATCAGATTTTGTTAATTTTTTGTTAATTCATTTAGATAGATTATATTAAGGGGATTTTCGCTCGAAGTACTTCTTTGTGTAGGTAATAAGTTTTAAGGATAGCAATTCTAAAGAATTAGTTTTAAGGACAAATTATAGGAAAAAGATAAATGAAGTTATCATTTTTAATTATACAAAATAATGATAAATGAAATTATCTTTTTCCTGTATAATTTAAAAAGATAAATGAATTTATCATTTTCTATAAATTGTCCTTAAAACTAATTATTCAGAATTGTTGTCCTCAAAACTTATTACCTCGGAATAAGAAGCCCTTTAACCTAATTTCCACTTATATTAAATATTTTAATTTCCAAAAAAAATAATGGTTTTAAATTGTATTTGGATGGAAAAAAGCATTTTGGCCTAACTCCATTTATAGAAAAACTTGATTTGTACTAACTCAACCAGCTTTCTAATGAATTATGTTTAAGTCACATTCCTCATAATTGTTGGCAAGAAAGTAGAGTTTATTAGTAATAATTCATAAGGTAATACGATCCATGCCCTTCTTGCTGAACTCTTCCTTCAAATTTTTTCTCACTAAACTCTTCTCTAATAACTTCCTCACTGCAATTTTATTCCAAATACTACTCATCGGTCTCTATTGGTTTCTTCATGCTTCTTCCCTTAATCGTACAACTACTAATAAAAAGTACTCTCTTTTCACCACATTTCAGCTTTTGTCTATTCAATCCCTCAGAGAGTCAAAAAGGATGCAGTTCAAAAAAAAATTAACATCTCCAACACTTCAGTTATGGATATAAAGAAGTGGTTTTTTCTACTACTGTCTTTTTATATCTTTTTCATTCTTCATTTGCAAGGTTTTTTACACCATTAAAGGTAGGCAATTTTTTCCAACTACGAATATGCATCTCCCTTTTATGAATGTTTTTTAAAATATTTTTTCTTTTATTTATAGTGTACTATGTTGAAAGATTATCAAAAAAAGTTCTATCATGTTGTAAATTTTAATTTGCATGTTAATTGATATTTTAAAAGAGTTGTTCCATATATCTAATGCTGTAATTTAATTATTTGAAATTAAAATATTAGCGTTCTCCTTTGGTTCCTTTTATCAATAATGGATGCATATGTTTTCTTTGTTTTCTCCCTTTTTTGTTATGGCATATAACTTTTATTCAATGAAGTTTTATATGAGTGCATCTCCCTTTTATAAATTTGTTTTTTAATGTATAGTTAGTATACAGTGTGCTATTTTAGAAAGATGTTATTATGTTTATCTTATTTTGTAATTTTCAATTTGTATATCAATTGATAATTTAAGAAAGATGTTTCAAATATCTTATGTAGTTTTTTTAATTCTTCGAAAATTAAATATTGAAATTCTTCTTTTGTTCCTTTTGTTAAATTTTGATGATACAAAATCACATTTAAAAAGAAAAAAATATTGAAAAGAAGAAAAGAGAAAATTTGGATTTCCCTAATTAATAGGCATATTTGGTTTGTTTATTTCTCTCTCTAATTGGCTAATCAATTTATTTTTGCCATATACATATTAACTTTGGCATTAAGTAATCGATTGTTATAGATGTAGTTCAAAAGAGAGTGGAAAAGTGTGAAAAAATATTCGGTGTTTCTCACTTCTCCCATCTTTGTTTTTCTTCTTTAAATACTAAGAAGTCATTGTCATAGAGATTAAGATTTTATCTTAGTTAAGTTATTGATTTTATTTTTGTTTTGTTTACTTTTATCTGATGGATTAACTGTAAAAAAATGATTTTGAGAATTAATATAAATGGTTGTTAGGTGGATTCTTGTGTGTTCGTTTCTCTTGATTTCTTTTTGTTTTAGAGCTATCTTCACGATTGCTTATCTTTGAATATTTTTATTTTTATCCAATTATCCTTTATGACTTCGGTGATATAAGATTCTAGGATAGGCTACCACAATAATTTTATCCTTTGTTAGGTTTTGCACAACTTAAATCTTAACACCTTATATCATTAAGAATGAATGTATCCATTTTCTTAAGTAGATTTATTCATGTGTTTTTTCTCATTTATGTTATGGTTTAATACTTTTATTTAATGAAGTACTATATAAGTGAGTGATGAAAATAATAAATGTGATGAAATATATCCATATGCTTTTAGAACATTTCCCTCTCTTGCGTTTGGGAAGAACATCATTCTAGATGCCATAGTATAATGTTTCATGTAAATTTCCACTAAATTTTTTTCCATATGCAATTATTTTTGTATGGTGATGGGGGGATTACAAAAAGTGCTTACTAATACCATGACAAAAAATAATAAACATAATAAAATTTTTATGCTTCTTGATACCAAAATCCTTTGCATGACCATCCACCACTATCCATAATCCTTTTTCAATGCCATCAACAACCGACCAAAACAGTTTCACATTGTTGTAAACTACTGTGGTTCGATGTCTGTCTACCGTGCGAAACAGTTTTGGTCGGTGGTTGATGTTCGTGCAAAAGGAGACGTAATTGATGCCTTTAGTAACCCTTGAAAAATATGGTATTTGGAAGATTATAGAATAAAATCGGCTCATATAGTTAAACTATGGTGTTAGTAAGCACTTCTGGCGGTACCCTTAGCACCATACTTAATTTTCTCTAATCATACTCGAAACAATAGGTAACATCTAATTGATGATATTTTGACATAAATATATTGTTACCATCTAAAATCAAAGATTTAAAATAGTTTGAATCAATTTCTTATCTGTTTTACTGATTCATTTAGATAGATTATATTAGGTTTTTTTAATTTCCAAAAATAGTGGTTTTATTTTATTGTTTGGATAGACAAAAGACTTTGCCTAACTTCATTTATAGGAAAACTCGATTTGCATTAACTTTACCAGCTTTCTAATGAATTAGTATGTTGCTAAAGGAACCTCATTTCTCTTTTCCCAATACTATTGCTAAAAAATACGATAATTTCTTTACATTATACTCATCCTAATACTATACATTTTATGGGGCTACCAAATGCATCGTTTTCAACTCTCTTTTGCACGACAAACATCCGTCGACCAACATCATTTTTCATAACAATCAACTATTGGGACAATAGTAGTTCGGTGATTGATGATTGTAGAAAATGGTATTGGTCGGCAATTGTTTGTTATGCAAGACGACTTTACGCTGTGGTTGATTGCCGTGTGAAATGATTTTTGTATTAGGAAGCACATAAATTTCTATTTTATTAGGAAAAGGGAAACTGCGTGCCCTTTGCAACGTAGATGAATTATGTTTAAGTCACATTTCTTATAATTGTTACCATGATAGTAGTTTTTTGTTACAATTCATAAGCCAATGTGATCCACTCTCTTAGAGGATTTAATCTTCAGTTAATTTTTTTCATCATAATAATTGTTACTCAAAATAAGAAATACTGTTTTAGCCTTTGTCATTGCATAAATAATTACTACATTGATGACCTAGGATAATGAAGAATAATAATTTTATGACACTGTTGTTAAAAGATACAAATGACATATCATGATACTGTAGTCCATGGATAGAATATCAAATATCAAAAGAAATGAAATAACTAACAAATTTGTTTTGTATGAGACAAATATTTAGCCAGTTGTTATATTTTTTGAATGTATTTGCATATTACAATAGATGATATGCAACTTTATATATTGTTAATTACTTAATTGAAACAAATTTTAACTTAAGTTTATTTTAATTATTACAATTTGTATTATTTTTTGGAACATTAGCCAAATGTTTATCTTTATTGCACAATCTAACATATACTCAAAGTCGTTAGAAATTTCAAACTGAAAATCATTTACTATTATTTTGGGCTGAAATTATAATAGGAGAATGATAAATCATAAAAATAGTTTTTGTTTTTATTTACTTCTTCTTACATTATACATGGTCACTACATGCAAATTTATAACATGGAAAATAATAGTTAACCCATTTGATGAACTATCTATTTAGTAACTAAATGCATAACCAATAAATCTAATGTATGAATAAATCATGTATATTTAGTGGCTAAAGCATAACTAACACATTACTGGAATAAATTACTAAAATAATCTTTTCATAACCGTGCACCGATTAGTATAATAATAATAACGATCATTGGAATCGTCATCATGCATGACCATTAATGCATCATAAATTGGGTTTAGTATTCAATAAAAATAATGTTTTGTAAACTGTGATGATAATTAGTGCATACTCATAATTTGCTAATATTTTAACTTGACTCAGTTAATACTTGCATAAAATGTGAATTTTATATGTAACTAGAACAATTTTTTTTTGTAGTTTTTTAGTGCACAAAGAATTATTATATAAAATATGAACTTTATATGTAAATTGTTTTATATGAGGCTATGAATGAAGATACAAACATGCACATATATGAATTAAAGTGTTCCCTCGACCATAGCCTAACAATGACACCTCGATTGCCGAATCTATAGAACTCCAAGGATTTGGATCCAATCACCTCCAAAAAGAGCTACCTATCAAAGAGATCTATGCATCTTTATTTTATTTGACTTGAGTTTATGTTTTGATTTCAAAACAATGGAGGAGAGGGGGCTACGGTGTTTTGGTCAGAGGTTAGGTAAAAGGAGTGGGTAGAAATCTAAATGAAAATATGAGGGGAAGTGGTTTTAAATAAGAGAGAATGGAGGAAGAAAAATGTGGATTTGGATCCATTATATTCTCTATAATTCAAAACCAAAATACCAAAATATAACCCCTCCTCCACTTAAGCTTTGGCTGACTAAACCATGAGCCCTTATGGGTTTCCATTCCACTTTTAACTAGATCAGATAATTTGCATTCAGTTTAAATACAAATGTACACTGATATCATATATCAATACGTGTGTATATAACTTTTGTATACGCATTATTTTTAATAACGATCAAAAAGTCAAATAAAATTTTAAGACTAATGTTTCATAAATATTAATTAATTTATAACGATTACAATTTAATTAAAACGAATTATGGCGGAGCATTCAACACTGCGATTGTGTGACTCTTAAGTGTAAATTCATTCAATGATTAATATGAAACAATCTAAAAATTAACGTTCGCACGTCACCTTATATAGTGGTGTGATAGTTTGGTCAAATTTATCTCTTACACAGTTTCGGTAAAATCTAATTTTACTTATTTTAAGCGGTCCTCGGTAGCGACAACTATTTACATCAATTCACTTCGTCAAAACTATACTATAGGACTTATGGAATTTGGTAATGACCAAACTTTCAATATTGTCCACATTCAACTTAGTCCAAATACAAAGTCCTTAGTTCGATGATAATAATTATTATTAACCGAACCACTTTAGCCAGAGACTCTAACTGTTTATGATAAAATATCAATGATTATAGGTAAATATTTATTAATCTCAGCAGATACCTAAAAATAATAATAAAAATGTACATTAAATTTAAATATATGCAGAGTCCATTAAATATTGACCTATAATTGTTAATAGTTTCACCATAAATAGTTAATATACTTACTATTAACTAATATTGTATAATAAGTCATTTTTCTTCTTTCCGTATTGTATAAATCTCAACAGGTTTAGTATTTTGGTTGATGATTTCCACATCTTTATTTATGAGGTCTCCATAAATATAATCATCTCTAAAAAATATATAATATACATTAAAAATAAATATCCACTGAGATTATTAAATTTTGACCTATAATCGTTAATAGTTTTATCATAATTAGTTAATATACTATTACTATTACTAACCATATTAAGGTTTTATAAAACATTAGAAAAGAAAATAACTTATTATATAATATTAATTAGTAGTAATAATATATTAATTATTTATGATAAAACTATTAAGCATTATAGGTCAATATTTAATAGCTTCAGCAGATACCTAAAAAATATACATTAAAAATAATGACTTTGAGTTGACTATAGTTGACCGTGATACTAATCTCATATAACCGAGGATATGAATTCTCCGTAAGTAATGTTTCAGTTCCAATTCTTAAACTCAGACACAATTACAAGCATTTGTTGGACGTCATGCCATAATGACTTATAATTAAATTGGAGTGTCCGCATTGAAGTTCAACAGTATTCTCAAGTCGAGAGAATTATATAATATTGTTACATCGATATTTTCTGTTCCACCTTAGTTATATTAACCAATTAAAAACTAATAAATGAGTCATTCCATAGTTATCCAATAATTTTCAGTAGATAATTCCTTGATTCTCCCGACAGCCATAAGTCATACACTACTAACTGTTTGGAGAGCGTTACATACTCTAGTCTTAACAGATGTGTCCATGTACATTCTTAATGCATCTTGGCTTGGAATATTTTAGACAATTTGTTTGTTTTTATTATGATAAATTGCTCATGATTACAACACATTTAATTACTATGACAAAACATATCATTTATGAATTTTCTACTAAATATACATCAACTAAATAAATAATTAGTATAACACATTATATCAAATATACAATAGAAAGAAAAACCTTTTTTATTTCGATCCAGATTTTCTCATATAGTTAATTAGTTATAGTAAATTATAGAATTTCCCCTAAAGCATACCCTTAACTCTATCACCTCTGAAGATGTGGCATAATCGAATAAGGAGTACGAAACATAGCAATAAGATGACTTGTGTCTTGAATTATTGTTACAATGCGATCAAGCTCCCCTTCATCCAAAACTAGAAATACATCCAAGGGGACCCCGTAGTCTACCAAAGATTCAAGTACGTATTCATAAGAAGCCTTGAGTCTAAGATAATGATCAAGCATCTGGTTAGTTCCCCTTTCGGCTTCACCAATAGTCTCGTTCGAAAGCTTTTCAAAATTCTTCTTTAAGCCATCAAAAGTTTTACTAAACCATGCTTTCTTATTTTCTTCAAGAAGGACCACTCTCTCACCTTTAAGCTTAATCATAATGTCAGCCAAACTTGCTAGGTGAGCCGAAAGTAAACTTCCCTATAGTTGCTTCGACCATCGTGCAAAGTTGCGGCCCTAAGAAATTACTTCGGTTCTATGCGAATGGAGGAGTTTAAACGAAGCCCTACCTCGACTATCCCCCTTCTTTGAGAAGGGAGGAGTAGCCACATTAATTACTTTATACTTCTCATTAGTTTCAATCTCTTTAAGCTTAATTACTGAGAACTCTTTGTTAGCTTGATCCAAATGTTGCCTAAAATCATATACCGAGTCAAACATATCTAAATCAAGCTTTTCTCGAAGCTTAATTCGAATGCAAAACCCGGATAGACTCAAGCGATTTACTAAATTTTCTACCTTTCTCCTAAGTGCCTCATTTTATTTAGCAAGCTCTACAGTAGCATCATCCGAAGTCATCTTTGGTCGAAAGTAATTAGCTTAATTCTTTAGTCTGCAAGCTCCATGTTGAGTGTATCTTGGCAACCTTACCATCATAAGCCTTTTTAATAAAAACACAAGCCCTCTTATTGCTTAGATAATTCAAGCATAACAATTCCAAAAAGAATTCAACAGAGCATGAAGTCAAAAATAAGAAACTAAAAGATAAATTCCATCACAATAATGAAATATTACAACAGTAAGAACATAAATGCTATACATAGTACTTCAAAATCATAAAGACCAAACTTCTCCTTGGTATTTATATTATCCTAAGCCCCTAGACCTAGCTTTGGCAAGAGCCTCCGAGGACTTTTCCATGTCGAAAAATGAGATATTTTGGCCTAACTCTACCTTAGGCATTGAAAGTTCCAAGGGAGAGGAATCCCTAAGCACTGGCATTGGAATCAACGCTGGAACATGTCTTAGAACATACTCAGAACCACTTTCAGCAAATTCACTTTTGGAAACCATCGAGAGAGATCAAGTTACGCTTTTAAACCGAGAAATGGCTTTCGGTATTATACTTAAGATCCAAGCCAAAAAATTCATGAAGCAATTCTAATCTTTTTTGTTTTAAAACCATATCTCTTGGGTGTTGTTTTGATAACTTTGAAATTCTTGGAAAACTTCATCTCAGTCTTGGATAGAAAACCTAAGCATATCAATCAAGCTTCAATTTGTCAACCTAGAAGCCTTATTCTTAAACGATGAAATGAGTGTAGAGTAAGACTTATTATGAGAATCCTTCACCTCTTTAAGATGACTAGCTAAGTTAACGTTACGCAATCAACTAGCATGAAGGCGACCTTTGAAAGTACTAATAATTTTCAACAACCGATAGATTTTGGTCTTTTTATGACTCCATAAAATTTTGTAATGCAAAGAAGAAACAGTGTTCGCCTTTTTCGCATTAATCCAAATAAAAATAAAACAATTCAAAAACAGAGTAAAAGCAAAATATGATTAATGAAAAGTAACGCATCCAAATCATCAAAACAGCCAAAATGAATGTCAGAGTTACATAAAAATTATTACGGACGAAAAGATTAAGATTGTCCGACATTAGTTTGAAAAACATTATCATTAGAAGGAATGTCCTTTTGTACCTTAGAGAGAGTGGAGGAGTCAACAGAAGCGACGTCGTCTTACTTGGCATCTTCATAATGCTTGCCAAAGTTAATTTAGATAATAGAGGCATTCTCTCTAGGAAAATTAAAAGTCAAAAGACGACCCTTATCAGTATAGGCCTTGAACTGAACTTCAAAAGCTTTCAAACTAGCATCTTCCTCTGCCTTCTTATAAGCATCATCTAGCTCTTTGTCTTTCCTGCCCAATTCTTTATCTTTAGTTTTCAAGTCACACTTGAGGTTATCCACTTTGTTATTAAGAAGGGTCTTCTATGCTTCAAAGCTCCTAACCTTCTCTTCAAAAGAAGCCTTAACCTTCTCGGCCTTTTTCTCAAAGTCCTCATGCTTTTTTCAAAATTTAGCAGCCTCCTCTTTAGCAGCCTTGAATTCATGTAGGGTCTTTGTGTAACGACCCGGATTTTTCAACGTTTGATTTGGAATATATAATTTTTTTTAAATATTGGATTTGAATTATAGATTGATTTTGAACATGAAAATTTGATTTTATTTATAAAATAAATTTAGAATTTAAATATAGCGGTTTATTGGATAATTTAATTATTGAAATTTATAATTAAACATTGGTTAAATTATTGTATCCTGAGTTGTAAGCCCGATAAAAATAATTTAAATGCTTGTAAAATTTATATTAATAATAATGAAGATAATAAATGATTTAAAATTAAATTTAAACGTGATCTGTTCAATCTTAAATAGTTTGTTCAATTTGACATTTAAAAATAGCGATCCCGAGCATAGTCGTGGAATTCGACGAAACCAGTTTCATTGAATCCATAATATTGTATTATTATTGGATTTCAAATTTCATAACATTTGGAGTTATCGTTTGATCATACGAGATATAAACGTGTTAAAATTAATATTGAAATTCAATATTATAATGGATTCCAAAAGCTATCTTCTCCATACGATCAAATTAGGACACGAAACCTTTTCCGTTGTGGTTGGAATAGGGGTATAACATTATAAACACCTAGCGGCATGCCTCGATAGAAGTTCGAGATTTTAAGTTACAAAGATCGAGACGTTTTGAAATAAAATTGTTTTATTAATTGGTCAGACTTCCTTTCAGCTATTATTTATCCTTTCACTGTACTATCTTCCTCTCCTACACGCCACCTTCTTATTAGTCCATCCATCCCTCATTTTTTAAATCACGTATCCTATCCTTTCTTCCTTTATTTTTTCATGAATTCAAACGAAAGAAATGGTCGACCAAATGAAATTGCGTACAACTCTCTCTCTCCTTCTTCCTCTTCTTCTTTTCAAATCCATGCGCTATCCTTTTCCTCCCTCTTCAGTTCGATCTTAGAAAATAAATATAAATGAAATCGAATTCATTCATAGGGAAAAACTATATTCTCTCGATTGAATCGATCGTGACTTGACTGGTGGAAATGCGCATGTGTGCGCAAGAGCGGGAAGTTGGGTTTTCGGGGAAGAAGTATGGTTCGTCGATGGCGAAGGAGGCTTCGGTGGTGGTAGTGGCATTCATTGGTGGCATGCAAGGAGTGGTCGATGGGATGAGGCGAGGCCGTTGTTCGTTTGTGGTAGCTAGGTCAGCGAAGTCAACGTGGCGCCTTGTAATTTCGGGTCGCGGTGGTAAAGTGGACTCGAACTCAAATGGTTGGAGACGTTTGGATGATGGCGAGTTTTGGGATCGTGTGCGTTCGTCTGACAGGAGGTGGTGGAAGCAGGTTCTCGTGCTGTTCGGGCCTAGAGATGATGATGGAGGCACGAGTTATGACAATGAGGTTCGGGTGATTGGAGAGGGAAGCACTGCAGTAAGTAACTGCAAGGTAAATTTAAAATTTCTACAATTAAAAATTTATTTAGTTTTAATTAAAATTAATTAAGTGTAATTAGTTAATTTCAGAAAAAAATCACTAACGTATGTACGTTGTAAATTATTCGTACGAGGTTGTGGCATTTAATTCATAGGATGCGGAAGGAAATTAGAGTGGGTCTGCAAATTAAAATCAAGGTGAGAAAAATTCTCACTCATTTGGATTACCAAAATTTAAATTTTAAATAATTGAACTTAAATTTTGGTTGCTTGTTGAATTTAATAATTATCATCCGTTGAATGGTATATTATATATATAATAGTATATATACTAGTATTTGGAGTGATATTCCCACACATTATAGCGGATGACCCTGTATACCGCGATATGCCCCTCGAAATGAGATTGGTACTTATTTTATGTTGTATTAGTATCTGTGGATGCAGGGAAAACAGATTGGAGGGATCCAACTGGATTCCTCAAATATATTTTTTATTTTTCATATATAGTGATATATGATTTGTGTAGAATAATATATGATAAGTTATTATATTGATTGACATTATTGGATGCTATTGTAGCAATGGCCTGAATTTTGATAATTTAAATACTATAAATATATTTCTTAAAATTTATGGAATTAAAAGGAATTTGATATATATATATATATATATATATATATTGGAATTGGAGTTATTTTAAAGAAATTGAATTAGGGAAAAAATGTATATTTGAATTTTGGTCATACTTAACATTTGTGAACTATTGAATGGAGCTTTAAAAAAAATAAAGATGAATTATATAAGAGAATTTTTAAATGATAAATATAAAAAGGAGTTAAATCAATATTAAAAATAGATTGGAAGTACAAATGGGATTTATAAAGAAATGAATTTATATAATGAAATTCAATAATTAAGATTTGTTTATAAACAAATAGAAAACAAAAAGGGTTTTAAAATTTATAAACGAGGTTTACAAATAAAGGAAATCGATATCAGACGAAGATGGGAGAATATGAGAACAGAGTTGAGAAAAATAGTAAATTCTATTTTTGAAGTGAGAATGGTTAAGGAATCAAAAATAAAACGATATCTTGTAAAATCGAGATGAAGTTATAAATTATATTGGTTATCGAGATTTTGAAATATATTTTTAAGAAGTTAAGTTCGTCTCAAAAGGAAACTTTATTATTTAAACTATGAAAATTTAATACCAGTTAATATTGGAATACTTCAAAAAAAAGGATTTTCAAATATTTAATATTTATTGAAATAAAACTTTTAATTCTTATAATCAACTTTGTAAATTGATTTTTATTTTAAATGAGTTATTGATGGTTTGTTAAAAAGTATTAATATTTTAAATAATGACTTAAAACATATTTAAAAATAAAAATAAAGTAAATTACTATTCTTTAAAATGCTCATTATACATATATAGCTTTGAAATGATTGAAAATTTATTTATAAAATTCTCTCGAGATATGTAGACAGGTTTTCCCTTAAGGAGGAGATTTTATAAGAGAAATCTTATAAATGAAATTCTAGAGACTTAAGAGAATTTTAAGTGCGTAGATGTGATAACTTCGGAAAGAATGTAAATTAATTTAAGAAAGTTTAAAATGGTTGGTCTGGATTATAAATAAGTATAATCAGTTTGGAAATTGCAAGAAGAATTTAAAAAAAAATTCGAAGACTTATGAGATAAGTATGAAATATTTCCAAGTTAAATATTAAAACGATTTTTGGGAAACTATACATATAAATATTTTCCTAAGTATTGAAAGGAAGGTTTTGGAAATATTTTAGTGGGAAATGATTTGGAATAGAAATATTTTCATAGTGTGTAAAATGGAAGTTGGAAATACTTCTAAGTATTGAAATGGTGAAATCTCCTGTTATGGATATAAGTGTTGAAATTGTTTTCAAATACAGAATATTGAATAGATTGAATATATATCTCTTGGTGAAGATGTTTTGAAATAAATATTTTAGAGATTTGTAAAATAAGGCATAGTGTTGCTTTTGGATGTTATTTGATAGTTAAATAACCGACTAATATTGGCCAATTTCATTAATCGTTTCAAAGAGACCGGAATCACATTAAACTATTTGAAAACCACTTCAATCTAGTTTGAACGTTACGAATAAATACCATGAAGATGATGAAGACGGTGATTCGGTTTGTCCAGACCTAAGGCAACTTGTATGGACGAATGTTATTAGAATATCGTCATTGGAGGACGATAAGCATTCTAAGTAGAATTTTTATCTTGAAAGGTAACGCTTAGCCTCGAGCCTCATTAACTGGGAATGACTAAAACAGGGAAGATGCAGCAATGCTACGTGGGTCACACCTAATTAGGGTACATTATCACCTTTGTAGATGTCCTCGAAAACCTTTATATTATGGATATGGTTATGCATGGAAGTAGCGCTCGATGGTAAGGGTGGGAACACTAGGGGTGATAACATATTCGGTCTATCCAGGTTAGGGGTAGGCCGGTCTTGTGTAGCAGGGGATCCCGGCGTGGTCCTCTGTACATTGTTCTAGAGACGTACCGTGGTGGTCGGTAACCCAGTGGTCCAGTCATTCGTTAGAATTCATTCTCCAATACGAGCTTACGGTTTTGTTTGTAGAGCCTTGTATGCTGGAATTTTAATTAATGTAACAATTTCAGCTATTTGAATAAGTATTTGTTTTTAGACACTATTATAATATCATTGGATTCTCTATAAATATGTTTTGGTTATCGTAAGGTAAAAAACCGTCATGTTTATGTGTGATGCGGTCTTACGAGATACCATTGTTTTTCAAAGGATTTTGATAACTCTAGTAATTCAAATTGAGTGTGTTTTCTCATGCTGGTTTTCTAGACTGACTCGGACATTATTTTATTATAATGCTCGGGTTAGACCGAGTATTACAGATTCAGAAAAGAACGACATGACGCTCAGTAGGTGAGCTAGAAGAGTAAAGACGTAACTCCGTACTTGATTTATATTTCCGCTGTATGAGAACAAGTTAGTAAACTGTCCATATTGATTGTTGCATATTGTACTCTAATAATGGTATGTATATTAACAACATAGTTCTTTTATTTAAAATCTGCTGTTGTATATTATATTTTGTTCCGCTGTGATTGTGAGATTCTGTTGTTGTTGTCTATTTTCTTCTATTTTTCTTCTTTTTACCCTAAAGATCCATAATTCCATCCAATTTGAGTTGAGCTGATGTGAAATATTGGCGACTCAAAAGGGTATGGATTTGCAGACTTTTTCACTTTGGAAACGTACATGGCAATAGCTAAGGACCGACAACTCAGCCAAGGCATATGAAGCCGACATGCGAATTAATTTTCAGATGAATCCAAAGATTTAAGATCAGTAAAATAGAAATCCCTATACCTTCGATACTCTCTTGAAGGCCATACTCAATAATTTGCTCAAAGTCATACGGAGTTTCAAGGATCTTCACCTTAGCTTTTGCAATAGCG
Source organism: Allium cepa (assembly GCA_030765085.1). Taxonomy (NCBI): domain Eukaryota; kingdom Viridiplantae; phylum Streptophyta; class Magnoliopsida; order Asparagales; family Amaryllidaceae; genus Allium; species Allium cepa. The sequence goes on from CM060932.1 coordinate 560,917,777, forward strand.
GTAGGAATACGAGCATTGGAAGCTTGCTTAGCCACCTTGACTACTTGATGATTCTTCAACGAAAGAGAAGAGAAGTCTAAGGTAGGAAGAATCATCTCTCTTCCAGTTCTTTGTCACATTTATAACTTCTTCAGAAATTTGCTTCGACCCAAAATACTTTTTTGCACTGGGCTTGCTTTTAGATAGTAAAAGAGAATCAAGGTATTTTCTCATCTTAGGATCCACATCTACAATATGATATAGAATTTGAGCAAAAGAAATCAATCTAAAGCTAAAGAAATCAATGAGGATTTAAGAAGTATCCCCTTCTTTTATACCTGACAACTCGTCTATCACCGTAGGAGAAGCTTTAGAAATTCTCGATAGTGAATAGCCCTTAAACAAAGCGCTATGGGGCACAAACCGCAGGCTTTCAAATTATCAGCCATCCACACTCGTTGACATTGACGTTGACCGTTAAGAAGATCTAAAACTTTCATAAAACGGGCTACAACCTGGTTAGTCTACTATGTTATTTGAGCTTCCCTCATAATAAATGAATATCAAAGTTAGAACCACTTAATTAGAAATGGAACTACTCAAGTATGAGACCAACTTACTAGCCTGTAGAAAAGCAGTGATGATCCTAGGATTGTTGGCTTTAACATAAAACCATTTCTTCACAACAATCTTAATGATGAGATTAATCAAGGGCTATTTCTTTCTAATTTGTATATAATACATTGGAATGGGAGAAACCGATTTTAAGTCTTTTAAACCAAAAATTAATTTCAACCATCGATATATGTGTATAAGCGCTTCCCGGTTTCAGGGCTAGGCTGGCCAGGCGGCCGCCTAAGGCAATCCTCGGGTGAGGACAACAGGTGGGGGAGGCAGGTGATTGTTGACAGGCTTTTTAAGTTTACGATTTATATATACATATTGCTGCCTTTATAAACAAAGCTGATATTGGGGCAGTGGTAATATACCGGCTTCTTGATACCGGCTTGGAGATATAACTTCTATTTCCATAATACTAAAATCACATACGATCCTATAAAAAAACTACTTTCAAATCTGCAGTAGAACTTATTTTCAGTCTATGAAGACCAAATGCATCAACAGTTTAGTTCAAACTAAACAAAGAAATCAGACCTTAACCTTGTAATGAAATATTAAAATCAAGTAAGCATAAATATAAGTTTTAGCTACAAACTAAGCATCCTAACAAAGCAAGGGTTAGATTCATGCTTACAACTCAAATGGAATTTCAGTTTCCAAGATTATGAATCTCTACAATAATCGGTAAACCCTAAAAATTCAACTATGGGTTTGAAGGGCATTTCTAAACTAAGGTCCAATAAAGAAAATTACAACTAATCAGATCATAAAAAATCATTGTGAATCAATCATTGGTTCAATGTAAACGAAAATTCATAAAGCTAACAGCTTCACATGATTCAGCAAGTTAAAAGATCATTATACGGAAAGAATGCTTCAAATATTATGAAAAATAATTAAGAAACGAAATCATTATAATAAAGCATGATATTATCATTAGGGGAAAATAGGCTGTAGGACAAACAATTGTTTTTTTGGGCTAAAAAACGCACGTTTGATTTTTTGGGCTGAAGTCCAAACATGATTATTTTATTCGTCGAGCAACCATTATTTATTTCTCTTTACTTTCTCTCCTTTTCCCTCGTTTCTTTCTCTTTCAAATCATCTTGCAAATTTTAATTCTGATATGTCGTTGCATAATGAGTACCGATTTGGATTTCTCATCTTTTTTTGTACGCGCGTTCTTGCTGTATGATAACATAGGTAAGTTTAACCTAATTTTTTGATGTCGATTTGAATTTTGTGCTTGATCTGGCTACTTTTCTTTTGTTTTCTGACTATTTTACTACCGTTTTGAAATTCTTAGACTATTTGGATGTAATATGTCTGATTTGGGTACAAGATTGGGAGGCGAAATCGGGTATGATTTTATTATGCTTTATGCTATGTCCAGTTAGCATTTTCAAACTGTTTGGTGTCATAAAAATATTTTATATTCATTTTACCATTTTCTTCTGTTGTTGTCTCGTGCATAATGTATTTTAATCCTACCACAATTTATATTTAACTGTACGTTCGTATTCTTTTACATTTTACTTACCTTTTAACTTTTTACTTGACTCTTTTTTTCTTTGGCAGGAATGTTCATGATAGTATTCTTGTACTGTTTTTACTTGATGAAAACAGCTACGCTGTTCGACTTGATATAACTTGTTCTTTGATTGGTGTTAAAAATAGTATTTGTGAACATTGGCCGCATCTTACCCCTTGTTCTATTGGTATATCCTATAGTTTGGAAAATAAGGTTATCACAGTTGATACTGATTCGGATTTGCATACCATTCTATGCTTTCAAATATACAAGAAATGTTCTTATTTTGTTTTTACTGTTAAGTCAACCATTTGTGCACTGAAGTTCAATTTAGGTAATAGTTTATCAATTACTTCTGATCATCAGAGCAGTTCAGTGTCTAGTGGTTGTTTGAATATTAAATCTTGTGGCGAGTCAATTTCTTATTTAAAGGATATTATGAAGAAAGGATCTCAGTTAAATCTTGTGGACTTTATTGGTTATTGTTTCTCTGGTGCTGAAGATTTTAGAGAGTTTTTTATGACTTATCAAATAAAAGAAGGGTGTGAATTGATTTTTGTTAAGAATTGTCCAGAAAGAATATCTGTAATTTGTTCGTGGTTTAAAGAAGGTTGTAAGTTCACCATGTATGCTTCTTCAGATCCTAGAAATCTTATTCGTTTTTTTATTAGGACTTACATGTTTGAACATTCATGTGGTGCTAGGTTAAGAGATGTTAAGAAAGTTCCTATAACTAGTAGATTTGCGAAATCTTTAATTATTGATCAAATTAGAGATGTCCCGATGAAGAAACCGAAAGACATTATTAATGATTTCAGAAGAGAATTTAATTTCACTCCTTATTATTATTATGCATACATTGGGAAACAATTGGCGTTGAAGGAAATTTATGGAGATGATGCAATGTCTTACAATGATTTGAATTGGTATCTAGAGGCTATACAAAAAACTAATTCAGGAAGTTATGTTGCTTTGGATGTGGATTCGTCAACTAATCAATTTGAAAGAATTTTCATTGGGTTTAGTGCTTGTTTACTTGGTTTTAGGCGTTGTCGTCCCATGATATTTTTAGATGCGGCATTTTTGAAGGACCGACAAGGTGTTTTGTTAGCTGCTACAGCAAAAAATGGCAATCAAGGTTTGACTTTTGCCTTTTGTTCTTTTTTTTCTTCTATGTGTTGTTTAGTATATTGTTTTAGTTATGTACTATAGTAACATTTGGTGGATGTTGATATATGTTAGTACTCCATTGTCATTTTAACATTTATATGTTGACTGTATTGTTACTTTATGTGAAATTATAATATTACATGAATTTAGCATTTGATATCTTATTACATGTTATAGTGCTAGTATATTTTAGCATTATTATTCTGAATATTATATGCATGTACTATCAAACACATAATGTTATATTAATTTAGGATTAATCATATTATTTTTTTCACTCTTGCAGTCATGTAAATATGTGAAATTTTATGTTGTGAAAGTAATATACTTTACTAATATTAGTATACTATTTTCTTGTATTAGCTTTTGAAAAAAATTACTGATTTTTTCAGGCTTCTTTCCGCTTGCTATGGGAGTAGTTTCACATGAGAATGAGTCAAATTGGTCTTGGTTTTTGGAGCATTTAAAAGAGATGCTTAGTGCGGATCGTGAATTGGTTTCCATATCTGATCGCCAGTGGGGTTTGCTGTTAGGTGTTCCAAAAGTGTTTCCAGCTTCTTTTCATAGCTACTGCACATTTCATATGGAGCAAAACATTAGTTCAGTAGTTAAAGCTTGCAAGGGCGATACTTCTATTGTTTATTTGTTTAAACTTTTGACTCGAGCTTCAAATCCATATGATTTTGATCGCTATCTGTTAAAGTTTAAAGAAATTGGTGGTGTTGCTGCAATTAATTTTTTAAATGATAAACCTTTTGAACATTGGACTGATTTGTTTTTTCAAGGCAAGAGGTATGGAGAATATTCATCTAATGTGGTTGAAAGCTTTAACTCTTGGATTGTGGATGATAGATTTATGCCTATTACATCTTGTCTAGATGGAATCCGGGTTAAAATAATGGAACAAATGGTGAAGAGGAGAGAAGAATGTCATCAATGGACTACTACTTTATGTCCGGTTATGGAGCAACGTTTGTCGCAATTAGTTAGTGAAGGTTTTGGGTGGGATACATATAGGTCTTCGGAAAACATTTTTGAAGTTAGATCTCCAATATCACATCATGTTGATCTTGCAAAAAGATTGTGTACTTGTAACCAGTGGAAAGTTACAGGTTTTCCATGTGCACATGCTATCAAGTATAGGTCAAGGCAGTCAGTATATGATTGTGTGGATTATGATTTTACAGCTGATGCTTTTAGATATAGTTATGCATATGCTATTAATCCAATTCCTAATGTTGGTAAGTCAATTGTTAGTGGAGATGAAGTCACAATTAAACCGCCTAAAGAAATTCGAGGTGGTGGAAGACCTTCTACTAAAAGACATGGCGGTTTTTCTTATTCTCGGAGTAAGCGGAATAAATGTACTAATTGCAATCAAGTCGGACATAACAAGAGGAATTGTCAAGCTTCAATGAAGATTTAAATTTGAATTTTATTTTTTTCTTTCATTTCAGTCATTTTATTATTTGTATTTCTGTACTGTTTACTTATTTGATATAGTCATACTTTTTTTCATTTCTGATACTAGTACATGTACTGTGATGATTGATTGTTTTAATAAGAAGTTTTTTTTGTGGTTTTTTTTGGTTTGTGGAACATATTATTTTCATTTGTATGTGATGAAAAAATATTGCTATGTTAGTATCAGATGCTTTCTGTTAATTGAGCAATTCATCGGAATAATGCTATTTGTATTTAGCTTTTTTATTTATGACATAGTAGAAAGGTTGCCATATTTGGTTATCAGTTATATATTACTAAACTTTGTGATGCTGCTCTAAAAAAATTACAGTAAAGATGAAGTGATGTTAGTATAGCTGTAGAAAAATTGTGAAGAACACCTGTACTAATGTGATTATAATTACCATAACTGAAATTAGTAAGCAAAGTCCAGAACATGGTTTTGTATAATAGTCCGGTAGGTACTTTTTCTTCAGTCTACAAAACTTTACAACTTTCTGCATAGTATTTTCCTATAAAACCAAATAGTGCAGAAAGATAATGTGGTTTTTTGTCTAAATATATATTTCTACAGAGATTACTAAAAAAGTCCATGACTTTCTGATCAGTACCAAGTCTGTTATTGATGATCCCACACTCTTTAGGTAGTGTAACATCCTCTGCATCCATTAGATTGTTTATAAAGTAGTATATGCTGTGAAAATGTTCTCACTTTTCAAGCATCGTTCAAATGTTATAAGGTTGGTGAAATCTATTTTAGTTGTACCATCAACGTGCAGTATTGGGATACTTATCTCTGTACACCTTTTTCTGCAATGACCATGAATTCTTTCTCCATCGTGTATTTTTTCTTCAATTTGAACCCAGTGTCATTTGGTATTCTTGTTAACAGCCACTTTTCTTGTCTACCATCTTTGAATAATTTGGCTATCATTTCCTCCCACCTTATTTTTATACCAGAAGAAAAATTCGAGATTGGTGCCCAGATTATTTTCTTCAATAAACTGTATATTTTCCAAATTGTATCACTATCTGAAACGTGACATGAATCTAATGCTTGATGAAGTGAAACAAAATCATGCATTTTATTGACAAAATATGAAATTCTAACTATATCAAAAAAAGCAAACATTTAATAGAACATACGTATAACAAATTACAGCTTTGCAAGAAGTAACACTATTCCAGTTGAATTAGAAGTTCAGCAAAATGTAAGTATCAATGCTACTACAGTTAGGACTTCATCTTTACTTTAGCTAATTCATATTTAACTACAGTCGGCACTTCAACTTAAATTGAAGCAATTCAAATTTAACTACAATTATCAGTTTTTCAAATTTTCCAAATCTTCAAATTTCTTTTTACTTTGGTTCTTTTTCTTCACTGCTTTTTCAGCTTCTTCAGGAGTTGCATTTGTAAAGAAAGCCATGACATTCCAACTTCTATGTGGATCATTTAGTATATTATACACCATTTCAGCTCGCATGAGGTTGATATCTTTTTTGCTGTAATCGGTGGGGAGGTTTGAGTCTTTGTCCAAATGTTGAATGAATTTCATGACAAATAGAGCACAGTCATTCCTGTTGATTTAAAAAAGAAAAAAACAACAAAAATTGTTTGTTAACTAGTAATCAGTTTATGCTAATAATTTTATCATTACAGACAGACTAAAAATATTTTTACACGGTAAGTATTTAATACTTGTGTTCTGTTAAAAGAACTGTACATGTGGAGTAACATAGGTTGGATATATAAGGTCTTATATGGGTATTTATGATGTAGATTTCAAATTAGTAGATTAAACGAGTATTTGGTATAAAAGATGTAATGCTACAACCATTTAGTATTTCTCTTAACATATAAAATTAGGATTCATTTAGGGATGTATGAAGAGTTTTTTCATATCAGTGGACTAAAAGGCAGTGCTTTAATATTATAATGGTATGGTCTTTTAGCATTAAACAAAAAAATACATTAAAATATATTAGACATTTTTACTGTCACTATCATTAATTATTTTGTTAACGGTATGACATTTCCTACTGCATAATCATAATGTAAACTATCACATTTTTCGGTTTTATTAAATACGGCAATATTGCAATGCTATGATTATTTAGCATTTACATGAACATAAATACTTTACTACATTATACTTATTTACTGCTATTACCATTTAGCACTTTTTTTACATACACTGTATCCCACCTTTTTTTTTCCTTTTTCTGATGCATTGAATATAATGGCATTGCAATTTTTAGTATGATAGATGTGCAGTTTTCTTGAAGAAAATTAAAAACTTAACACTGCTTACGAGCAAAGGTCTTGTTGTGGACACCATGGTTGCTTTATTGTCTTTGTACCAACTTCTTTATTCAAGATGTTGTTCTTTCTCCACTTTTCTTGAAATATTTTCTCCATCTTTTTTATCTGTTACAAAAAAAGGAAAATTAGAGTTAGATTTTTTTCATTTTTTCATTTGTTATAAAATATGGTCTTACAAATAGCTGAGCTTGTTTGTAGTGTTGATTTGATGCTGTTGTTGATCTTCTGGGCCTTAAAGAATCATAATGGCACCATTGCATTTGGTTGTAATCCAATGTTAGCAATGTCCAATGATTGATGTGATGCAAGGGGAAAAATATAGTCTCTGTAAATGAATCCATTACTATATTTTGTACTATTGAGTACACTAATGATTGGATTACATTTACAATTTCTGTTTGTAATGCGTGCTGCAAATGAAAATTGAATATTAGTTTGGTTTTTTCATTATATTAAATTTCAAAGCAAAATAATATTGTTTACCATCATGATTGTGCTGAAAATGTAGTTATGTTCATATGTTGGTGTAGTTTCAACAAACCAATCAATAATCTGCATTAGAAAAAGAATGTCACCGTGCTACTGCTAGTTAACATTTTGTAATGTCAAAATTTGTTGATACTGTTAGCATTTTTAAATGTCATACCTACCCATCTGTAAATTCTTCAAATAGCAAAGCTTCTAGCATGGACTGAACCACTGTTATCCCTCCTTTCTTACCGTCATCTTTGTGCCATGCTACCGTGCTATTTAATTTGTAAATTTCAAATTATTGTAAAACTATAATTCCAATGAAGTTATTTAAGTTTTTACTGGATGTGAAGTACTTACTTTGATGTGTCCTCACATGCAAAAAAAGCTCTTATTATATTCTTCTTCTGTGTATCTAGCATTTGAAAAATGTGGCTTTTTACTATATTTCTTTGACGATATTGCTTTCTTTCAGGTGAGTAATAATCCACATCAATAAATTCTTCCTTCTCATCTTCATCATCTGTGCAAGTTTTTTCTTCATTTTTTTATTCTCCTTTGCATATTCTTCTTCATACTCTTCATCTTCTTTATTGTCTTCTTCACTGGTTTCTTCTTCATTTTCTCCACTGTTGTTTTCACTCGTGTCATCATTTTCTTTACTGTCTTCTCTTTCATCTTTTTTTTCTGTGTCTTCATTTTTTATTTGTTCTGTTTCTTTACTATGGCCATCTTCTTCTCCTTCTTCATCCTCATTTCTTGTTTTATCTTCCTTTTTTCCTTCTTGTTTTTCACTGTCATCTTCACTTCTCACTTTTTTGTTGTGGTACACTATCTCAAACTGATAACGAGGATATACTTTTGCCTTTCTTTTTTTCGATTTTAGTCTTTTAATCATTGAAGGGGGTGAGATTTTTTTCAATCGCTGGCTTCTTCTTTCATTCTTTTCATCTTGTATATCTTCTTCTTTGTTTTCTTCTTCTTGTATCTCAAAATCCTGTGTGTTCAACAACTTGAATGATGGAGGGCTAATACTTTCAAAAGCTTCCTTTAGTTTTCTTTTTTGTTCCTCTTTTTCAAATTGTTGAAGTTTTGATTTCAAGAATTCGATTTCTTTCTCCATTACAGTTAACTCCTTTTCCTTCTGTTTTCTTACTTTTTTTTCCTTCTGTAGATCTCTTTTTGTTTGTTGCAAATCGTTTTCCAACTGTTTAATGTGGTAGATTTGTGTTTGAATTTGTTTTTCTTTCTCACTCAGTTTTGACTCTTCCTCGGCATCTGTTTCAATTTTTTTATGTTTTGTTTCAATAATTGCCAACTGCAATTTGGAAGTTTCAAGCAATAGCCTTTCTTTGGCTGTTGTATTTTTGAGTCCAATTGAGATCTGTATTCAATGAGCATCACATATTTTATTAATGCTAAAATTATGTAGCATTTTCTACTAATGATTCTGTTTCAGTATTATGTAAATCTTTTTTGCATACAAAAAATGAGAATATGGAATCATTCAAGATATCATTAACATCTTCCATAATTAAACATAATAAACTAAGTAACAATTTCCTAAAAATTTAATGCATAAATATCATAAATAAAGATGTAGAAAAAAACTATTTTCTGTGTTCTAACTCTATACAGTGGATATTATGTTATAATGCTATTTAGCATTTTTTTCCTATTTATATGTATGTTTGCATAATCTACTGCACCAAAAAAAATTGGTAACACTATGTAGCCATTTTTTTAATCTAATTCTATCATTATTTAGCCTTTTTTTACTGTTTATATGTAAACAATAAGTGACAGTCAATATTAGATGTATATACCTTTTTGCTTTGCACATTCTTTAAATAGTCTTTTGAGACTATGTTCTTTATCCCATTAAGTGACCATTTAGAAAATCTTGCTAAGTCCTTTGACCATTCCTTCCTTGGCTTCATTATGTCCACGTGTTCATATAAAAAATACTAATATATAAAAAATAAATGTTATTTCACAATTTATTATAATATAGTAGAATGTAAATTAATATCCTTACCAATGGTATCATCGAGCAACCTGACATATTCGTTGGTTTATGCTTGAAAAAGTTTAATGCTTTAATCAAAGAATAGTGAATGCTTAAAGGCCATGAAACTTGATTCATTTTTTTCAAATCAATTGCATATTGGAGATATACCTAACTTAACATTATTTGATTGTCAGGAAAAAAAATGTAATGAAAGAAAGAACGATGATAAACTTTGGTAAATCGTTTTCTTGTTCTTGAATTTCTTTGTCCAATTGGTTCTTTATCTTTTGAATAATAATATCTCTTGTTATATGATCAATTATGCCAAAGTTTCTCAAAACAAATTGTTGGCAGTTTTCTGGTGTGCTTTGAAAAGAAACCTTAGGAAGTGGAAAAATGTTTTTTCCTTGCATGGGTAAACCAAAAATTAAAGAAATGTCTTCTGTTGTTATCTTTAATTTTTTCTCTCCTACAATAAAACACTCTTCTTCAACACAATAAGAGTCCATTAAATCATCTAAATTTTTGAACATTTTCTAGTGCTTTTACTTCCTATATCACCCTCAAAGAAAGCATTAAAAAAGTTGTAGAAAGGTGTTTGTTTTAAAAAATTCAATTGATTTTCAGTAAAACCTTCTGTTATTTTAATCTTTTCAAGCATTTTAACCAAGGCGGATAAACTACACCTATACTGCATAGTTTCCTTATCTGCTGTCTTTCTTCTACGTTTTTTACCGTCTTGTGCTTGCAATGAAGATTTTGTATCCTACAAAATACAAATAAAGAAACTGTGTTAGTTATATTTATGCAAACTAATTTTGTAGACTTCAACAGTAAATAAATGATGATGGTACAATAAGAAAACAAATTTAACATCAATAAGCAATACCTAAACCATGACACTACAATGATTTAGCAATTTTTTAAAACTTAAGAAAATGTTTAACAAAGTAGATTAAGATGATAATTAGTTTTAGCATTTTTATTTGATGCTAATTTTTTTAGCATTTTTGGTAATGAATGTAATTCATGCAATACTTAAACTTTGATGCTACAGCGATTTAGCATTTACTGGTACAGAGAACTCTGTTTTTAAATTAAATTAAGATGATAAATAGTTTTAGCATTTTTACTACATGCTAATTTATTTAGCATAGTTAGAAATTAATTTAATTCATAAAATAGCTAAATCATAATGGTATCGTGTTTTAGCATATTGTTGTAACAATGGATTTTGTTTCCAAGTTAATTTAAGATGATAATTAGTGTTAGCATTTTTTGTAAATGCTAATTTTTTGATAATTTTTGGAAATGATTGTAACTTGTCTTAGCATTTTTAATGGATGTTGATTTTTATTGGAAATGCTACAGTTATTTAACATTTCTGCACCATTAGATTATGTTTACCCAAATCGAATTAATATGATAACTAGTCTTAGCATTTTTACTAGATGCTAATTTATTTAGCATAGTTAGCAATGATTTTAGTTCATAAAATAGCTATGCTACAGTGTTTTAGCATATTTTTGCACTAATGGATTTTTTTCCAAATTAAATTAAGATGATAACTAGTCTTAGCATTTTTCCTAAATGCTAGTTTTTCTAGCATTATTGGAAATGGTTCTAACTTGTCTTAGCATTTTTAATGGATGCTAATTTTTATTGAAAATGCTACAGTTATTTAGCACATCTGTACCGTTAGAAAATGTTTGTAAAATCGAATTAATATGATAACTAGTTTTAGCATTTTTATTAAATCAATGAGTAAAATCTAATAAATTAGTCAAATGCAACTAGTAGAAAAAAAGCAAGTTTAAAGTGATGAAAATTAACAAAAATAACTTTGAGCGATCTGATTTGGTTACTTAAATATAGTGATGTCACCTATCTGAATACAGATCAAATGAGTACCATAATCATTGTTGCTGAAATCAAAAAAAAAATTATAAAACCATAGCTTAAAATCACTAATATTTTGACAAAATTATTCAGTAATACTACAAGTTTCGACAATAAAGATAAAACCACATGAGAAAACGGTCGCTAGAGCAAAAAGGATGCAAAATAATATAGCATTTCTTATAAAATAATTATAAATCAGCAATATATACATAATAATTTAGTATTATACCTGTTTTTGTTTTTTCTTCTCCATTTCTTTGGTCTTCCTAGCCTTTGTTGCAGCTAACGATAATTTTGACGATACAATTTGGGATTTCGATTGCAGTGAAGAACTAAGAGACTGATTGTTGGTCGATAGAGAAGATTTCGACCTAGTTTCCATTAGAATTTTCGAACGATTCGAATGAGTGTGTCGATTTGTGTTTTTGAATGTGATTATTTATGTGAATTTGTTTTTTCTTTCGGTTTTGGATGAAGAATTTTAAATGATTTTAGATTGAAACGACTGCAAAACCCTGAATTGGAAAAACCCTAGAGACGAAACCAATGTCAGATGGTTAGTTAGAAAAGGCGGGTCCTTTGGTCCAAATAATTAAACTCGTGGCCCAGTAACAATTTTCTTTAATATGTTTGTCCTTTTAACTAATTTCCTCTTATCATTATGACCAAAACACAAGAAGAAAATATCATAAAACATACCATGTCCATCGTGGAGATGAGAAAATTCTTAGCTTTCTATAAGCTACAATGGCAGTAATAGAAAATTATACCTAAGGTAGTTGAAAGAAGAAGAAAAAGTCTTCTTATACGTTTCTTTTTAATTAAGAAAATGTGAGTTAAAAGAAAATCTTGGCCACACAATCAAAATGGCCGTTATGAAATAATATTTTCAAAAGCTATCATGTCGGATAGAAAATCGTCTTTGCACAATAAAAAAGGCACTATTTTTTAGAAGGCCTAATCAATTAATGCCATGTGGCAACTGCTTTTAATGCATGGCAGAAAGGCCGCTTCATAGCTAAATTCAAATTTAGTGCTACATAGTATACAAAGCCCACCTCCTTTTTGATGCTTAAATCTCTATGTTAGTAATTAACATACTACGCCTTCGATGCCGAACATGCCCCTATTTACGACATTCAACAACTAAGGCTTATAAATTTCAAGCAACTATGCCTTACGACATGTTATCATACGGTCTTACGACATTCAAAGTGCTAAGCCCTACGACATTCCATCAACTTTGCCTTACAACAATCAATTAATCCTCGCGGCACTCAATCAGCTAAGCCTCACGGCATGCCTTATGACAATCAGCTAAGCGTTATGGCACATTATTAACTAAGCCCTATGACACGTTATCAACTATGCCTTTCGACATTTGACTACTAAGCCTTACAATATTCAATCAGCTATGCCTTATGGTATGTTATTAGCAATACCTTAGGGCATTCAACTACTAAGCTTTACGAGATGCTATCAACTATACCTTAGGGAATTCAACTACAAAGCCTTACGATATTCAATCAACTATGTGAACTATTCTTAGGGCATTCGGATTACTAAGCCTCGCGACATTCAATTAACGACACCTTATGCCACTATTAACTAAGCCTTATGACAATCATCTATGCCTTTTTACATTCAATAAAGTACTATTCCTTATGGCATTCAAACAACTATCCCTTACAATATACAATCAACTGTGCCTTACGGCACGTTATCACTAAGCCTTACATCATTCAATCAATTATGTCTTACAGCATGCTGTAACGACCCGCAAATTTATTACTTTGATAAATTTTATTCATTTTTAAATTTATTCAAATAAAAGGTTGATAATACAAATAATATGGTTTTGAGTGATAATAAGTAATTGTAATCTTGTTTTGAATAGATATTTACAAAAATATTTTCGTCGAAATTTAAATCGATAAAATGGCCGAAACTGTTTTAACAATAACCAGCTCTATAATTGTAAAATGTCGCGCACAGAGCTGGATACATACACTTATTTTTATAATTAAACAAGAATATGAAATAAAATAATTTATTCTATTTTTGAAATTTAAATGTATTTATGACATTGTAGTAATGCTCTTAAAATAATAATTGATTTATTAAATTTAAATTGAGATTTAATGATTTCATAATTATTTTAAATATTCAAATAATTACTTTAAACATGATAATTCATTTGGATAGTTATAAAGTGATAATAAATCATTTATAATAGTCTCATAAATATATATATATATATTTGATTTGAAAATACAAGGAAAAATCAATATTCCTTCAAAAAAAGGAAAAATCGATATCGCTTTATCGGTTTAATATCAATTAAATAATTTTTAATATTAATTTATATGGTTTTATAATTCAAATGTAATCATTTTAATTCATTTAAAATGATAAGAAATTTTATTTCAAATTTTGTTTACAAATATATGTATATTAACTGAGAAGTGGAAATATGATCGAAAATCAAAAGTGGGAATTCGCAAGGATTCAACGTGTAGAAGTTGTGCAACGTAAAAAAAAATTAACCATAAATTTAATAAACCAAACATGATTAATTAAAATAAAATAAAAAGACAACATTCCCTAAAACAAGGAACCTTGTTTTAAGGGATGGTAAGTGTTCTTTTTGGTGATGGTGATGGTTAATGATGATGTTAGGATATTTTGTTCCAAAATTTTCTTATAAATACACTACCTTTTTCATAATTCCTAAGCCATTTTCTGCCTTTTCTTCCTCTTCTTTTCAAGCTCTAACGGCCTCTCTAATGGCTACTCTTCATATAAAAAAATTGTAAGAAAGTTATGCCAAAATAGTGCAAATATTATAAACATATGAAATACATATCCATACGTCTCAAAACCAAGCTAAAACCACTCCTCTTCACCCTCTAACTCATGGCCATCCACCATCATCATGATGGCCGAGCCCTTCTCCCTCTTCTCATCAAGGCCGTAAGCATTGTAGGGTCGGTCAATCCCATTCAAGGTCAAAGAGTTTGGTTCCGTAGAGTTTAAAGCCATTGTAGCAAAGCTATAGCCGATTTTAGACTAGCCCGCGGGAAAATGAAGGTGAAAACTCTTTAAAATATAGGATTATATGCTATTGGATGTTATATATATGCTTGATTATGATCATTGATGATGGTTGTTTAATATGAATGTTGAATACATATGCAAGTCACCGAAATACACGTCAATAAGCACAAAGGAAATCACTTTCATTTATATTAATGAATTGGTGTATATGAAATATTAAATATCTTTAAAATGGTTTTAAAACGAGTTTGAAATGTTTTATAAGCATATGAAAGATTTTTGGTGAAGTTTGAAAAGTAATGGAAAATTTAATCAAAAATAGGCGCGTCGCGTAAAGGCAGTTCGTGATTTCACGCCAAAAGTCAAATGAGTGTATAGAGTGGAATATAGTTCAGAATTCTTTGAGATATTTTTTTGAAGTATTATATACATAGTGTTCCAACAAAGAAAGAAAATTGAGATTTTGACAAGTAGATTTTGAAATATGAGTAAAATAAGTTTTGGCAAAATCGCGGTTTTACAGTTCAGAATCCAAACTGGATTTCTTAAGAAATGATATTTTGAAATTATTTCAAAATCTGAAATAAATTCTAAAAATCTTTTAAAATGTTTTAAAAGTGATTTTAGTTATAAAAAAATAATTTCCAAATAATAAAAATGTCGTTTTGATCAATATAGCTTAGAAAATACTTTCCGTAGCACTTTTCTATAACTTTGAAATTATAATTTCCAAATCTTTTATAAATATTTTCAAGTAGAAACCAAGTGTTTTAATAATGATATGGAGGGTTTTTATAACTTATTTAAAAGAGTTAAATAGATGATTTAAAAAAAGCTATTACAAGTGGTTTAATCTTGGCTATAAAAGCCGACGGGTAGACTTGATTTTTCTATTCGTAAGATCCAGATGTAAGATGCTTAAACTAAGGAGACGTTCAGAGGTAACTAGTGCCCTAGTTCACCTTGCCTCTTCCCTGGCGAGGGATAGATAAGGTCGAAATGTCGAAAATGAGTTAAGTATAAAATGATTAAATTTTCCAAATTTAAATTAAATACAACTTTGATTTTATGGGGATAATCTTCGTATACTTGGTGTTAAACCTGAAGAAGGAACTCATATTATTCATGGAATTTAAAAGATGATTTCGCCATTATTCTTCCCATAGTATTTGTTAAATATGGGAATTGATATTGAGTAGAATTAGATGATTTCTATAGATTATGCTCATTTAATATTTACTGATTTTGGATTAACATCCCAAATAACATGGTTTTAACCCAATCAAAATTATGGATTTTGAATTAAGAAATCTTCTTTAAGATTTAATTGAAATGATTTGGAAACATTTTCCTAAGTAAAAAATGAAATGATTTGGAATTTAAAAGGTTTGAAGTAATTAAAGGATTTGAAAAGAGAGGTATAATGGTTCCGTATATACCGGAAGGAATGTTTTAGAAATATATATCTCCAAAGGAGATTTTAATAAAAAACTTAATCAATTAAAGAATGAATCCCTATTCACAGATCATCTTTTTACCAAATATTGGTTCGAAGGAACCGAAATCGGTTATCTGTCCAAAGATCACTTCGAACCAATTTATGCATTCGAAGTGAAGATATGGATATGATATGGAAGATGGAGCGTAGGGCTGCTTGTCATTGACCCTGAGGGGGAAATTCCATACCATATTATGTAATAATAGTTCTTCATTTAGGATCTTTGATGCAAGGACTTCTCGCTACTAGTCCTAGGGGTAACTCCTGTCAGGATGTAGTAGGAGAGTATCTTCAGTTTATCCTATTATTGAACAACTTGTATGGATGAATGTCTGACGTTGCATTTCTAATTACATTAATTGATCTCTATGAACGTATCATCTATTTGGTGGCGGAGAAGGCAACTTCTCTTAGCTTAACACCCTTTCTTGAGATGTACGAGCTCAAGAGTTATATATTATATGTTTGTAGAAATCATTTGTGTGATCATGGAATGTCATTGTAGCATTCAAAGTGGAACGTGCAATGTGAAAAGTAATACTTCCCTCAGGCCCCATCAACTAGAAATGGCAAAAACATGGTTGATGCGGCAGGGCTAAGTGGGTTGCTCCAATTAGGATATGACATCACCTTTGTAGATAACCCTATATATATCGGGTATATTATGTATGCTATGAGACGTCTCGGATAGGTTGGTAATGACCTAGAAGATGTTATATATGGTACTGTCCAGCGAAGGGGTATGCCAATTCTATGTTGGTATAGGCGTTCAGTATCTGGACCCTAGGATCCCTCTAGAGGTGTACTGTATGGAAGGTAGTCCCTCACCTTGTCATTTGTATGGAATCCATTCTTCGAACGAGCCTTGTAAGAGTTTTGCTTGTAGAGAAAAATATATCTAGAATTTAATAATGGTAACAATTTCGGTTAAGATTCATAAGTTTACTTGCAAATGTTTTCAGAAGAATGTCATTAAAAATGATATCCTTATATTTTGCGAAACAAATGGTTTGGTTATCATAAGGTAAAAACCCATTTCGTGTTTATGTGCGGCATGGTCTTATGAGATATCTTTTCTTTTCAAAACGCATATTTTGAGTTTTTCACACCAGTCCCATGACTGACCTGGAGTTTATTTTCCTTTTCCCTTAACTCTGCGTGCCTTAATTTTCTCGAGGTCCAGTGGTCAGGTTTAGTTAGACGAAATATGTAAGAGCTCGGAGCATGGAGTTAGAAGATTCTTCTGAAGATTGTTATCCATTTCCACCACACTCATGTACTATTATTGTATTCTGCATTTGTAAAGAGAGATATTTATAACTGTCCACGTTTAACTCTGATAAATGTATTTAAAATTTCCACTATAAAGATTATATGTTGAAATAGTATATGTTATTTCATTCATGTGAGATTCTGTTCTGTCTTTATTTTCTTTCTTACCCTTAATGATCTGGTTTCCGGCACTTGGATTTGTTGCACGTGAATACCGCGGATGTATCAGTGTCGATTTTTGAGGGTCGAAAATCCGGTCCGTTACACATGCCGTCAACTAATCCTTACTATAATCAACTATGCCTTACACTAATCAACTAAGCCTTACGACATGCTATCCAGCTATGCCTTAAGGCACTCAAAATACTATGCCTTATGACAAACAATCAACTTAGTCTTTGATACCAAATCTCTACTAAATGGTAAGGCTAGACTTTCAAATTCTCACCATACGATGAAGTTAGATTTTCAAAACTCTCAGCATGAGGTAAAACTTTCAAATCCTTGCTATAGGATGAAGTTGGATTTTCAAAACCTCCAGCATGAGGTAAAACTTTCAGATCCTCACTATGCGTTGATGTTAGATTTTCAAATTTATTTTCAAATCCTTATTAATCGATGTGGCAAGATATACTTACCTACATCACTTAATGTACATAGCCTTTGACACTTTGTTAACTTAGCCTCACTGCTTCTACTATACGCTGCCTTCAACATACAACTAATTTGTCCCTACGACACTCTTTTATACATAACCTTCAACATGAAACCAATTTTGCCTTATGGCATATACTATATGTAGCCTTCGACACTTTATTAGTTTAGCCTTACAACATCTACTGCATGCAGCCTTCAACATATAACTAATTTCACCTTATGACACTCTACTATACATAATCTTTGGCATACCACTAATTTCTCCTTACGACACTCTATGCTTTGGCATTCAAATCCTCTATGTACGATGAGGTTGATTTTCAAATCCATTTTCAAATTCATCTATGAGTACTCATCATACGATGAGGTTAGATTCCAAAATTTCAAACGGGCATTAAATAGTTTAATGACTGTGGAAATTAATATAGTCTAAGGAAGGAGCAAAATAAAGAAGTATAAAAGTGTGATTTAACTTTCCTCACAATTTCCAAAATCTTCTTTGTGTTCACCGCCTAAGGGAAACTTTAGGGGGCACGTGTAATACTATAACTTTTACTTAGTTATATTCAACATTTATACTATGTAAACTCTACCTTGTATTTAATCTCTTATAAACATTAAACCTCAATCCAAGAAATATACTAAAGCATTGATAATCTACTGAAAGCAATGGCCACCTAGCTGCCCTAAACCAAAGGTATATGCAATGAAACTAGAACCTAATTGAAAGTATAGGCCCTAAAGTCGGCTTTCAACCAAAAGCGTAATTCACAAACTTGACTCCCTACCGAAAGTCGAAAGCACACTTCAGAAAGCAACCGACGCCAATAGTTAAAATGGCTCAACACATATCAACGATGCATATACTCTAAAGCTTGTATGAAGTTACAAGCTCCAACTCAAGAAGCTATATATAGAATGCCATGTCACGTTTGTAAATAACCAAATAGCGAAACATGTCCAAATCTCAACCTTACAAGCTGGTCAAGTCAGGAATCTAAGTGCTGATCCCAATGCATCAAGGAACATTTTTTTGGCACCTTCACAATTCAAATACTAAGAGTCTACCTTAGACCTTCTTGTAAAACCAGATTTAGCCACTTCAACCTTGTACAGCCTCTCGGCTCTAGTATTGAACTTTAAAGAAGGAAAGAATAGTGGACGTAGGGGCTTTTAGCTCGAACCACTATAAATATAAGTGTCATTACGTTTTGCATCTTTTCTTTTAGCATTACTTACAAGCTCACCTTCGACCAGTCCAATCTTAACTCCTTTCGATAGTTAATTAAAAGAAATAACCAAATTTCTAATAACCAACACAAACCTTAGGCAACCAGCCTACCAAAACACTTGGAAAACAGAGTAATTGAAGCTTGCTCTTTGGTCTTTGGGTGTTTGTGTTTGATGAAAAATCCCACCAAATATTAGGAAAATGATATGAATACGTGTAACCTTTATAATATTGTACGAACACATGCTATGAAAATGTAAGTTATCGACATAAATACAGCAATAAATTTTTGTAACTAGTTTAATTGATGAAATTGTTTATTAATTGAAATATAGTAATGAACTAAATTAAGATTGACAAAGAAATATAAACCACACTTACCAATAAATCCTTTGGCATGTTTTTGCTTCAAGGCTCATGCAAGAGCCGAACTATACAAAAACTAAATACATTTGATTTTTGAATTTCAGACTGCATATAAAATTGTATAGTAAATAATCGCATTTGTAATATATAAAATCTCGATGAAATTGGTTCATTTGAAATGAGTAAGTAAACCATAATGCATGATCAGTCATTCAATATGGTTGAATACAATAAGGATCTTGTTGGTTAGACCAAGGACTAAAAGATCAACTAGAGAATACAATCGTTAAATGTCAGTCTTGATCAGTTTACTAAGTTCAAACCATATGACACCATTAAAACGCCGGGATGTACAAATGCACTTTTGTGAAGAATTTAGTGCAAACATGTAGTAAAAAATTCTTTTTGAATGGTTCGACCATTTGGAATGAAAGATGATGTCCTAGAGTGGATGTAACATAGGCATAGTTGGGATGAGAAGAGTGAATGATCACCTCCGCTTCATGAAAAACATAGAAAATAGGAATTGTATTAAATGTAGTAGATACGTAATTTGGAATGAGAAATTTGATTCATATTCCATGTGTATTTTTATAGAAATTATTTTCTACAATAGGTATTCCAATGAGTTTAAGATATTTGATCTAAAACTCTCAACTATAAACTCGCTATGGTGAATGAAGTAAATGGCACATAATAAGTGGTTGAATGGAGATTCACATCTCATGCACCATTACAGTAATGGTGGAAATAGTAGGACTATACCATATGACACATATTATTAGATGCATCAAGTTACGAAAGATTGATTGTGTATATACACTAAATATTATTTGTGAAGTAATTACATTCTTCATTTTTGAATAGAAATATAGTTTTCATTTAATATGATTATTGTGAATATTCAATATAAAATAAATCTATTGTAATAACAGTATTTGTTTCACAACTATGGTGATGCATTAGCCATAGAAAATACAACAAGTATCCAAATGTTTTTACAATTATTTTGGAATTATAGATAGCCATTTCTTTTAAAAATGATTCTTCAATCATTTGATTATAAATTAAATGATACCGGTGAATTTTATCTCAAATGATTAAAAAAATTCACCCACTCCTTGGGAGTGACAAAAGAGGTGGTGAACTCTTCGGATTGAAATATATGATTCTAAAATAGGGCCAATTACTTTGTTAAATGGGGGAATTAATTTAAAGGAAAAAATTTCGTATAATTTTAGCCTCAAGGACACGGCCTCAATATTTTAACCATAAGGACAAACATTCTCCCAAAAATTATTCAAAACGACAAACAGTCTTTCAAAATTATTCATAAGGACAAACATTCTTCCAAAACTGCTATTGGTAACTACAAACTAATACCAAAAAATGCTATCAATAACTAAAAACTGATATCTAATGAAAATTATCCTTCAGGATAAAATACGGAAGGTCTGTTCTTGAGGCTAAAATGTAGAAATTTTTTGTCCTTCACAATAATTTCCTATTGTTAAATTTGGTAGGGAATTATCATAGACATTAACATGTGTATTTGATACATAAGTAGTATGTCTTTGGTAATTTCATAGATTTTACAATGGAAGTAGAAAACATAAGGTGCAAAGGTAATAAAACAATTTGATTTGATCGAATAGGTGCGTATATTGGAAAGAGTTCCAAAAATACCTAAAGTAAATAAGATTCAATCTCAAAGTCACTCCTTCCTATGGTACATAATGATGTAAAGATAGGAAGCAGTCAATAATATTTGGCAAAAGAACTATTGATGATAAGTGAGGTTGAGTTAACATCTTTCTACAAGGATATGTACTTAAGAGTAAGTACACATGTTAAATTTAGTTTCATCAAAATCTTAGTTTATGGGATCATATAGATATGAGTTGATAAGAAATACCGATCCTTAATAGTTTAAGGTGCGTGGTTGTCTAATTTATGTTATGAATATAAGTGTCATAATATCAAAACTGAATAAGTTTTATGTAAGTATGAAGGTAGCACATAAAATGATTCTAAATGCCTATTTTGTTGCATTGATAAATAATTTTCGTTTTAAGAAATAAAAAGTTGTGTGAGCCGAGGGGCTACATGTAAGATTATCTTATAAGGGATCTTGTATGGATTACACCAAAGGAGTTAGGACCAACTAACAATAGGAATTAGTTGCAATACAATGGACTTGGATATGATCCAAAACTTTAACATGGAAACTGATTACATCAGATGAAATAAAATTAACCAAGCCTAAAATGAGCAAAACCCATTAGAACGTCAAATATGAATTCTCATACATTAAAGGAGAAATTGAGTTTCTTATCGATGTCGATAAAAAGAATTAATAGTAAAAACAGTTTCCTTATATTGTCAATATGCCATGAAGAATATAGACTTTGTCATATAACATTATGCTTTAAATCCAAAGAGTAATCAAAGTATATTATCAAAATATGATTTTGATAGTTGTACCCGAATGGATATAATCCAATGGTCGTAAGTGTGTCTTTAATAGGAAAACCAATGTAGTTATAATATAATAAGCAACATTAATAACCTCATAAATTTCAATTACCGAAATTAATGCAGCGGGTTAGTTAGTCGATATGCTTGAGTTAATTCAGATTCTACTCTCAAAATTATCATCAAATATGACTTTGGATTTGGTACATCTTTCTTAAAATAAAAATTCTTAATAATGATTTAGAATAGACCATTTTCTCATGATAACTAAAATGTCATAATGTAAGCGGAATTGATAACCGAGTTTGTAAGTGTTGGATAAGATCCAAGAACTGATACAACAACATCATTCGACAAGCATTATAATGAGAAAGTATTTTAATATAAATATCAAATTGTTTGATTATAGTCAAAATGAGAAGGAAGAATATGTTTATAAGAAAGAATATGGAAAGCTACTAAAATATTTCTAAAAAAATAAGTAAGGATATTAGGATTATCTCAAATGATATATATAGACACCATATTAAAATGTTTAACATTAAGCATAAGAGATGGATTCCTTATGCATCAACAACAGAAATTATCATGTTTTCTATTTTTCTACAGTATCTCTATTCGCTTATGTAATTGATGCATTTAGGAAATATAAAATCCAAATTAAGCTCGCTAAATGATAGTGTGATTACTCTCAAGTATCTATAAAATGTTGGAAAATTGTTTAGGGAAACAACGAACTCCTTATGAAGGAGTATGTAGATTTGAACTTTATAGGTGATATACAATATGGCATGCTAATGGTAAATTCATATTTCGCCTAAGCTAATGAACTTTGTGTTGAATTTATGTGATTCAAATATTTTCTAAAGAAGATAAGAAAATAATTAATTGATTCAGTCAATCAATTAATTAGGCTATATATGGAAAGATAAAGAGGAAGGATATATGTGATATCTTTTAGAGAAGGGAAACCAATCAATTGCTAACCAATTAATTAGTCAAATAATTTGTTATATGAAGAAAGAAAAGATTGCTGATGGAGATTAATTCAAGCAAGGAAAATTATGGAAACCAAGATCACAATTGTCCATTTACATAGAAATTAAATCATGAATATTCGGAAAGGTTTCAAACATAATCTGGAAATTAATTTTGTTCATCTTCAAGCATCCTTCATTTTCATGCCTATTTAAATGAAGGAAGTTTATCTTCATATTTGTGTGAGCTGTGAGAGAGCATCCACCATTATCCTCTTCTTCAGTAAGCCCTAATTTCTGTAGTCAATCAATTAGGGGTTTTAAGCGTAAGCAAGTCTTTGGATAAATTGATTATTCAATTTGTAATTGTAGGTTAGTCTCTCCACTACTACCTATAATTTTGTAATCTCTTTTTTTGTACTCTCTTTCTTCAGTGAAATAAAGAATAGTTGTTGGGTCCGTGGACGTAGGCAATCTAGCCGAACCATGTTAAATCTCTATGTTCTCTGCTCTTCTATATTTTTTTTGTTTGGTGATTATTTTTCATTAAATTTGTGGTTGATAATTAATCGAAAAGTTAGATCCTTCTTTTGATTGTTTCTGCGCATTAGCATTACGTTGCGTTTTTGGAGTAGTTCAAATCAATTGAAATTTCTGCACAACAGTTTGGTATCAGAGCGAGCTGTCTTGTTCTAGATTAGTTATCAATGGAAAATTCTTTTAGTAGAAGTATGAAAAATTATGGCATCACCAAATTTGTTAGAAAAGGAGTTTTTGAGACATGGAATGTGAAGACTAATGATGGTATTCTTCAGCAATAACTTTGTTCATCTAAACGAAGAGATAAAAGCCAGAAGCACCTTGGAGGTAGAGATATGCATGGGTCCTAGAAGGGATGCTAGCTATTATTGTAAGAAGAAGGGAAATTTCATACGTGATTGTCTAGCTCTTAGAAAGAATAGAGAGAAGAAGGAGAAAGCTTCAATTTTGCCAGCAGTTAGATCAGATGTGGATAGAAGTGATAGTAATACATCATTACTTTCAGCCAATATTTCACCTTTAGATCATACAAGTTGGGTGATTGATTCCGAAGCCTCTTTTCATATAACACCAAATATGAGCTGTATTTTCAGTTACAAGAAAATTGATGGCGGAGCAGTATATATAGGGAGTGACACATCTTGTCATGTTGTGGGCATTGGAAGTGTGAGGTTTAGGATGCATGATGGTGTTGTTAGGACTATCATGGATGTTAGTCATGTTTCGATGCTGGGTAAAAGTTTGTTATCAGTTGGAGCTTTGAGTAGACTTGGTATGAGGACAATAATAGATGGAGAGAATTTGAGAGTGGCGTAAGGGTTTCTTGGTAGTGATGAAAGGGGTGCGAGTTAATGATATTTATGTGCTTCATGGAGAGACAGTCTTAGAAGAGTCGGTAGTTTCTACTAATTCTAGTATTTCAGATTCTACTAGTTATGGCATCTTCGTTTAGGTCATGTTGTTGAGCAGAGTCTTGAAGTATTAAAGAAGCATGGGTTGATTGATAGTGTTTGTCAGTCGAAGCCTAGTTCTTATGGAGATTGTTCTTTTGGAAAGAAGAAGCATGTCACATTTGATGTTGGAAGATCTAGAGCTACAGAGTTTCTAGAGTATATTTATTCTTATCCGTGGGGACCCACCCCAGTTGCATCTTTTGGTGGAGCCAGTTACTTCGTCTCATTTGTGGATGATTTCTCACGTAAGGTCCGGGTCTATTTCTTAAAGGCCAAAGATGAAATATTTGCCCAATTTTGTAAGTGGAAGACCTTGGTAGAGAAGCAGTCGAGGAAGCATTTAAAGATTCTCAAAGTTGGAATTAGTAGTGAATTTATGTATAAGAATTCACTAACTATTGTCTGTCCGAGCATGTAATTAGAGATTTTTCTTTTTCTGTCGAGTCACATTGTTATGGAGTGGCGGAGAGCATGTGTCAGATATTGTGGGAGAGAGCTATGAGCTTGAGAACGGCTGTTGGTCTAGATGAGGGATTTTGGGCAGAAGCGATATCTATGGCAGTATTTCTCATCAACCGCACATCTTCTATTGCCATAGATATGAAGATCCCAGAAGAGATATGGAAAAGAGAGCCTGTTGATTATTCATTCCTTAAAGTGTTTGGTTGTTCAGCTTATTTAAAAAATGAGAGACATGATAAGTTGAAGCCTAGGGAAAGAAGCACATTTTGTTAGGCTATAGAGAAGGAGTGAAGAGGTATCGGTTGTGGTGTAAAACAACTAGGAGAATTGTGACTAGCGGGCATACGATATTTGATGAGAGGTCTTTGTTGAAGGTGGACCCTCTATCAAGTGATGACATTGGGAGGACAGAAAATAGCCAAACACATTTGGAGTCATCAGATTGTTCCCATATTCAGAGAGATATTGGTATTTCCGATGATACCGTGGTTGATGAGAAGATTACAGAGGTTCAGACTCTAGGTGGAGCTCACTTGCTGGAAAGGCCTTTTGGTTTAGTTTTCCCCATTTGTAAGCATATTTGTCGCAATGATTCTTCATCTTATGCTTTGAATGTTGTGGAGCTTGTTGGTGAGTCTGCTGATGTTGACTTAGGAAAGTCTAGCAAAATTCTTGTAGGGGAGATTGGAGTAGATAATATTGAGTGTGTCCTCACTCAATTTGGAATGGAGAAGGTGGAGCGCGTTGTTCAATCTCCATTGGTCTCTCGAAGATTAGTATCTACATGTTCGTCTCCAACATCGGATTTGTTGAAGAATTCTGGTATTTGCTCGTATGCGTTATGTTTGCTGATGTGCATACTATCTTTCTTATGCTTAGGAAAGATTTGGAAGCTTTGTTTAGGAAATATTGCCCAAAATAGTTCACATTGATCTTGTTGACGTAGTTCCAACAATTTGTCGAGATGTGGTGATGCAGAGTGTTGAATTTATGTGATTCAAATATTTTCTAAAAAAGATAAGAAAATAATTAATTGATTCCGTCAATCAATTAATTAGCCTATATATGGAAAGATAAAGAGGAAGGATATATGTGATATCTTTTAGAGAAGGGAAACTAATTAATTGCTAACCAATTAATTAGTCAAAGAATTTGTAATATGAAGAAAGAAAAGATTGCTGATGGAGATTAATTCAAGCAAGGAAAATTATGGAAACCAAGAACACCATTATCCATTTACATAGAAATTAAATCATGAATATTCGAAAAGGTTTCAAACATAATCTGGAAATTAATTTTCTTCATCTCCAAGCATCCTTCATTTTCATGCCTATTTAAATGAAGGAAGTTTATCTTCATATCCGTGTGAGCATGTGAGAGAGCATCCACCATTATCCTCTGCTTCAGTAAACCCTGATTTCTGCAGTCAATCAATTAGGGGTTTTGAGCGTAAGCAAGTCTTTGGATAAATTGATTATTCAATTTTTAATTGTAGGTTAGTCTCTCCACTACTTCCTATAATTTTGTAATCTCTCTCTTTTGTACTTTCTTTCTTCAGTGAAATAAAGAATAGTTGTTGGGTCCATGGACGTAGGCAATCTAGCCGAACCACATTAAATCTCTTTGTTCTCCGCTCTTCTGTTTTTTTTTTTGGTGGTTATTTTTCATTGAATTTATGGTTGATAATTAATCGATAAGCTAGATCCTTCTTTTGATTGTTTCCGCGCATTAGCATTATGCTGCGTTTTTGGAGTTAGTGCAAATCAAGTGAAATTTCCGCACAACACTTTGAGTCTTAAAATCTCCATACAAAAGCAAGTGGCTAATTTAGGCCATGCACATCGCCAGGAATAGCACAGAAATAAAACCAGTATACATAAATGCACAAATTTATAGCTGAGCTAAGGGAGATTCCAAATGTTGAGAATCCAATGACATTGTTTTATGGAAACAGTACTGCGATACAGATTGCAAAAGAACCTAGGTGTAACGACCCAGAATTTAACCGCTATTTAACAGGATATTTAATTATATTTTTAAGTAATTAATAAATGAATTTTTTAGCAAATGAAACTATTTTAAATAATAACTAATGATAATAAAATTGTTTTCAATTTTTTTACCAATATATATAGTTCATAGAGAAATAGAAAATATGATCAAAAATTATTTTTTGAAATATGAAATTTTCATTCGTTAAAAGTTGTTTAAAAATGTCATAAACTATTTGAAACACATATGCACACACTACAAATTATTTATACATGATGAATAGATATGTATATGTGCATGTATATGCCTCTCTTTAAAGTGTATATATAAAAGGATAAAAGAAAATATTTTATAAAGAAAGTGTATACGCACGCACACATATTAAACTTTCTTTTTAAACACAATTACATGAGATATGGCATGAATAGTGTAGGGATTGGGGGGAGTACATGGTGGACGGAAATGAAAGGAGGAGAGGAGTGGAGATGCACGCATATATATATTTTAAGTAAGCATTTGCACATTTTTAAATAATTTTCCAAAGCCTATATATCCCCCTTAACCTTCATATTCTCATTTTTACATTTATTTCAAAATTCCTAAAAAGATTAAGCAAACATCAATGGCTTCCTCTTCATAAATTTTAAAGTGAGAAAATCCACTTCATTTTGTTAAAAATCTTTTTTTTAATTCACAAAATCACTTCTACATCTTCTATAATGCTCCTCTTCCAAGTAGCAAGCACTGAAACACCTTATAACCCCATGGCTGTGCCCTACAAGCCCTAGGCCAAGCTCAAAGATCACATGGACGAGGCCACTTCAAGTCTTTAAGGTTCCAAAGTTTCAATTTTAGCAAGATTCTAAAGTGTTTTCAAGTTTTGGCAAAAGTTCGTCTTGAATTTAAAAAGTTTCGGTGAGTAAAACTTTCATTTTTGGAAAATAAAATTATTTCATTTTGATGAACTATGTGTTGTGAAAATATTGTGGTTGTTGTGTTGAATTACCATGTTGTGTTGATGGTATATGATTATATGTTTATGGTTGAGTTTTGATTTGTGATTTGGTTGTTAAATAATATGTTTGGATATGGATACGTGATTGGTTGGTTATGATATGATGGTAGAGTGTTTATGAATAAAATTAAGTGTATGTGATGTACATGTTGTGAAGTTAGCACTTTGAAAAGCTGTAAGGACTTGAGATCCGATTTGAAAAACAAAAATCTTTTTTAGCTTTGGATTTTGGAAATGTTTTTCCAAGTTTTCACCTTTTGTTTAAGTTTTCAAAACTTTTCCATTTGTGTTTTCAAACATGTAGTAGCTAGAGTTGAGGTGGAGTTTTCACTTAGAAATCAATTCTAGTGAACTGCGTTTATAGCGATAGTTGCTATGGATGTAGTTCGAAAAATTTCATAATTTCAAGTTTTAAAGTGTTTTTTAAAACTATTTTCGAAAAATCATTTCAAACTAATTAAGTAAGTCAAATGTTTAAGTTTTAATTATTTAATAAATTAATTATTTAATTTATTAACTAGGATAATTATTATTTAATTAATTAATTAAGTAATTTGGTAAAGTAATTAGAGTTTCAGAAATTATTAACTAAGTTTAATATTTTTAACTAAGTAAGTTTTAAATAATGATTAATTAGGATAAAAGAAAATTAAATTTATGCAATCAAATTTATTTACTTTAATTAATTATTTAATTAGAGTTAATTATTTAATTAAGGGTTGATTATCCACTGAATTAGGGTTTAATTTCTTAAATGAATGTTATTTAAATTAAAGATTAAATATAAATAATTTTAAATTAATTAAAGTTCAAAGTATGATTTTTGATTTAATTTAAGGTTAATTAAAGTTTAATTAAGTTTTAAACTTATGATTTAGTTAAGGTTTATTTATTTTAAAATTTCTTTTTAAAACTCTATCGGTTATTTATTGTTAACCAATTTTATTGTTTAGGTAAATTGTTTTAAAACTAGGGATCCCTTGTCCATGCTATTACTAAATGAATTAAAGTAGTTGTAATAAAATTTTAACACATTTTATTGGAAGTAAGTCGACTTGTACCACAAATATCGCACTTCGGGAACATAATGAATACAAGGGTTTTAATTTAGATAAGCAGGACATGATATTCTAAGATATGAAATGCATGTTCATATGTTAGTCTAACACCCTGATAGTGGAATAGTCTACTATAAACAATATGACCCCTTAAAACTATCGAACGTTGGTTTGGAGAGACCGAGACTAAATATTATGTGGATTATTTATTTAAAAGCCCTAGACATTATAAATAATATCATTGTATTTCTAT
This sequence comes from Allium cepa, assembly GCA_030765085.1. Classification (NCBI taxonomy): domain Eukaryota; kingdom Viridiplantae; phylum Streptophyta; class Magnoliopsida; order Asparagales; family Amaryllidaceae; genus Allium; species Allium cepa. Next base: position 560,947,057 of record CM060932.1, read on the forward strand.
ATAAAGTGTTTTGGTTGTCGTAAGTTAAAAACTTGTTCGTGTTTATGTGTGGTGTGGTTGTAACGACCCGTAAATTAATCACTTGAATTTGAATATTTAAATCATTTTTAAATATTTAAATCATTTTTAAAAATTTAAATAATTGATTTTAATAACCAAAAAAACATCTTTTAAATAATAATTAATGATGGTAAAATCATTTTCAAATTTTGCTTACTAAAATATTTAGTTCAAATAAAAACAAAAAATGTGACCGAAAATCGTTTTTCAAATTTACGAATTTTAGACACTGAAAAGTTATCGGAAAATGTTGTGCCCATTTGCGTACATGTGTATAGATTTATATATCTTAGGATTAGTAATAATAAAGCACATTTAAATGTATTAACATATATATATTAATACTTAAGCGTGGATGCGACATATTATGTTATAAAAGGCATATATATGTACATATGCATATACATATAAACAAACTTATATGTATACAAATCATCTCCATACCCTAAGTACATACACATGGAAGGAGTAGCATGATTTAAGGAGGTATGAGTGAGGAGGATAACATGTGCTAGGGGTGGGAGAGGCATGGTGTAGCATGCATGAGATTATATTATTTGATGCTAAGAGTATTTTGGTAAATTCTAGTTTTCTATGCTTATAAATACCGCTACCTCTTCATAATTTTCACTTTGCAAATCCTCCTTCTTCATTTCCTACTTCTCTCTTAATTTTCTTCATTTACATTTCCATGGCTTCCATATTGAAGTTCATGACATAAAACACTTGTTCTTTCACTTTCAACCACTTAAAACTAGCTTATTCTTTCTCTACTTCATTGTACTTCACTTTACACTCAAAACAACACCCATAACTCCCCATTTTTCATTATGACGATGCCCTATAGCCTCTAGGCTACGCCCTAAAGCACCTCCAAGGTCTACTAAATCCAGCCATTTGCATAATAACGCATTGTTTTAGTCGCATTCATGACGTTAGTGCATGTTTGGTTAAGTTAGTAAGCAATTTGGTGAGCAAAACTCCACCCTTATAACCAAAGTTTTTAATCTATTTTAATGCTTATATTATAGACCTATGAATGCTTGTTGTATATCTGTAGTGGTTGTTTGGTAGTTGGTTTGGTTCATGTTTCAAAAAAATTATCGCGTTTGGAAGTTAGTGGCTAAAGTTTATTATATTGTTAGCAAATGATTCATATATGTTGTGTTATTGTAAATCATCATGTATATATGTTCATACCCTTGCTATGTGATGTTTGGTAGTAATGTTAATGCATTGAACTTGTTTTTCGAAGTGTCCGTATAGCGATGGTCGCTATATTGGCACTTTCAAAAAATCATCTTTTATCGAAACCATTTGGTTTCATCTTCGTGCTTGAAATTGTTTTACAAGTTAAGCAAGATTTTGATTAACGATGTTTTCAAAAGTAACTAACCATTTTAATAATGAGTACTTAATTAATTATTTAATGATATGGATTAAGGTTAACTAATTACTTAGTTAATGATGTGTTTTAAATTTAACTAATTACTTGGTTAATGATTGTTTAAATTAACTAATCATTTTATTTAACAATATTTAACGATAATCATTTAATAATGATGGATCAAGTAAATCAATCAATTTTCTAATGATTTTTTTAAAATTAATTATCTTTTTAACTAATGATTTTTAAAATAAACCTATTTAGTTTTAACTTTAAGTAATCTTTTCTTTAATGATGTTTTAAAGTTGTTAATCATTTTAAATAATGATATTTAATTATTTATTAATAATTAAATAATTATATTAAAATATTACTAATTAATTGAATTAATGATGTTTTAAAGGTGATTTACCCTTTTAAGTCGAAGGCATTTAAAGTTAATTTATCAACTTAATTAATGAAGTTTCAAAGTGAATTATGAAAGCAACAAAGATGGTTTGACTTTGTCATTCATTCTAATTAATGATAATAAATTATTTATATATTTAATTAAATTAATTCTAAATAATTTTTAATTTAAATTAAAGGTGTTCAAAAGTGATTATCTTCTATTGTATTAAATGCTACTGAACTATATTCGTCAACTGAATCAATGAACTTTTAAAGTTAATTAATCAACATCATAAGAATGTGTTTAAGTTATCAAATCCTTTTTATACTAATGTTTCAAAGCTATAAACTCTTTTAACAAAGTGTTTTAGAGCTAATACTTGTAATGTGAAGCCAAGCAGGAACTCGAGTTTTTAAAAGAAAAAGTTTGATTCGTTTATGTAAATGAATTAATTTCCATAAAGCAGTTCACTTATATAAACTATTTATTTGTATAATTAGCACTAAACATCAAAGAAGTTGACTTATCGCTATTTCAAAAGTTAAGAATAATCGTGAGACATGACTTTGAGGTAACACTACCTTGACTTGTCTGATATTATTGTTAATCAAGAAATAGTACAAATTTGAATTCACTGAGTGGTGGTAAATATACAAGACTTAATTTCCATATACGATCGTTTTATATCCTCGATAGTTGGTTTCCCAGCTGTCGGTTACTTCAGCTTCTTTATTATTGTCATTCTAAGACGTTGTGTGGCCCCTTTGAGCTTTATTATCCTTTGTTAGAAATGACTAAACCCAAAGCACGAGAGGAAGCCAAGCTACGTGGAGTTTCTCTTATCAAAAGGGTATTTTCACATCTCATCTAGTTCGGATTTGGTTATGCACTTAAATGTTGAATTATTCATATACTTGGTAAGATTTGATGGGGTCCGGCTTGGTATTGTCCGAGAAGTGTCATGGAGTATACGAGCTTCTCTGAATTATATTACTAGAGTTATACTTCAAGGGTGGTGCACCTTCCTAGTCATTTGTTGGAAATTTTCCTTTCCTGATTTGATTCGAACCATTGAATCTGTTTCTCTGTAATTGCAACGGGAAGAGTCAACCACTCTCCGCGATGTTTAATTATAGGTTTTGTCTATTCTGTCAAGTTTGGACTGTTATCTTATTTTATCCATTCTGTCCAGTTTGGATTTTGTTCAGACTATTTCTATTCTTTCAAATCTGGATCTTCATATTATTTTTGCCCATCATCTATGTTTGGATTTGTTCCCTATTTGTTCTTTTTCATTCTTATGTTTGGTTGTTGTTTATGTGGGAGAAAACCCGTTCTACGTTAGCGACATGGTCCCACATATTTATTAAATACATTCCCTTTTAGTTTAGAGTTTTACTCATACTAACATATTGTCTGACCCGAGTTATTTATTTTCCCTGAATCTCAGGTACTCAATTATATTTGAGTAATCCGAGAATAGCATGTTTTTCTTTGGAGCTCTTTGAAGACTACGGACGAGCGAGAGGCCCTTAGTTATCTAGTTATTTATTTCTACTGTATGATTATGTATTTTTTTGTATCTAAAAAAGAAAAGCCAGAATGTATTGCCATCAATCTGTTAGACGCAGTGCTTTTGTATAACTTTGATAACTCCATGTAAGGAGTAACCTTTTGTACTATATCATTTTGTACTATATATAACCATTCCATTATCAGGTTATTCTGTTTTTTCTGTTCTTTATTTTACCCTATGACAACTTTCTTTTGGATGCTTAGGAAACGACACACAAATACCGAGGTTGAATTCAGTGTTGTTTCGAGGGGTCAGAATGGTGGGTCGTCGTAGTTGGTATCAGAGCTTAGGTTTAACGAACCCCTAAACGCTGGTGGGGTATATTCTCTAAGGATAGGATTAGTAATGTCCAAAGATAAATTTAAGAGTATAAATATATATTGAGTACATATTTGTTAGTGTTATAAAAATCTTGTTTTTTGATCCGTTGAGTGGTATATGATCTCTAGTCGATGTGTTTACTCAGCGTTATCGATAGGGATTTCTAAACATTTGAATAGACCTACCAATACAATATTGTTTTAAAATAGTAAATGAAATAATTTTACCTAAGAGTATATTTTATATATACAAGAATGATTTTCAAAATTAATATAGTTGTATTAATAAGTTGATTATGAAGAGACTATAATATTTTATTATTATCATTTAGGATTTTTTTAGTTATGCTCGTCTAGTTTGAGCATTGATTATTGTCGAATAATTCATAAGAGATTCTCCTTAGTAAGGTATATGTTAGGTAAATAAGAATTAGGGAACCTTGAGAACAAACCATTTGTCAATTAAGTTTCACTATTTGACTATAAGGTGTTTGGTGAAAGGGTTAAGTTAAAAATCATCTTTTAACAATGTTAAGCCGAAAGTAAACTTTTAATAAAAAAATTATCTAATCTGAATGGTAGGATAATACATTTAGAGGATAAATATTTGAGAAAAATTAGTTATAACAAAGGAGAATTATTTAAATATGAGTTTAACTAACACCTAAATTTACTATATCATATACGTGGTGCTATAAACTATTGTTGATTTTTTGGATGATAGTTAGATTTGTTTGATTGATTGTTTAAATTGAAAAAAATCTTGATATCCCATTTAAACTATTTAAGCGTCGTTATAGCAATTTCCGCTATACCATCATTTATTAAATATCATTCCCTAAACCCTTGTGTATTTGTTTGAACCTGAGCCTATGTTTTCATAAAAGTGCATGTTTAAAATTCATTAATCATTTTGATTGATGATATTTTAAATTTATTAATTGTTTTAACTAAAGACATTTAAAATTAATTAACCTTTTTGATTAATGAGATATGAATTTAATTAGATCAATTTAATTATTGATAGTAAACTTTAATAATCATTTTAATTAATAATTGTTTAAATTTAAATAATTGTTTTAACTAATAATGCTTTGAAATTTAGTTAATCATTTTAATTGATAATGTTTGAATTTAAATAAATCATTTTAATTAAGGATATTTGAAATGTAATTAATCATTTTAACTAATCATTTGAATCTAATTAATTGTTTTAATTAATAGTAAGTTTTATAAATTATTTTAGTTAATGATAGTTGAGATTAATTATTCATTTTAATTAATGATTATTTGAATTTAATAAATCATTTGATAAATGATATTTTAAGTTAATTAATTGATTTAATAAATGAGTTTAAAGTAAATTAATTAATTTGATGAAAGTGTTTCGAAAGTGATTAACTATTTTATTAAAGATAATTGATTTGTTTATTAAAGAAAATTGTAAATTTTGATTAGTTATCTTTTGTGATAGTTAATCTTGTTTTAGATTTTTATAAATGTGATTTGTTACCTTTTAGGATAATTAATGTTATTTTAAATTTAATAAAAAAATAAATTTGATTTATTTTCTTTGGAAAATTTATAAGGTTTTATGGTTTAAAAAAAGAATATTATTAATCATCCTCCAGGGCAATTAACATTATTTGGAATTTATAAAAGGTATTTAAATAGTTTTATTGTCCTTTTAGATAATAAATAATAAATAATAAATGATGGTTTTTAAATGAGAACTTTAAATAGAATTGATTATAAATAAAGCCAAGCATAATTTTTTTTAGGATTTTATTAAATGATGTTTAAAATGACTTTTTTTACTCTTGTTTTGACACACATTATTATAATTTTGTCTATCAAAATAACATTTTAAAGAGTTTTTGGAAAATTTAAAACCCTATCATTTAAAATGGTTTTAATTTTTTTTTGAGAAAAAGTAATAGTGGTATTATTTGGAAATATTTCTAAAATATAAATATTTTGGAAAAGAAATTTTAAACAGCATGACAATTTTCTTTTGGATAATTCGAGGAAAAATTTTCAATTTGCTTTGTGGTAATCTGAATAACCTTCCAAGTGACGATCGGATGTTTACTTAGGCGAACGTTGTGGAGTACTTCATAAATTATTCTTTTTATCATCATGCAATCAAAATGGGTCCAAATCCGAACGAATCCAAAGTGAGTTTCTGTAAATAAAATTGTTTGATGTTATTTCATAAAAGAAATATATGTAGTATGTTTATTTATTTTTTAAGTTCCCTCAAAGGGAATTGATTTCCAAATAAATAGTGTTTTTGAAAAAAGATTATTTTGGATCAATGAATTTTTATCCTTAGAGAAGATAAAGGATAATTTAACAGTGATTTAATTGGGTTAGATTGGATAGAAAGGTTTTGATAACATTGTTTATCAAAACCATAGTTATTATTTAAGTACCTAAGCAACGTAAACTAGTTGGTGCTATTGGGCCAGTCCATAAACATAATCCTATAACACCTTAGGGTAAAATGGATAGGAATGTTTTAATGGACATTGTTTTATTAAAACCATAACCTTTGTCTAAAACATGAAAGTGGTATAAACTATTTGTTGCTTTAGAACAACTCGTAAACATCGTCCTATTTAACACTCTAAGTTAAATAGGTCGAAAGGTTGATCCAGTTTTAAAGACCCAAATTTTTATTAGATCTTAACCTATATCGTCAAAAGTAAAATAAAATTTGCATTTGTATGTACTCTTAGGATATAGAAGAGTATTTTACAAGTAAAAGTGATGGAATAAGTTATCATTTGGTGTTTTACAAAGAGATGACTTTATAAAAAAAATTAAACTTAGGTGAAAAAGTATGAAATAATTCGTAAACAATTTGTTTATTGAATAAAATACCAAATGAAAATTTAAGTGATTCAGATATATCGGTATAATTAACAAACCAATAACTTTAGAAAGTGACTTTCAATTTTGTCTGAAGGAGCATAGGTAATCCTCTAAGCATAACCAAAGGCTGGTGAGCAAAATGGTACGCTTAGTAAACTATTTATATTCTTAGGCAATCAAGTAAGTTTTGAACCTAAGTTAAGATTTGTTCACTAGTCATTTGACAATTTAAATAATGTTGGGTGTTATATTTTTCCTTTAAGGAATTTGATTGATTGATTATGTAATCTTATATATCATAGTTTATAAAGTTAAAATTTATAAACCAAGGTTTTTGAATTGTTATTACTAGGACCTAAATCCCAATGATTTTGAAAGTAAATTTTGGGAAAATGTGAGAAATAAATGGATTTTTTTTCTAGTTGTTGTTTTAGGAGGATCAGAATACCATTTGAAGCTCCATACTATTAGAGTTTAAGATGTTTTGTTAGGAGGACCCGCTCCTTGACATTTTGATCTTGGTTTTTGATTTACTTCTCCTTTGAGAAATTTGAAAATAAATTTTTGAATATAAAACCTGGCATTTATTTCTAAATTTATCATTTCAAAATATTGGATGCATAGCATTTATTATAGAATATTCTCTGTATTTTTTTGCGTATGTTTGTTTCATTACCTTTGGGTTACATTATGTTACCTGATTGCACATGTTTGTTATAGTGTTTATATTGCATAAGTTTATGGTAGGAAAAATATAATTAATCAGGTTTACTGAAAACAAAGTAAATAAATCAATTTTCTTAGGTTGGTTATTACTTCTTCCACTCCATAATAATTTTGGGATGAAATTCTTTTAAGGGAGGAGAGTGTAACGACTCGTAATGTAAAGGCCCAAAAATCCATACCCCTCGAGTCGACCATAATTCACAACAATTCGATTCAAATTAAACGGAAAATATGAATCTTTAGGGTGAAGAAGAAAATATAGAAGAAGAAATAGAAACAAGAACACAGAATCTCACAGTCACAACGGAACAAAATATAATATATAACAACATATTTTTATACAAAAGAATCTGTAACTGTTTTACTTACAATCATCAGAGTACAATAAATACATCAAACTGGAGTGTTATAATAACCTATCCCCATACAGTGGAAATTCAGGTCAAGTACGAAAATACGTTTGAACTCCTTATGCTCGTCTCCTGAGCTCCATAGCATTGTAATCCTAAAACTATAATACTCGATCTGACCTGAGCATTATAATAAAATAACACCCGAATTAAGCTGGAAAACCAGCGTGAGAAAACACACTCAATTTGAATTATTAGTGTTGTTAAAATCCTTTGAAAAACAAAGGTATCTCGTACCGCGTCATGGTTTTTTCTCTTACGATAACCAAAACATTTTATAGAAAATCCAGTGATATTATAATAGTGTCTAAATACAAATACTTATTCAAATAGCTGAAACTGTTACATTAATCAAATTCCAGCATACTAGGCACTACAAACAAAACCGTAAGCTCGTATTGGAGAATGGATTCCAACGATGACTAGGCCCCTGGGGTACTGCCCATCACAGTACACCTCTAGAACAATATACGGAGAATCTCGCCGGGAACCCCTGCTACATAAGACCGGCCTACCCCTAACCTGGATAAACCAAATATCTTTTCATCCCGAGTGTTCCCACCCTTACCATCGAGCGCTCCATCCATGCACAACTATATCCATAATAAATAGGTTTTCGAGGACATCTAGAAAAGTTATAACATACTCTAATTGGGTGCGACCTACTAAGTCTTACCGCATCTCCTTTGTTTTAGTCATTCCTGCTTGATGAGGCTCGAGGCTACGCGTTACCTTTTAAGAAACAATTCTACTTAGAACAATCATCGTCCTCCAATGATGATGTTCTAATAGCATCTGTCCATACAAGTTGCACTAGGTCTGGACAAATCGAATCACCATCTTCATCATCTTCACGGTACTCATTCGTTACGTTCAAACTGGATCGAAGTGGTTTTAGGATAATTAATCTGATCCCGTCCTCTTCAAAACGATTAATGAAATTAATCAATTTTGATAGTCGGTTATTTAACTATCAATAAAACATCCATAAGTGGACACTAGGCCTTATTTTTATAGACCTTCAAAACATTTTCTTCAAAATATCTTTACTGAGATATATGCTCAAACTCTGTCAATATTTCTATATTTGGAAACATTTTCAACACAAACATCCATAATAGGATATTTCACCATTGTCAATACTTAGAAATATTTCCAACTTCCATTTTTATAACATTTAGAAAATATTTCTATTCCAAATCATTTCCCACTAAAAATATTTCCAAAACCTTCTTTCCAATACTTAGGAAAATATTTATGCGTATAATTTCCAAAATCATCTCAATATTAAACTTGGGAATATTTCGTAACTTATCTCATACGTCTCTGGATTTTTAATAAATCCTTCCTATGATTTCCGAACCGATTGTACTAGTTTATAATTCGAACTAACCATTTATAACTTCTTTAAATGAATTCAAATTCTTTTCGAAGTTATGCATCTAAACACTGAAAATTTCCTTAAGTCTCCAGAATTCCATTTATAAGATTTCTCTTATAAAATCTCATCCTTAAATTAAAATATGTTTACACATCTCGAGAGAATTTTATAAATAAATTTCAATCATTTCAAACTATATATATAATTATATATAATGAGCATTTTTAAAGAATAGTAATTTATTTTTATTTTTAATATATGTTTTAAGTTATTATTTAAAATATTAAACACTTTTAACAAAACATCAATAACTCATTTTTATTTAAAAAATAAAATCCCAAAGCTATTTTTTTAAAAGTTAGAATTTATTAAAATAAATACTTAATATTTGAAAATCCACTTACCGAAGTGTTTCAGTCCTAGCTAGCTTAAAATTTTATAGTTTTAAATAAATAAAATTTCCTTTTAAAAAACAACTTAACTTCTTGGCATTAATTTTTTTTTTTTTGAAACCTCAATAACCAGTTTAATTTACAAACTCCTCTCGAAGCACATCACATCACTTGTATTCCGATCTTCTTAACCATTTTTACTTCCAAAAATTGTATCAACTATTTTTCTCATCCTATTTCCATATTTTAATAAAAATTCACTCTATGAATTTATATTCCCAATTTACAAATTTTTATCGCTTACCTTAATTATAAACATCGTTTATAAATTCGTATACTCCTTTGAATTTTACTTATTTATAAAACAACCCTATTTATAAAATTTCATTTTATAAATCCATTCCTTTATAAATCGATTTATAACTTCCAATCTAATATCAAATTCAACTCCTTTTTATATTTCCAGAATACCTTTTATAAATTTTTTTATAATTCATTTTTAAAATCTCCATTTGATAATTCACAATAGTTAAGTATAACAAAAAATCAAGTATATTTTTCTAACTCAATTTCTTTAAATTAACTCCAATTCCAATATATATATTTTTATATCAAATTCCCTTGAATTCCTTAAATTTTAAAAATATATTTATATTATTTAAATTTTCAAAATTTAGGCCAATGCTATAATAGCATCCAATAATTCCAATCACTACAATAATAATAGATTATTCCACACAAGTATATACCACTACATATGAAAAATAAACAATATATTTGAGGAGTCCAATTGGATCCCTCTAACCTGTTTCCCTGCATCAACAGATGTTAATACAACATAAAAATACCAATCTCATTTTGAGAGGGATATCACGATATATAGGGTCATCCGCTATTATGCCGGGCGCATAGGGTCTCATTCGCTATAACGTGTGGGAATATCACTCCAAATACTAGTGTATATATAACTATCTTTATTAACATTCAACAGATAAAAATTTATAAATACAACTAGCATTCAACTATTTATTTTAACTGTTTAAAATAAATCCTAGTAATCCAAAAGAGTGAGAATTTTCTCACCTCAATTTTATTTACAATCCATTCCAATTTTAGTTCTATCACGTCGATTCTCCAGCTACGAATTCCACACGATTGTTTTTATTCATTTTGGACCTAGTATAACAAGTTTATTAAATAAATTTTTTTAATTACCATTTAATTTAAATAATACTTTGACCTAAAAAATTAAATTTTTAATTACCTATATATATATATATCTTAATAGCTACTTAAATATGGTCATCGCTTCCAATGCTCCGATCACTGATCCATCACACATGCTCGCATAGTACACCGACACACTGCCTTACCTTCCATCACGATTGCCACAAACGAGAATTCCTATGGCCTCGTCGAATGCTGCTTGACCCCTGACCACACACGCATGCAGCCCCAAAGCAGCCACGACCAAATCGAACGCAACTTCTACTGCTTAAATCAGTGTCGCCAACCATTAACCACCGTTAGTCATAACCCTCATCTCTCGAGCTTGAGCATGAAGGCCCTCGTGTTCGAAGCCCTCCTAGAATTGCGACTTCAACCCTGAGCAGCTTCAATGTCGTCGCCATCGCATGCTCGATCGTGTCCCTCGCGCATGCGAATGTCGCAACCCCCATATTGTCACCGCGAGCCACGAAAGTGGTATATGCAAGGAGTTTACTCGAATTCGAGATTTTTTTTCATTGGTTTGATTTGTGAATCATTGAAGAGAAAAGGGAATGTGGTTTTTGAATGTTTCTATTTTTTTATATCGAACAGCTTTTCGTTCGAAGGAAGAAAGGGGACATGATTTTATAAACGAGGGGACGTGTTGGAGCAATTACGTGTGATAGTGGAAAAGGTCAGCTCTTGGATGGAGAAGACAGATTTGAAGTGTAGAAAGAAATATACATATAAAATAAAATTTCAAAATATCTCGATTTTCGCAACTAAAAATTGTGAACCCCTAACGAGGCGTGCTGCTAGGCATTTGTAATGTTATACCCTTATTTCGAACGCAATGAAAAAGTTTCGTGTCCTAATTCGGCCGTATGGAGAAGATAGCTTATTGAAACAAATTATTATATTGAATTTTCGATATTAATTTCAACGCGTTTCTATCCCGTACGACCAAATGCTAAACCCCAAATGATATAGAATTTGAAATCCGATAATATTTAATATTACAGATCCAATGAAACTAGTTTCATCGAATTTCGAGACTGATCCTCGGATCGCTATTTTAACGCGTTGATTAAATGGACGATTTTAAAAAAATTCGAATTCTCTTGAAATTTTCAGTTCTAAAATCTTATTAACTGAATTATAATTAAAAATCCAATATTTAAACCATTTAAATATTCAAAACCAAACGATCAAAAATCCGGGTTGTTACATTCCTTCCTCCTTAAAATAATTTCGTCCCTGAAATTGCTAAGGCAGGAAAAATGCTACATACCCATTAACTTATCAAAACCCACTTAGTGAAAATCCGATATTTCACTTCTCTAATCTTTTAGTTTCACCCAAATAACTAGTTTCAATTCTAATTCCAAAATACCTTATTCCAATTATAATTTGAAATCAAATTGTCGTTAACAAAAAAATTTCTGACAACTTAAGTTTTCGAATTTTTTTGGCAAAGTCTCCTTTGTACGGAGAGCCTTTTGAAATATGACAAGAGATATAAATATATATACATTGACCCACACGGTTGGAAAACAATGTATATATATATATATATATATATATAACAATATTTATATTTTGCGGTATTTAATCTGAAAACATACCTTATTTTAGCATTTTAAAGCATTATTAAGCAATCATTTACTTCAAAAGCAATTTCGCAACCCAAATCAAGCTAAAAAATCTCCCTGTACCCATACTTACTCAATTTTAAACACATGAGTACGAAAGCATGAAACTTCAAATAACATTCCATTTATTTAACTAGGTAACACATGCATTTCATAAGCAATGAATGCTAAACATAAATTATAAGCATTTATTAGGTTTGGATACTAATTTATTTGTTTCCAATCGGTTCATATATCATTTTATTCAATCCAAATGATTCACAACTCAATTTTCTTATATCCACTTTATTTTTATACCAAACAAACCCATATCCATTCCAAATTCATCAAAAATCAATTTATTCACATTCTATTTATCCATAAAGTTTTATTTACTTTCGTTTGCGTCGAGTAACAATTTTTCTATACAAATTCGGCGCTATTCATTTTAAATAAATAACTATTTAAGCTTATAGCTATTTTAAATTGATTCCACATCAATTTATATTCAATTCTATTTCATTTCAAATTTATTCTCAATCAATTCAATTGCATTCCATTCATATCTACTCTCTTTATATTCAGATCATTTTATTTAAATTGATTTCTATTCAATCAAATTCCATTTCAATTTCAATTTCATACTCGAATTCATTTTTGAATTTATCTAATTCGTATCCAAGGCCCATTAAATTTATTTATACCTTAAACTGAATTTATTATAACTTAAGTCATCACTATTTCAGAACATTTCTATTTTATTCGACAATGTCTCCAATTCGATTTTTTTTTCAACCCAAGTTCTATTTCCAATATCCATTTTTAATCCACAATCCAATTTTAACTTAACCAAGTTAATATTCATTTAACTAATTAATTATCTAATTAGTTCACCTCCATTTTACAATTCCATATCTGAATTTTATTCAAAACTCACTTCATTTAATTTTCTCGAGTCCAATTTCATTTTATAATTCAAATTCGGATCTTAATTCCTCCACCAAAATCTCAAACTATTTTCATTTTGGTTTTACCATTCCATTTCCAGGTTATACATTTCACAAGTTATTTTTTTCACAATTTATAAATTTTATACTTGAGTATATTCAAATTATATTTTTAATTGGAGATTATACATTTATTTATAGCCTAAGTATATTTTTATTCGATCAATTCCAATTTTTATAAGCTATTCCAATTAGTTATTCATAATTCCAATTTTCATTTAAATTTTATTTCATTCAAAATCTATATCTTAAGGGAATATAATTATTTCATAATTCAAAATCTATATTTACTTCAATTTGATATTATTTCGAATCCAATAAATTCAAACTAATTTAAATTTCAATTTCTTTTTAATCAACATTTTAAAACCAAATCTGAGTTATTCATACTTAAATTAAATTTTACTCCAAACCAATTTATTTTTAATTCATTCAATTTCATTATATGTTCTAATTACTTTGCTAAGTTAACTCTCATTTCATTAATACACCACAATAATTTAATTCAAATCCAATCAATTAAATTCCTAAAATTTAGTCTATCCAACTTAACTTAAGTTGAATTCCATTTTAACCTTCTCACTTTAAATTTTATTCCAACTTTAAATTATTACACTTCCCTCCTTATAAATATCATCTTCCATAGGATTTCAAAATTTTTAATCACCCGGTATTTATTTCAAATTATTTTGAAATCAAATATATATATATATACATACACTCTTTTTGGTTTAACAAACCACTTCCTTCGAATTTCAAAATCAATCTAATTTTATCCAAAACAATTCTCTCAGAATTTTCAAATAATAACTTGTTTTCACCAAATAATCTCTACATCAATTTACTATGGTAGCAATTCGTCACTTAGAAACCCAAAAATGAACAACGATGATGTCGCGATCATCATCTGAATTATTTTCCAACAAATGAAATGAGTTCGTTGCTATAACATCTTCAAAATCCATTTAAACTAATTTTTCTGTTCAAAAATATCTACAAAATAATTATACTATTATCTATCTTCAAAATACCTTGGAAAACATTCCGAAATTCCCGGGATTTAATTTTCCAAATTCTGGTTTAAATCAATTTGTAGTTATTACCTCATTTATATAATTCATTCTCATACAGTCTCCCTTTCGTTATATATAACCATTTCTAATTTTATAATCTTATTTTGATTATATAGTAACAACCAAACACACCACTACAATAACTTTTCATAAAATGATTCTCCTTTATATCAAAATATGGTTTGGGTAAAATTATATCAAAATAATTCGTTCACTGTATAAATGCCAAGCAGTCGAGCGCCGAAAATACCAGTTCATCAGGGGTGACGAAGAAAAAGGGTAGAAGAAAATAAAAGAAACAACAACACAGAATCTCACAATCTCAATGGAACAAAATATAATAAATAATAACCGATTTTTATACAAAGGAATCTGTTTTATACTTACAATCATCAAAGTTCAACAATCAATAAATCAACCTAGACAGTTATAGTAACTTGTCCCCATATGGCGAAAATATAGCAAAGTACGAAAATATGCCTGAACTCCTCCAGCTCGTCTCCTGAGCTCTACAGCATTTAAACCTGAATCAGGAATACTCGGTCTGACCCGAGCATTATAATAGTATAACGCCCGAGTCAGTCTGGAAAACCTGTGCGAGAAAATACACTCAATTTGAATTATTAACGTTATCAAACCCTTCGAAAATTCAGTTTATAAATTTCTCTTGATTCGTATTACATCGATTATATCTCAACTTTACCACTATTCTCACATTCAAAAATTGCTTCCACTATTTCCTTACCAGACGATTCCTATAGCTTGATATAAATTCACATCGTAAACTTATATTTTCCAATTTATCAATTGACCGTCATTTTCCTTATTTATAAACCTTGTTTATTAATTTATAAACTCCTTTTGAGTTTCATTTATTTATAAAACAATTTTTTATTTTTAAAATTTCATTTTATAAATCTCTTTCTCAATAATTCCCATTTTAGTTTCAAATCTATTTTTAATATCGATTCCATCTCTTTCCCGTACTTTCAAAGTATTATTTCAAATTCCTTTACATGATTTTGTTTAAAAATCCCTATTTAAACTAATGCACGAATAGTTAAGTATAACCCAAATAAAATTTTATATATATATATATATATATATTATTTTCTCCCACTTAATTTCCTTCGAAATAATCCAAATTTCTCAATACATATTTTTATATCATAATCCCCTTTTTAATTCCTTAAATTTCATAAATAACTATTGATGTTATTTAAAGTACCAAATTTAAGGTCCATGCTATTTTTTTTTTAAATCTAATAATTCAATATCATAGCAATAATCTATAACAGATTATTTACACTAATCATATATCATTATATATGAAAATTAATCAACATTTTTGAGGAATTCAGTTGGATCCCTCCAACCTGTTTCCCTACAGGCATGGATATTAGTTAACATTAAAAATACCAATCTTACTTCGAGGGGGATATCACAGTATATAGGGTCATCCGCTATTATGCGGGGAGCATAGGGTCTCATCCACTATAATGTGTGGGAATATTACTCTAAATACTAATATATATATTTATCATTCAACCGGCAATAATTTATAAATTCAACAAGCATCCAAAATTTTATCTCAACCATTTAAAATTTAAATTTTGGTAATCCAGATGAGTGAGCATTTTTCTCACTTTGATTTTTAAATTTTCCAAATATCCATATTTTAATTTTTTTCTTCTAAAAATTCCAGTTGCCTCCAGAAAATTCCAAACCCATTCAATTGCCTAGATTTCCCAACTATGCAACACCCTCGACTTGTTTTTATTCATTTTCGACCTCATATAAATTTAATATGGATTAGTGAATTTTTTTATAAATTAAACTAAGATTAACGTAATTAAATAATAGTTTAAAAATTAATACCCATTGAAGATCTAAGCTCACGAAACTTGATCGTAACCCACGACCAATTCGAATGCTGCTCCACCTCGCCTTGGTCGGACCTCACCGTGACACCACTAGATTCCGCGATACCCACTGTCGAGGCCATGCCAGTGCCCCACGTTCGACTCAGACTAACCTAGGCTCGATCGAACTATCGATCACCTTCCCTGCCTCATGCTACGAGCCGCCACCTCCACCAAGCAAGCTCTTCTACGTTGTACCTCCTACCCCTATCGCGACCCAATACTCCACCTGCCCTCGCGACTGTACGAACTTGATCCCCTTCCAACTTCCTCGCGCCTCCACTTTCCCACCTTGACATAGCCACACCACCCATCGCAACCTCGAATGCTGCCATCACTTCCCGGTCCACGCGACCATAGGTGTGTCGCGACTTCGTGCCCCTGTAGGTTGCCATTCGACATCGCGCGATCTGCTTTCCCCCAATCGCAAACGAGGCTCACGGTTACAGTTTATCCCTCTGTTTTTTTCAATTATTTGGATTAAAGAAGACAGAGAGGAAGGACTTGCAATTTTATTTGATCTGTGCATTTCTCTTTTTTTAGAGAAGAGATTTCGTTTGAACGAGAATATGGTGGGAACTGGTTTCGAATTGAAACGAAGGGATATAGACGTGATTTAAGGTTCAGGGAAGGAGTGTTGGAGAAAGCAAAGTCTTGACTTAACAGGTTAAAATATGATTCAATTATAAATATCTCACTTTACCCAGCTCAAACTTCGAACCTCTATCGAGGTGTGCCGCTAGGCATTTATATTGTTATACCCCTATTCCGAACGCAATGTAAAAGGTTTCGAGTCCTAATTTGATCGTATGTGGTGTTGGGGATGCAGATTAAGGATCTTAAGGCAGAAATAACACTAGAGGGGGGTGAATAGTGTTTTAATGAATATATGAACTATATGACTAAATTAAAACTTTCAACACAAATCTAAACAGAATTCTAACACAGAGTGATCACAGAACATATAACAAATGCAAATAGTAAAATAAAGCAAGTAAAAGGAAAGAACACACCGGATTTTATACTGGTTCGGAATCCTCCTACATCCAGTCCTGCACCAAGGCAATATTCTTGTACAGATTTTTATAAGCCAATATCCAAATTACAACCCTCAATTTCTAAGGCCTTGAGGAACCCTCCTATCTCCGAGTCTGAGGTAAACTCTCTTGATTTACGGGACACAAGATCACCCTAATACTTTCTAATAACAATCCTTCTGAATGGATAGACTCTATGGACTTTTTGAATACAAATTAATCCTATAACTCTGAATAGCACTTTGATCTTTAGTAGAATGATGGAGAATCAAATAGAGAGAGTATCTAAATGATTTCCTATTGAGAATTTGGCCGAATGATGGCACGATCTTGAAAATATGAAGTTTTATGGACATGGAATGATGGAGAAGAAAAAGTGAAGAAAATAAGAAAGTAGTTGTTAAAAAATTCGTTTTGGAAGCCTTTATATAGATGCACAACAGTCATAACCATTGGCGAAAGGTTTTTTGAACGAATGGACACTTCCTTTGAAATTTGAATTTTGAATCCAATTGTCACCATGTCGACATGGGGTATCCCCATATGTCGACATCCCTCAGTTCAAAATTGTAGAGATGTTGTTTTGTAAAAGCATTTGAATTTAAAACAAGTTGAAACTTCTCTGAAGCAAAATAAAGTGTTTAAACAATATTTTGAGATAGAGAATGAATATAAAACATTATTTTAAATATATATATATATATATATAATTGATATAGACCGTCAATTATATAAGTAATATTTAAAATCAGAATAAGTTTTGATGTTTTAAAAATAAAAGTTTTTAAAATCAGAATGGAGGAATATTTCAAGGCTAAAACAAAGTTTGAAATTTTTTTTGGAAACATGATTTTGGAAGCTAAAACATTTTGAAAGAAGATTTAAAAACATTTTGAAAAATCTATTCAAACTGAAATTGCAAGAACCTTCCTACAGAGCTCCTCCATAGGACTCGAGAACTTGTACAAAGTAGCTTAAATGATTTTGATTTTCGTGGGTTTGTAAGCCACTTGTCGTAGGTTTGTAAGCTACTTGTCGTGGGTTTGTAAGCCACTGGTTTCGATAGAAATTGGGTTCCATCCCAAAAGAAAATTGGAAGAAAGATGAGAGTGCTATTATGAAGTTTAACAAAATACTAGAAACTTATCTTGAGATCTTGAAATCTTGATTCTCTAGAGTCTTGAATCTTGAATCTCTAATCTTCATCTTGATGCTTGAGTCTTTATACTGATCAGTCTTCGATAATACCTGCATATACTTCCTACATACATACATACATACATACATACATACATATATATATATATGAAAATGTTAGTATATATTTTATAAAGTAAATTATAATAACTATATACGGTTGTTGTCATCAAAACATCATCAACTCAGTTCCTAACAATCTTCCCCTTTTTGATGATGACAACCTTTATTTATAAAATATTCTTACCATACCATAACTCCCCCTTACTCCTTGACTTCTTCTTAAAACTACAACTTCCATTTATTCCATGACTCCCCCTTACACCAAGCACATATATTTTTTTAACTTTCTCCCCCTTTGTCATCAACAAAAAGGAATAAAAGATTTACCTGTTCTAAAGTATATATAAAATAAAAGGGTAAAGTGAACGTGTAAGTGATCAAGTGTGTGTGCATATATATAAATGTAACTTAACAATCAAATCAATATCATACATAGCAAACCAATCATGTATAGTATATGAAGTTATATACAAACCAAATCCAAATCAAACTTAAGTAAACAATCCAATCAAATCCTAATTAAATCTAAATCAAATCAAACAAACAAACAAACATACATAATGATCATACATTCCTTGGGACTTCCACCCATCCATCTTCTCCAAAGATAGGATCAGTTTTGATAACATCCCAATTATCTTTGTCGAGAGTGACTGGTGGATTTGCTTCGGGTTCGTCTTTGCTAAGGCTTGAGATCATCCAACGAAGTGCGTCGAAGTGTTTCTCTTGCTCTTTGATCATCTGCATTTGGCTTAATTCTAAATGCCTTTGATTTCTAAGTATAAAAGAAAGAATATTCTTGAAAGAAGTAAGAGTTTCTTCAAGATTTTCACTTAAATTCTTAATTGGAGAAGCCATAATTTAAGAAATAAGTTGAAGTATGAGAGGAGATGAATAAAAATGGAGGTAGAGGGGTTTTTCTGGAAGAAATAGGTATTTATAGGAGTTATTGGCCGTTCAAAATGAATTGTCACTTGGTAGTTACAAGAATTTGAAGATAGAAATTGTAACTACTTTCTGACTGTTATATGTCGACATGGGGGGATGGGGCATGTCGACATGATCTAGACAGAATGACCAAGTTGAGTTATTTTTTATTTTTAAGTTTATTTTTATACTAGTGGACTTATATAAACTTAAAATAAATAACTAACAGAGATATATAAAGCTGGAAAACAGAGAATGAGATAGCATTACTTATATTAGTTAACATTACATAATCTTAACTAAAAAAGTAGAAAATACAAAGATAGATAAACGATAGCTAGAGAGATAATGGCTAGGATTAGTTTGATGAAGATGATGATGAAGACAAGCCAAGTTTCCTGCCTATCTTCCCAAAGAACTTGTCGATCTTGGTGGAGATTTTATCCATTTTCTTGCTAATAGATCTCTTAAGAACCTTTTGGTTTTGGGCAAGTATCTTTTGGTTCTTGAGTATGGTTTTGTTGGACGGATTGGCGGGGGTATGTGGATACTCTATACTTTCCAAAGAGGTATCTTCATCTTCCTCTTCTTCAATTTCCATTCCTTCCCCTTCTTCTTCCTCTTCTTCTTCCTCTTCTTCTTCCCCTTCTTCCATCTCTTCATGAGCAAGTCTCTCTTCCTTTTCGGAAAGTGTTTCATATGGTTGAAACATGAGTGGGATTTTCATAAGAGAAATGTTCCCATGATTGAACACTTTTCTATTTACAAACTCTTCCTTTTTAACATCCACACCAAAATAATTGAAAATCCGAGTAAGGTAAATTCCATGATAAAGAGTGTTTTCTCCCATATTAAAATTTTTAGGTCTTAACTCATCCAAAATAGTTTGTGCCCAATTAATATCATATTTTCCAAAAATAGCAAAAAGAGCTTTACACACTTTTGAGGTGGGATTATTGTAGTTTCCCGACCTAGGAATAATTGTGTGTTGAATAAGAAGGTTGTCAATTCTTGCTTTTGGGCGGAAAAAGCGATTATTAAAATCCATGTGATCATCGCTTTCAAAAATGTGATGAAAAGTCTCTCGATCTGTTTCATAGATTTGAAATTCCGAGAGATTCATACCGGTAGATTTGCAACCCAAAATAGTACCCAAAATATCGGAATCCAAAACGATAAGTGTTCCTTTAACACTACTCCAAATTTGATCTTCATTTCCATTATAAAATCCACGATTTAGGTTTGCATAAAACATTTTGACAAGGTTTGGATAACAAACGAAATCATTTTGCTTGTTATCAATCAAGCTAAGAATGGAGTTTTCTTGAAAAAGTTGATCGATTTCATAAGAAGAAAAATCATCAAAAATGGCAAATTTTTTCATATTGACTTTACCATAGTTTACATAGTTTATGTAAGCTTTGATAGCCTCCGGGTCATTGAAAAGATCATTTTTGATGGATTTGGGCAGCCTCATAGTTGATGGGTTACTTGAGGAAGCCATTGATGAGTGTTTGAGAGGAGTATAAGATAATGAAGAAAGTTTGAATTATGAGAATAAAGTGAAAAGAGATGATAAGAGAAGTATATTAAATAGATTCTCTAAAGTCATGTTCTCTAGTCAAGAGGTGTCATTTTAGAATTTTGAAGTAAGTGAAAAGGTGGAGGGAAATTCAAAAGTTTGAATTCAAATTTTGAAATCAAATTTCTGAGAGGCATGCCGACATGGGGTATCCTGGCGTGTCGACATGTGCCTGTTGATTTTGAAAAGAGGTGTCTATTCCTAAAATCTAATAAATTCCTAAAATCCTAAGAAAACTAATCTATATTCTATATCTATATATAATTCCAGTAATAATATTAAATATAATAATATTAAAATATTTTAATATTTGAAATATTATTAAAATAATATTATTTTGAATTTAAAAATTCAAATTTCAAAGGGTGATTTTGAATTTAAAAATTCAAGGAATTGCAAACAAAATCAAAGCAAGCAAGCATCCAATAAAATTAAAATAAATGTGTACCTATTTTTAGATCCAAACTCCGATCGTCTTCTGATTCGAGAATAGCCGTGAAGCACAGATTTGAATTATCAGTTTTCTTCTCGTCATCACTGGATGAATCTGAATCGTCAAGAGTTGCTGCATATGCCTTCTTTCTTTTCTTTGGTTGCTCGTTGTTTGGTTGAAATGTCTGTTTGTCTGGATATGGATAATCCGTCTTGTAGTTCCTTGTTTTGTTGCAGTTATAGCATCTATCACCATTATTGTTGTTGTTGTAGTTCTCCGAAGTATTTCTGGAATTTCTTTGATCATTTCTTTTAAAGTTATTCATCTTTCTATACTTTAGAAATTTCCTGAAATTTCTGGTCATGAAAGCAATTTCTTCATCACTCTCTTGTTCTGAATCTCCAGATGTTGCTTTGAATGCGATCGATTTCTTTTCCATTGCCTTAGATTCTTTTCTCCCTTGTAGTTGAACTTCATAAGACATTAGATTACCGATTAACTCTTCGATCTTCATTTGACTAACATTATTTGCCTCTTCAATAGTAAGTGTCTTTTGATCCCATTCTGGAGTGAGTGAATTGAGTATTTTTCTGACTTGATCTTCTTCTGAGAAACCCTTTCCTAAAGCAATCAATGAGTGTACAATGTCTTGAAATCGACAATACATGTCGGAAATAGACTCATTTTCATGCATTTTAAACAATTGAAACTGGTTAGTTAATATGGAAATTTTAGTCTGTTTAACTTTGCTTGTTCCTTCATGAGTTACTTGCAAAGTTTTCCAGATTTCAAATGCAGACTTACAAACAGAGACTCTATTAAACTCATTCCTATCTAGTGAACAAAATAGTATATTCATAGCCTTAGAATTGTTTTGTGCAACTGTCTTTTGCTCAGTAGTCCACTGGGCAAAATTTGTAGTTGGTTCAACATATTCAATTTGTGTCATATTCCACGTATCTAAACTTATGGATTGTAAATAAATTTTCATCCTACATGCCCAATATGCATAATTACTGCCATTAAAAAGTGGTGGTCTGACAGTAGACTGACCTTCTACAAATGAACTAGTGTTAGTGCTTGTGTTGACAGAAGTAGTGGTGAAAGGAGTGACATTATTAGTGTGTTCTGCTATTAAAACTTTTCAAAATTTCAGATTATGAAAATAATGAAAACCAATGCTCTGATACCAATTGTTGGGGATGCGGATTAAGGATCTTAAGGCAGAAATAACACTAGAGGGGGGTGAATCGTGTTTTAAAGAATATATGAACTATATGACTAAATTAAAACTTTCAACACAAATCTAAACAGAATTCTAACACAGAGTGATCACAGAACATATAACAAATGAAAATAGTAAAATAAAGCAAGTAAAAGGAAAGAACACACCGGATTTTATACTGGTTCGGAATCCTCCTACATCCAGTCCTGCACCAAGGCAATATCCTTGTATAGATTTTTATAAGCCAATATCCAAATTACAACCCTCAATTTCTAAGGCCTTGAGGAACCCTCCTATCTCCGAGTCTGGGGTAAACTCTCTTGATTTACGGGACACAAGATCACCCTAATACTTTCTAATAACAATCCTTTTGAATGGATAGACTCTATGGACTTTTTGAATACAAATTAATCCTATAACTCTGAATAGCACTTTGATCTTTAGTAGAATGATGGAGAATCAAATAGAGAGAGTATCTAAATGATTTCCTATTGAGAATTTGGCAGAATGATGGCACGATCTTGAAAATATGAAGTTTTATGGATATGGAATGGTGGAGAAGAAAGAGTGAAGAAAATAAGAAAGTAGTTGTTAAAAAATTCGTTTTGGAAGCCTTTATATAGATGCACAACAGTCATAACCATTGGCGAAAGGTTTTTTGAATGAATGGACACTTCCTTTGAAATTTGAATTTTGAATCCAACTGTCACCATGTCGACATGGGGTATCCCCATATGTCGACATCCCTCAGTTCAAAATTGTAGAGATGTTGTTTTGTAAAAGCATTTGAATTTAAAACAAGTTGAAACTTCTCTGAAGCAAAATAAAGTGTTTAAACAATATTTTGAGACAGAGAATGAATATAAAACATTATTTTAAATATATATATATATATAATTGATATAGACCGTCAATTATATAAGTAATATTTAAAATCAGAATAAGTTTTGATGTTTTAAAAATAGAAGTTTTTAAAATCAGAATGGAGGATTATTTCAAGGCTAAAACAAAGTTTGAAAACATTTTTGGAAACATGATTTTGAAAGATAAACATTTTGAAAACAGATTTAAAAACATTTTGAAAATTCTATTCAAACTGAAATTACAAGAACCTTCCTACAGAGCTCCTCCATAGGACTCGAGAACTTGTACAAAGTAGTTTAAATGATTTTGATTTTCGTGGGTTTGTAAGACACTTGTCGTAGGTTTGTAAGCTACTTGTCGTGGGTTTGTAAGCCACTGGTTTCGATAGAAATTGGGTTCCATCCCAAAAGAAAATTGGAAGAAAGATGAGAGTGCTATTATGAAGTTTTAACAAAATACTAGCACTTATCTTGAGATCTTGAAATCTTGATTCTCTAGAGTCTTGAATCTTGAATCTTGAATCTCTAATCTTCATCTTGATGCTTGAGTCTTTATACTGATCAGTCTTCGATAATACCTGCATATACTTCCTACATACATATATATATATATATATATCTATATCTATATGAAAATGTTAGTATATATTTTATAAAGTAAATTATAATAACTATATAAGGTTGTTGTCATCAAAACATCATCAACTCAGTTCCTAACATGTGGAAGATGGCTTTTTAAATTGACCATTTAAATCTAATTCGATTAAATTATTTCTAGACGTTTGCATTCCATACGATCAAACGATAACTCCAAACACCATGAAATTTGACATCCGATAATAATACACTATTACGGATCTAATGGAATTAGTTTCGTCGAAATCCAAGACTGTCTCGGAAGGCTATTTTTAAATGTCAATTTGAATGATATATTTTTAAAATTAAACAAATCACTTTTTAATTCGATTCAAAAGGTTTTATTATCTTCATTATTATAATTATGAATTTATAAGCCTTTAAATTAATTTTAACAAGCTTAAACTCAAGATTAAATATTTTAACCAATTCTCAATTATTAAATTTAATAATTAAATTATCCAATAAATTGTTTTTATTTGAAATTCAAGTTAAAAATTAATTTGAAAATATTTAAAATAAATTAAATATTCTAATTTCAAATGACCAAAATTCTTGGTCATCAAATTCCTCCCCCTTAAAAGAATTTTGTCCTCGAAATTGCTAAGGAAAAAAGAATACTCCAAACCCATTTAATTATCAAAAACCTCCTTAATGAAAACTCGTTATTTCTCTTTTTGATATTTTAGTTTTAATCAAACAATTAGTTTACAAATCTAATTCCAAAATCCTTTATTTCGATTTCAATTTGAAATCAGTTTTCGTTAACAAACAAATTTTCAAAAATTTTGAACTTTTTTGGCAGAGTCTCTCTTGTATGGAGAGCCTTTTGCAATATGACAAGAGAGATAAATATATATACATCGACTCACACGGTCGGAAAACTATATATATATATATATATATATATATATATATATATATCAATATTTTATAGTTCGCGGTATTTAATCCGGAAACGTACCTTATTTTAGCATTTTTAAGCAAGCGGCTTATTTAACATGCAATTAGCACGATAAAAATCTAGCCACACGGCCTCCAGGTACCTGTACTTACTCAATTTAAATATGTAAGTACGAATATATGAAATTTAATAACATTTCACTTATTTAAATGGTTGAAACACATTGTTTCATAAGTAATACATGCTAAACATATATCATAAGCAAATTATAAAGTTTTGATACCCATTTAATCATTTTTAATCGATCCATATATTATTTTATTCAATTTAAATGATTTACAACTCACTTTACATGCATTAAATTCATTTTTAAACCAAACAAACTTATATTCTTTCCAAATTGATTAAAATCAATTTATTCACTTGCCATTTATTCATAGGAATTTTATTTACTTCCATCTACGTCAAAAGAAAAATATTTCCATTCAAATTTGACAATTTTAGTTTATTGTTATTTCAAATTGATTCCAACTCAATTTATATTTAATTCCACCCCATTTCCAATTGATTCTCAGTCAATTCATTTATATTTCACTCATAACCATATTCATTATATTCAAATCTATTTTATTAAGCTCGGAATCATTCAATGCTAATTTATTAAATAGCCATTTCATAAATTATTTAAGCCAAGCTTCCATTAAAATATTAACTCAAGTTAATATATTTATTTCTAACTATTCCAACTATATAACTTAAGTTCATTTCTTTTTACAACAAATTCTATTTCCATTTTAGATCGATTCTTACACAGTCAATTCCATTCTGTTTACTAATTAATTTAATTAGTCCATTCACTTCCTCCATTTCAATTTCAACTCCCATATTCGAATTCATTCTCAAATTTATTAAAATAATATTCAATGGCATATTCACTTTACTTGTACTCAAATTGGATTTATTTGCAACTCAAACCATTTCTATTTCAATCCAATTCCATTTATTCGAAACGTTTCCAATTATATTCAATTCACTTACAATCGAAGTCAAATTTTATTTATAACTCAAGTTCCATTTCTAAAAACCATTTTTAACTCACGATCCAATTTTTATTCAACCAAATTAATATCCATTCTATATTCAATTAACTAATTAAATTAGCTAATTAGTTCACTTCCATTCTTTAGCTCAATACTTGATTTTTATTTCACTTTATTAAATTCTTGGAGTTAAATTTATTTACAATTCAAGTATGGGTTTTTATTTCATTACCAAAATACCAAACTCTTTTTATTTCAGCTTATCTATTCCACTTTTAAATTTTATAAGTCACACAACTTATTTTTCCCATTTACATCAATTCTATACTCGAATATATTCACTTTTCATTTTTAACTCGAGATCTACATCACTTAATAGCTTAATATGTACTTTTATTTCATAAATTCCAAATTCTGTAAGCTTTTGAAATTTATTTATTCCAATTCAAATTTTATTTAACTTAACTTACGTTAAATTTAAACCTCATACCATTTCTTTTAATTAATTTAAGTAAGAACTCAATTCCATTCAATACCATCTATAACTCAATTCCATTCAATATCATCTATAACTCAATTCAATTTTACTTTCATTCAATTCGGATTCAACTCAAATTTATTTAACTTAGCTTAAGTTAAATTTCATCCGTCTTAATTTTCTCAAGTATAAATTCATTCCTAAAACTCAAATTCCATATTTTTATTTTCTCATTTAGAATCATTCTCAGTTTACATATTTATAACTTATTTCCTGATGATTTCTAAATTATTTAAATATAGATTCCAGAATACAAACACTTGTATTTATTTTAATTCAATTTGAAATCAATTATATACATATATATAACCCTTTGTTTCAACAAACCATTCCATTGAAATTTTAAAAATTTACCTGGTTCCATCCTAAAGCAATTCCCCTTTGGAATTTTCAAAACAAAACCGGTTTGACCAACAAATCCGAACAAATTAATTATGGAAGCAAACCGTCACTTAAAAATTTGAAAATGAATACTGATGATGCAACCCGTCATAATTAGAATTAATTTCCAACGATTGAAGTGAGTTCAGTGCTATATCGATTCCAAAATCCATTCAAAACTAATTTTTCGATTGAAATATCTCTAAAATAATAATACTATTATTTATCTTCAAAGACTTTGGAAAATGCTTCTAAAAATCTTCGAGATTTAAATTTTCCTAAATTCTGATTTGAACCCATTTGTAGTTTTTAATTCACTTTGTATAATTCGTTCTTATACAATCTAATTTATTTTTTATAGCCATCCCAAAATTTAAAAACCCTATTTGGGTTATATAATAATAACAAAATGCATCCATCTACTATAATAATTTATAGAAAATTATTCCTTTTGTATGAAAATATAATTTGGGTAAATTATTTCATTTAGCCGCTTCAAAACCATACCGTGTCAGGTTATCGTTTTAAATGTTTAAAAACACCTATCGATTTAGTGGCGTTCCATTACTTGACTAGAATTTATATACCACTCAACAGATATATCAACATAACATAAAACAATTTATATTCACTAACAAATACGTGCTCATATCTATGAATACACTCAACTCATTCTAGAGTACCACCGACTCTATCTCTGACGAGTAATCCCCACCAAAGCCAAGGTTCTCGCTCAACCTTGCGCTCTGATACCAACTATGACGAACCAGCAGGCTTTTCAACCGTCCCAGTCAGCGGCCACTTTCCGCCATGGCTTACAGTGGTACCTCGAATTTGCTTTTACGGCCAGCCTCTTGACTACAACCGACCACTACGGGACATGTAGGGGTAAAAGTCTTCAGCTTGCCACCAAACACGAAGTGAGAACCCCTATCATGATGTAATTAAGCAAATCCAATCCCGGTCTCTTCGAAACTATTAACGAAATTGGCCAATATTGATAGTCTATTATTTAACTATCAATAAAACATCCATAAACAAACATCTGGCCTTATCATAATTTTCCAAAAATATTCTTAAAATATCTTTATAAGATATATATTCAAACCTTCCAATATTTCAATAGTGGAAATCAAATTAAATTCCTAATAACCTTAATAGGATATTTCACGTCGTTTCAGTACTTAGAATATATTTTTCCCGCTTCCAATTTTAACTCATCTCTTTGAAAATATTTTCTATATTTAAAATCTCGAAGTTAACTATTTTAAAATCCTCTCCGTCCAATACTTAGGAATATTTATAAGCATCTTCCCTAAGATCTTTTATTTCCAATATTCATGGAATAGTCCATTTATTTCCGATTCTCCTATTCTTTACAGATTTTATTTGTAAACCCCCTAATATTTCCAACGTCGAATACCCTTATCCGTAACTCCAATTTCCCGTTTCTAACCTCTTTTTTATGAATTCTAGTTTATTTTTTGAATTTCTCGTATTTTAAACACTTTGGAAATTTCTTTACGCTCCCAAAATCCCACTATGAGATTCCTCTTCTAAAATCGTACTCGCTTAAAAACTTCGCTTCCAATCTTGAGAGGATTTGTAAATAAATATCAAACCTTTAAAAATTTATGCATAAAATAAGTATTTTATTTTTAAAAATGTTTAGTAAAATTTAAAATATCAAAACATTTAAGATAACATCGATAACTCATTTCCAAATCACTTTTAAATAACTAATTTATTCACAAAGCTGATAAATAAAATTAGAATCTATTTCAATAAATATTAAATATTAAAATAACTAACTTTTCGGAATATTCTAAATCTTAATTTTAGTTAAATAGTATAGTAATTTAAAATCCCATTTAAAACAATTTTTTATTTCTCGACAAAAATCCCTTATTTTTAAAAATCCAATATCGCCAAATTCAGTTTATGTATTCCACTCGATTCGTATCACATCGATTATATCTCAACTTTACCACTATTCTCACACTCAAAAATAGATTCCACTATTTCTTTACCAAACGATTCATGTAGCACGATATAAATTCACATCGTATACTTATATTTTCCAATTTATTAACTGACCATCATTTTCCTTATTTATAAACCTCGTTTATAAATTTATAAACTCCTTTTCAGTTTCACTTATGTATAAAACCATTTTTTATCTACAAAATTTCATTTTATAAATCTCTTCCTCAGTAAATCCCATTTTAATTTCAAATCTATTTTTAATATCGATTCCAACTCCTTTCCATACTTTTAAAGTATCATTTCAAATCCTTTATATAATTTTATTTAAAAATCCCTATTTAAAAAAATTCATGAATAGTTAATGTATAACCCAAATCAAATTATATATTATTTTTTTACTTAATTTCCTTTAAAATAATCCAAATTTCCCTATAAATTTTTTTATATCACAATCCCATTTCTAATTCCTTAAATTTCAAAAATAACTATTTACGGCATTTAAAGTACCAAATTTAAGTTCTTTGCTGTTTTTTAAAATTTAATAATTCAATATCATAGCAATAATTTATAATAGATTATTCACACTAATCATATATCACTATTTATGAAAATTAATCAACATTTTTGAGGAATCCAGTTGGATCCCTCCAACCTGTTTCCATGCATCCACAGATGTTAGTCAACATTAAAAATACCAATCCCACTTCGAGTGGGATATCGCAGATAGGATCATCCACTATTATGTGGGGCGCATAGGGTTTCATCCGCTATAATGTGCTGGAATATCACTCCAAATACTAATATATACTACTATATATATATCCTTCAACTTACAATAATTTATAAATTCAACAAACGTTCAAAATTTCATCTCAACCATTTAAAATTTAAATTTTGGTAATCCAAATGAGTGAGAAATTTTCTCACATTGATTTTTAAATTTGCCGAATATTCGTATTTTAATTTTTCTTCTTCTTAAAATTCCAGCTGCCTCCGAAAAATTCCAAACTCATTCCGTTGCCTAGATTTCCCGACCATGCAACACTCTCGACTTGTTTTTTTCATTTTCGACCTCATATAAATTTAATATGGATTACTGAATTTTTTCAAAATTAAAATAAGATTAACTTAAATTAAATAATAGTTTAAAAATTAATACCCATTGAAGATCAAAGCTCATGAAACGCGATCCTAACCCACGATCAATTCGAATGCCACTCCACCTCGCCTTGGCTGAACCTCATCGCGACACCACTAGATTCTGCGACACCCACTGCAAATGCCAGTGCCTCCTCGTTCAACTCAAACCAACCCAGGCTTAATCAAACTATCGATCGCCTCCCATGCCTTAGGCTACGAGCCGCCACCTCCGCCCAACAAGATCCTCTATGTTGTACCTCCGAACCCTATCGTGACCTAATACTCCACCTGCCCCCGCGACTGTATGAACTCGAACCCTTTCCTACTGCCTTGTGCCTCAACTTTCCCACATCGAGATAGCTGCACTTCCGATCACCACCTTGAATGCTCCCATCACTGGGTGTGTCTCGACTTCTTGCACCTCCAGGTTGCCATTCGACATCGCGCGATCTGCTTTCCTCCAATTGCGAACGCGACTAGCGATTATAGTTTATCCCCTTTTTTTCATTGATTTGGATTGAAGAAGACAGAGAGGAAGGACTTGCGATTTTATTCGACCTGTACATTTCTCTTTTTTTAGAGAACGAGATTTTTTTTGAGTGAGAATATGATGCGAACTGGTTTCGAATTGAAATGATGGGAATAGACATGATTTAAGGTTGAGGGAAGGCGTGTAGGAGAAGGAAAAGTCTTGACTTAACATGTTAAAATATCATTTAATTATAAATATCTCGCTTTACCCAGCTTAAACTTTGAACCCCTATCGAGGTGTGCCGCTAGGCATTTATAATGTTATACCCCTATTCTAAACGCAATGGAAAAGTTTTGAGTCCCAATTTGATCGTATGTGAAAGATAGCTTTTTAAATTGACCATTTCAATCTAATTTGATTAAACTATTTCCAGATGTTTACATTCCGTATGATTAAACAATTAGTCCAAAGAGAAATTTGAAATCCAATAAAAATACAATATTACAGATCCAATAGAACCGGTTACTCGTATCTTGAAAGGCTATTTTTAAACAGCAATTTAAACGATATATTTTTGAAATTGAACAAATCACTTTTAAATTCTTTAAAGGATTTATTATCTTCACATTAAAATTATAAATTTCACAAGCCTTTAAATTATTTTTAACAAACTTAAACTTAAGATTAAATATTTTAACAATTTCCAATTATTAAATTTAATAATCAAATTATCCAATAAATCGTTTTTATTTTAAATTCAAGTTAAAAATTAACTTTTAACTATTTAGAATCGATTAAGTATTCTGATTTCAAATGACCAAAATTCTGGTTCATTACACATACTATGTCGGTTTACCGTGTTTAATTATTTAAAAACTCCTATCGAGTTAGTGGCGTCCCACTATTCGATCAGAATTTGTATACCACTCAACCAATAAGTTAACATAATATAAAACCGTTTTATATTCACTAACAAACACGCGCTCATATCTATTAATACACTAAAACCCACTTTAGAGTACTACTGACTCTATCTCTAATGAGTAATCCCCACCAGAGCCAAGGTTCTCGCTTAACCTTCTGCTCTGATACCAAATGTAAAGTCCTGTAAATCCATACCCCTTGAATCGACCATAATTCATAATAGTTTGATTTAAATTGAACGGGAAATACGCATCCTTTGGGTGAAGGAAAAGATAGAAGAAGAAATAGAAACAACAACATAGACTCTCACAGTCACAGCGGAACAAGATATAATATATAACAATAGATTTTTATACAAAAGAATCTGTAATTGTTTTACTTATAATCATCAGAGTACGATAATCAATACATCAATCTAGAAAATTATAATAACTTGTGCCCATACATCGGAAATATAAGTCAAGTACAGAAATACATCCGAACTCCTCCTGCTTGTCTCCTAAGGTCCATAGCATTCTAATCCTGAAGCTGTAATACTTGGTCTGACCTGAGCATTATAATAAAATAACTCCCGAGTAAGTCTGGAAAACCAGCGTGAGAAAACACACTCAATTTGAATTATTATAGTTGTCAAAATCCTTTCAAAAACAAAGGTATCTCGTAAGACCGTGTCCACTGGTTTTTCCCTAATGGTAACCAAAACATTTTATAGAAAATCCAGTGATATTATAATAGTGTCCAAATACAAATACTTATTAAAAATCTAAATTCGTTACAATAATTAAATTCCAGCATACTAGGCTCTACAAACAAAACTGTAAGCTCGTATTAGAGAATGGATTCTAACGAATGCTTGGGCCATTAGGGGTACCGCCCATCACTGTACACCTCTAGAACAATGTACTGAGGACCTCACCGGGATCCTCTGCTACATAAGGCATGACTGGCTCTAACCTGGATAAATCGAATACGTTATCACCTCTGGTGTTCCTACCCTAACCATCGAGCACTCCTTCTATGCACAACATATACATAATAAATAGGTTTCCAAGGACATCTAGAAAAGTGATAACATACACTAATTGGGTGCTACCCACTTAGCCTTGCTGCATCCACTGTTTTAGTCATTCCCTATTGATAGGGCTCGAGGCTAAGCGTTACCTTTAAAGAAACAATTCTACTTAGAATGCTCATCGTCGTCCAATGACAACGTTCTGATAGCATTTATCTATACAAGTTTCCTTGGGTTTGGACAAACTGAATCACCGTCTTCATCATCTTCACGGGATTCATTCATTACTTTCAACCCGGATCGAAGTGGTTTTTGGAAAATTAAATTTGATCCCGGTTCTTTGAAACGATTAATGAAACTGGCCAATATTGATCGTCGGTTATTTAACTATCAATAAAACATCCATAAGCAGACACCAGGCCTTATTTTTATAAACCTTCAAAACATTTTCTTCAAAATATCTTTACGGAGATATATTCTCAAACTCTTTCAAAATTTTATATTTCGGAAACACTTGTATCCATAACAAGATATTTCACCGTTCTCAATACTTAGAAATATTTCCAACTTCCATTTTTATAACACTTAAAAATATATTTCTATTCCAAGTCATTTCCCACTAAAAATATTTCCAAAACCTTCTTTTTGATGCTTAGCAAAATATTTATACGTATAATTTCCAAAATCATCTCGATATTAAACTTGGAAATATTTCATAACTTATCTCATCAGTCTTTAGATTTTTGATAAATCCTTCCTATGATTTCCAAACTGATTATATTTGTTTATAATTCCAACAAACCTTTTATAACTTCTTTAAATGAATTCGAATTCTTTCCGAGGTTATCGCAAATATTGGATATTTCCTTAAGTCTCTAGAATTCCTTTTATAAGATTTCTCTTATAAAATCTCATCCTTAAATTAAAAACTGTTTTCAAATCTCGAAAGAATTTTATAAATAAATTTTCAATCATTTCAAACTATATATATATGTATAATGAGCATTTTTAAAGAATAGTAATTTATTTTTATTTTAAAATATGTTTTAATTTATTATCTAAAATATTAAACACTTTTAATGAAACATCAATAACTCATTTTTAGTCAAACAAATAAGTTCCCAAAGCTGATTTTTTTAAAAAAATTTAAAATTTACTAAATTAAATACTTAATATTTGAAAATCTATTTACCGAAGTGTTTCAGTCCTAGCTAGCTTAAAATTTTATACTTTAAATAAATAAATTTTCCTTTTAAAAACAAACTTAACTTCTTAGGATTAAATATATATATATATATATATATATTGAAACCTCAATAACCAATTTGATTTACAAACTCCTCTCGAACCACATCACATCACTTCCATTCCGATCTTCTTAACCATTTTTACTTCCAAAAATAGTATCCACTATTGTTCTCACCCTATTTCCATATTTTAATATAAATTCACTCTATGAATTTATATTTCCAATTTAGCAACTGATATCGCTTACCTTAATTATAAACATCTTTTATAAATTCTTATACTTCTTTGAATTTTACTTTTTTTTTATAAAACTACTCCATTTATGAAATTCCATTTTATAAATCCATTCCTTTATAAATCTATTTATAACTTCCAATCTATTTTTAATATCGACTTCAACTCCTTTTTATATTTCCAGAATGTCGTTTATAATTTTTTTATTATAATTCATTTTTAAAATCTCCTTTAATAATTCACAATAGTTAAGTATAATCAAAAAATCAAATATATTTTTCGAACTCAATTTCTTTAAAATAACTCAAATTCCAATATATATATTTTTAGATCAAATTCTGTAACAACCCGGCATTTCGTACCGATTAATTATCGTCTTTGGACGATTACCTTTCCTAGCTAATTGCTGTTTGGAATTTTTTAAAACCAGTTTGAAATTCTCCTGAAAAATTTATTAAATGTTAAGTGGGCTTTATAAATTAAATCGTGGTCCATGTTTTGATTTGGGTCATGATTATTATTAAGGGTTGATAACCCGTTCCCCTTTCTTTTATTTTTTTCTCTCATTCGAAACCCTACACTAAAACAAACAAACGAAAAGAAAATTAATAATGGCGGCTGCCGTTCGTTCCTCCTTCGATCCAAATTAGGGCTTCGTGCAATTCGCGACTTCAACTGCTCAATTTAACTCGATCCCTTGCTCTATCGGTTGCTCGTCGCTGGGATGCTTCGGAACTGGGTTCAAGTTCCTCTTCGCATCGTCTAAGGTGAGTAATTCTAACATCTAATTCGAAATTTATTTGGTATGTTGGATTTTGGTTCACTGGCTTGTTTTTGATTTCTGATCTGAGCTTGTTAGCTCCTTTCTGCTGCATTTTTTAAACCATAACTTGAAGTATTTGTATTCTGCTGTCCTCTTGAAAACTGCTTCACTTGAAAACTTCTGCATTTTTGAAAATCAGAACTTTGAAAGTGATCTTTGGTTTTATTAAACTGTTGACCAATCTGAACATTGAGTTTTGATTTCCACGATATATAGAAACATATGTGTGTTGAGATTTGTTGGTTTTGCTTGGTCTGGACTGAACTGGTACCATGCTAACCTTGTTCTTTAACTTGAACTAATGCTCCAAGTCCTTTGTATATCATATTACTGCCTATGTTTCTCTTGTACGTGCCTGATGCATTCACTGTTTTTTCTTGATGGACTGCCTATGTGTACCGCCGTGTTTCTTGCACTAGCTTGTCTACATTTTGCTGAACCTGGTTCTTGTTTGTTTTGTTGGTTGCTTGGCCCTGAGTTGAATCCAGTCGATGACTCGGGTTTGACCTTGTGCCGCGTCCATTTTTGGCTTGTCTACATATCTGGCTGCACTTGAGTATGAACTTGCACTTGAGTAGTTTCTTATACCAAACCCTATGATGCATGTATGTTCATCCTGGTATATGCATTTCTTGGTCATGTTATGTTGTCTGCTATCTTCATGTACATGTATACACTTGTTGTATATTTGAGCATTTGGGATGCATTGAGCTCGTGTGGTCTTCATTTATGTGCAGTTTGCATTTATATTTCCTCTGACCTTTTGGGCATGCAAACATCATTTCATGTTGTCCCTTACTGTAACATGTTGCCACTCGTACACACTTTGATTTGAGCTGCATTGTTTATTAGAACTGTTGCATACGTATTTATCCAGTTATCTTGTTGGTATGTACAGTGCCTTCCCTGTTCACTGATGCATGCCTTTGGCTGTTGACATGTGCATTTCCTGTGTACTTCACTCTTGAAATTCCATGCATGTAGCTTGGTTTGTGTTGTCTTATGGTATTTGCATTGTGCCCGACATGATGCTCACTGTTGCTTGTTGTCATGTTCGTTGTGTCACTTGCAATCTATAGCCTGCATTCCATTTTGATTCTGGCTGTACACTTCTCTGTGTTTCCTTGTTTGCCCGTGACCTTTGTGTCCATTCCTTGGTTCACCTGTTTATGCTATGTTGAACTGAACCTGACATATTACATTTATGCATTTCCCTTTGTTTCATATTTTATGATTTTTGGCTCGCGAAATACCTATGTTGATCTTCATGGGTGTGCACACTCTTTCACCTTCCTTGTGCACGAGTCATTCCCTTTTGCCTGCACATGTGCAGTTGTATAATTGGTTTATGACACGTGCACTTGAGTTGAATCTGGAATTCGGGTTTGACCTTGTGTTCGATTGTGAACTTTCATTGTGTACATATGTGCACATTGTCCCTATCTGTCTACTTTGACCACCGAGGCCGTGGCATTGATATTTGAATCTTCATGGATTTTGGTTCGTTGATCTTTTGGGTACATCATCACTGTAGTGGCAAGGCAGTGCACGCAAGCGTGAACTGCAGCCACACGGTATTGAGTTTTTGTGTACATCATCACTGTAGTGGCAAGGCAGTGCACGCGAGCGTGAACTGCAGCCACATGGTATGGCTTTTATGAAATTCTATTTTGTTTTGATTTATTGATCTTTTGCTTATTCCATATGCTGTAGTGGCGAGCCAGTGCACGCGTACGTGTACTGCAGCCCTACTCGAATTAATATTTTAATTGATATTTCAATTGTTTGAACTTATTTGTTTATTCAATTAAATATTCTGAATTGCACTCTGATTTGGTTTAATTACGGTCGTCTATTGGTTACTTAATTATTATTGCTTCTGTGCACTAATAACTGAGTTTGAATTAGACTGACCCGAGTATTATTTTCTTTTGAATTTAATACTCGGGTCAGACCGAGTATTTACAGGTTGTAGATTTTTAGCTGTGGGTTGTTGCTTGAGCTATGAAGTCACTTCATATCTTTCGGAGTACTCGTGTCATATTTATGTATTCATGTATATTATTGTCAATAATTGTGACGACCCGTCTTTCTCAGCCCCAGAAAGATGTTCCATCATTAAGAAAGAAAGGGATAGAAATAGAAAAGAGTAGAAAGAAAGAATAACAACATCAGAATCTCACAGCGGAATGGAACAAAATATAATACATCACATAACTATTACATAGTTATACATACATCAGAGTCTTACAATATCAGATAACAGTACTGTCATATACATACATGTCCATACATACATCCAAAATATAGCATACACTAACTACACAGCGGAACTACATATATAGATACATACGTCTGGTCTTCCTCCTAAAAGAGCTCCTCCAGAAAGTCAACACTTCCAATACCTATCACTTGGCTACTCGTAAAAATTTGAGTACCCAAGAGTTTATGAAAACATAAAATATAAACTCCGGGTCAGACATGGGTCTGGTATGAGTAAACAGGTTAAAATTGCTTAACTTTGAAAATCATTTGAAAATAAAGGTATCACGTAAGACTTCCCACAAATAAATACGGGTAAGTTTTTACCTTACGCTAACCAAAACATTTTAGAGGAAATTCTGTGATATTATAATAGTGTCTAGGGTTTTCAAGTAAAATACAGAAATAGCTGAAATGCTTACATCTCACATTTCAACATAATTGGGCACAATCAAATCGTACGGCGCTTATTGGAAATTGGATCCCATACAATGGCAGGGCTACTGGGGTACCGCCCGTCACAGTACGGGGCCTAGATCACCGTAACGAGGATTACTCCCTTCATCCCCTGCAACACAAGGCCGGAACCATTCCTTACTGAACAGTCCCGAACAAGATAACCCCGCAGTTGTGGCCAACAACTGCCCACTAAGCCGAAATAAAAAGGGACATCTAGACAGGGGAAAATCTTGTCCTGCTTGGGCATGACCCACCTAACCTTGCTGCATCTCCCCTGCTTTAGCCATTCCCGGTTGATGAGGCTTGAGGCTACGATTACCTTTATTGAACAATTCACTTAGAATGCTCATCGTCCGCCTGACGATGTGTTGAAAGCATTCAATCCATACAAGTTCGTTCCGGGTTCGAACGAAACTGAAGGCATTATCTCGTTACACTCATTTTGGAATCGCCCTCAGAATTAACGACGATAACCCTTGCATTCTGAAACTCTATCTCGATCACCATTGGATAAGTCACGACCTATCGTTTAATTTGGATCTATGTGGTTTTCGGAGAATCAAAATTGATTCTTTCGATCCCGGTCTCATCGGATCCAAACGCCATTTTAAGGGCCAAGTTGTCTATTTAACTTAACAGTTTAATTAAATATCAGAAATTAACATAACAGATATATCAGATAAACCATATACAGTCAACACAGATATCCATAATGTATCACACATATCACAGAAGTATCATCAACAGATATCACAGTCAACCAAACAGAGTTATCAATGCATATCAAACAGTTTGGTTTTACTTAACTAAATTATTTGCTTAAGTATAAACTATTTTATTCTGTAAATTAATTACTGATTAATTAGCTGATTAACGATTCATTAATTAATTAGTTAATCATTAATTTGTAATTTATAAATTATCTAACCTTTACTTAATTATTTATCTATTCATTAACTATTTCTCAATTAAACAAATAATTAGTTAATTCTTAATTATCACTTAATAATCAATGACTTACTTATTAAAAGGAATTAATTGTTTAATTATTACAAATCACTTTAATTATCAATTTAATTAAAATGTAATATCTTTAATTAATCTCGTATGTTAACTTCCATTCACTATCTAACTTTTTAATGATAAGCTTATGTTCTTGATATTTTATTTGATTAAATATTTATTTCAAAATCAGCTTAAAGTTATTAATTTAAAAATTCAAGTAAAAATTTTAATCAACATTCCACTATTTACTGACCAATCTTCTACCTTTATATAATTACTTAAATCAAGTCTTGAATTAAAACATTAGCTTAATAATTTAACATTTGTTTATTGATCCAGTAACTCACCTGTACACATCAGTGCAGGCCCATTTGAAAGCACCGAGACAACATCGTACATTACTCGAGAAAAACTCGAGTTTCCCCGCGTCTCACCCGTGTTACTCTCCCCTTCCATTTCTTCTTCTTTCCAGTTCTTTCTTCTTCTTCTTGTTTTTTTTAGTTAAGTGATAAACGTTCAGCTGTAACTCTCTCGTACGCTACTCGGAGGATACACAGAGATTACTCGAAGCATCCTCACCCATGTCTCGAGCAACCCCATACGATAACCCAGAACCCAAAACACCTCCCTGATCTTTGAACCCCACTTCGCCACCGTGCACGTGCACGGTGGTCTCCCTCCCCTGCGGCAACTCGCGTCCATCCCCACAAACCCCAAAACACCCATAGATCCAACATCTAAACTCAGTTTCGATTTCAAGATGAAACTAAAAAAAAGACCTGATGCTCGAAAACAACAACAGCTATGCCGCTGTCAAAACGGTCGCGTGATCGCCACACATCACCAGAGGTGATGAAACTCCTCCAATACGTCACTCACACCCCCCTCCAACTCCTCCTGAAGTCGCGTGCCACTCGGTTGACAAAAAATGCCGCAACTCATATTTTACAGAGCATGAAAAGATATTAGCACTAAACCCTATTCTTGATCCAAACTCGAAATCTATGAATTTGAAAAATAATTAGACATTTTTCTAGTGTTAATACGACTTTAATCCTGCTTCATTCCAAATTCCAGAAATTAAAATTCACTCAATCTCCCAAATTTGACAAAAATCAGTAAAACTCCTTTTTAACAACTGCTCTGAAAATCTTTGTGTAAAAATCTTAATTTTCATGTTAAAAATCATAATTCCTTGTAGGAAATCTAAATATGTTATTGA
The DNA here is from genome assembly GCA_030765085.1 of Allium cepa. Classification (NCBI taxonomy): domain Eukaryota; kingdom Viridiplantae; phylum Streptophyta; class Magnoliopsida; order Asparagales; family Amaryllidaceae; genus Allium; species Allium cepa. The sequence continues at coordinate 560,987,032 of CM060932.1, forward strand.
AATTTCAAATTTAAACATTTGAATTTTTCACTTTGATTTCTTGTTTACCTGTAGGTTGAAATACAGTATGTACAATCATACTGTCTTAATTTTCCATCATGTTTGCAGGCCTTGTTTGTAAACTAAACAAACTTGAATTTTCACAATAAACAATTCAAATGATTTTATGAATAAGTATTTTAGGTTTCTTGGCTTCATTTTGTTCAAAACTTAAATTTACTGAAGAACAAACTATAAAAGTTCCCAATGTAAACCAATATACACAGAGTAGTTTGCTTAAACTATATCAAGCACAGATCATTCATAAAGTAACTATACAAGCTAAATTTGGAAATCAGTTTTGTTTACTCACCTAAAACTGTTAGTTGAACAGAAAGTATGTTGAAGAACTTGCAGATGAATTTCTCTGAAACTTTCCTTTGCTTTTCTCTGTTTCACAGGTTTGTTTTTAAAACTAAAGTTTATATAAACAAACTAATGACATAAAGATGGATATATATAAGTTAAAGCTACTGAATAATAGGTTGTAACTGGACAGTTCCTTCTGCATTGTCACTCTTTCTTTTTATTGGTTAAGATAGTATATACTGCAGTGAAACGATATAGGAGAATTCGGCTATGTACTTAGTTGAACAAGAAGTTAGGCTAATAAATGTTTATGTTATTAATTATGACAGCAACTAATTAATGGTTACTGACAGTTTTCTATTAGTACAAAGATATTTATGTGTTTTCTTACTTTGTTGAATAAGACAATATCACTATTTCGGCCAAAACTGTTTAGCAAGCTACAGGTTGTATTTTCTTTATTTTTTTTATTATTATCTTTGAGTTGAAAAATTGTTTTGTTATTAAAGTTTACTCTGATTCCTTAGGTCTGAATATTTTTATTTGTTAACTATAACCTGTCTTGTTTCCTTGCACTTGCATATGCAGGTTATATATTTTACAATCTTCCTGATATGATTTTATTGTCAACATGTTTTTGTTTACTTATTTTGTTAGTTATATTCTATATGAAATCTCATACTTGTTCAAATGATGTTTTAACATTTTATTTAAGGTTGTTGTGTTGTACAAATGTGGATGTTGAAGATCATTGTTTGTCTAAAAATACTTGTTTTTGTATATTGCACGTTATAATTTATATGTTGTATTTTTATGTTACTTTAATTACATTTATAATGTATGTTTGTGTTTTATACTAATTTTGCACTTCCATATTTATGTGAAATAATTTCATGTTTGTTTATTTTAAAACTTATCATATTAAAAAGTAAAAGGGTATTCATATTTTTTTTTAAATATCAAATAATGAATCTTTGATTTAATTCTATTGAATAAATCCTATTTTGTTTTAAATGGTTTTGAAGTATTTAAATTTTAAATTTCAAATCAAAATTTCCTTTTATAAACATATATAACTGTTAAATATTTAATATCTCATCAATTTAAATATTGACAAGCTTATATTTGATTTAATTTAGATTAAATATTTATTAAAATATATCGTCAAAATTCCGGGTCATTACATTCCTCCCCCCTTAAAAGAATTTCGTCCCCGAAATTTAAACAACGGTAAATTCAAAAGCTTTTATATTAACAATCCAAACATACATATCATCCATACAATAGCAAACAAACAAACAGTCTATACTAACAAACAACACTAGTTATCCGAACATAAACCCGGATAAGCACTCCTAAAACTATCGAGAGTTTCCCAGGTACAATCTCTGGGATCCTCACTCCATTGCACCTTGACGAGTTTCACCACTTTGTTTCTGAGTTGCTTCTCGTCTCTGTCCACAATTTGAACTGGATTTCTGACCACAGTTAAATTGGGTTCCACTTCCAAATCTTCTTGAATTACCGGTTCTACAACCAGTGACGGATCATGAACAAATTTTCTCAAATGCGATACATGAAACACATTGTGAATCCCAGACATCCGTTCTGGTAATTCAATCCTGTAGGCCACAGTTCCAATTCTCTCCAACACTCGGAATGGTCTAATGTATCTCGGAGCAAGTTTTCCCGTCTTTCCGAATCTTATAGCACCTTTAATTGGGGAAACTTTAACAAAAACCAAGTCTCCGATCTCAAATTCTAATGGCCTTCGCCTTCTATCTGCATATTTCTTCTGACGATCTTGAGCAGCTTTCATTCTTTTCTTAATAAGCTCAACCTTCACAGAAGCTTCACGAATAAGATCGGGTCCGAGCACAAGACGATCCTTCGATTCAATCCAACAAGATGGAGATCTACACGGTCTTCCGTATAGAGCTTCATAAGGAGCCATCTTAATACTTGCTTGATAACTGTTATTATAAGAAAATTCCACTAAATGAAGATGGTCCTCCCAAGATCCTCCAAAATCTAAAACACAAGCCCGTAGCATATCCTCAAGAATACGATTCAGCCTCTCTGTCTGTCCGTCTGTTTGAGGATGGTAGGCTGTACTTAATCTCAAATCTGTTCCCATTGCTGATTGCATAGCTTCCCAAAATTTGCTAGTGAAAATAGGATCACGATCACTTACTATGCTGACTGGGAAACCATGCAATCGAACTATCTCCTTCAAGAAAATTTCCGCCAAAGAAACTGCAGTACGGGTTGCCTTTACTGGTATAAAATGGGCACTCTTAGTTAAAAGATCTACAATAACCCATATACCGTCATTTCCTTTCCTGGTTCTAGGCAAACCATCAATAAAATCCATTGAGATCATTTCCCATTTCCAATTCGGAATTTCCAGAGGTTGCAATAGCCCGGCAGATTTCTGTTGATCACCTTTAACTTGTTGGCAGATGGCACAACTGTTCACAAAAGCAGCTACATCCTTCTTCATATTCGACCACCAGAAAACTCTCTTCATATCTTTATACATCTTCGAAATTCCTGGGTGATTATTCAATTTAGAACGATGACACTCAGCTAAAACTTCTTGTTACAGTCCATCAATATTAGGCACACACAAACGACTATTAATCCTTAGAGTACCTTGACATGTGAATTCCAATCATCTTTCTGTATCAATACTGCACCCAATCCAACTAAACATGCATCCGTATATACTTCAAATTTTCTCTTCCCATCCAGAATAACAAGTACTGGTGCACTGGTTATCCTTGTCTTCAGTTCCTGAAAAGCTTCTTCCCACTGAGGTGTCCATTTCAATTTGGTTTCTTTCCTTGTTAGCTTAATCAGATGTGAAGAAATCTTGGAATAATCCTTAATAAATTTTCTGTAGTAGCCAGCCAAACCAGAAAATTACGAACTTCCATCAATTGCTTCCATTCTAGAATAGATTCTCCTTTCGTTGGGTCTACAGAAATACCTTCACCAAAATACTGTGTCCCAAAAATTTAACTTCTGATTTCCAGAAATGGCACTTTGAAAATTTTGCCTTCAACACATGCTTCCTTAGAGTCTCCAAAACAATTCTTAAATGTTCCCTGTGCTCCTCTTCGGATTTGGAATAGACCAAGATATAAGCAATGAATACCAGCACAAACTTATTCAATACATCCCTAAAGACTCGGTTCATGAGATCAACGAAATAAGCAGGAGCGTTGGTTAATCCGAACGGCATAACCAACCACTCATAGAAACAATTCGGCCCCCTAAATGCAGTCAAGGGAATACTGTCTTCAGCTACCCTCAACTGGTGGAAACCTGAAGCTAGATCCAATTGAGAAAAGATAGAAGCACCATGCAACTGGTCAAAAAGATCATCGATGCGAGGAAGAGGATATTTATTACGGATAGTCACTTTGTTCAATTCTCTATAATCCACACAGAACCTCAGTGATCCATCCGATTTGGTCACAAACACTGCCGCTGAACCCCAACAAGAAAAACTAGGTCTAATCAATCCCTTCTCTAAAAGATCCTGCGTCTGCTTAATCAACTCTTCTCTTTCCCTGGGAGCCATTCTCCTACTGGGTTGAATTACTGGCACAGCTCCTGGAATCAAATCAATACGGAACTCTATCTCTCGATGTGGTGGCAAAAACTTAACTTCTTCAAAAACATCAGCAAAATCCCGAACCACATCAATAACTTCAACACTCTCTTCAGATGTCTCCATTCCATGCAGAAGACTGCTCAAGTGAATTTTAGAATTATCACACGACACTCTGGCAATTCTAGCCAGATCAGTTTCCAACGAAACTGTTCTCTCATCACAATTCAAGACGGCTTTATACTTATCCAGCCAATCCATACCCAAAATAAGATCAAATCCCTTAAAATTCAACACATACGGGTCACAAGAAAAACTATGGGATAGATAAGAGATCTTCAAGTCCTTACAGATAGTGTCTAATTTAGTCACCCCTCCTATAGGATTAGATACCAAGATAGAACTATCTACAGAACTAGGAGCAAGAGAGAACTTTTCAACAGAGTCCAAAGAAATAAAACTCAAGGAAGCACCCGAATCAAACAAAACTCTAATATACTTTCCATTTAAAAGTAAAGTACCTTCTAATACTCCTTTGCCCATCGAAGGAGAAGATGGTCCGGCTTCCAAAGCAAAACTTTATTCTGAGGTGCTCTCTGTAGAAGTGGACAGTTCTTGATCATGTGCCCTAGCTGATGACAATTAAAGCACAATGATTTTTGAACCATAGCTGATCCTGGGCCACTCTGATGCGGTTGCTGTTAATGGAATCCCTTTCTAGGACACCTATTTGCCAAATGCCCTTCCTGATGACAAATGTAACACTTTCGGGGTCCGTTGTTATTCCCAGGTTTCTTCTTATTCGGTTTCCTCCATTTAGGATCGAACTTTCGCTTATTCGAATTAGTGGAATTCCCACCTGAAGCTGCAGCTGGAGTCCCCGGCTTCTTACTCATCAAACTTTCATACCTCAGTGCCATATCAATCAAATCAACAAAAGATCCCTTCAGAAGCACTGTCAACTTTCCATGGAATTCAGGCCTCAACCCTTGCACAAATTTCTCATTCTTTTTCAGAGGAGTATCGATGAGTCCTTGACCATAACAAGAGAGCTCGTTGAATCTGATTTCATATTCCGAAATAGACATACTACCCTGCTTCAAATTCAGAAAATCCTGATACAGTTGAGTTCTCCCTGCTGTCGGTACATACTTCTCTTCAAACAACTCCTTGAATCTGTCCCATGAAATGTCATCCTCAGAAATATTTGCAATAGTTGAATCCCACCACGCTGCTGCACCACCTTGCAACTGCCACGATGCCATATGCCTCTTACGCTCATCAGACAATCTCATGCTCTTGAAAATGCGCTCACAAGAGCGTAGCCAGTCCTGAACTTCAATTATTGACTCCGAACCTTTGAATGGTTGACCTCCAAGATGTTTGAAATCCTTGCATAAGGCTGCAAAGCTAACTTGAGATGGTACTGGGTTGACAGCCTCACTAACATTCTGACTCCGTCCATTATCTGTAGAAGTACTGGCCCTAACTCTGTCTCTTCTTCCTGAACTCATGTCGGTCACCTGAAAAGGTAACTCAACCAATTTAGATAGATATATATATATATATATATATATAATATTATATGAAAATACAAATACGCACTCTCTAGAGAACTATAACACTAGAGCCTAGGTACTCGCTTTACCTAGCGCTCTAATACCAACTGTGACGACCCGTCTTTCTCAGCCCCAGAAAGACGTTCCATCATTAAGAAAGAAAGGGATAGAAATAGAAAAGAATAGAAAGAAAGAATAACAACATCAGAATCTCACAGCGGAATGGAACAAAATATAATACATCACATAACTATTACATAGTTATACATACATCAAAGTCTTACAATATCAGATAACAGTACTGTCATATACATACATGTCCATACATACATCCAAAATACAGCATACACTAACTACACAGCGGAACTACATATATAGATACATACGTCTGGTCTTCCTCCAAAAAGAGCTCCTCCAGAAAGTCAACACTTCCAATACCTATCACTTGGCTACTCGTAAAAATTTGAGTACCCAAGAGTTTATGAAAACATAAAATATAAACTCCGGCTCAGACATGGGTCTGGTATGAGTAAACAGGTTAAAATTGCTTAACTTTGAAAATCATTTGAAAATAAAGGTATCACGTAAGACTTCCCACAAATAAATACGGGTAAGTTTTTACCTTACGCTAACCAAAACATTTTATAGGAAATTCTGTGACATTATAATAGTGTCTAGGGTTTTCAAGTAAAATACAGAAATAGCTGAAATGCTTACATCTCACATTTCAACATAGTTGGGCACAATCAAATCGTACGGCGCTTATTGGAAATTGGATCCCATACAATGGCAGGGCTACTGGGGTACCGCCCGTCACAGTACGGGGCCTAGATCACCGTACCGAGGATTACTCCCTTCATCCCCTGCAACACAAGGCCGGAACCATTCCTTACTGAACAGTCCCGAACAAGATGACCCCGCAGTTGTGGCCAACAACTGCCCACTAAGCCGAAATAAAAAGGGACATCTAGACAGGGGAAAATCTTATCCTGCTTGGGCATGACCCACCTAACCTTGCTGCATCTCCCCTGCTTTAGCCATTCCCGGTTGATGAGGCTTGAGGCTACGATTACCTTTATTGAACAATTCACTTAGAATGCTCATCGTCCGCCTGACGATGTGTTGAAAGCATTCAATCCATACAAGTTCGTTCCGGGTTCAAACGAAACTGAAGGCATTATCTCGTTACACTCATTTTGGAATCGCCCTCAGAGTTAACGACGATAACCCTTGCATTCTGAAACTCTATCTCGATCACCATTGGATAAGTCACGACCTATCGTTTAATTTGGATCTGTGGTTTTCGGAGAATCAAAATTGATTCTTTCGATCCCGGTCTCATCGGATCCAAACGCCATTTTAAGGGCCAAGTTGTCTATTTAACTTAACAGTTTAATTAAATATCAGAAATTAACATAACAGATATATCAGATAAACCATATACAGTCAACACATATATCCATAATGTATCACACATATCACAGAAGTATCATCAACAGATATCACAGTCAACCAAACAGAGTTATCAATGCATATCAAACAGTTTGGTTTTACTTAACTAAATTATTTGCTTAAGTATAAACTATTTTATTCTGTAAATTAATTACTGATTAATTAGCTGATTAACGATTCATTAATTAATTAGTTAATCATTAATTTGTAATTTATAAATTATCTAACCTTTACTTAATTATTTATCTATTCATTAACTATTTCTCAATTAAACAAATAATTAGTTAATTCTTAATTATCACTTAATAATCAATGACTTACTTATTAAAAGGAATTAATTGTTTAATTATTACAAATCACTTTAATTATCAATTTAATTAAAATGTAATATCTTTAATTAATCTCGTATGTTAACTTCCATTCACTATCTAACTTTTTAATGATAAGCTTATGTTCTTGATATTTTATTTGATTAAATATTTATTTCAAAATCAGCTTAAAGTTATTAATTTAAAAATTCAAGTAAAAATTTTAATCAACATTCCACTATTTACTGACCAATCTTCTACCTTTATATAATTACTTAAATCAAGTCTTGAATTAAAACATTAGCTTAATAATTTAACATTTGTTTATTGATCCAGTAACTCACCTGTACACATCAGTGCAGGCCCATTTGAAAGCACCGAGACAACATCGTACATTACTCGAGAAAAACTCGAGTTTCCCCGCGTCTCACCCGTGTTACTCTCCCCTTCCATTTCTTCTTCTTTCCAGTTCTTGCTTCTTCTTTTTTTTTAGTTAAGCGATAAACGTTCAGCTGTAACTCTCTCGTACGCTACTCGGAGGATACACAGAGATTACTCGAAGCATCCTCACCCATGTCTCGAGCAACCCCATACGATAACCCAGAACCCAAAACACCTCCCTGATCTTTGAACCCCACTTTGCCACCGTGCATGTGCACGGTGGTCTCCCTCCCCTGTGGCGACTCGCCTCCATCCCCACAAACCCCAAAACACCCATAGATCCAACATCTAAACTCAGTTTCGATTTCAAGATGAAACTAAAAAAAAAGATCTGATGCTCGAAAACAACAACAGCTATGCCGCTGTCAAAACGGTCGCGCGATCGCCACACATCACCAGAGGTGATGAAACTCCTCCAATACGTCACTCACACCCCCCTCCAACTTCTCCTGAAGTCGCGTGCCACTCGGTTGACAAAAGATGCCGCAACTCATATTTTACAGAGCATGAAAAGATATTAGCACTAAACCCTATTCTTGATCCAAACTCGAAATCTATGAATTTGAAAAATAATTAGACATTTTTCTAGTGTTAATACGACTTTAATCCTGCTTCATTCCAAATTCCAGAAATTAAAATTCACTCAATCTCCCAAATTTGACAAAAATCAGTAAAACTCCTTTTTAACAACTGCTCTGAAAATCTTTGTGTAAAAATCTTAATTTTCATGTTAAAAATCATAATTCCTTGTAGGAAATCTAAATATGTTATTGAAATTTCAAATTTAAACATTTGAATTTTTCACTTTGATTTCTTGTTTACCTGTAGGTTGAAATACAGTATGTACAATCATACTGTCTTAATTTTCCATCACGTTTGCAGGCCTTGTTTGTAAACTAAACAAACATGAATTTTCACAATACACAATTCAAATGATTTTATGAATAAGTATTTTAGGTTTCTTGGCTTCATTTTGTTCAAAACTTAAATTTACTGAAGAACAAACTATAAAAGTTCCCAGTGTAAACCAATATACACAGAGTAGTTTGCTTAAACTATATCAAGCACAGATCATTCATAAAGTAACTATACAAGCTAAATTTGGAAATCAGTTTTGTTTACTCACCTAAAACTGTTAGTTGAACAGAAAGTATGTTGAAGAACTTGCAGATGAATTTCTCTGAAACTTTCCTTTGCTTTTCTCTGTTTCACAGGTTTGTTTTTAAAACTAAAGTTTATATAAACAAACTATTAACATAAAGATGGATATATATAAGTTAAAGCTACTGAATAATAGGTTGTAACTGGACAGTTCCTTCTGCATTGTCACTCTTTCATTTTATTGGTTAAGATAGTATATACTGCAGTGAAATGATATAGGAGAATTCGGCTATGTACTTAGTTGAACAAGAAGTTAGGCTAATAAATGTTTATGTTATTAATTATGACAGCAACTAATTAATGGTTACTGACAGTTTTCTATTAGTACAAAGATATTTATGTGTTTTCTTACTTTGTTGAATAAGACAATATCACTATTTCGGCCAAAACTGTTTAGCAAGCTACAGGTTGTATTTTCTTTATTTTTTATTATTATTACCTTTGAGTTGAAAACTTGTTTTGTTATTAAAGTTTACTCTGATTCCTTAGGTCTGAATATTTTTATTTGTTAACTATAACCTGTCTTGTTTCCTTGCACTTGCATATGCAGGTTATATATTTTACAATCTTCCTGATATGATTTTATTGTCAACATGTTTTTGTTTACTTATTTTGTTAGTTATATTCTATATGAAATCTCGTACTTTTTCAAATGATGTTTTAACATTTTATTTAAGGTTGTTGTGTTGTACAAATGTGGATGTTGAAGATCATTGTTTGTCTAAAAATACTTGTTTTTGTATATTGCACGTTATAATTTATATGTTGTATTTTTATGTTACTTTAATTACATTTATAATGCATGTTTGTGTTTTATACTAATTTTGCACTTCCATATTTATGTGAAATAATTTCATGTTTGTTTATTTTAAAACTTATCATATTAAAAACTAAAAGTGTATTCATATTTTTTTTTTAAAATATCAAATAATGAATCTTTGATTTAATTCTATTGAATAAATCCTATTTTGTTTTAAATGGTTTTGAAGTATTTAAATTTTAAATTTCAAATCAAAATTTCCTTTTATAAACATATATAACTGTTAAATATTTAATATCTCATCAATTTAAATATTGACAAGCTTATATTTGATTTAATTTAGATTAAATATTTATTAAAATATATCGTCAAAATTCCGGGTCATTACAATAATGTACTTGTACATATAACTTCCTGAGTCGACTGTTGTAGTTGTATCATATGTACCGTGTCAAATATATTGTAACTGACATCAGTTATTATATATATATATATATATATATATATATATATATGAGACTTTTTGTTTCATTTGTGTTCCGCATTATGTTATCTGTGTTAATATTTTATATTTTGTCCTAAACTATTATGAACCATCGTAGTTCGTTTTATACTGGAATTGAGGTATGTCGATGGGAGAAAATAAATCGGAGATGAAAAATGAAAGAATATATATATTTATATACCACTCCTATCGAGATAACCAATACTAGTGTATGGCCTAACTACTGATGGCCGCTCCTCAACAGCCTTATTCTCCGTGCTAGTTGACAGCATTACACCGTTGTGTTCTTGGCTAGCGTGGGTATAGAGGTGGGGCGTCACAGCTTGGTATCAGAGCCTGGAGTTTATGGACTTAATATAAAACATAACTTAGATGGAACATGTGTTACAACTAATTGTCGATATTTTATCTCTCATCTTTGCATATGATTATCTTTGATTGTTATGTATAAATTCCTATTATTCATGTGTATTTTATTTTTTGATTTCGTGAGAGTATTTTGGCTTCGGTCTCTGTTTGCTTTGCGAACTCAGGTTGGATTTTTGATGATGAGGATTTTGTACTTGTGTTTTCGGCTTTGAATTGATTTAGCCGACGTTGATTTTGTTTGAATTTGGCCATTACTTGTTGACTTCGGCATTGACTTGATTTTTATTTTTGTGGAAGTCATCTATGCATTTATGCTCGTTCTGCTTTGTTTTTCCAATTGTTAATCGATTCTTCTTTTCCGATTAGTTGTTATCTCCTTTGTCGACTTTGATAACTTCTATTTCTGGAATTTTTGGGTATTTCTTCTTTGATGGATTTAGGATCGAATTCTTTGGATTTAATTCACGTCTTCGAATGTGAATTTTAGTGAATTGATTTGGTTTCCAAATTTAATCGATTCTTGTTAACTCCCCGATTTATTGCTATCATTTATTAGCAACTTTGATAACATTTTCTTCGGGATTTTCGTGAACATACCTTTTGATGGATACGGTATCGATTTCTTTGGATTCTATTCACATCTTTGTATGTGAATTCTTGTGATTGATTGTTCCTACAATCATTTTTGTGATTTTTCACTTTAAAAATATAAAGGTTTTCTATACTAGTGGTAAATATCAAAACCCTTTTTCTCCAAACGATTTCAACACTATTTTAATTACAAAGCTCTTTTTCTAAACCGTTTTCCAATCTATTAGTATATACAAATCTTTACCTCACTCGTATGAGAAATCTAATTAAACGACTTAGTAAAACGAGTGGTATGAAACGCTTACGTTTACTTCGTCGGTTAATTCTTGGACTTGTTCGATTGAATCTCTTGTGACAATTTTCTAGTGAAGATTTATAGTTTGTTCGTAAATATTTAAGTTAAGCAAGTGGTTATGTGACATGAAGCTAAACTTTTATATTTACTAGCTTAGTGTAATTGACACTTCTCGTTGATCATGACGATCATTTTATGATTTAGACTAGCAATTGTGCGATGTCTCTTTGTTGGCTTTCTGGTTAGGCTAGACACCACTTGTGTGATTTCATTCACACGTACCTTTTTGCTTTTTGGTTAGCCTAGACACCATTTGTGTGATTTCATTCACACATATCTTTTTGCTTTCTGGTTAGGCTAGACACCACTTGTGTGATTTCATTCACACATACCTTTTTTCTTTTTGGTTAGACTAGACACCATTTGTGTGATTTCATTCACACATATCTTTTTGCTTTCTGGTTAGGCTAGACACCACTTGTGTGATTTCATTCACACATACCTTTTTGCTTTTTGGTTAGCCTAGACACCATTTGTGTGATTTCGTTCACACATATTTTTTTTGCTTTCTGGTTAGGCTAGACACCACTTGTGTGATTTCATTCACACATACCTTTTTGCTTTTTGGTTAGCCTAGACACCATTTGTGTGATTTCATTCACATATTTTTTTTTTGCTTTCTAGTTAGGCTAGACACCACTTGTGTGATTTCATTCACACATACCTTTTTGCTTTTTGGTTAGCCTAGACACCACTTGTGTGATTTCACTCACACATACGTTTTTGTTTGCGAGGTTAGACTAGACACCACTTGTGTGATTTGACTCACACATACCTTTTTGATTTTTGGTTAGTCTAGACCTCATCTGTGTGATTTCGACTCACACATATGGGGTAGCTCCCCATGGTCTTCGGACCGTCATGTGATAGGCCTCTTTCCCTTTTTCTGTGATTTTTGGATTTCTTGTGTAGATTTCTAGAACTTGTGTTTTCTGGATTTCTTGTGATGATTTATAGAATTTGTGCTTCACCAATTTTCATGATTTCTATTGATAAGTTTTATCAATTTTTGTGCATTGGTGAATTCGTGTGTCGTTGACTTGTTATGAATACAAGTTTAGGGTATGATATCCCTTCCTATCTTTGAGAAGATTCTTGTGACATTTTTGATGAATAAAAATTCATTGGTATTATATTTTGATGCCAATTATTTTGATGAGATTTTGACGTATTAACTTCAGTAACCGTCAATTTTAAAATGAATTTTCAAGCGGTTATCCCGCAATGCTGATTTTGTTGTCCGTTTTTACGGTATTTTGAGAAGTGAAATTTCCTTGTCGAAGTTGCTACTGATGTTGCTGTTTTAATCACGTGTTTTAAAAATTTGTTATTTTTAAAATTGTTTCAAAATATAAATTAAAATTTTTTTCAAATTTTTTACAGTTTACGCTTTCAAAAGAATAAGGAAGCGATTTAAACGTTTCAGAAAAATCGAGGACTATGACCCCTTTCTTTTACCGATTCGCTTAATTCCGGACTTGTCCGTTTGAGAATGTGAAATGTTATTTTTAAAATACACAATTATGCACTTTCAAGAAAACGATGAAGTGAATTAAACGATTTAGTAAAACTCGAGGTTATGGGTCATGTGCGTTTGCTATTTCGGTTAATTCCAGACTCGTTAATTGAAATATATGTGATTTCTGATTATCGTTTTCGATAATCAGATATTTGTTGTTTCTAATTATCGTTTTTGATAATTAGATATTTGAGATTTGATTATCGTTTTTGATAATCAAATATTTGTTGTTTCTAATTATCGTTTGTGATAATTAGATATTTGAGATTTAATTATCGTTTGTGATAATTAAATATTTACGATTTAAGATTTGATTATCAGTTGTGATAATTAAATATTCGTTGATTTGTGGTTTCTGATTATCGTTTTTGATAATCAGATATTTGTTGTTTCTGATTATCGCTCGTGATAATTAGATATTTGAGATTTAATTATCGTTTGTGATAATTAAATATTTGTGAATTAGGATTTGATTATCGTTTTGATAATTGAATATTTGTTGATTTGAAATTTGATTACCGTTGTAGTAATTCCTGATTATCATTTTTGATAATTAGATATTTGTGATTTTTGTTTTCTAATTATCTTTGTCGATAATTAGATATTGCTGTTTGTGATTTCTGTATTCTGATTATCTATTTGATAATTAAATTTTGCAGAGAATTTGTGAATTTCTTTTATGAAATTAAAAGATTTCTTTGGTGTTTATATTGTACTACGCCGGTGTACCGACTCAATTTTCTGCCATTCATGACGTTTTCCACGTCTTCCAATTACGGAAATGCCTTAGGGATTTCCGACTTTTATTCTTGAGAAACATTTTATTCACATCATTGCTTCGGAGGTTGAGCACCTTCGAAATAAAGATGTTTTTCTCGTGAGAGTTCAGTGGTTCTCAAATTCTAGGGATTTCTCTTAGGAATCCAGAGAATTCATCGAGCAAACATGTTCAGGCTTATTCTTTCATGCTCTATATGGTGAACTTCCTATTTAAAATTTCTTCATCTTGTGATGATATGCTTTTAAGGTTGTTACCTTTTGTCCCTTTATTCCTTATGATTACGAGGACGCAATTTCTTTAAGGAGGGGAGTCTGTAACAACCCGGTATTTCGTACCGATTAATTATCGTCTTTGGACGATTACCTTTCCTAGCTAATTGCTGTTTGGAATTTTTTAAAACCAGTTTGAAACTCTCCTGAAAAATTTATTAAATGTTAAGTGGGCTTTATAAATTAAATCGTGCTCCATGTTTTGATTTGGGTCATGATTATTATTATTAAGGGTTGATAACCCGTTCCCCTTTCTTTCATTTTTTTTCTCTCATTCGAAACCCTACACAAAAACAAACAAACGAAAAGAAAATTAATAATGGCGGCTGCCGTTCATTCCTCCTTCGATCCAAATTAGGGCTTCGTGTAATTCGCGACTTCAACCGCTCTATTTAACTCGATCCCTTGCTCTATCGGTTGCTCGTCGCTGGGATGCTTCGGCACTGGGTTCGAATTCCTCTTCGCATCGTCTAAGGTGAGTAATTCTCACATCTAATTCGAAATTTATTTGGTATGTTGGATTTTGGTTCACTGGCTTGTTTTTGATTTCTGATCTGAGCTTGTTAGCTTCTTTCTGCTGCATTTTTTAAACCATAACTTGAAGTATTTGTATTCTGCTGTCCTCTTGAAAACTGCTTCACTTGAAAACTTCTGCGTTTTTGAAAATCAGAACTTTGAAAGTGATCTTTGGTTTTATTAAACTGTTGACTAATCTGAACATTGAGTTTTGATTTCCACGATATATACAAACATATGTGTGTTGAGCTTTGTTGGTTTTGCTTGGTCTGGACTGAACTGGTACCATGCTAACCTTGTTCTTTAACTTGAACTAATGCTCCAAGTCCTCTGTATATCATATTACTGCCTATGTTTCTCTTGTACATGCCTGATGCATTCACTGTTTTTTCTTGATGGACTGCCTATGTGTACCGCCGTGTTTCTTACACTAGCTTGTCTACATTTTGCTGAACCTGGTTCTTGTTTGTTTTGTTGGTTGCTTGGCCCTGAGTTGAATCCAGTCGATGACTCGGGTTTGACCTTGTGCCGCGTCCATTTTTGGCTTGTCTACATATCTGGCTGCACTTGAGTATGAACTTGCACTTGAGTAGTTTCTTATACCAAACCCTATGATGCATGTATGTTCATCCTTGTATATGCATTTCTTGGTCATGTTATGTTGTCTGCTGTCTTCATGTACATGTATACACTTGTTGTATATTTGAGCATTTGGGATGCATTGAGCTCGTGTGGTCTTCATTTATGTGCAGTTTGCATTTATATTGCATCTGACCTTTTGGGCATGCAAACATCATTTAATGTTGTCCCTTACTGTAACATGTTGCCACCCGTACACACTTTGATTTGAGCCGCATTGTTTATTAGAACTGTTGCATATGTATTTATCCACTTATCTTGTTGGTATGTACAGTGCCTTCCCTGTTCACTGATGCATGCCTTTGACTGTTGACATGTGCATTTCCTGTGTACTTCACTCTTGAACTTGCATGCACGTAGCTTGGTTTGTGTTGTCTTATGGTATTTGCATTGTGCCCGACATGATGCTGCACTGTTGCTTGTTGTCATGTTCGTTGTGTCACTTGCAATCTGTAGCCTGCATTCCATTTTGGTTCTGGCTGTACATTTCTCTGTGTTTCCTTGTTTGCCCGTGACCTTTGTGTCCATTCCTTGGTTCACCTGTTTATGCTATGTTGAACTGAACCTGACATATTGCTTTTATGCATTTCCCTTTGTTTCATATTTTATGATTTTTGGCTCGTGAAATACCTATGTTGATCTTCATGGGTGTGCACACTCTTTCACCTTCCTTGTGCACGAGTCATTCCCTTTTGCCTGCACATGTGCAGTTGTATAATTGGTTTATGACACGTGCACTTGAGTTGAATCCGGAATTCGGGTTTGACCTTGTGTTCGATTGTGAACTTTCATTGTGTACATACGTGCACATTGTCCCTATCTGTCTACTTTGGCCACTGAGGCCGTGGCATTGTTATTTGAATCTTCATGGATTTTGGTTCGTTGATCTTTTGGGTACATCATCACTGTAGTGGCAAGGCAGTGCACGCAAGCGTGAACTGCAGCCACACGGTATTGAGTTTTTGTGTACATCATCACTGTAGTGGCAAGGCAGTGCACGCGAGCGTGAACTGCAGCCACACGGTATGGCTTTTATGAAATTCTATTTTGTTTTGATTTATTGATCTTTTGCTTATTCCATATGCTGTAGTGGCGAGGCAGTGCACGCGTGCGTGTACTGCAGCCCTACTCAAATTAATATTTTGATTGATATTTAAATGGTTTGAACTGATTTGTTTATTCAATTAAATATTCTGAATTGCACTCTGATTTTGGTTTAACTACGGTCGTCTATTGGTTACTTAATTATTATTGCTTCCGTGCACTAATAACTGAGTTTGAATTAGACTGACCTGAGTATTATTTTCTTTTGAATTTAATACTCGGGTCAGACCGAGTATTTACAGGTTGTAGATTTTTAGCTGTAGGTTGCTGCTAGAGCTGTGAAGTCACTTCATATCTTTCGGAGTAGTCGTGTCATATTTATGTATTCATGTATATTATTGTCAATAATGTACTTGTATATATAACTTCCTGAGTCGACTGTTGTAGTTGTATCATATGTACCATGTCAAATGTATTGTAACTGACATCAGTTATTATATATATATATATATATATGAGACTTTCTGTTTCATTTGTGTTCCGCATTATGTTATCTGTGTTAATATTTTATATTTTGTCCTAAACTATTATGAACCATCGTAGTTCGTTTTATACTGGAATTGGGGTATGTCGATGGGAGAAAATAAATCAGAGATGAAAAATGAAAGAATATATATATTTATATACCACTCCTATCGAGATAACCAATACTAGTGTAAGGCCTAACTACTGATGGCCGCTCCTCAACAGCCTTATTTTCCGCGCTAGTCGACAGCATTACACCGTAGTGTTCTTGGCTAGCGTGGGTATAGAGGTGGGGCGTCACAAATTCCCTTGAATTCCTTAAATTTTATGAAATATATTTATAGTATTTAAATTATAAAAATTCAAGTCATTGCTATATTAGCATCCAATAATTCCAATCACTGCAATAATCTATAGTAGGTTATTCTACACAAATTATATATCACTATATATGAAAAATGAATAATATATTTAAGGAATCCAGTTGGATCTCTCCAATCTATTTCCCTGCCTCCATGGATTTTAATACAACATAAAAATACCAATCCTACTTCAAGAGGGATATCGCGGTATATAGGGTCATCCGCTATTATGCGGGGCACATAGGGCCTCATCTGCTATAATGTGCGGGAATACCACTCTAAATACTAGTATATATATAACTATATATACTAACATTCAATAGATAAAAATTTCTAAATACAACCAGCATTCAACAGTTTATTTTAACTATTTAAAATAAATCCTAGTAATTCAAAAGAGTGAGAATTTTCTCACCTCAATTTTATTTGCAATTCATTCAAGTTTTAGTTCCATTGCGTAGATTCTCCAGCTACGAATTCCAGATGACTATTTTTGTTCCTTTTGGACCTTGTGTAACAAGGTTATTAAATAAAAAATTTTATTTACCTTTTATTTTAAATTAATATTTTAATCTAAACAATTAAATTTTTAATTACCCAATATATACCTTAACAGCTACTCAAATCTGGTCATCGCTTCCAATGTTCCGATCACCGCGCCATCACACATGCTCGCACAGAACTCCGATACCCTGCCTTGCCTTCCATCGCAACTGCCACAAACGCAAATGCCCACAGCCTTGTCGAACACTTCCTGAACCCCTAACCACATGCGCACGCGGCCCCATAGCAGCCATAACCAAATCGAACACAACCTCCACTGCTCAAATAGGCGTCGCCGACCATCAACCATCACCTTCATCTCTCGAGCTCGAGCTTGAGCTCAAAGGCCCTTGCTTTTGATGCCCCTCAGCATTGCAACTTTAACCCTGACCTGCTTCAATGCTGCTACATCACACGCTCGATCGTGCCCCTCGCACATGTGAACATCGCGATCCCCAGATTGTCGCTGTGAGCCCCGAAAGTGGTATAAGCAAGAAGCGCACTCAAATTCGAGAATTTTTTTTCTTTGGGTTCGATTTGTGAATCACTGAAGAGAAAAGGGAACATGGTTTTTGAATATTTTTGTTCTTTTTATATCGAACAGCTTTTCGTTCGAAGGAAGAATGGGGACACGATATTATAAATGAGGAGGCATGTTGGAACAATTACATGCGATAGTGGAAAAGGTCAGCTGATGGATGGAGAAGACAGATTTGAAGTGTAGATAGAAATATACATATTAAATAAAGTTTCAAAATATCTCTATTTACGCGACTCAAAATTGTGAACCCCTAACGAGGCATGTCGCTAGGCATTTATAATATCATACCACTATTCCAAACGCAATGGAAAATGTTTCGAGTCCTAATTCGATTGTATGGAGAAGATAGTTTTTTGAGACAAATTATTATATTGAATTTTCAATATTAATTTCAGCGTGTTTCTATCCCGTACTAGCAAACGATAAGCCCAAATGTTACGGAATTTGAAACCCTATAATAATTCAATATTATGGATCTAATGGAACTGGCTTCATCAAATTCTGAGACTGAGCTCCGAATCGCTATTTTAACGCGCCGATTAAATTGATGATTTAAAATTTTTCAAAATCGCTTGAAATTTTAGTTCTAAAATCTTATTAACTAAATTATAAATCAAAATCCAATATTCAAACCATTTAAATATTCAAAATCAAAAGGCGAAAAATTCGGGTCATTACATGTAAATTATTCACTTTGAATTTGAATATTTAAATATTTAAATAATGGATTTCAATAACCAAATAAACCTCTATTAAATAATAATTAATGATGTTAAAGTCATTTTCAAATTTTGTTTACTAAAATAATTAGTTTAAATAAACACAGAAAATGTGACTGAAAATCGTTTTTTGAATTTATGACTTTTCGACACCGAAAAGTTGTTGAAAAACATTGCACGTTTGTTACATATGCACACATTTATATATGTTCGGATTAGTAATAAAAAAGGATACTTAAAAATATTAACATGTACATATTAATACTTAAGTATGGACGTGACATATTATGTTATAAAAGGCATATATATACATATAAAAAGACTTATATGTATACAAATAATCTCCATACCCTAAGTACATACACATAGAAGGAATAACATGATTTAAGGAGGTAGGAGTCAGTGGGGTAACATGTGCTAGGGGTGGGAGAGGCATGGTGCTAGCATGCATGAAATTATATTATTTTATGCCAGTATTTTGGTAAATTCTAGTTTTCTATGCTTATAAATAACACTACATCTTCATAATTTCCAGTTTACAAATCCTCCTTCTTCATTTCCTACTTCTATCTTCATTTTCTTCATTTATATTTCCACGTCTTCCATATTGAAGTCCATGACATAAAACACTTGTTCTTCCACTTCCATCCACTTAAAACTAGCTAATTCCTTCCTTCTCTACTTCACTTTACATTCAAAACAACACCAATAAATCCCAATTTTTCATCATTGCCATGCTCTAAAGCCTCTAGTTCAAACCTTAAAGCAGCTCCAAGGCCTATTAAATCAAGTCATTTGCATAATAGTGCATTGTTCTAATCGCACTTGTGTAGTTAGCGCAACTTTGGTTAAGTTAGTAAGCAATTTGGTGATAAAACTCCACCCTTATATCCAAAGTTTTTAAACTATTTTAATGCTCATATTATTTTCTAATGAATTCTTTTTTATATGTGTAGTGGTGGTTTGGTAATAGGTTTGGTTCACGTTGCAAAAAAATTATCGCATTTGGAAGTTAGTTTGCATGTAGTAAGTGATATGAAAAGTTTGTGGCTAAAGCTAATTATATTGTTAGCAAATGTTTTATATATGTTGTATAATTGTAAATCACCATGTATATATGTTCATACCCTTTCTATGTGATGTTTGGTAGTAATGTTAATGCCTTGAACTTGTTTTCCAAACTGCTCGTATTGCGACAGTCACTATATCGATACTTTTGGAAAATCACCTTTTATCGAAATTGTTTGGTTGCATCTTCATGCTTGGAATTGTTTTACAAGCTAAGCAAGATTCTGATTAACGATGTTCTCAAAAGAAAACAACCATTTTAATAGTGATTATTCAATTTAATTGATTATTTAATTAATAAGGATTAAGGTTAACCAATTACTTAGTTAATGATGTGTTTTAAATTTAACTAATTACTTGGTTAATGATTGTTTAAATTAATTAATCATTTTATTTAATGATGTTTAAAGATAATTAATCATTTGATAATTATGGATTAAAGTTAATTAATCAATTTTCTAATGATGTTTTTTAAATTAGTTAATCTTTTTAATTAATGATTTTTAAACTAAATCTATTTTTTTAACTTTATTTAATGATGTTTTAAAGTTGTTAATCATTCTAAATAATGATATTAAATTATTTATTAATTAATTTAAATAAATATATTTATATATTACTAACTAATTAAATTAATGATGTTTTAAAGGTGATTTACTCTTTTCAATTAAAGGCATTTAAAGTTAATTTATCAACTTAATTAATGAAATTTTTAAGTGAATTTATCAAAGCGACAAAGACGGTTTGACTTTGTTATTCATTTTAATTAATGATAATGAATTATTAATTGATTTAATTTAATTAATTATGATTAATTTTTAATTTAAATTAATGGTGTTTAAAAGTGATTAACTTCTTTAGAATTAAAGGCTACTGAAGTAAATTCAGCAATTAAAGTAAATGAATTTTTAAAGTTAATTAATCAGTATCATAAGAATGTGTTTAAGTTATTAAATCCTTTTTATATTGATGTTTCAAAGTAGTAAACTCTTTTAACAAAGTGTTTTAAAGCTAATACTTGTAATGTGAAGCTAATATGAACTTAGGTTTTCAAAAGTAAAAGTTTGATTCGTTTATGGAAATGAATCAATTTCCATAAAATGATTCACTTATATGGAAACGATTTATTTGTATAATTAGCACTAAAAGTTGAAAAAGTAGTCTTATCGCTATTTAAAAAGTTAAGAATAATCGTAAGACATAGTGTAATGACCCGGATTTCTGACACTTGTTATTAGAATAATCAACTGATTTTAAATATTGAAATCTTGACTTTTATCAGTCAAATAATAAGTTTTTGACATATGAAATATATATATATATATATATATATATATATATATATATTCTAGAGTCTTTGATTTTAAAGTTTAAATTCTAAATATAATTGAATAAGCTTCACATTTCAAATTTATAGGATATATATATATATATGTTTGTATATATAACTTATGATATTAAATAAAAATAAAATACATATATAAATAAAGAGATAGATAAGTATGTGTTACTTTATATGTGTACATGTTATATAAAATAATGTAAGTGGGCAAAACTTTGCATATGGTCTAAAGTTATAGGATATATATATATATGTATGTATGTATGTATGTATGTATGTATGTATGTATGTATGTATGTATGTATGTATGTATGTATGTATGTATATGAAGGTATATGTGTGTGTGTGTCTATATATATATAAGCATGAGGGGACATAGTGATGAAGAAATATCAAGTCAAGTACAAATTAAACCAAATTATTCACTCAATCTTCATGTTAACTAGGAAATCAAGTCTACTTGTTTTCAAATCAATTCTACTTGTTTTCAAATCAAGTCATAAATTTTAAAATCAAACAAGAAAAAAGAAAAAAAATTGAAAAAAAATTCCTGTATATTGAGAAGGCTTTATACTATTCCCTCTCATCTATATATACCACCTGTAGTTTTTGTTCACGCATACTTTCTAGCACTAAAAAGGGGAAAAGTCCACCTTAGAAGCTTAAGAAACCAAAGAATTCAAAAGCTACAGCAGAACAAAGCAGTATCTTCTTTTTTTAAGAGTAGGTGAGTAAAGCATAATCTTTTACTTACTTTAAATTAAATACGCTTCTATATGTTTGAAATGCTAAATGAACATTTCAATTTTGTCAAGAATTTATGTGTTAATAAGTTCTATGATATATATATGTTTGTTAGTCATGATGTACAACCTGTAAATTCAAAAAAACATGAACAATAGCTCTGTTTTCTTTGAAAAGATAATAGCTTGCAACTTTAAAAATCTTTATCTCCCTATCCAACAAGTTTTAGTCCATGATTCCAAAAGGAAACATAGTTGTTTTCATGTGTAGTTCATTCTAAAATTAGTTTTGTTTGATAATATGTAACATAATGGAGAAAATCTTATTTTACAGTAAACAACTTTGAGATGACCAAAATTCTAATAGCCTAATTTAATCAATTGATTATTTGAAGGTGTTTGTGATTGGAAATGGTGATTTTTAGTTGTGTAATTAGTGAGATAGAGGGAGTTGATCAAGGTATGGGTTTTGATGAAATTTTGGTGGTTGAGGTGATGGGTTGGCTCGAAGTTAGTTGTGGAGGTGGCTTGGATGATGGAGAAGCTAGGAAAAATGGCGTGGTGGCTTTCGGTGGTGTGTGGCGTGGTGTTTGAATCGATTTAGCACTTTAGGGATTGTTTTCTTATGGTTTGGTTTTGGGTTGATAACGGCAGCGAGGGGTGACCGAAGATGTACGGTATAGGGAAAAGGTAGAGGAGGACGTGGCATTCCTGGTGGCAAGGCTTGGTAGTGAATGGTGGCATATGGTGGCTAGACGAGGGGTTTAAGTGGCGGGTTTTGTCGTTCCAGTTTGGGTCGATGTTCGATTTTCTCGAACTAGGATGTTTGCATTTGTCTATGTGTGAGATCGAGTCGAGGGGGACGCGGATGATGGGGAGAGATGGTCGACCGCAAGATTAGGGTGTTCGGTGTCGTGTACATGTGCATGACATGGCTGGTGCATGCCTGAAAAAGGAAGAGAAGAGAAAGTAGCAGCTGGAAAAAAAGAAAGGAAATGTAGAGGGAAGAAAAGGAGTTGGAGCCTGAGGTTGTTTTCGTGGGCTACAGTGGGCGGGCTTTGTTTTTAAAATTTTGAAAATAAAAGTAATGGGAAGGTTGGGCCTGGTTTGTCTTGGGCCGAAGTTGAGTTGGGTAGTGTTTTAAAAGTAAAGGAAATTGAATTAAAGTTTATATGTTAATAAATCTTCCAATTTTGAAACATTGTTTCTCTTTCTTTTAAAACCAAATCAACGTGATAATTTTTGCATTGTAATCCTATCTACTTGTATTTTAATCTGAAATAAATTTTGTTAATTTTTGCTAATATAAAATTTAATTATTTATAATAATTTAAGTAAATTAATAATTAAAGTCTTATTTGATTTAATCTTATGTTAATTAATAAATTAGTTATTAAATAGACTGTTTAATTTTAATTAACTGATAATAAATCATTTTTTTATTTCTCTAACTTATAAGCAATATAGGTTAATAATATAAATGTATTCGGTTAATTGAAGTTAATTAAATTCTGGTTTGTAAATTGTTTAATATTAATTATTAATCATTAATTTAGTTAATGATCTATGCTTTAGCTTTATTGCTTTTGGATATTTATTTAAATTGATCTTGTCTTTGTCAATAAGTAGCCAAACGAATTAAAATGGTTAGAGTGAAACGTTGACATGTTTTATTTGAGGTAACATATGTAATAAATTTCCATATTTAAATATTGACACCTTGATTGTAGAATTGTTTATTTTTAAACAACATGGCCCTTTCCAAAATTTACTACTTTTAAGCTCGAAGAGACCAGGATCGGATATCAGCATTATCCGGAAGCACTTCGATCCAATAACCACCCCAAACCTTTACGGTTTTGATTGTAGAGCCTAGTATGCTGGAATTTAATTAATTTAACGAATTTAGCTATTTTAATAAGTATTTGTACTTAGACACTATTATAATATCACTGAATTTTCTATACAAAGTGTTTTTGGTTATCGAAAGGTAAAACCCGTCGTGTTTATGTGTGACGTGGTCTTACAAGATACCTTTGTTCTTCAAAAGGATTCTGATAACATAAGTATTTCAAAATTAAGTTTGTTTACCCACGCTAGTTTCCATACTGACTCGGGTGTTACTTTATTATAATGCTCGGGTCAGACCAAGTATTACAAATTTAGGTTAGGATGCTTTGGAGCTCAGGAGACGAGCTGGATAGCAAAGACATATTACACGTACTTATTCCGCTGCGTATTGTAGGCTGTATATTTAGCATCTGTGAGGACAAGTTATTATAACTGTCCAGATTTATATGTTGATGATTGTACTCTAATAATTTGTATGTATATTAATTGTTACAGTTTTTCTTTTGTATAAAAAGCCGTTATTGTATATTATATTTTGTTCCGCTGCGATTGCGAGATTCTATGTTGTTGTTATTTATGTTTCTTCTTCTATCTCTTTTCTTCTTAAACCCTAACAATCTAGTATTTCCGGCACTCAATTTCTTGGCACTCTATACAGTGAACGTATTTATGTCGATTTTCGGGGGTCGAAAACCACCCGGTCATTACACATAGTAACACTACCTTAACTTGTCTAATAGTATTGTTAACCAAGAAATAGTACCAGTTTGAATTCGATGAGAAGTGGTAAGTATACAAGACTTAATTTCCATAAACGATCGTTTTATATCCTCGATAGTTGGTTTCTCAACTATCGGTTACTTCAAATTCTTTGTTATCGTCATTCTAAGACGATATATGGCTCCGTTAAGTTATGTTTTCCTTTGTCGGAAATGACTAAACCCAAAGCGCGAGAGGAAGCCAAACTGTGTTGGGTTTCCCCCATCAAAAGGGTATTTTCACATCTCATCTAATTCAGATTTGGTTGTGCACTTAGATGTGGAAATATTTGGATACTTGGTCTGGTTTAGCAGGGTCCGGCCTGGTACTGTTCGAGAAGTGTCATGGAGTATATGACCTTCTCAGAAGTATATTGCTAGAGGTATACATTAAGGGTGGTGCAACTTCCTAATCATTTGTTGGAAATTTTCCTTTCCTTATTTTCTTTGAACCTTTGAATCTATTTTTACTGTAATTGCAACGAGAAGAGCCAATCATTCTTTAGGATGTTTAATTATAGGTTTTTTCCATTCTATCAAGTTTGGACCGTTATCTTATTTTATCCATTATATCCAGTTTTGATTTTGCTCAAATTATTTCCATTCTTTCATGTCTGGATTTTTATACTATTTTTTACCAAAATCTATATTTGTGCTTTTCCATTCTTATGTTTCGTTGTTGTTTATATGGGAGAAAACCCGTTCCGCATTAGCGATGTGAGCCCACATATTATTGTTAAATACATTCCCTTTTGTTTCAGATTTTTACTCATACCACACATATCATCTGAACCCGAGTTATTTATTTTCCGTAAACTCTCGGGTACTTAATTATATTTGAGTAGTCCGAGAATAGCCGGTTTTCTTTGAAGCTCTTTGAAGACAATGGATGAGTGGGAGGCTCCTTAGTTATCAACTTATTTATTTTTGCTGTGTGATTACGTATATGTGTTTTGTATCTAAAAATGAAAAGTCAAACTATATTGCCATCAATCTGTCAGATGTAGTGCTTTTGTATTACTCTAATTACTCCATGTAAGGAGTAAACTTTTGTACTATATCATTTTGTATTATATATAACCATTCCATCGTGATGTATTTCTTTCTGTTCTTTCTATTTTTTATTTTACCCTATGACAACCTATCTTTCAAATGCTTGGGCGATTGTGCACGAATAACGAGGATGTATTAAGTGTTGTTCCGACGGGTCAGAAAGATGGCCATCATAGCGGTCTAACAAGATACCTTTGATTTTCAAAGCGTTTTATAAAAAAACAAGTTGTTTTAAGTTTACTCACACTAGACCCATGTCTAACTCGGAGTTCTATTTTCTTTTCCTAAAACTCTTAGTTACTTAAATTTTTATGAGTAGCCAAGTGACCTAGGTTTCTTACGGAAGCATTTTAAAGGAGCTAGAGCACATGGCTTCACTGTTAGTTAGTTATTTTCTTATTTCGCTGTGTCTTTGTATGATCTATGTATTTTATATGGACAGGTAGTTATAATTGTCCATTTGAAATTGTAATGTAATGACTCTGATGCATTATTACGAAGGAAATGATAATGTAATATCCTATGTTATTCATTACATGTTGTTCTGATTCGTGGTGAGATTCTATGATTGTGTAGTTTCTTCTCATCTTGCTCTTTCTTCTACCCTTAATGGCCCGTCTTTTGGTGTAAGAAAGGAGGTAGTTACAATTTTGGTATTAGAGCTTAGGTTAAGCGAACGCCTAGGCTTTGGATTAGGGTCAACTTCAAGAGTGCATAATTGTGATTTTTATTCGTATACCTATATATATACATATATATAAATGTGTGTGTGTGTGTGTGTGTGTGTGTGTATATATATATTTGATAAATAGTTCACCTTCATAGGTTTGATTAGTACTCTTCTTTCAAGACTTATCTCGTCCAAGTATTCTAAGACTATGACTATGTCCAACTAGTAAGACATAAGTAACAGAGGTAGACAAGGTAGGGAAGTGGGTAGTACTATGACTACAAATGGTCGAACCCCAAATCCTAAAGGAGTTTGGATTGTCAAAGAGGCAGAGCCAGAGCAACCAAGAGTGAGTTTTACAACCTTATGCAAAGACAACACTAACCTTGGAGGGAAACCATTTAAAGGAACTGTGTCCATCATCGAAGTGGAAGTTTGGTTGCGATCTTGTGAAAAGATTTTTAAATGTCTTGGTTTATTCGATGAATGAAAAAGGTCTTAGCAGCATGGCAACTATAAGAGGGAGTAGCAGCTTGGCGGGTGTAACGACCCATAATTTTATCTATTTTAAATTATTAAGTTTAATATAAATTTTGAATTAAAATGGTTAGATATAAAATTTAATGATTTACTAATGTAATTTAATGGATATGAACTTAGATAAAATTATAAATAACAAAATTTGATATGAGAAAAAATGACTAACTAATTTTAAATATTGGAATATTAATTTTTATAAGTCGAATAAATAAATTTTTTGATATTGAAAATATATGAATATATATTTCTGGTAGCTATACAAAATTTTCAAAAGAAAATTTCTGAATAAAGAATATATATATATATATATATAAAAACTTTACCATTTCAAATTAATGATAAAATATCTATATGTATGTATATATACAAAGCTTTATGATGTTAAAAAATATATATAAGTATGTATATATACGTATATATGTTAATATAATATAGTGTATATGTATAAATATGTACATATCTAAATGTAAATAGTGTATATGTAGATCTATACATATATGTAGATATGTACACGTAAGAGCTTCATGATGATAATTTCAAGTCAAGCCCTCAAAACTTAAAATCAAGCATACCATGAATCAAGTCAAGGACACCAAAACTTCAACTCAAGCACATATAAAAATCAAAATCAAATCAATTTATAAAAAAAAAAATCAAATACGTTACCGTGTATGAGCAGATGACCTTTTGTATGTGTGCCTGCCTCGAAGCGAACATTGTACATATTTTTTTAATATGTATATTTGTTGCAGGTGACAGGTTGGAGGAATCCAACTAGATTCCTTACAAGTGTTGATTTTTATTTACAAATATTGGTATAAATGCTATTATCCTATGATATATGATGTTTGGATGATATGATTGATGTGAATCGCCTTATTTAGTGCTGTTGCAACATTGGGCCGTATTTTGGAATTTTAAAAATGTTAAAATGATGATTTTTAAATTAAAAGTTTATTTTAGTGATTTGTGAAGTTATATAAGTTTTAATAATGATTTGTAAGTTATTAAAAGAAGAAGTTTATTTAAATGTAATCAAAATGTGATTTTGGAATATGGAGTTAATTATTTGGTAAAATAGTTTAAATTGAGATTTTTGACTTATTTATAAATGGTGTTTTATAAATATTAGAAATGAAATTGTAATTAAATTTGTATATAGATTTGGAATTGAAATTTAGAAATGGATTTATAATGGATTTTATAAATAATAAGACTTGAAAAGAGTGAACTTGTAAATAAAGAGATTTATAACAAAATTAACTTATGATCGGATTTGAAATATAAATAAGACATAAATGGAATTGGTTCATAAAAGGACTTTATATATGGAAGTTTTTATGAAATATAAATGTGAATTTATAAACATTGTTTTATAAATCCGAAATCAATTGAATTCGATAAGTTAAATATGAATTTTATTAAAGGAATTTCATTCATTATTTTGGACAGTGGATAATTCTTTAATTAAATGTGTAAAAGTTTTGAATTTGGTAAGAGAATTTAATTCGCGATTTTGGACGGTGAATAATCCTTTAAATTAAATAAATGTTTCAAAAGTGATCTTTTAAATAGAGTTAAATGGTGTGAAAATGTTTTTTAAAGGTGTGAACATCGAATACATAGATCTCAACATTCATTGTTCAAATAGATGTTTTCGAGAAGTAAGGAAAATATGGACTATAACACTGTTGTTATAGTAAATGATTTTCGAAAGGAGATGTTTTGCATAGTATATGGGATTTATATATCTATCTAATTATTGAATCCCTATACTAGTGATTTTGGGTTGTCGTAACAATGTTTTACGCAACATTCGTTTGACCCATATAAGTGTGTTTAAGAGAATGTTTTCCTTAAAGAATAAGATATATATACTTAATTATGATTTAAGTTTATGTAATATTTTCTTAGTAATGAAAATAAAGAGAATTGTGAATATGCTTATACTACGATATAAGTAAATGGAAATGTTTTCCAATATAGAATATTGAAATGGTTTTGGAATTATATCCTTTTAAAGATAAATTGAAGTAAATATTTGGAAAAGTGATTTAATTAATAAAAGATTAATTAAAAAGGCATAGTGATTGCATGATGCTAGATATTTGTTTGTTTGCTTTGATAATTAAATAAACGACTGTCAAATTTTCCCATTTTACATGTTGTGGGAACTATTTAGTCGTACATTCCTTTAGAGATGTACTACGGGAAGGTAGTCCCTTCACCTGGTCATTCGTATGGAAATCCAAACTTCACTACGTGTCTGCCATTTTGTTTGTAGAACCTCGTATGCTGGAATTTCATAATGGTAACAATTTCGGCTATTTTAATATTATTGTGCAATAGACACTATTATAATATAAGAGAATTTGATATTAAATGTTTTGGTTATCGTAAGGTAAAAACATGTCCGTGTTTATGTGTGTGCGTGTCTTACGAGATACTTTTGTTTTGAAAGGAAATGTTTGGTAATTTAATAAATTCAGTTGAATGCGTTTCTCACGCTGGTTTACCAGACTGATCTGGGCGTTCTTCCCTTTTAATGCTTAGGTCAGACCGAGTATATTTACAGGTTTAGATTTGGTGCTTTGGAGCTTCAACAGGCGAGCTGGAGATCTTCATTTTTATATACACGTATTTGTTTATTATTCGCTTTGCGCTTTGTTGTTTATATTATTAGCAATTGTAAGGTCATATTATTATAACTATCCAGGCTGATGATTAGTGATTGGTTGTTGAAATCTGATAGATGTATGTATATACAGCTTCTGTTTTGTAAAGATTATTGATATGATTTTATATGTTTTCCGCTGCGATGTGAGATTATGTATTATTTTTCTTTCGCATGACGTTTCGTCGGTCTATGCTTTTTGGGTCGGACATATGTGGTTTTCTGTTGATTTAAAGGGTACGGATTTGCGGGTCGTCATAAAAGTAAAATATTAAAATAGCGTCAAGGCGTTACCCATACGACCCTTAACACAATTTATATAATGTCATAATCTATAGAGTATTGTAAACTCCACCAAATCGATGGGCTATCAAGGTGCACTCCTTAGGTACGACACAAACCAAACTCGTAGAAAGCACGATAAAGCATGTGACAAAGCACACAAGGCAGTACCTAGGGTAGGATACTACCATTTTGCGGATTCGAAATAGTGGTAATGCATAGTAGCAATTATTGCCCACCTCGACACACACTCTCAAATCAAAGATACACCTAATCAAATCATAAAGTAATAGAATATTATCGAAGAAATGTACCCAATAAGGGGAGCGACTACAGTTGGCCTGGCGTGGCTCCTGTTTTAGTCACATCAAGCCGACTCATAGGAGTCAAGGCTACGTTAAAACCTCATACAGAATCGTCGCCAAACCATCCTACTTCGTTTCGGGATCTCCACCATATGCGTAGTTGTTAAAGTGGTTTTTGAAATTGGCAGAGAGCGTGACAATATCTGTAACGACCCGTGAATTTCGTTAATTAAATTTTCCATATTAAAAAGATTTTGGAATTAAATTTATAAAGAAATATAATTGTTATAATTTGTAATGAAGTAAATGTTAAGAATTAACCTATGGAATATTATATTGATTAAAATAGACTTAATTAAAAAGGTTGAATTGAATAAATCCTATTTAATGGAACCTAATTTATTGGTATGCAAATTTATAATAAATGAGTTATTGCAAGAAATTGAAATTTGAATAGAATTCTAATGGATGAGAGTAGTGAAAAGGTTATACCCGGATGTAATTGTATATGAGAAATAAAGGAAAGTATTAAATTGATTTATGTAATAAAACGTTGTTAACGGTATTTGATGGTAAATTAAGGAAACATGTTAATGCAAGTTAATATTTAATGAACTTGAATGAACGTTACAATTCAATTAAAATTCAAATATTATGACTTAGCTATAAATGGAATAAAGCTTTATTATTTTATTGGAATTTAATATTTAATAAAAGGATTTAATTGCAATTAAATGGATTTAATATTTAAAATGGGAATTTAGATGAAATGTGAGGATATTAATGAAAATAGTTTTGAATCCAATGTTAGATCCATCTATTTGACAATAATGAATGGAAAAATGATTTGTTAATTTAATTTAATAGAAATTTTGGAAAGTGAATTTTTAATTTCTGAATTTGAATGGAACCGAGGAAATACTAAAATCGATAAGATAATCAACTTTAAATTGACTTTTAATTTGTTTATACATTGAAATTGATTGAGAAATATAAAAGTGACAAAATTTGTCAATTTTAAGATTGAAATTTAAAATTGGATTTAATAAATTAATTATTAATTTATTTAATTAATGGAAAAATAGCCATTTTGGCCACTGGCTCAGATTTCGACGAAACCAGTTTCATCGGATCCGAAACGGTGAATTATTGTAGAGTATCAAGTTTCGTAGCGATCGGACTTGTCGTTTGATCGTACGGACTCGAAACACCTTAAAATTTATGAAATTGAAATCAATTAAAATCAATTTGAAAATATTGATTTTAGCATAACATCTTCATACGATACAATTTGAACTTGAAACCTTTTCAATTGCGTTTAAC
The DNA here is from genome assembly GCA_030765085.1 of Allium cepa. Lineage (NCBI taxonomy): Eukaryota > Viridiplantae > Streptophyta > Magnoliopsida > Asparagales > Amaryllidaceae > Allium > Allium cepa. Next base: position 561,018,567 of record CM060932.1, read on the forward strand.
ATATTTTAAAACATCTATTTTGATATATGGGTTGACCCAATTTTATTCCGGAGTCGAAACGGGCTTTTTGGGCCACTTTGTCGTTAGCGCGTATATTCAACCCGATCCATCTATTCTATTTCAGTTGGCATATATATATCTTGCTATAAACACTAGCAGCCTTTATCCCTCATTTCTATATGTACAGAAACTTCTGTGCTCCTCTTCCTCAATGGCTGCAAACCCTAAATCCAAAAATCAAATGAAAATTCAAACTCCTCAAAAAAATTCAGAAAAAATATATACCGAAGTTCTCGATATACGCATCTCAAAACTGCAATTCGTTTTTCAAGTTGAGTTTTGATGTGGCCGAAAATCGAGGAAGTATTCTCGGTCGTTCATCACGCGACGATCAACTTCATCAGATCGTCAAATTGGTATGGGGGTTTTGTAGAGCTCGCTGAGGGGATTGCATCGGCATAAGTAGCACGTCGATTTGACGGTTTGATTTGTCACGAAAATTGGGTTAGGGTTCGTATGAAGGGCGGAGACTGCAATTTTTTTTGGGTTCGTCGTGGCGTTTGGAGGTTGTCGTGAGGGGGGTCGAGACCTGACGTGGGTGCGGCGGGCTGTGGTGGCGCGCGGTCGTGGATTGGAAGGCACGGCGGCGTTTTTTTGTGGTGCGTGCTTCCTGTTCACGAGTTCAGGGCAAACAGGGTATGCTGCTTGTAGCTTGCATACGAGATGAAGCCGGCGTGGCTTGTGAGTGGTTGCTTTGTTTTATTTTCTATTTTATTTAATTTAGATTTCAATGGTTCTAATTTCAATAACTCTTACATATGAACTCCAATTCACGTGCGGTTTTCTCCGCTATGTTCGTATTGGAATTCCGAACACTTTGGTGCTCGTTTGGACGAATTCTGAGACTTTCCAATTTTTGGGTTTAAATTCAAAAGGTGAGTGTTTTAACCCACTCACAACTTCTAAGATTTCTTATGTTTGTTAAATCAAACTTTGATGCGATTTAAAATTATCTATGATTGTCTGGGCATATATTTAATCATCGTCTCATTTAGATTGCATTTATTTTAAATTGTTATTAAATTTAATTTTGCATATAAACTGCCAGTTTAATTTTTATTTATTTATCATTGCATATAAACTGCCAGTTAACAATTTTAAATTTATTATTGAATATAAGCTGCCAGTTAATACTTGTTATTTATTATCCATTCTATGTTGATGTTATTGTTTATATAGGATGATGATTGTTATAAATGGTTGATGATTGATATTGGATGAATGGATGCTGTATTTTATATTGTATAAACTGCAAGTTATTGTGCATTTTCATTTCATTCGGGATTGTGGTTTGAAATGATATACAACCGCATTTTTATTTTAAATTGCGGATTGAAATGATAAATATCCATATCACATGACCATAGGGTAGAAAATTATATACATGCACCGCGGTATATATATATAAAATATTTTTTTGAAATGATTTTCTATGGTTTGGAAAGAAATATACGGTTTAATAAATTTAATTTTGATATTATATAAATATTATTTTAGATATACAGTTAGTTTCCTGAATTCAAGCTATGTATAAATTTGTGTAGTAAAAATAAGTTTATTTATGGAGTAAGATTGTTTATATTATATGGTTAAGTACCTGTTCAAAATATTGTATGTATAAAGTTTTAATTACTTAAATAAAAATATAAGTTGGAAGATAAAAATGAAATTGGTTTGAATTGAGTTATTTAAGAATTATACTCGAATAAATTTGATTTGAAACTTAAATAAAATTGAGATTTTAAAGGGTGTGATTCTTATAACTAAATTTGGTTTAGAGGGATTTAAATGAATATAAAGTTGATATACAAAGTTAATAAATTGAAAGAATATCCAGTTAGGTGAAGTAAAAGTTTTCTTAAATTATATTGTATTTATTAAGTAAATATTTCAAATCGAAATAATGGAAATGGAATTTGATATATATGAAATTATCAAAGAATTCTTTTGAAATGGTGTAATATTTAGGGATTTGAAATATACGGAAATTTAAATGGTTTATTTGGAAAATTAAAATCTATAATTGGAATTGATTTGTGAAGGTGAATAAACTATTTTATTATATAAAGTAATTTATATTTAACTCATTTAAGTGGTAGGGTTGCATTTCAAAGTTATGAAATTCGAAGTTTATATTTTTGAAAGGCTATATTTCAAGCGTTGGATTTAGAAATATTGTAACTTTGAAATTATTATGGGTTTAGAAAGGGATATATTTGAAAAGGATATCTTATTGATTTGGTTTTAAAAATGAAGATGATATTGTGTTATATTGTTTTGAAATCGATATTACATTCTGGTTTTAAAGAATAAATTATTTTGAAAGACCGCGGTGTTGTAATAACGTTTGGTTGCTAAAGAGACCGGGATCGGAAGTTGTCATACTCTCTGCCAACTCTGAAAACCACTTTGACAACCGTGTACGCGGTGGAGATTCCAAAATGAAGTAGGATGGTGGCGGCATTTCCTTTGAGGTAAATACGTGGACCCGACTCCCGTGAGTTGGCATAAGGTGGCTAAAACAGGAGCGATTCTCAGGCCAATGAGGTCGTTCCTCTGATCGGACGCACTCCTTCGATATTATACTCTGACTTTTGGATTGATTTGGTGGCCACTTTTGATTTTAGGGGTGTTGTTCGAGGTGGACGGTAGTAGCTGCTATGCGTTACCACTAGCTCGGATGCGTAATTGGTATATCTACCCTGGCATTGCCTAGTTGTGCCGTGTCACCTACCCTAGCGCGCCTTGTACGAGTTTCTATTTGTGTTGTACCTATGGAGTATCCTCTGGTAGCCTTTCGATCAGGAGGTATTACGGTACTGTATAGACTATTGGCATTATTTTGTGTTAAGGGGAATACTGGGTCACTCCTTAACGCTATTTAAAAGTAAGTTTATTTTACTATTAGACAATATTATAATAGCTAAATATTACTACATAGTAAATAGTTTAACAGATCCTTAAGAGATGTGAATCTCGAGCATCTCTTGTGTTACTGCACTCATATTTATTTCTGTTAAATTTAACTCGCATAAGATATTTTAGTTCTGACTCGAGTGTTTTGTCTTTTCAATTCGCTCGGGTCGGTCCGAGTATTTCAGGATTTGAAGATTTTATTCTGAAGGATGAAGACGAAGATTTATATTACTATTATCTATTATTTTATTCCACTGCATCACATTTTTCCGCTGCATTGTATTGATTATTCCATGGTATGTATAACTCTGATATATTGAATAAGTAAAATTAAATATTTTGTAAAACTGCTTCATGAACTGTATATTTGATTATTATATTTTATCCTTCCGCTATGAGATTCTGTTTTGTTTGTTTTATTTCTCTACTTTTTCTTATTTACCCCATAATAATCCGCCCTTCCATATGGTTTGAATTGGCACGTGTGTCGATTTAAAGCGTGCGAAAAGGCGGGACGTTACATGTGGTATCAGAGCTTTGGTTTAGCGATAAACCTTTGCTTTGTGGGGTTTGACTCTTTATTAATAGGGTACTAATACCTTATGGGAGTCGCTGAGTGTATATATATGAGAGAGCGTATTTGTTAGTGTTATAAAAAGGTTTTAATATTGTGTTAATTTGTTCCGTTTTGTATTTATAAATTCTGGTTGATGCATGGGACGCTATGACATTAATAGGGATTTCTAAACACTTAATAGGACAGGCCGACATAATATTTGGTTTTAATATAGGTGAATGAAATAATTTTTCCTATTATACTTTCTATATATAAAATAAATTTTTTAAATGATATATATATATATATATATATATATATTTGGTTGCAATATATTGGTTGTTAGGTAATGAAAATTATAAATAATAGTCGAAATAAATTAAAAATAAAATAAATGAAAATTGGAAATTTAGAACTTAAGTTCTGGGGTTCTGAAACTTTCTTTTAAATGATTTCGGAATATAATAGTAATAATAATAATATTAGAAGTATTTTCTGATATAAATATTTCAATATAATTTGAAGGAAATGTTTTAAAAGAAATTTTGGAAAATTAAGTTTTGTACTTTCCTCTCTGTGCTGGAAAATAATTTCGGTGATGGTGGCTCCATCATTGACATTTATTTTTGAGTTTCGAAGGGGGAAGGCCACTGTATAGTTTACTAAAGATTCATTTTGAAAAAAATATAAAAACTTTAAAATTGTTTTAAATGTAAATGAGATATATAAAGTGTAAGCATATACATTTATCTATTATTTTAAAACGATTTTTGAATAAAAACCCAGTATTTAATTCTTAAGTTTCCGTTAATTAATAGTTCCAATTAAGTATAGTAAAATGGAATATGACTAATTTATAAATTGAAACCTTTAATTAAAATAAGTGATTTAATGCTAAGTTATAAATGAGATTAAAAGAAAGTGAAATGGAAATCTTATAAAACGAGAGATATAATTATTGAACCATTAATTAATTAAAAGAAATAAGATAAACTTGTATAATTTTTCAATTACATTCTTAAAGCATATATATAACTTACCATATAATAAAAGTAACAATGTTAATAAGAAAATGTAATGGGAAATCTTACAAGAAAACTTGAGGTAATGAAAGTATTCAATGAATTTGCAGTTATAAATAAGAATTTAATGTTATAAACTTAAGTATGACTAGAAAGGCCACTAATTAAATATAATTGCAAAGTTATAAAGAAATGATAGTAAACTTAAGTAAATGTTGAAGATATTTATAATAAAAATAGGTAAGTAAATGAAATTAAGTAGTGAATGAATGTAGGGCAATAAAAAGGGAAAATTTGCAAGAATAAATGTAATCTAAAAGATAAATCATTATATAAATAAAAAGGAAATCAAACAATAAATGCTATGAAATCGAATTTACAAGAACAAACTTGATATATTGTTTGAAATTGTTATTTGTTTAGTTATGGTTGTTTGGGCAAGAATACCCTAAAATTTGTTTGGATGGATTAATAATCTATTTAGTTTCACCTAAGACTGTTGAGTGAATGGTACACTTAGTAGTTTATATTTCATTCGGTACAATTTAAAGTTTTGAACCCGAACAACTATTTGTTTGTTTGATATGAATGATGTTTGATTTGTGTTGATTTTTATGTGACGGTTGTATGCTTGTTACAAGTGATGGTTGATTGATTTATTTGTTGGTGGTTGAAACAACCTTAAATATTTCACTATATATAATTATTAACTCTTTTAGATTATATAAGTGAAATGCAGGTTATGGAAACCATTGCTACTACTTTTGGTTTCATAATAGTAAGCTTTAATTGCCCGAAAAGTAGGTACGTTTTCTGATTTCGATTTATAGCGTCACTATATTATTTTGAAAAATATTTGTTGTATATTGTTATATTGATATTATATTTTCTCCCGAGCCTCTCCGTACAAAGGAGACTGCCAAAATTTCCCGTAAATTTTGGACTTAGAAAATATTTTGAAAATGTTTTTCAAACTTTATTAATTTGAGTATAAAAAGATTTAATGGTTATAACTTGATATATTTTATCTAAATTAATTAATTTTGTAAATTTAATTATTTATAAAGTTAATGTTTCTTATTCTTTTCCCTTCCTTTTCTTTTCGGGGACGAAAAGTTTTGAGTGGGGGAGAGTGTAACGACCCGTGAATTTCGTTAATTAAATTTTCCACATTAATAAGATTTTGGAATTAAATTTATAAAGAAATATAATTGATATAATTTGTAATGAAGTAAAAGTTAAGAATTAACCTATGAAATATTATATTGATTAAAATAGACTTAATTAAAAAGGTTGAATTGAATAAATCCTATTTAGTGGAACCTAATTTATTGGTATGCAAATTTATAATAAATGAGTTATTGCAAGAAACTGGAATTTGAATAGAATTCTAATATATGAAAGTAGTGAAAAGATTATACCCGGATGTAATTGTATATGAGAAATAAAGGAAAGTATTAAATTGATTTATGTAATAAAACATTGTTAACAGTATTTGATGGTAAATTAAGGAAACGTGTTAATGCAAGTTAATATTTAATGAACTTGAATGAACGTTACAATTTAATTAAAATTCAAATATTATGACTTAGCTATAAATGGAATAAAGCTTTAGTTTATTGGAATTCAAAATTTAATAAAAGGATTTAATTGCAATTAAATGGATTTAATATTTAAAATGGGAATTTAGATGGAATGTGAGGATATTAATGAAAATAGTTTTGAATCCAATGTTAAATCCATCTATTTGACAATAATGAATGGAAAAATGATTTTTTAATTTAATTTAATAGAAATTTTGGAAATTAAAATTTTAATTTCTGAATTTGAATGGAACCGAGGAAATACTGAAATCGATAAGATAATCAACTTTAAATTTGTTTAAAACATTGAAATTGATTGAGAAATATAAAAGTGACAAAATTTGTCAATTTTAAGATTGAAATTTAAAATTGGATTTATTAATTAATTATTAATTTATTTAATTAATGAAAAAATAGCCATTTTGGCCACTGACTCGGATTTCAACGAAACCAGTTTCATCGGATCTGAAACAGTGAATTATTGTAGGGTTTCAAGTTTGGTAGCGATCGGACTTGTCGTTTGATCGTACAGACTCGAAACGCCTTGAAATTTATGAAATTGAAATCAATTTGAAAATATTGATTTTAGCATAACTTCTTCATACGATGCAATTTGAATTCGAAACCTTTCCCATTGCGTTTAAAATATTTTAAAACATCTATTTTGATATATGGGTTGACCAAATTTCATTCCGGAGCCGAAACGGGCTTTTTGGGCCACTTTGTCGTTAGTGCGTATATTAAACCCGATCCATCTATTCTATTTCAATTGACCTATATATATCTTGCTATAAACCCTAGCAGCCTTTATTCCTCATTTCTATACGTACAGAAACTTCTGTGCTCCTCTTCCTCAATGGCTGCAAACCCTAGATCCAATTGCAAATTCAAAAATCAAATTAAAATTCAAACTCCTCAAAAAATTCAGAAAAAAATTTATATCGAAGTTCTCGATATACGCATCTCAAAACTGCAATTGGTTTTTCAAGTTGAGTTTTGATGTTGCCGAAAATCGAGTAAGTATTCTCGGTCGTTCATCACGCGACAATCAACTTCATCAGACCGTCAAATTGATTTAGGGGTTTTGTAGAGCTCGCTGAGGGGATTGCATCGGCATAGGTAGCATGTCGATTTAATGGTTTGATTTGTCATGAAATTGGATTAGGGTTCGTATGAAGGGCGGCGGTTGCAAATTTTTTTTGGGTTCGTCATGGAGTTTGGGGGTTGTCGCGAGGGGGGTCGAGACCTGACGTGGGTGCGGCGGGCTGTGGTGGCGCGCGGTCGTGGATTGGAAGGCACGACGGCGTTTTTTTTATGGTGAGTGGTTCATGTTTACGAGTTCAGGGCGAACGGGGTATGCTACATGTAGCTTGCGTACAAGATGAAGCTGACATGGCTTGTGAGTGGTTGCTTTGTTTTATTTTCTATTTTATTTAATTTAGATTTCAATGGTTCTAATTTCAATAACTCTTACATACGAACTCCAATTCACGCGCGGTTTTGTCCGCTAGGTTCGTATTGGAATTCTGGACACTTTGGCGCTCGTTTGGACGAATTTTGAGACTATCCAATTTTTGAGTTTAAATTGAATATGAATTGAATTTAAATTCAAAAGGTGAGTGTTTTAACCCACTCATAACTTCTAAGATTTCTTACGTTTGTTAAATTAAATTTTGATGTGATTTAAAATTTATCCATGATTGTCTGGGCATATATTTAATCATCATCTCAGTTAGATTGCATTTATTTAAAATTAAATTGTTATTAAATTTATTTTTGCATATAGAATGCCCGTTTAATTTTTATTTATTTATTATTGCATATAAACTGCCAGTTAACAATTTTAAATTTATTATTGAATATAAACTGCCAGTTAATACTTGTTGTTTATTATCCATTCTATAGTGATGTTATTGTTTATATTAGATGATGATTGTTATAAATGGTTGATGATTGATATTGGATGAATGGATGGTGTATTTTATATTGTATAAACTGCAAGTTATTATGCATCTTCATTTCATTCGGGATTGTGGTTTGAAATGATATACAACCGCATTTTTATTTTAAATTGCGGATTGAAATGATAAATATCCGTATCACTTGACCATAGGGTAGAAAATTATATACAGGCACCGCGGTATATGTACAAAATATATTTTTGAAATGATTTTCTATGGTTTGGAAAGAAATATACGGTTTAATAAATTTAATTTTGATATTATATAAATATTATTTTAGATATACACTTAATTTCTTGAATTCAAGCATGTATAAATTTGTGTAATAAAAATAAGTTTATTTATGGAGTTAGATTGTTTATATTATATGGTTAAGTACCTGCTCAAAATATTGTATATATAAAGTTTTAATGACTTAAATAAAAATTTAAGTTGAAAGATAAATATGAAATTGGTTTGAATTGAATTATTTAAGAATTATACTCGAATAAATTTGATTTGAAACTTAAATAAAATTGAGATTTTAAAGGGTATGATTCTTATAACTAAATTTGGTTTAGAGGGATTTAAATGAATATAAAGTTGATATACCAAGTTAATAATTGAAAGAATATCCAGTTAGGTGAAGTAAATGTTTTCTTAAATTATATTGTATTTATTAAGTAAATATTTCAAATCGAAATAATAGAAATGGAATTTGATATATATGAAATTATCAAAGAATTCGTTTTAAAATGGTGTAATATTTTAGGATTTGAAATATATGGAAATTTAAATGGTTTATCTGAAAATTTAAAATCTATAATCGGAATTGATTTTTGAAGGTGAAGAAACTATTTTATTATATAAAGTAATTTATATTTAACCCATGTAAGCGGTGGGGTTACATTTCAAAGTTATGAAATTCAAAGTTTATATTTTTGAAAGGCTATATTTCAAGCGTTAGGTTTAGAAATATTATAACTTTGAAATTATTATGGGTTTAGATAGGGATATATTTGAAAAGGATATCTTATTGATTTGGTTTTAAAAATGAAGATGATATTGTGTTATATGGTTTTGAAATTGATATTATATTCTGGTTTAAAAAGTATAAATTATTTTGAAAGACCGCGGTGTTATAATAATGTAACGACCCGAAAATTTCCGTCAGTTAAATTTCGTCATTTTTAATAAGATTAGATAATTTAACTTTAGAAAGAAGTAAAGATTTATAATTTATAATGAAGCATATGTTGAAAAGGAAATGAAACCATAGGAATTTAAGCTAAGTATTATCGGTTGATATAAAATGACGAATAAATTTGAAGTAATGTAAATGGTTATACTAGGATAAGAAGAGAATATAGGGAAACAAGGGTAAGTTGTGAATTTATTTAAATGAATTAATATTATTAGATAGTAAATTGAATTAGATCAATGTCCTGTATGGTTTAGTAAAGAAATATTTTAAAGGAAAACCTTTAATTTATAAATGAAAATCAATGCATTAAATTAGGTGTAACTGAATGTATGCAAATAATTTTGTAAGAATAAGTTAATAAACAATTTATTTGCACATACCCAATTTAAATTGGAATAACAGAAAGGACAAGAACTTGATTTGCCTAGGCATTTATATATTTATAAACTATAACTAAATAGAAAGTTTGGTAGTAAATAGGATATAAGAAGACAAAGGCAACTAGTAAATTAATAAATAAATTCATAATAATAAGTAGTAATTAATGCATATATATTTGGCATTAGTGATAATTACAAAACTTTACCCATTTATCTAATTTATTTAATTAAATCTAAATCTATGGCAACATTGTTGTAATGATGGTTGTAAGTGAATTTGGATGTAAAAGGGTAACAATTATTTAGGTTAACCATTTGAGTATGTTAAGTTAAGAATGGCAATCGATTGAAATAAATCTAAATTAATTATTTTGTTTTGGTTAATGTGTTCTAGTTAATAAAGGGGAGTTTATAAGAAATGAAGCATGCACTAATGACATGTGTTATAATTCAAATGTTATTTATACCCATAAAATGTCTATTTACTGAATAGAAAGATTTTAAATCAATAAGCGAATTTATTGAGGTTCCAATTTATAATTTATAACATTTAATGTAGACTCAATTACAATTAATTGACTTAAATTGTGCAGTTAGCGTAGATTTGTTTTGTAATTGGAGTAGTTAATCCTATAAGATGAATTTAATGCTAATTCTATTTATAATTGGACTATTTGTTGATATAGATTATAGAAAGCAAGATGTATAAATTTAATTAAAGTATCAACATTCAACAATTGTAATTATTGAAAATTAAAATGGAATTTGAGGATAATAAGGTGAAACCATGAACAAATGTTAATGCATCCTTATTACTGGTAAAAGATGAGTATATAAAAGTTTGAAAATCAAAAATAGGTTTTTGAAAACTTAATTTATAATTTCTAAATATAAGGAAGTGGAGAAATTAACACTGCAATGGATAGACTTATCAGCTTTTAATTTACATCTAAATTTGTTTAGATCAATTTGGAAATTAATAAAATTGTGGATATATTTTGAAACGTAAACGAAACGTCTAGATTTACATTTGTAAATACGTTTAAAATAAAATGTAAATGATAAGGAATTTATTTATTTCCTAAATCCGTAACGTGTGTAATTAATATTATTTATCTTTTGGGACCACTTCCGTTTGCACGTTAAAATTCATGCACACCTATTCTTTTGCGATCTATCTATAAATAGACGATCAAAAACCCTAGCCTCCATCTTCTATCATTTGTCTGTACGTTTTTTTCTTCAACTCCTTCTCCTCCTCAAATGGATGCAAAACTAGATCCATTTCTATTCAAATTTCAAATGAAAATTCAAACATCTCAGAAAATTTCGAAAAAAAATATATGTTGTAGATTTCATCCATACGAATCTACGTGCAGTCTCTGTTTTTGAAATCGATACTCGAGTCAGCGGCAAATCGCGGTCAAAATCAGGAAATTCGAAACCTAAGTCAGTTTGGGCGTTTTGATTTGGAGCGACTATTTGCAAATTGGTTTCTGGGTATTGGAGAGCTCGGCTAGGGAAGTCGTAATGGTGGAGGCGCGTCACCATCTGGTGGCCTGGGGCGGTGTAACAACCCACATATTTATCGGTGGTATATTTAAATATTTTATTTAAATATGACGTCGTTTGTCGGATTATGGTCCGAAAAGCTACTTTCTACAAATGGCCGAATCGGGACTCGAAACCATTTCCATTGAGTCCAAAATGTCGTTTGCGATCTTTTTGAGTATAATCTTTGATATGTTTGGAGTAAATTGAATTTTGCTACTTTTTCTATTGGGTTTAGGGTTTGGGTTCAGCCCACTAGCTTAACTAATACCCTAACTCAGCCCTCTCCTCTCCATTCTCTCATTCCACTCTTCTAAACTCAAGCTCCAACTGAAATGGTGGAAGGGAAAGGGAAATAGAAATTGCAAACCCTAGTTCTTCTTGCTAGCTCATATTCTTGCTCCAAAATCAAAGAGAAGCAATAGGTAAGCTTCATCTTCATCTTCTCCATCTCTTCTCCTCTTCAATTTCAGTAATTTCCTAACCCTAACTTAGGAAATACTTGCTTTGGTTTTAGATTGAAGCTTGTAGTGTTGAAGTGGAGTGTAGTTGGTTGATTCCTTGCATTTGTGCTTCTTCATCTTCTTTGTTTTGTGTAAAAAGGTGAATTTCTAACTCACATCTATTTCTTTTGATATCATTGATGTTAGGAACGAATTCCTAATATATGTTCATGTTCAATTGCTTTCGAATTGGATTGTTTTGGTGAAATTACCAAATATTGGATTTTGAAGCAAAATCTATGAAAACCCTTATATGGTTGATGTTTATGTTGTTCGGAGTGTTTGGGTGTGTTGTTAAGGTCGGGTAGTCGTTTGACGTAAGCCCATAATTAACACGCATCCGATCGCTTTCGATTTGCTTGGCCATAGTTGGCCTAGGTTTAGGAATTGCCTGGCCATCTGGTTTTAGACGTCTGAATATTGTTCTTGGGAAGAAATTTAATCCCAGATTCAGACGTCTGAATTTTATATTCCAGACGTCTGAATTGGTTAAATTTCGACCAGAAAGGAAATAGGCAAAATATTGTCTATTTCAGACGTCTGGATGGTTGGATTCAGACGTCTGAATTCTGTTGGGAAAAACCAATTGATTTCCAGATTCAGACGTCTGAATCCATTCTTTCAGACGTCTGAATATGTTGTTTTTTTTGCCTATTTGCCTTGTTCGTTTAATTTTCCAAATTTGATCGATGTATATTGATTCCAATTAGTTGCTTATGCATATTTGACCTTGATAATTCCTTTTTGAATTCATTCACGGGTTTATAAATAATTTCTTCAAATCGTATTAAAGCTTGCTTCTCCGATTTATAAATTCTATTAAAAATACACGCACAATTTCGCACTTCGAGCGAAGTGGAAGGGTGATTAAATGGTTGGGCAAAACACAGACCATGAATCTGTGCGTTTATCTTTCCGATTAGCCCCCGACCTATTCGATTGATTGTTTTGACCTTCGGGTTTAGTTTACCGATGATATGAGGTAAATTTGTACTGCTTTGAGTGTGAAATAAACTAACGGATAGTAAACCGTTTAGTGCGAACGGGTGGTTATGGGACTCACGTTACCACTTTTCGGATTCCTTTCTGGGAGTTTGTGACACATATCGCCTTTGGGATAGTGTCTTCGGACTGTCTCCTTCTGGCTTGTTGCCTTTAGTATCGCTTTCGATGTTGGCCATTATGCGCCACATGGGTGATATTGGGTTGCTATAGTATCGCTTCCGATGTTGGCCGTTATGCGCCACATGGGTGATATTGGGTTGCTATTGTATCGCTTCCGATGTCGGCCGTTATGCGCCACATGGGTGATATTAGGTTGCCCTATTGTATTGCTTTCGGAGTTGGTCATTCGTTACCACTCGAGCAATTTTTATGATGTTTCAATTGAGATGTATATTCCCTAGGTATCGCCCCTTGGTGTAGGTCTTTTTGAACCTCACGATATGTAGTGATCACCTTGTGAACTTGTATACCATATTGGTATTTGTTATTTGCCTTTTGGCTTGTTTTGGGATATTCCTATCCTTTGTTTCTATGAGTTGCCGATGATATGAGGCTTGTTTGTTATGATATGATTCATCTTATGTTAGATGATTGTGTTATCTCTTTTAGAGATATTTGATATATATTGTGACCTTGCAGGTTCATTATCGTTCAGTTTATCTAACTGATTTGTTTAGCTAGACTGACCCGTGTATTTTATACTCGGGTCAGACCGAGATGTTTCAGGTTAGGTGCTTTTGGACTTAGCCTCTTTTGCTTCCGCACGGACTATTCCACTAGTTTCTTTTGTCTTAGCTTTTGTGTAGTCCTTATCTGTTGTAACTCTGATATGTATTCTTGTGAACTCGTTTGTATATTGTGGTTTGCGTTACCACTTGACATGTATTATTTTGTATACTCTGCTTTGTATCAGTATATGTGTGTATATGATGGTTTACTGTTCTGTGATTTATATTGCATTTGAGTTGTTATATTCTGTTCTGATAGATCCCCTATCCACCTATGGTTTTGTTTTAAGTATTCATTGGATATGTCGATCTGCTTGGTAAGGCAATTGTCGATGTATTCAATAGATAATTAAAGTAAGGCCATAGATGGTCGCCCCTATCCAGCCTTATTCTCCGTGTTAGCAGACGGTATTATCTATTAATGCTCTTTGCTAGCGTGGGTATAGAGGTGGGGCGTCACAGCGTGGTATCAGAGCTGAGGTTCAGAACAAAATATGATAAACACAGAATAGACACATATATTACGATACATCAAAGTGTAATAAGTTATACAAATCTTTGAATCATCGTGTCTCTTTATTCCATCAAGGTTAGATAGAGTTTGGAAATAAGTCTAGGAATGTATTTTATTCCGTAGTATTCCGTATTGAAATATCTACCTTGAGATTAATCTTTATCTTCTTTAACTTTCAGCTTATGGCTGGAAGAGGCAGAGGACGACGTTCGGATGCTGGGCAATCTAGTGGCTCACATCCGGATGGCGTTTATATGTCAGCCGATCAGTTTATGGAGTTGTTTAGGAGCACTCAGCCTCCATTTCCTCCTCGAGTGTCTCCACCTCGCAAGTCTACCTTTGCACGTCAGTGTAGTGATTTTGCTCATCTTGGAGGAAAGCCGTTTAAGGGCTCCGAGTCTGTTCTTGAAGTCCAAGCTTGGATTCGCATGTACAAGCGTATCTTCTCTAGAATGGATATTTCTGACCATGATAGAGTTCTTGTAACTTCTAGCTTATTGCAAGAGCGTGCCCTTGATTGGTACGATCTTCTTGTAGCCGAAATTGATGAGTCTGCTCTTTCTTGGACTCGGTTTCGGGAACGATTCGAACTCAAGTTCGTTCCTGAATCTGAGAAAGCTTTGTTGGCCCGGCGCTTCCTTGAATTAAAGCAAGGAAAATCTTCTGTTTCTGAGTATTCGCATCCTTCGAGGCTTTATCTCAGTATGGTCTTGAATTTATTAGTACTTCTTACAAGAAGAATTTGAAGTTTGTTTCTGGCCTTAAGAAATATCTTAAGAAGTCTTTGTTGCTCCAGCTTAAACTTTCTTTTGAGGAGTTGGTTGATTCTGCGCTTCATCTCGAGACCGTCGAGAAGGAGTGTGATAGTGGTAATGAGGTTGAGGTTCGTAAGAACCCCAACAAAAAGCAGTCTCCCTTGGATGAGCGGGAATTTTTCCCTTCCAAGAAGAAAAAGCCCGTTGAATCTGATTTTCAGTCTCTGTCTGCTGGAACACCTTCCATTCGGAAGTGTTTCAATTGTGGTTCTCCTGATCATATGATTCGAGAGTGTCCTAAGCCTCTCTTCTGCCGCTATTGCAAGAAGGAAGGTCATCGTAGTTCCACTTGTCCCATTGCTCCAAATAATTCTCCAGCTGGCAAGTTAAATACAACTGGTGCTTTTGGAGGTTCTTCTCAGGGATAAGGTATGTCTCTATCTATTTCGGGAAGTTTCTATTTTCTTGGTGATTTCGATTCCAATTTGATGGCATCATTTTATTCTTTAGCCCTCATGATGAAGAAAGTGTTGTTTCTCTAATTCTTGTAGTTGAGAGTTTTCCGGTATTTTTGGTCTTGTCTTATGGTTATTACCTAAGCAATCTTTTGAGTAGTGTTAAGGTCTTTTTAACTCGACCTTACCACCGGTTTTCATTTGGCTACGAGTTGCGGAAGTTAGGATTCCACTTACTACATTCGGCACTCGTTGTGATTCTTATGAATGATTTGTTATGTCATTCAGTTGTCTAGCTCATTTCATCCATTTTATGAATCGAGTATTCTGCGAATATCTCGATGATTCCATTTTAGTATTTTATTGGTTTTGGATGGAAATTAGCAATTTAAAATTTTTGCAAATCTTTTTCATAAGAGTTATTTATAAGTATAAATGGGATTTTGTTCTTAAACGAACAAAGTGAATTTTTAAAAGTTTTTAGAAACATGTTTATCTTATAAAAGTTGGTTTTGTGATTGTATTGCCCATTGAGTGCTTTAAGAATTCTGGTCGATGCACTTGATCAACGTTATCGATAGGAATCTCCTAAACGCTTTGATGAGACAATTTGACACAATAAATTGATTTGAAATAAGAAAATTTTTCTCGAAATATGATTTCATGAAGGTAATTGAAATTTTGAAGCTTTAGCTTTTTGGTAAAGAATTTTATTTGGAAGTTTTAGCTTTTAAGAAAGTAGATTATTTGAAAGGACTCTTTTCCGATACTCTTATCTTGGGATTCCCGAAGGGAACCAAGATTTTATCTTTTTACCAATACTAGTCGTGTTGGTTTGAATGTCGTTCTCTTGCAAAAGAAAACGTGCTATCACTTGTGCTTCTAAATCATTAAAGCCGATAGAGACTAGGTATGCCACTCATGATCTAGTGCTCACGGCTATTGTTTTCGCTCTTTATATTTGGCATCATTATTTTGGGAAAGGAATTTTGTTCTCCTCACCAATCATAATTTTTGAATGTTTAATTTCTCATAAGGAACTTAGTGTTGGCTCGAGTTCCTTGCATCTTATGATCTTGATATTATTTTTATTCCCGAAAAGGGGAATCGTGTTGCCAATGCATTTAGTTGTAAGCAACAAGTGATTGTTTCTTTGTTGATGTCCGAATGGAATGACCTTTTTACCAAGTTCATCCGACGTTTTGTTGCACTTCTTTTGTTGAGCTTTGGATCATTTGACGTATTGTTTATACCACGTCAGTGTTCCGAATTATTTTGAGTTTAGGAATCCATAGAATTCTTTGAGCAAGCAAGTTCAGGCTTACCTTTTCGTGCACTTTAGGGTGAACTTCTTATTCTGTTATTCTTTTATGTTGATATGTTTTGGTTGTTACTCTTTATTTTCTTCTTAAGAATTGCGAGGACGCAATTTCTTTAAGGAGGGGAGTCTGTAACAACCCGCATATTTATCGGTGGTATATTTAAATATTTTATTTAAATATGACGTCGTTTGTCGGATTATGGTCCGAAAAGCTACTTTCTACAAACGGCCGAATTGGGACTCGAAACCATTTCCATTGAGTCCAAAATGTCGTTTGCGATCTTTTTGAGTATAATCTTTGATATGTTTGAAGTAAGTTGAATTTTGCTACTTTTTCTATTGGGTTTAGGGTTTGGGTTCAGCCCACTAGCTTAACTAATACCCTAACTTAGCCCTCTCCTCTCCATTCTCTCATTCCACTCTTCTAAACTCAAGCTCCAACTGAAATGGTGGAAGGGAAAGGGAAATAGAAATTGCAAACCCTAGTTCTTCTTGCTAGCTCATATTCTTGCTCCAAAATCAAAGAGAAGCAATAGGTAAGCTTCATCTTCATCTTCTCCATCTCTTCTCCTCTTCAATTTCAGTAATTTCCTAACCCTAACTTAGGAAATACTTGCTTTGATTTTATATTGAAGCTTGTAGTGTTGAAGTGGAGTGTAGTTGGTTGATTCCTTGCATTTGTGCTTCTTCATCTTCTTTGTTTTGTGTAAAAAGGTGAGTTTCTAACTCACATCTATTTCTTTTGATATCATTGATGTTAGGAACGAATTCCTAATATATGTTCATGTTCAATTGCTTTCGAATTGGATTGTTTTGGTGAAATTACCAAATATTGGATTTTGAAGCAAAATCTATGAAAACCCTTATATGGTTGATGTTTATGTTGTTCGGAGTGTTTGGGTGTGTTGTTAAGGTCGGGTAGTCGTTTGTCGTAAGCCCATAGTCAACACGCATCCGATCGCTTTCGATTTGCTTGGCCATAGTTGGCCTAGGTTCAGGAATTGCCTGACCATCTGGTTTCAGACGTCTGAATATTGTCTTGGGAAGAAATTTATTCCCAGATTCAGACGTCTGAATTTTATATTCCAGACGTCTGAATTGGTTAAATTTCGACCAGAAAGGAAACAGGCAAAATATTGCCTATTTCAGACGTCTGGATGGTTGGATTCAGACGTCTGAATTCTGTTGGGAAAAACCAATTGATTTCCAGATTCAGACGTCTGAATCCATTCTTTCGGACGTCTGAATATGCTTTTTTTTGCCTATTTACCTTGTTCGTTTAATTTTCCAAATTTGATCGATGTATATTGATTCCAATTAGTTGCTTATGCATATTTGATCTTGATAATTCCTTTTTGAATTCATTCACGGGTTTATAAATAATTTCTTCAAATCATATTAAAGCTTGCTTCTCAGATTTATAAATTCTATTAAAAATACACGCACAATTTCGCACCTCGAGCGAAGTGGAAGGGTGATTAAATGGTTGGGCAAAACACAGACCATGAATCTGTGCGTTTATCTTTCCGATTAGTCCCCGACCTATTCGATTGATTGTTTTGACCTTCGGGTTTAGTTTACCGATGATATGAGGTAAATTTGTACTGCTTTGAGTGTGAAATAAACTAACGGATAGTAAACCGTTTAGTGCGAACGGGTGGTTATGGGACTCACGTTACCACTTTTCGGATTCCTTTCTGAGAGTTTGTGACACATATCGCCTTTGGGATAGTGTCTTCGGACTGTCTCCTTCTGGTTTATTGCCTTTAGTATCGCTTTCGATGTTGGCCGTTATGCGCCACATGGGTGATATTGGGTTGCTATAGTATCGCTTCCGATGTTGGCCGTTATGCGCCACATGGGTGATATTGGGTTGCTATTGTATCGCTTCCGATGTCGGCCGTTATGCGCCACATGGGTGATATTAGGTTGCCCTATTGTATTGCTTTCGGAGTTGGTCATTCGTTACCACTCGAGCAATTTTTATGATGTTTCAATTGAGATGTATATTCCCTAGGTATCGCCCCTCGGTGTAGGTCTTTTTGAACCTCACGATATGTAGTGATCACCTTGTGAACTTGTATACCATATTGGTATTTGTTATTTGCCTTTTGGCTTGTTTTGGGATATTCCCATCCTTTGTTTCTATGAGTTGTCGATGATATGAGGCTTGTTTGTTATGATATGATTCATCTTATGTTAGATGATTGTGTTATCTCTTTTAGAGATATTTGATATATATTGTGACCTTGCAGGTTCATTATCGTTCAGTTTATCTAACTGATTTGTTTAGCTAGACCGACCTGTGTATTTTATACTCGGGTCAGACCGAGATGTTTCAGGTTAAGTGCTTTTGGACTTATCCTCTTTTGCTTCCGCACGGACTATTCCGCTAGTTTCTTTTGTCTTAGCTTTTGTGTAGTCCTTATCTGTTGTAACTCTGATATGTATTCTTGTGAACTCGTCTGTATATTGTGGTTTGCGTTACCACTTGACACGTATTATTTTGTATACACTGCTTTGTATCAGTATATGTGTGTATATGATGGTTTACTGTTCTGTGATGTATATTGCATTTGAGTTGTTATATTCTGTTCTGATAGATCCCCTAGCCACCTATGGTTTTGTTTTAAGTATTCAATGGATATGTCGATCTGCTTGGTAAGGCAATTGTCGATGTATTCAATAGATAATTAAAGCAAGGCCATAGATGGTCGCTCCTATCCAGCCTTATTCTCCGTGTTAGCAGACGGTATTATCTATTAATGCTCTTTGCTAGCGTGGGTATAGAGGTGGGGCGTCACAGGCGGTCTAAATGCACGGTCAAAGATGGGGAGGGCGTACGTTGAAATGGGTTCATTCCCTGGACGAGCATACGTGAGTTGAGAAGAAGCATTATGACGTGGCAAGCTTTAATTAGGTTGTTGTTTAATTTTGTTTTATTTAATTTTTGTTTCAACTCATTAAAATTGAATAACTTTCTCATACGACCTCGTATTCACAGGAGATTTTTTTTATTAGGATCGAAATTAAATTCCGGATCTGTTGGCGCTGGTTTGTACAGATTTGGAGACTGTGAAATTTTTCGGTTTAAATCGAATTTAAATTCGATTTAAATTCAAAAGGTGAGCGTTTTAACCCACTCATAATTTCTAAAATTTCTTATGTTTGTTAAATTGATTTTAGATATGAGTAGAAATTTATTTATGACTATTTGACACATTTTATTCCTTATCTCTGTTAAATCGCATTTATTTAATTTAACTGTTCATAAATTTTATTACTGCATATAAATTGACAGTTATAGTTATTTATTTGCATATAAACTGTTAGTTTAATAGTTGTTAAATTCATTTTTGAATATAACTGCTAGTTATTACCTGTTATATATTATCAGATATATATTGATATTGATTTATTATTGGATGATGATTGTGATTTGGAGATGGATGATGAATGATGAATGGACGTTTTATTTTATATCATTAAACTGCAAGTTATCATGCATTTTTCATTTCATTCGGGATTGTGGTTTGAAATGATATACAACCGCAAAATTTTTATTTTAAATTGCGGATTGAAATGATAAACATCCGTATCACTTGACCATAGGACAGAAAATTTTATACAGGCACCGCGGTAAATATATATAATTATTTTTGGATTGTACAGTTATATATATATATGGTTTATGAGAAAGGCTATTATATATATAGTAATTTTCGGTTTTTAAGCTTTGTATAAATTTGATTTGAAGTTTAAATAAAGTTTGATTTTAAAATCAAATAAGATTAAACATTTACTTAAAATTTAATTTCTGGAGTTTTATGACTTAAATGAGAATAGATTTGGAAGATGAATATTAAGTTAAATTGAAATTTAATAAAAATTAGAATTTTTAAAGGATATGATTTATATAACTTGATTTTTGGGTAAAGTGATTTTAATGAATATCAGGTGGATTAAATAAATATATAATAAATTGAAAGATGATCCAGTTATACGAAGTTAAAGGTTTTCTTAAATTATATTGAATTCATTAAGCAAACATTTCAAGTCTAAATAATAAGTAGCTGAATTTGATATATATATGGAATTGTCAAATGAGTCTGCTTGAAATGGTGAAATATTTAAAGCCTTGAAACATAAGAATTGAAATGGTATTTGGAAGTTTAAATCGATATTTGAAATTGATTTGTGAAATCTAAAGAAGCTATTTTGTTTATAAAAGTAATTTAATATTTAACCATTTAAGAGATGGAAATTTTGTTTCAAAGCTATGTTTTTTCAAGGTAGTATAATTTGGAAATATTATGTTCAAGAGTTTGATTTCTAAATATTTTACTTTGGAAACCCTATGATTTTGGAAGGAATATATATTGGAAAATAAATGATATCGTATTGATTTGGGGTTTTAAAAATATAAATGATATCGTATTTATATGGGTTTAAAATGGATATTTTATTCTGGTTTTAAAGTATAAATTATTTTGAAAAGACCGCGGTGTTATAATAACGATTGGTTGTTGAAGAGACCGGGATCGGAAGTTGTCAAACTCTCTGCCAACTCCGAAAACCACTTTAACAACCGTGTGCGCGGTGGAGATTCCAGAATGAAGTAGGCTGGTGGCGGCGTTTCCTTTAAAGGTAAATACGAGGACCCAACTCCCGTGAGTTGGCATAAGGTGGCTAAAATAGGAGCGATCGACGGGTTAATGAGGTAGCACCTCTGATCGGACACTTCCCTTCGATACTATACTCAGACTTTGGATTTTCGGTGGCCACCTTCACTTTTGATTTCTTTGATGTGGGGAGTTTGTCCGAGGTGGGCGGCAGCTGCGCGCTGCGTGTTTCCATCGGCCCGGAAGCGTAATTGGTATATCTACCCTGGCATTGCCTAGTTGTGCCGTGTCACCTACCCTAGCGTGCCTTATACGATTTTGGTTTTGTACCATACCTATGGAGTGCCCTCTGACGACGCCCAGTACGGGGGAGATTACGGTACTGTATAGACTATGGGAATATATAACTGTGTTAAGGTGGAAAATGTAAAGCCTTAACGCTATTTAAAAGTAAGTTTATTTTACAAATAGACACTATTATAATAGCGCAATATACTACATAGTAAATAATTTAATGGATCCTTAGGAGATGTAAATCCCGAGCATCTCTTGAGTTACTGCACTCATATTTATTTCTGTTAATTTAACTCACATAAGATCTTTTAGTTGTGACTCGAGTGTTTTGTCTTTTCAATTTGCTCGGGTCAGTCCGAGCGTTTCAGGATTTGAAGTTTTAGCTCTGGAGGACGAAGACGAAGATTTGTCTTACTATTATCTACTATTATTCCACTACACTCATATTGTTCCACTGTTTTGTCGTATGGTATGTGCACTCTGATATGTATTGTATAAATAAAATCAAAGGTTTTGTAAAACAGCTTCATGAACTGTATATTTGATTATTATATTTTATCCTTCCGCTGTGAGATTCTGTTTAGTTTTTTTTCTTTCTCTGTTTTTCTTATTTACCCCATAACAATCCGCCCTTACGTATAGTTTAAATCGGCGTGTGTGTCGATTTGAAGCGTGCGAAAGGGCGGGATGTTACAGTTGGTATCAGAGCTTTGGTTTAGCGATAAACCTTAGCTTTGTGGGGTTTGACTCTTTATTAATAGGGTAGTAATACCCTATGGGAGTCACTGAGTGTATATATGAGAGTGCGTATTTGTTAGTGCTATAAAAAGGTTTTAATATTGTGTTAGTTTGTTCCGTTTTGTATTTATAAATTCTGGTTGGTGCATGGGACGTTGTGACATCAATAGGGATTTCTAAACACTTAATAGGACAGACCGACATAATATTTGTTTTTAATATAGGTGAATGAAATAACTTCGCCTATTATATTTTCTATATATAAAATATTTTATTAAGGTATTATATATATATATACATTGTTGGTTGCAATAGATTGGTTGTTAGGAATAAAATTTTAAATAATAGGTAAAATGAGATTGAAATTAAAATCAATGAAATTTGGAAATTTTAGAACTTAAGTCCGGGATTTTGGAAATTTGCTTTCAAAGGATTTATGAATTATAATAATTTTGTTTATAAATATTTTCTTATATAAATATTTAGCATAATTTGGAAGAATTGTTTTAAAGAAGATTTTGGAGAAAATAAGTTTCGTACTTTCCTCTCTGTCGCTGGAAAATAATTTCGGTGATGGCGGCCGCATCATCGACTTTCATTTTCGAGTTTTGAAGGGGAAAGGCAACTGTAGTAAATTCTACTACAGATTTATTTTGAAATATCTAATTTTTAATTGTTTAAATATAATTAGAGGTATATAAGTTATAAGGATATACTTATCTATTGAAATTTAACCCGGTATTTAATTCTTAATTTCCATTAATTAATTGTTTCAATTATGGTAGTGAAACAGAAAAAAATTAATAATTGAAACCCTAAATAAAATAAGAGACTAAAATACTAAGCTATAAAGGAAGTTAAAATTTTAACTTATAAGGGAAAATTTAAGATTTATTGAACATTAAATTAATTAAAAGATGAGATTAAATTTGTATAAGTTCTTTTGCATTTTCTTTAACGTAAATAACTTACCAAATATGAAAAGTTGAAATGTTAAATAAGAGATTGGAATAGAATATTATACAAGTAGAAATTTTGGAGATAATGAAGTATTCAATGAATTGCTATTATAAATAAGAAGTTAATGGTATAAACTTAAGTTATAATTGAAATTTTACTAAAATTAAAGGTAAGTATTATTAATAGGTGATTTTAAGCTTAAGTAAATAAAATGAAATTCTTTAATAAATAAGGATTGATGTGTAGGATTTTAAACTTAAGAATGATTTAATGCTACTAGTTTAATATAATAGGAAGTAGGTAATATAAATAAATGACTGTAAACCCTAGGTAATAAATTAATAAAATCCTTGATTTATAAGAATGGAGGTTATAAGGTTAAGAATTTAAGTGTAATTAAAAAAAAAGGGTTACTGTAATTAAATATAATAGAATGTAAGCATTTAATAAATGATTGAATTTGAGAAGTGAATTAAATGTAATACAAATAAAAGAGACTTACATAACCTAAATAAAATAAAAATGAATAATGGTAAGTAATAAGTAGAAATGAGGAAACAACCATTGAATGAGAAATAAAATTTGAAGTTTGTTAGAAATAAATGTAAATTATAAAAAAAAAGGAAAATTTATGTGGTTTGAATAAAAGAAAGGAAATCAAACAATTAAAGTATGTAATGAATTTATATAAGTTGAATTGATTTGTTGGTTTAAATCGATATTGTTTGCTTTGTAGTTGGCTGGGTAAGGAAATTTGAAGTTGTTGGATGAATAAATAATCTATTTCTGTCCCATCTAAGACTGTTGAGTAAATGATGCACTGGATAGTTATTTTTCATTCCTTACCATTCCAAGTTTTGAACCCGAACAACTATTTGTTTGTTTGATTGAATGATTGTTTGTTTTGTTGTGTGTGCTGTTTGTTAAAATTGATGGTTGTTGTATTGATTTGTTGTTAGCGATTGAAACCACTTAAATATTTCACTATACATAAATAGTTAATCTTTTGGATTTTTATAAGAGAAATGCAGGTTGTGGAAACAACTGCTATTGCTTTTGGTTACATAATAATAAGCGTAAATTGCCCGACAAATAGGTACGTTTCGGATTTCGGTTTATAGCGCTATTTTGTATATTTTTCCCGTATTGGGATATACTATTTTGAATATTCTATATGATATTTTGTGATATTTTAATATTATATTTTCTTTCGAACCTCTCCGTACAAAGGAGACTCTGCCAAAATTTTCCGTAAATTTTGGACTAAGAATTATGTTGAAAATGTTTTCCAAACTTTAATTATTTAAGTTTAAAGGATATAATGATTATAAAACGGGTATATTTATTTAAGGTAATAAATTTAGTAAATTATTGTTTATAAGTTAATATTTAAAATAAGATGTACTGTTTATTAAATTCTTCCTTCCCTTTTCTATTTCCTTTTCGGGGACGAAAAGTTTTGAGTGGGGAGAGTGTAACGAGCCGAAAATTTCCGTCAGTTAAATTTCTTCATTTTTAATAAGATTAGATAATTTAACTTTAGAAAGAAGTAAAGATTTATAATTTATAATGAAGCATATGTTGAAAAGGAAATGAAACCATAGGAATTTAAGCTAAGTATTATCGGTTGATATAAAATGGCGAATAAATTTGAAGTAATGTAAATGGTTATACTAGGATAAGAAGAGAATATAGGGAAACAAGGGTAAGTTGTGAATTTATTTAAATGAATTAATATTATTAGATAGTAAATTGAATTAGATCAATGTCCTGTATGGTTTAGTAAAGAAAGCTTTTAAAGGAAAACCTTTAATTTATAAATGAAAATCAATGCATTAAATTAGGTGTAACTGAATGTATGCAAATAATTTTGTAAGAATAAGTTAATAAACAATTTATTTGCACATACCCGATTTAAATTGGAATAACAGAAAGGACAAGAACTTGATTTGCCTAGGCATTTATATATTTATAAACTATAACTAAATAGAAAGTTTGGTAGTAAATAGGATATAAGAAGACAAAGGCAACTAGTAAATTAATAAATGAATTCATAATAATAAGTAGTAATTAATGCATATATATTTGGCATTAGTGATAATTACAAAACTTTACCCATTTATCTAATTTATTTAATTAAATCTAAATCTATGGCAACATTGTTGTAATGATGGTTGTAAGTGAATTTGGATGTAAAAGGGTAACAATTATTTAGGTTAACCATTTGAGTATGTTAAGTTAAGAATGGCAATCGATTGAAATAAATCTAAATTAATTATTTTGTTTTGGTTAATGTGTTCTAGTTAATAAAGGGGAGTTTATAAGAAATGAAGCATGCACTAATGACATGTGTTATAATTCAAATGTTATTTATACCCATAAAATGTCTATTTACTGAATAGAAAGATTTTAAATCAATAAGCGAATTTATTGAGGTTCCAATTTATAATTTATAACATTTAATGTAAACTCAATTACAATTAATTGACTTAAATCGTGCAGTTAGCGTAGATTTGTTTTGTAATTGGAGTAGTTAATCCTATAGGATGAAGTTAATGCTAATTCTATTTATAATTGGACTATTTGTTGATATAGATTATAGAAAGCAAGATGCATAAATTTAATTAAAGTATCAACATTCAACAATTGTAATTATTGAAAATTAAAATGGAATTTGAGGATAATAAGGTGAAACCATGAACAAATGTTAATGCATCCTTATTACTGGTAAAAGATGAGTATATAAAAGTTTGAAAATCAAAAATAGGTTTTTGAAAACTTAATTTATAATTTCTAAATATAAGGAAGTGGAGAAATTAACACTGCAATGGATAGACTTATCAGCTTTTAATTTACATCTAAATTTGTTTAGATCAATTTGGAAATTAATAAAATTGTGGATATATTTTGAAACGTAAACGAAACGTCTAGATTTACATTTGTAAATACGTTTAAAATAAAATGTAAATGATAAGGAATTTATTTATTTCCTAAATCCGTAACGTGTGTAATTAATATTATTTATCTTTTGAGACCACTTCCGTTTGCACGTTAAAATTTGTGCACACCTATTCTTTTGCGATCTATCTATAAATAGACGATCAAAAAGCCTAGCCTCCATCTTCTATCATTTGTCTGTACGTTCTTTTCTTCAACTCCTTCTCCTCCTCAAATGGATGCAAACCTAGATCTATTTCTATTCAAATTTCAAATGAAAATTCAAACATCTCAGAAAAATTCCCAAAAAAATATATGTTGTAGATTTCATCCATACGAATCTACGCGCAGTCTCTGTTTTCGAAATCGACACTCGAGTCAGCGGCAAATCGCGGTCAAAATCAGGAAATTCGAAACCTAAGTCAATTTGGGCGTTTTGATTTGGAGCGACTATTTGCAAATTGGTTTCTGGGTATTGGAGAGCTCGGCTAGGGAAGTTGTAATGGTGGAGGCGCGTCACCATCTGGTGGCCTTGGGCGGTCTAAAGGCACGGTCAAAGATGGGGAGGGCATGCGTTGAAATGGGTTCATTCCCTGGACGAGCATACGTGAGTTGAGAAGAAGCTTTATGACGTGGCAAGCTTTAATTAGGTTGTTGTTTAATTTTGTTTTATTTAATTTTTGTTTCAACTCATTAAAATTAAATAACTTTCTCATACGACCTCGTATTCACGCGAGATTTTTTTTATTAGGATCGAAATTAAATTCTGGATCTGTTGGCGCTGGTTTGGACAGATTTGGAGAATGTGAAATTTTTCGGTTTAAATCGAATTTAAATTCGATTTAAATTCAAAAGGTGAGCGTTTTAACCCACTCACAATTTCTAAAATTTCTTATGTTTGTTAAATTGATTTTAGATATGAGTAGAAATTTATTTATGACTATTTGACACGTTTTATTCCTTATCTCTGTTAAATCACATTTATTTAATTTAACTGTTCATAAATTTTATTACTGCGTATAAATTGACAGTTATAGTTATTTATTTGCATATAAACTGTTAGTTTAATAGTTGTTAAATTCATTTTTGAATATAACTGCTAGTTATTACCTGTTATATATTATCAGATATATATTGATATTGATTTATTATTGGATGATGATTGTGATTTGGATGATGGATGATGAATGATGAATGGATGTTTTATTTTATATCATTAAACTGCAAGTTATCATGCATTTTTCATTTCACTCGGGATTGTGGTTTGAAATGATATACAACCGCAAAATTTTTATTTTAAATTGCGGATTGAAATGATAAACATCCGTATCACTTGACCATAGGATAGAAAATTTTATACAGGCACCGCGGTAAATATATATAATTATTTTTGGAAATGTTTTTCTATGGTTTTGTAAAGTTATATATATATGGTTTATGAGAAAGGCTATTATATATATATAGTAATTTTCGGTTTTTAAGCTTTGTATAAATTTGATTTAAAGTTTAAATAAAGTTTGATTTTAAGATCAAATAAGATTAAACATTTATTTAAAATTTAATTTCTAGAGTTTTGTGACTTAAATGAGAATATATTTGGAAGATGAATATTAAGTTAAATTGAAATTTAATAAAAATTAGAATTTTTAAAGGATATGATTTATATAACTTGATTTTTGGGTAAAGTGATTTTAATGAATATCAGGTGGATTAAATGAATATACAATAAATGGAAAGATGATCCAGTTATATGAAGTTAAAGGTTTTCTTAAATTATATTGAATTCATTAAGCAAACATTTCAAGTCTAAATAATAAGTAACTGAATTATATATATATATATATATATGGAATTGTCAAATGAGTCTGTTTGAAATGGTGAAATATTTAAAGCCTTGAAACATAAGAATTGAAATGGTATTTGGAAGTTTAAATCGATATTTGAAATTGATTTGTGAAATCTAAAGAAGCTATTTTGTTTATAAAAGTAATTTAATATTTAACCATTTAAGAGATGGAAATTTTGTTTCAAAGCTATGTTTTTTCAAGGTAGTATAATTTGGAAATATTATGTTCAAGAGTTTGATTTCTAAATATTTTACTTTGGAAACCCTATGATTTTGGAAGGAATATATATTGGAAAATAAATGATATCATATTGATTTGGGGTTTTAAAAATATAAATGATATCGTATTTATATGGGTTTAAAATGGATATTTTATTCTGGTTTTAAAGTATAAACTATTTTGAAAAGACCGCGGTGTTATAATAACGATTGGTTGTTGAAGAGACCGGGATCGGAAGTTGTCATACTCTCTGCCAACTCCGAAAACCACTTTAACAACCGTGTACGCGGTGGAGATTTCAGAATGAAGTAGGTTGGTGGCGGCGTTTCCTTTAAAGGTAAATACGAGGACCCAACTCCCGTGAGTTGGCATAAGGTGGCTAAAACAAGAGCGATCGACGGGTTAATGAGGTAGCACCTCTGATCGGACACTTCCCTTCGATACTATACTCAGACTTTGGATTTTCGGTGGCCACCTTCACTTTTGGTTTCTTTGATGTGGGGAGTTTGTCCGAGGTGGGCGGCAGCTGCGCGCTGCGCGTTTCCATTGGCCCAGAAGCGTAATTGGTATATCTACCCTGGCATTGCCTAGTTGTGTCGTGTCACCTACCCTAGCGCGCCTTATACGATTTTGGTTTTGTACCATACCTATGGAGTGCCCTCTGACGACGCCCAGTACGGGGGAGATTACGGTACTGTATAGACTATGGTAATATATAACTGTGTTAAGGTGGAAAATGTACAGCTTTAACGCTATTTAAAAGTAAGTTTATTTTACAAATAGACACTATTATAATAGCGCAATATACTACATAGTAAATAGTTTAACGGATCCTTAGGAGATGTAAATCCCGAGCATCTCTTGAGTTACTGCACTCATATTTATTTCTGTTAATTTAACTCACATAAGATCTTTTAGTTGTGACTCGAGTGTTTTGTCTTTTCAATTCGCTCGGGTCAGTCCGAGCGTTTCAGGATTTGAAGTTTTAGCTCTGGAGGACGAAGACGAAGATTTGTATTACTATTATCTACTATTATTCCACTACACTCATATTGTTCCGCTGTTTTGTCGTATGGTATGTGTACTCTGATATGTATTGTATAAATAAAATCAAAGGTTTTGTAAAACAGCTTCATGAACTGTATATTTGATTATTATATTTTATCCTTCCGCTGTGAGATTCTGTTTAGTTTTTTTTCTTTCTCTATTTTTCTTATTTACCCCATAACAATCCGCCCTTCCGTATGGTTTAAATCGGCGTGTGTGTCGATTTGAAGGGTGTGAAAAGGCGGGATGTTACAAATAACGTTTGGTTGTTAAAGAGACCGGGATCGGAAGTTGTCAATCTCTCTGCCAACTCCGAAAACCACTTTGACAACCGTGTATGCGGTGGAGGTTCCAGAATGAAGTAGGATGGCGGCGGCGTTTCCTTTGAGGTAAATACGTGGACCCGACTCCCGTGAGTTGGCATAAGGTGGCTAAAACAGGAGCGATTCTCGGGCCAATGAAGTCATTCCTCTGGAGCACTCCTTCGATATTATACTCTGTCTTTTGGATTGATTTGGTGGCCACTTTTGATTTTTTTTATTTTGGGGGTGTTGTTCGAGGTGGGCGGTAGTAGCTGCTATGCGTTACCACCAGCCCGGATGCGTAATTGGTATATCTACCCTGGCATTGCCTAGTTGTGCCGTGTCACCTACCCTAGCGCGCCTTGTACGAGTTTCTATTTGTGTCGTACCTATGGAGTATCCTCTGATAGCCTCCCAATCAGGAGGTATTACGGTACTGTATAGACTATTGGCATTATTTTGTGTTAAGGGGAATATTGGGTCACTCCTTAACGCTATTTAGGAGTAAGTTCATTTTACTATTAGACACTATTATAATAGCGAAATATTACTACATAGTAAATAGTTTAACGGATCCTTAAGAGTTGTGAATCCCGAGCATCTTTTGTGTTACTGCACTCATATTTATTTCTGTTAAATTTAACTCACATAAGATATTTTAGTTCTGACTCGAGTGTTTTGTCTTTTCAATTCGCTCGGGTTGGTCCGAGTATTTCAGGATTTGAAGATTTTATTCTGGAAGACGAAGATGAAGATTTGTATTACTATTATCTATTATTTTATTCCATTGCATCATAATTTTCCGTTGCATTGTATTGATTATTCCATGGTATGTATAACTCTGATATATTGAATAAGTAAAATTAAATATTTTGTAAAACTGCTTCATGAACTGTATATTTGATTATTATATTTTATCCTTCCGCTGTGAGATTCTATTTTTTTGTTTTTGTTTTTTTTCTTTCTCTACTTTTTCTTATTTACCCCATAACAATCCGCCCTTCCGTATGGTTTGAATTGGCACATGTGTCGATTTAAAGTGTGCGAAAAGGCGGGACGTTACAATATCCAATCCCAGTCTCTTATACAACCAAATGCTTATTTCACACTGTGGTCATTTCATAAAACCATTTCAAATAATTCATACTTTATATCAAAATATCATATTCATTTCAAAATCATATTACTGTAGAAATCATGTTCACTTTTGAAACCATATCATTTCCGAAATCATATTCACTTCGGAATCAACTTATTTTAAATCTTATTCAGTTTTAAATCAAATCAACTTAAATCATATTCATTTCGAAATTTAATCACTTTAAATCATATTCATTTCCGAAATCATTATATCAAAATATTCGCATTTATATCCATTAAATCTAAATCACAACAGTTCCATGCTAAACAGTTTTAAATATTTAAAATAGTTATTATTTATTGGAATAGTTATAAATTAAAATAATTTATATTTAAAAGTAGTTTGTGGATTAAAATAGATTGTATATTAAAATAGTTTATATATTGAAAATAGTTTATATTTTAAAATTAATTTTCAAATTAGAATTGTCTCTTCCGATTTCACAAATCAATTCATATCAACTGTAGTTTTAAAACTCAATTTAAATCAATCTCAGCTCAACAATTTCAATTGAAAAGGCTGAAGATTCAATTTAAATTCTCGTTAAAAACATTTTAATATATATAAATTACAAATCTAGGTTTGAACTACAAATTTAAACCACTTCTAATTTAAAAGGTTTCAAGGTTTAAATATTCAAACAATTTACAATAATTTAATTTGATAAATTTCATTTATATCTCAAAATCCAATTTTAATTTTTATTTAAATATGAAAATATTCACTTAATCATTTTTATTAAAATTTAAATAAAATCTATAATTACAAATTTAAATCAATATTAGATATTCAAGTTTATTTAAATTTGAAAATATTCATTTAATCACCTTTAATTAAATCAAGTTATAAAATCATATCTTTAAGGTCTCAAAATTTATAAGTTCAAATCAATTCCTATTTGAGTATAATTCTTAAAAAAATTAAATTTAAAATCAATTTCAATTTATCTTTCCAACCTTAATTTATTAAAGTAATTACAAAAAATCTATTTTTAATTATTAATATAAAGTTAAACAAATATTTAAAAATATATTATATATAATAGCTAAATTAAATTTTTATTAAATTAAATTAAACCCTTTTATTAAATCTATGTAAATTTTAATTATATATTTCAAAAATAAATAAAATATAAGTAACTCTTAACAATTTACATTTCCATAATTTAACTTATAATTTTACAGTTTCCAAGACATCTAATTTAAAATCTAAAATTTTACACATACTAAAATAAAAATCTTATATTTTTTTTCAAAACTCACGTATTCCCTTTCAAACTTTTAAAATCATTTTCAAAAATATACCAACGGTGTCCGCGTATAATTTTCTATCATATGGTCGACTGATACAGATATTTATCATTTTAATCCACAATAATTAATATTTACGGGTATATATCATTTCAACTTGCAATCCTAAAATTTCAAAATCAATGAAAATCGCTTGGATTTTCATTTGGACCCATAATAATTTTTCCCTAATCTATAAGATTTCTCGGGTTTGTATCATTTCAACCCATAGGGAATTTCTAAACTAACATCTAACTTGCAGAGTGAGAACCACATAATAATAATATAAAACAACATAACATATCAATTACAACATATGTCATATTTCACAATTTATATAACATATATACATATACAACATGGTTATGGTGTCAAATGTTGATTAACATAGGTTAACAATTTTATAGTAACATATTATATTCAAAAATTAAATAACTAACAATTAAAATCTACTGTATTTCAATCATCATTTCATGTGAATTAAATTTACTAAATATAAGAATGTCAATCGTGAGTGATCGCTCACCTTTCGAGGTTAGAGAAATACGAGAACAAAATGAAAATAGACATAGATACGCATGGAAAATTAACAGAGCTAGAAAACTGCTGTTTTAATGCGGATTCGAACAACAACAAACTAGAAAACCGCTACGACAAATTAGACAGTGGGAAAACAAATCAATATGGACAGAATTCTAAATCAACATATATATAGATTATTACAAAATCCATTTTAAAATATTAACATAAGTTTTAAAAATAGTTTAAAATATTAACACAAATTTAAACAAATTCCTTAAATATTATATATATATATAACCTGATAAAATGACGGAGAATCTCACGTATATATACATATATACATACAATTCAAAATTATGTACCCAATAAGGGATGGACATGCCAACTTGGGTCAAGTGGTTGACTGTGGCAGCATGGTGGAAGGAAGGGTGACTAGAGCGATGAATCGATAGTGGAAAGGTGGTCTGCCTAGGCTACTATCTTGTTTTTTTCCTCGTCACGATAAAGCACAGTGATTGGAGAAGGGATGGGGATGAATGGGTTATCGGGTTTGATATGCTGAGGAAAAAATGGATCTGAGGTGGTCGGCAACCAGTTGGATGAAGTGAGGAGATGGGCACGTGTTGTTGTGTGTCGCTGGCTGCTAAGGGGTTCTGGAGGTTGCTTTGACTGTTGGAAAGTGGGTTGTGGAGGCTATGGAGGAGAGGTCGGTTGACAACATGGACATGCAGATTTTTTTTATATGCTGTTTTGTAGACGTAGGCTACACATGCTCAGAGCCAAGGGAGGAGGAGGTTAGGGGTAAGAGCATGCTGACATTGGAGGTGCTGCCAGAGGGTGGCTGCTGGCGAGATTTGTGGAGGGGGAATGGTGTGTGGAAAAATATGGAGAAGTGGGTTTAAGCAAGTGATGGTGTGTTCGAGAAAGAAGCGGGCGGATCGATTGAAGGCGAGCTCGAAGGTGATGGATGTACTATTGCATCACAGGCATGGGCAAAAGTGGACGATGGGTTGGTCGAGAAATGGTATAGGTGGGTTCCAGGAATCGAAAGGGATAAGCATTTTTCTCAACCCGGAGTGAAATTATATATATAATATAATATTTCATTTTTTTAGATCAGAGCGAACAGAAGAGGAGGAGAACCAAACCAATATATAAAAATTAACATGGGGATAGATAAAGTCACATAATGAATTCATTCATAATAAAACTAACGGCTATTATAATTATACAGTAGATAATGGAGAGACATAAGGGAACTAAAAGACCCAAATACGAAACCACTACGGCAAATCGTTTTTTCGATTTCATAGCATATCGAATGCCGAATTTCAGGAATGACTATACTGTAGAGATTAGCACGATGAGATGAATAGAGTGGAATGTAGATATCCGCGATACAACCAAACCATCAAAAGTCGATCTTCGGTGCTGAAAATGCTGCTAAAACACCGAAAATATGATAAACGGAGCCATAGCAGTCCAAATTTGGTGAAACGAATATGACGTTTTACCCAAAAAATGATCCACATTTTTATTATATAAAAATATTCAAGTTTCTAAAATATTTAATTTTCATCAAATTTAACCTTTAAATTTAAAACTGAAATTTCACAACAAAACAAACTTCAATATTTGCTATGTCTAGATCGACGTATTTCAAATACCAAATTTTCAATTAAAAATTTTAATCGTTTAATTTCAAGAAAATTTTAGTTAATTATGCTAGAAAATCGTTAAAATTTCCGGGTCATTACATTCTCCCCCACTCAAAACTTTTCATCCCCGAAAAGGAACGAGAAAGGACAATAGAAGCAACCAGAAAGAAAGATATATTTGAAATACGAAGTACCAAATACAAAACATAATTTAAAACCATATGAATTTCATTTTATTTTTAAATTGATTTACATTCAACTAATTTGGTTTCGTTCCATTTTATTTGATAAATAAATATTCATATACAACTTATTTGCATTCACCTTATTTAAATTCATTTCCAAAACAAATTTTGTTTAACTGATTTATTTTATCCATTTATCTTCACTTAAGTTGATTCCACTTAAAATTTCAATTCGACCATTCTTTGAAATTTATTTTTGTATCACAAATAGTTTACAAGATATGGATTTATTTATTGCAGGTTTAGTTTCTATTTGTTCATTCAAATAGCATTCCCTTTTTATTATTCAATTTGTTTCACTTAAAATATCTTATAACATAAATAAGTATATAAACATTTATTATAATCACTTAAATTTTATTAATAAATCCTCTTAACAAAATTTCACTTTTGGATATCTTATTAATTACATTTTATATTGTATATTATTGAATCACATATTCATATTAACACTTTAACTTTTTGAAAATTTTAAGTAAGTTATATATGTTCTAGAATACAATTAAGTATTATACGAATAAATTTATCCTAGTTCAGCTGTTTCAAGTTGTTACAATTCTATTTTTCATTTTTCATTTTTCATTTAAGATACTCCAATTATTCAAAAAAAATATTCAATTTCAATAATTGAAAACATCACTTAACATAGAAATTAAGAGTTAAATTCCCAGTTTCACTTCAAACCATTTTGAAATAAATATACACATGTATATATTCTATACATCAAATCATATTCAACAAATTCAAATCAAATCCATTTTCCAAAACAAAAGTGTAGCAAAGCTACCATGAGACCTCTCCACGTTGAGACTCGAAATGAATGTTAATGATGTTGCAATCATCAGCGAAATTATTTTCCAACGACAAAAGAGAAGAGTACTGACTTACTTTTTTTAAAATTCTTTGGAAACAATTTCCATTTGAAAATGCTTTCAAACAATATATTTTTCAAAAACTTTGAAAACCAAATTTAGAAAAGCACCAAGGAAATTAAATTCACAAATCCTTAATTTAAATTCATTTTATTTACAAATCAGATTTATAAACCATATTTATAAAATTTTAATTCCTTATAACTTACAATAACAGTTAATGAGTTTAGAAATGTTTTCAAAACAATAAATGAAAAATATAGTATTATCCTTTCAAACAACCGATTCATCTAACTATCTAATTTCAGAAGATTATACTTTATATATATATATATATGCATATAAAATATAATCATACCAAAAATATATTCATTTACCAATTTCGAAAACAACATTGTGTCAGTTTGCTTTGTTCATGTGTTTTGGAATTCCTATCGATAGCATTGGCCAGAAGAATCGACCGAAACCCAAACCAAACTTAACAATTCAGATAACACAATACAAAATATTTTTATATTAATTACAATTACACTCCCTCACAGGATGACTCAAAAGTTGATGTAGAACATAGATAGAGATTCAAATATAGAGGGACCTAAATTAAAAGAATTCTGTGATAACCCGGATTTTTAGGCATCTGTCAATTGATAATTAATTGGATTTAATCAGTAGAAACACTGGTTTATAAAATTGAACTAATAAATCTAGAAAATAAATATTTATATTGGGGTAAATATTTATTTGATAATCTCCTAATATAATTGACAAATTATTCTTTTAAAACAAACAATAATGTGTTGTAACATATGTGTGTGTGTGTATAGACAGATGAGTAGATTTTAAATAATGCTTGGATTTGAAATTCAAGGTTATATCTTAAATAAATTTAAAAGCTAATATGTATAGATATTTGGTTATTAATTTGTTATAATTAAAATTCTATATTATTTTCTTTAAGATTACCTAAAAAATAGTAAAGAGAAAATGTATTAAAAAAATATATAAATATAATATTAAAACATATGTTAATTTGAAAGTATTAAGAAAAATAATAAGATAAATATATATAGATAAATTTAAAATATAATATAAAATGATACTAAAAACACTTAAACTACATGTAGATGCATGTGTAAATAATATAATATAAAGATTTTATACCAAGACATGTGTAAGCAAATTAACATATGATATTAGTAAGTGTAAGATAAATAGATCATATATTAACATTTGTAAGTAATTAGCTTGCAATTAATACAAGTGTCTTTTTGTCATTTATTTTCAAAAATAATAAATAAAAGTTAAACAAAATTATGCATATACATTACTCTTTCTCATTTCTGTCATCAAACTAAGACCTGGAAAGAAACTAAAAACCAGAAAGCAAAAAATTAAGTTTCAGTTGATCATCAAATTCAAATACTAGATTTAAGCAAACAGATCAACCCAATAAAAAAGAAATCTTAGACCTGAAAACCTGAAGCAAACCAAATGGCCAAAGCAGATTCAACTCAAAAATCAGATCAATTCAAGATCAAAAATCAAGTAAATCTAACAAGCTTCAATTTTAGACAAAGACTGTCCAATTCAAAGTTATTTTCCTCTGTTTCCTGTTCAAGCTATAAAGGTGAGTAAACATATTTCTTTAAAAGATTAACATGGGTAAATATTCTAATGCATGTGATCTGAAAAAATACGTAAGTATGGATTTAATGAATGTTTTAAATAGGATATAGTTGAATGACATTATGTGTTTGTGGATATATCTGTTGATAATATATTCATCTCTGTTCTTTAAACTACAGACTTAAGAACAACTAAAATTTCGTATTCTTTTCATGCAATTGTTTTTAAACTTTGATTCCTAAATAAAAAATGTTTATAACAATGTAATATTGATTCTAAAAATGGATGCAGGAATTTATATTTAGCAATTACTAAAAAAATTATAAATAACAGTGGAAAACAAAAATGGGTTAGAAATCGATTAGGCTTATTTCAGTTTTTGATTATATAAGCTGAATCATAGTGCAAAGTGATGAATTTAGGTAGAGAAATTATAGTAATTTAGGAGGAATGGCATGTTGAACGACAATTGGGTTTTGGCTGTTTTCTGATGATTGGGGAATATTAGGGTCGCGAGTTCTTGGGTGAAGCAAGCCTGGAGATAGGAGACATCGGCAAAAATATTTGGAGGGTTCAATGACCATCGAGGCGGCGACACGATGGAGTTGTAGGGTTTTATAGCCTGATGGGTTCGAAGATGTAATCGGGATAATCGCGACAGCGGTTGAACCGAACTTGGTCGGAGTAGGTGAGATCGGTGAGTGAGCCTACGATGTATGTTTGGGCGGAGAGTCGGGGTCTCCGATGACTTGAAGTGGTGGCGTGGTGTGGTCTTCGTCAAGCAGGTCTGGGTTCAGTTGAATCGACTTTCTCGATTGCGTTTTCTGGTGCGAGTGGTCATGATGGGTGGTCAGGTTGAGCAAGGTTGGTATCGCCGACGTGCTGGGGGTCGGAGTAGGGATCGGAGTTGATCAGAGCTGTTGTGCATGTGCACATAGTATCGTTCATGTCAGTTGTTGATGTGTCGTGTTACCTCAGAAAAGTAGAGGCTGGCATCGGGTTCGAACTCGAGTTGTTCGTGAGAAAGGGAAACTCGGGTTTGTGGCCTGGAATTCGTGATCTGGGTCTGAGATTCTGATTGAGATTTGATATTGGTTATTAACAGGCTTTTAGAAGAGAAATGATCAGTTTTTTTTACATAAGGAATTATGAGTTTCTAAAACAAGTTTTCAGGGTAAACATCCTCAAAAAAGAAGCTTGAACGAGTTTTACGAATAAAATATTGATCAATGTTTTATAAAAAAATTCAAAATTTAATTATAAAGCCAAATACCTTAAATTTAAATTGTTCGATTTTAAATAATTATTAGGTTAATTATTTAATTAAACCCCTAAATGTTTAAGATAAACTTTTTGAACCCCATTCATCAATAAGGTCTTAAGTGGTTTGTATAAATTAAATTCCAAGCATTTAAATTAAATAATATCTAATAATCTAATTAAGCAAGTATTTAATTAAGGAAAATGGTTTATCTTAATTAATTTAGGTTTTTTTAATAAGAGTAATTAAAGTATAATTACTTAATTTATTAAAGATAATTAATTAATGAAACTAAAGCATCATTAATTTGGGGGATTAATTAAAGGAATTAATTAAAGTTAATTAATTAAGGATTAATCAATTAAGTAATTAGAGTTTAATTACTTAAATCATAGTTACTTAATGAAAGTATTTAAGGATTAATGCCCTTGAGCGTTAATTATTTTAACTAAAGGTTAAACTAATTAATGATCAAGGTTAATTAATTGAGGATAATTAACCAATGGGATAATTATTTGATAAAAGTAATTAAAGGTAAATTATTAAGGGTAGTAATTAAGGATTAATTACATAGTGTAATTAATTATAGGATTGAATA
This sequence comes from Allium cepa, assembly GCA_030765085.1. Taxonomy (NCBI): domain Eukaryota; kingdom Viridiplantae; phylum Streptophyta; class Magnoliopsida; order Asparagales; family Amaryllidaceae; genus Allium; species Allium cepa. The sequence continues at coordinate 561,057,238 of CM060932.1, forward strand.
ATCAAGGAAAGATTAATTAAGGAAATTTATTAAAGGGTTAGTTAATTAATGAAGTTTATTAATTAAAGGATAGTTAGAAATGTAAGTGATTATCAGATGATTTATTCGAGTAATTAATTAAGGACAACGGTAATTAACGTGAATGGGTGGAAGTTAAATTAATTTGGATAATTAAATTAAGGCTAATTACTTAATGTAATTAGAGAGGACATTTAAGGGAAGATTAATTAATTGTTTATAGTTAATTACTATTGATTAAGCATGATTAAAGTGAATAAAGTAATTAATTTAATTTATCTAAATTAATTAGAAATAGTGTGACTAATTAACCTTGCTTATGAATGATTGAATGATATTGAATGCCTTGGATTATTTGATATTTCTGATATGAAATGTTTTGTGATATGATTGAGTTGAATAATGATAATGTGGTTATCTATCGAGATAAATTGCTATGTAGAGTGGCATCTTGTATTTAAAGTTTGAAATTCACTTGAATAATTTGGGTTAAGATGACATTTGATTCGAAGAAACCGAGATCGGGTAATAGCAAATACCCGAAACCACTTCGATTCTTTGTTGATTTAGTATGTGAAATCAATAGACTGGAATGGGATAAATATAAATGACCAAACCATTTAAACTAAGTAAGGGTACTTAAGGATTGTTTGTGAAATTAGTGTTGGCCATAATAAGTTAAGAACATGTAGAGAAATACGAGTTACCCCGGGGATTTAAATAGACTTCATCCATTGGTATTTCATGATAAATGGGTTTACTCACGCTGGTTTTCAACCTGACCCGGGTGTTACTTTGATGTAATGCTCGAGTCAGACCGAGTATTACAGATTTTCAAGTAAGGACGTTATGGAGCTCAGGAGGCGAGCTGGATGGCAAGATCCTATAGAGTGTATTCCGCTATGATATGTTATTGTTTATCTGGGACATGATTAACTTAATTGTCCAGTATATATGGTTGGTTGTAACTCTGACGTATAAAATGTAAATTTATAGATATGGTTTTTCCTTTGTATAACTGTTATTATATTTTGATCGGTTGCGAATGTGAGATTATGCATTTCATTTCTATTTCTTCTTCTACCTCTTTCCTTCTTTTTCCTAACTATTTGGAATTTTCGAGATCGGAAATTTCGGGTCGTTTCATTTGGTATCAGAGCAGAAGGTTACGAGAGAACCTTGGCTCTGGAGGGTTTACTCATTAAGGATAAGGTAAGTAGCACCCTAGAATGAGTTGAGTGTAGTATATATGAGAGAGCGTACTTGTTAATTTCTTATAAAATAATTTTAAATATGATTTTTAACTAAGCTTATATTTTGAATATATATAAAGCAATAGTTTTTCCAATCTATAAAGAAATTGGTTGTTGATATTGGAATTAAATAATGAGAATTAAGTGGTAATAGTAATACAACCAAATTTAAATTGAATGAAGATAAGTTTGAAATGGATCCAAACTGAAATTAAAATTCTGAATTTGTCAAAGTGGTTTTAGAATAAGATAATAGTGAAATGGGTATCCAGATATGATAATCTTGGTTATTATCATAAATGATTGATTTAATAATGATATGTGTGTTAATGAGTAAGTAAAATGAAATGTTTTAAGGGAGTAAAACATTTAGATAAGTATGACTTATAAATTGGAACTGAAAGTGATCTAAATTTTGAAGTTTTAAATCGAGGTCCAGAAATTTGAAAATTGTTTCAAAATGATAAAGAAATAATAAAAAAGTATTATTTAATGTATTTGAACGAAAGGGTCCTACTTCAAATAAGAGTTGTTTGAAAATTTAAAGGAATTTATTTTGAATTAAAACCAAGGTGGTTTAAAAATTTAAGTGTAACTGGATGTGCAAAGGAAATACATATGTATATATGAGGGATATACATAATATCAAAGATGATTTAAAATAAATTCTAAGTGATGAGTTTTAAAATTTTACTTGGAATGTGATGTGGAAACCCAAAATGATAAGTTTTCGAACTTATAAATGGAAGATTATTAATATGAAGTTTAAAATTTGAAACGGGAGTTCAAATTGGGTAAGGTTGACTGGATTAAGTGAATTGAACTTAACTTTGGGAAAGTTAAATAAGTTTAGAACAAACAACCTGAATTGAAATTTTCAAGATAAAATTAAGATTTAACTTGGGAAGTTAAATGGTTGATTTGAATTGGGAGTTTGTGTGATCTCAAAATGGGTTTGAGATCTGGAAATTGAAAATGGATGGATGTTTTAAAATAATTTGGATAATATTATCCGATCGTTATTAATTATCTTTAAACTGTGAATTGGATTTGTTTAAATGAATGAAGAAATGGATTGTGGTAATATATCCATTATTGAGATAAAGGGAAATTAAACTTTAGTTTGAAATTAAGGATATGGAACACTTTGAACTTAAGATTTGAATGTTAAGAATAGAACTTGTAAATTGAAAATTGTTTAAGAATTGGTGTTGAAGTTAAAAAATTAGGTAATAAATTGGATTCTGAAGATTAAATCATTTAATAATTTTTGAACTCTTATTTGAATTTTGAAATAAGTTAAGGAAATTTAAATGGAATCTTGAAATTGGACTCAGGATCAAAAGGTTTAAATATTTAAGTTGTTAACTTAAAATAAAAGGTTAATTTGATTCAAGGGATTAAATCAACATTGAAATTTAACTCGAATTTATACAATTCGAGATGGTTTAAAGTTGAGATGTAAATTGAATTAGTTCAAATTGAATTTGATTTGAATTAATTAGAATTGTGATTGAAGATGGATAAGTCAAAATTCAAATCGAAAAATCAAATTGGATTAATTTGAAATGAAATTGAAGATTTAATGAGTTCAAAATTCCAAATGGGAATTGATTTGAATTTGGGAAAAGAATTGAAGTTAATTCAAATTGAACTGGAATTGATTTAATTTAATGGGATGAGAAATTGATTGGAAATGGAGGTTGGGAATTTAAAAGTTTGGCTCTGTACTATTTTCAAATAAATTATTTTAATATAAACTGTTTTAAAATCTATTTTTCCAACCTATGTACTATATACAACCTTTCTTTTTAAAGCCAAATTATTTTATACTTATTTTACAATTATTTTTGGAACTATTTAATAATCTTACAACTGTTTTATAAATTAATTACTATTTTCCAACTACTTTATAACTACCTACTATTTTAAAACTATTTTGCAATTATCTAACTATTTTATAACCATTTGACTATTTTGCAATTACTTAACTATTTTACAGCTATTTTATAATTAATAATTATTTTCAACTACTTATCTATTTTAAAATTTTAAAATTATTTTCTAAATTTAAGCTGGACAGAATTCAAACTATTTATGATTAAATATCCACTTGAGATAAGAATTGAGGTGATAATCCAAATAGGGATTGAGGCAATTGTGAATAAATGAATAAAGATCTAAGGGAATGTGAATTGAAAGGAGAAATTGATATAGCTAATAATCAATGAAGATAAATACATAGAATATACGTATATTATTCTATTTGCATAGTGATTTGATCCAGATTCGAACATAGAATTTCGAGATAGTATATCGATCCTAGTTGGGATTTTTCACTCGATTTTCGACGACGAACCTGGATATGGATTTTTGATTGGTTCCGAATATTCTCTATCATAGTTATGGCTATGCAAGGAGAATAACGGGTTCTGATCAAGAAACCAGATCTAAGTCCGCACTAGGAAGTCAGATGACGATACTAGTTCGAAAGAGAAATTGTGTGATCGAGTGAGCGATCAGATTGATATATCGTACGGATGATATGTGTACGTCGTACGGGTTTGAATGAAATTAATAGTGGAAATTTGTGGATAAGAACTGTAAAATGATTTTTGAAATGGAAAGGTATATTTTGAAAATGAATGATGAAATAAAATGGGAGTTTGATATTTCTATAACTAGAACTCATTTTATTGAAAGTAATGTATGTGAATAACTTTATAAAGAAATCAAATTTGAATATTTGATTTGGAATAAACAAAGTTATATATCTTTGTCGTATAAGATAAAACTTCCCTTGTTGAATCTATTGCCAGAAGAAAAGGGTTTTTGGAAAGTATTTGAAGTATAAAAAGGTACTTTATACAAGTATGAAATGATCCAAAGATTTTATTTTCAAGGTTGTGTGTGTGTCTATATATATATATATATATATATATATATATATATATATATATATATATATATATAAGATCTTATGAGAATGACTTTTGGAGAAAAAAGGTTTTTCGAACCTATGGATTTTGGAAAGTCTTTTGATTTTTGGAGAAAAATCAATTTTGGAAATTGGAAAAGCCTAGTTTGAGAATTATCGATTTTGGGATAATCCATTTTGAGAAAAAGGAGATCTATATGAGATTCATACTAGGTGTGTGATTTGGAAGATACTATATGTGTATAGTATAAAGTGTTTTGAAAATGACTCTGGAGAAAAAGGCACTCCCTTGAAATGAACTTCTCAGGAGTACCATAGGTTGGTACTGCCTTGAGCCTTAAAGGGGGGAGGCTCTAAAGTGGATCCTGTGAGGAAGTCTGGACAAACTGAAGTTCCTGAGGATTATTGTGTAGCGAAAGTCGAGAGCGTTGATGCCTACAGTGGCATTTGGGTTATGCTGTGATGATAGTGTAACTCGATGTCACTGCGATCTACTATGGACCATAGCGGAAATCGTGTGGAGGTGAGTGTCAACGTCTACGCTTGATTTTGTCGGGAAGGCAATGTAACATTGGTAGACTGTGTCTATGGTTGAGTGGAGAACTTTCATTCTTTTGGCAGCGAAATTCGAGGGTGCTGATGCCTACAGTTATATGGGTTTTTGCTGTGATAACAATGTAATCCCAGATCTAGCTGCGATTTGTAGCGGGTTCCATGGCGTAATCGAGGGGCGCGGATTGCCTACAGCTATCTATGGATTTTGCCGGGATGGCAACGTAACCATCGTTTTAACTGCGACCATGGATGAGGGTGATGATTTCCGGAGCAGTCTTACCAAAGATGTTCCCTCTATTTTCAAAAATAAATGTTTTCTATATTTTTGCCAAAATATTTTCCAAGTATTTTCACTGGGTGTTGAAAAAGGGTTTGCCAAGTACTCATAGATTTTCAGTCCTACGCCTGATCAACGTATGACCGAATTTCTATGAGAACAAGGATGGACTGGTTGAGACATCGAGTTATAAAAAGTATTTTTAAAAAACAATTCTATAATATTATGTGGATTTTTAAACGTGTTTTAAAAATGATCAAAGAATAATTTATCTGGTTATTGAATAAATTCTGGCATCGTTCCTTTTCGAGGACGAAAAGATTCAAAGGGGGGAGGAATGTGATAACTTGGATTTTTGGGCATCTGCAAATTGATAATTAATTGGATTTAATCAGTAGAAACACTGGTTTATAAAATTGAACAAATAAATCTGGAAATAAATATTTATATTGGGGTAAATGTTTATTTGATAATCTCTTAATATAATTGACAAGTTATTCTTTTAAAACAAATAATAATGTGTTGTAACATGTATATATATACATATGAGTAGATTTTAAATAACGCTTGGATTTGAAATTCAAGGTTATGTCTTAAATAAATTTAAAAACTAATATGTATAGATATTTGGTTATTAATTTGTTATAATTAAAATTTTATATTATTTTCTGTTAGATTACCTAAAAAAATAGTAAAGAGAAAATGTATTAAAGGAAATATATAATTATAATATTAAAACATATGTTAAACTGAAAATATTAAGAAAAATAATAAGATATATATAGATAAATTGAAAATATAATATAAAATGATATTAAAAACACTTAAACTACATGTAGATAAATGTATGAATATTATAATATAAAGATTTTATACCAAGACTTGTGTAAGCAAATTAACATATGATATTAGTAAGTGTAAGATAAATAGATCACATATTAACATTTGTAAGTAAATTGCTTGCAATTAATACAAGTGTCCTTTTGTCTTTTATTTTCAAAAATAATAAATAAAAGTTAAACAAAATTATGCATATACATTACTCTTTCTCATTTCTTTCACCAAAATATGACCTCGAAAGAAACAAAAAACAAAAAGTAAAAATTTAAGTTTCAGTTGATCATCAAATTCAAAAACTAGATTTGAGAAAACAGATCAACTCAATAAAAAAACAAATCTCAGACCTGAAAATCTGAAGCAAATCAAATAATCAAAGCAGATTCAACTCAAAAATCAAATCAATTCAAGATCAAACATCATGTAACTCTAACAAGCTTCAGTTTTAGACAAAGACTGTCCAGATCAAAGTTCTTTTCCTCTGTTTCCTGTTCAAGCTATAATGGTGAGTAAACATATATCTTTAAAAGCTTTACATGGGTAAATATTCTAATGCATGTGTTAAATCTGAAAAAAATAAGTAAGTATGGTTTTAATGGATGTTTTAAACAGGATATGGTTGAATGGCATTATATGTTTGTGGATATATCTGTTGTTAATGTATTCACCTCTGTTCTTTAAACTACAGACTTAAGAACAACTAAAATTTCAAATTCTCTTCATGCAATTGTTTTTAAACTTTGATTCCTAAATAAAAAATGTTTATAGCATTGTAATATTGATTCTAAAAATGGATGCAGGAATTTATATTTAGCAATTACTAAATTTTTTATAAATAACAGTGGAAAAAATGGGTTAGAAATCGATCAGGCTTATTCAGTTTTTGATTATATAAGCTGAATCGTAGTGCAAAGTGATGAATTTAGGTAGAGAAATTATGATTTTTGGATAAGTAATTTGGGAGGAATGGCATGCTGAACGACAATTGGGTTTTGCCTGTTTTCTGATGATCGGGGAATTTTGGGGTCGTGAGTTCTTGGGTGAGGCAAACCTGGAGATAGGCGATTTCAGCAAAAATGGTTGGAGGGTTCAATGACCATCGGGGTGGCGACACGACGGAGTTGTAGGGTTTTATAGCCTGATGGGTTCGAAGATGTAATCGGGATAATCGCAACGACGATGTTGAACCGTACTTGGTCAGAGTAGGTGAGATTAGTGAGTGAGCCTACGACGTAGGTTTGGGTGGAGAGTCGGGGTCTCTGATGACCTGAAGTGGTGGCGCGGTGTGGTCTACGTCGAGCAGGTCTGGGTTCAGCTGAATCGACTTGCTCGATTGTGTTTTCTGGTGTGAATGGTCATGATGGGTGGTCGGGTCGAACAAGGTTGGTATCGCCGACGTGCTAGGGGTCGGAGTAGGGTTCGGAGTTGATCAGAGCTATTGTGCATATGCACATAGTATCGGTCGTGTCAGTTGTTGATTTGTCGTGTTACCTTAGGAAAGTAGAGGTTGGCATCGGGTTCGAACTCAAGTTGTTCGTGAGAAAGGGAAACTCGGGTTTGTGGCCGGGAATTTATGATCTGGGTCTGGGATTCTGAGTGAGATTTGATATTGGTTATTGTCAGGCTTTTAGAAGAGAAATGATCAGTTTTTTTACATAAGGAATTATGAGTTTCTAAAACAAGTTTTTAGGATAAACATTCTCAAAATAGAAGCTTGAACGAGTTTTACAAATAAAATATTGATCAATGTTTTATAAAATAAATTTCAAAATTTAATTATAATGCCAAATACCTTGAATTTAATTTGTTCCGTTTTAGATAATTATTAGGTTAATTATTAATTAAACCCCTAAGTGTTTAAGATAAATGTTTTGAACCCCATTCATTAATAAGGTCTTAAGTGGTTTGTATAAATTAAATTCCGTGCATTTAAATTAAATAAGATTTAATGATCTAATTAAGCAAGTATTTAATTAAGGAAAATGGTTTATCTTAACTAATTAAGGTTTTATTAATAAGAGTAATTAAAGTATAATTACTTAATTTATTAAAGATAATTAATTAATGAAACTAAAAGATCATTAATTTGGGGGATTAATTAATGGAATTAATTAAAGTTAATTAATTAAGGATTGATTAATTAAGGATAAATCAATCAAGTAATTAGAGTTTAATTACTTAAATGATAGTTACTTAATGAAATGAATTAAGGATTAATGCTGTTGAGCGTTAATTAATTTAATTAAAGGTTAAATTAATTAATGATCAAGGTTAATTAATTGAGGATAATTAACCAATGGGATAATTTACTTGATAAAAGTAATTAAAGGTAAATTACTCAAGGGAAGTAATTAAGGATTAATTACTTAGTGAAATTAATTATAGGTTTGATTAATCAAGGAAAGATTAATTAAGGAAAGTAATTAAAGGGTTAGTTAATTAATGAAGGTGATTAATTAAAGGATAATTAATCAATGTAAGTGACTATCGGATAATTTATTTGAGTAATTAATTAAGGGCAAAGGTAATTAATGTGAATGGGTAGAAGTTAAATTAATTTAGATAATTAAATTAAGGCTGATTACTTAATGTAATTAGAGAGGATAATTAAGGGATGATTAATTAATGGTTTATAGCTAATTAATGTTGATTAAGCACGATTAAAAGTGAATAAAGCAATTAATTTAATTTATCTAAATTAATTAGAAATGGTGTGACTAATTAACCTTGCTTATGAATGATTGAATGGTATTGAATGCCTTGGATTATTCGATATTTGTGATATGAAATGTTTTGTGATATGATTGAGTTGAACGACGATAATTTGGTTATCTATCGAGATAAATTGCTATGTAGAGTGATATCCTGTATTTAAAGTTTGAATTGTATTTCACTTGAATAACTTGGGTTAAGATGACATTTGATTCGAAGAAACCGAGATCGGTTAATTGCAAATACCCCAAACCACTTCGATTCTTTATTGATTTAGTATGTGAAATCTGTTTGCACCAAAATTGATCACAAACCCCAAATGTGTTGAAAGCACCAAAGTATGAATATGAATCAGCAATATTCCAAACACAAATCACAGATCACAGCAAACAACAAGCAATAATCCAGAAATAATTAATAGAGACACAAGTTTTATAGTGGTTCGGCTATCTCCGGCCTATGTCCACTCCAAATTTTTATCCTTTTATTAATTATCCTTGCTGGTTACAGATGATTACAGCAGTATGTATGAAGAATTTCGAGTACAATAGTAGTATTGAAGTTAGAAATGAATCCGGCAGGGTCTCAGCATTCAGCAGGCAAAAGATCCCCGTTTTGTAGGCTTCAGGAGGCTATTTATAGGCGTTGGAGGCTGAGATCGAGCTAAAATTTTAGGAGACTTCTTCTGGCACGTGAGTGGGCCCACGCGACCGACCCCACCAAATTTCGACTCGATCTGCGATCGATACGAATCCATTTCGTATCCATCAAAAAATGATCCAATCGAGATGAAACTTGGCAGGATTGTTCTTTACCTTGTATGCAAGTTGCTGTGAAAATTTCGTTTCATTTGGATCAGCGGTTTGGGAGATATGATCGATATGAATTGCATTTTCATGAGTGCTGTTGCGTTCATATCCACTGGTTCGAATCCATCATGTTCGACTGGATCAGAAGCATGCACTTGCTCATGATGTGGCGCGAGCTTCCTCGACCGATCCATCTTGTGCGCCGAGTTGAATGCTTCTTTCCCGGATACGTGGGTGTCCTTCGCCGCTTTGAATGTTTATCCCCATGATTCGTGGATCTCCTTTGTTTGGATCCACATTTTATGTTTGCTTATGTTCATAACATCGTACATTCGCACCCATCAACTCGTGTCCTCCTTCGTATCGACTCCAGGAGTACATTTCGTACCGCTTCCATATGATCTGATCGATACGAAATGAGCATGAGGGTATCGACACGAAGTGGTCATGAAAATGGACACGAATCTCTTCCTTGGGATGGATACAAGCGAGACCTTACCTGATGGATACGAACAAGGTTTTATCTAATGGACACGAACAAGCCTTTACCTGATGGATGCGAAACCATTAAGTCGAGTCCATGCTGATCGATACGAACGATATCGATTCGAAGTCCACCACTATGCTCTGTCTCTGATCGATACAAACAGTATCGACACGAAATGCCAACAACCGATCGATACGAAATGCATCGATACGAAAAGACCACCGCACGCTTGCTTACAATCTGGGTCTACTGTTATCGAGTCGAAATCCTTCTGGCCTTCCCACCTGATCGATTTGAATGAGACGTTGCTCCATGGATATGAATTGTCGGGCATGCGTGAATCATCTTTTTCCATCCTGACCGATACGAATGTCATCGAGTCGAACCAGAACCTAATCGATGCGAACTTCACCGAGTCGAACCTGCGCCGATCGATACGAACGGTATCGATTCAAACCACTATCTTTCGATCGATACGAAATGTATCGATACGAAACATCCCCTGTTCACCAATGGATACGAACAGCATGTTCTTCCTACCTTGCATCGATCATATCTCCTTCATACGAACTCCGATTAACCTGAAATTTAAAGCACAGCCTCTCCTAGTCCTCATCATCATCATCTCCAATCGATTCCGTCCCGATCGAAGCCTGGCCAAATTTTGACGACATCCATTGCAGCCTTGTTTCCAATTGAACTCCAATCCTCATATCCATCATCCCTTGCCGATTCTGTTGATATTCCAACTTTAACCAAAAAGTTGGATAACAAAATCAATAGGCTGGAATGGGATAAATATAAATGACTGAACCATTTAAACTAAGTAAGGGTACTTATGGATTGTTTATGAAACTAGTTTTGGCCATAAAAAGTTAAGAACTTGTAGAGAAATACGAGCTACCGTAGGGATTTAAATAGACTTTATGCACTGGTATTTCATGATAAATGGGTTCACTCATGCTGGTTTCCTGCCTGACCCGGGTGTTACTTTGATGTAATACTCGGGTCAGACCGAGTATTACAGATTTTCAGGTAAGGATGTTATGGAGCTCAGGAGGCGAGCTAGATGGCAGGATCGTATGGAGTGTATTCTGCTTTGATATATTATTGTTTATTTGGGACATGATTATTTTAACTGTCCAGTATATATGGTTGGTTGTAACTCTGGCGTATAAAATGTAAATTTACAGATATAGTTTTTCCTTTGTATAACTGTTATTATTTGATATTATATTTTGATCCGTTGCGAATATGAGATTTTGTGTTTCATTTCTATTTCTTCTTCTACCTCTTTCCTTCTTTTTCCTAGCTATCTAGAATTTTCAGGATTGGAAATTTCTGGTCGTTACAAATTCAAACCAAGAAGACAGGCTCGAAATGAAGATAAAGTTAATCAAATCACAAAAGAGGAAAGATAGATGGACTTATATTAATCGCGGCGACCTCAACCAGGTCAATCGAGACTTAGAAAAGATGAGAATATCATCCACACAAACTAGGATAACTTGTTGAGAACATTGTGGAAAATGTGACTCATGAGATCGATGAAGAAGGCATGAGCATTGGTTAATCAAAAGGGCATGACTAACTATTCAAAGAAACCATTTTTATTGGAAGAAGGACAACTGGTCGAGCTCTAGGAATAAGATTGATGAAGAATCCAATTTCCCACTTGGGAAGAGAGAAACGACTTCACCAAAGACATCCGAAAAAAGTTGGACAGTAGTGGTGGAGTCAAGATCACTAGATTGAGAATCAAACGAAAAGATGAAACTGCCTGCATAATCCAGGGGCAATCGAATACGATCACAAGAGAATTACCCGTATCATCTACTAGATAAACAATTCGGGGTTTACCAAAAATAATAGTATCAAAACTGAGGACATAGAAATCTCTGGTGAATCGACGCTATTGTATAGGAGTTTCAGCCGCTCACAAATCAGAATAAGATTAGCGGGGCCGCCGATGCAATTAGTCACACAAGAGGACGAAGTTGCAAATCTAGGTTGAAGCTATGGGATGCTTCGGTATCAAATGAACCCGAACAAGACAAGATAAGAATGGATTTCAGAACTAAGGGGATAGTTCCAAAATTCGAAAGAAATTCTAGCCCAGGAGGTTTCTAACGAAGAATTTCAAGCTCGAACGAATATGATTGTATAATTAGTTCTACTCATTCTAGGCTATTACTATCCTATCTCTAATGAGTTTTTACTCCATATGCTAAGTTTTGCCTAAATAAGAGCTCTGATACCACATGTAACGACCGGCTGTTTCGAACCGTTCAAATCGGCAATCATTCACTCATGTTGGACTTGAATTGCTCAAAATAACAGATTGTTAATTTATATTTGGAGAAACTTAGCATATACAGTAAATAAATCAATCATAGAATCACAGACACAGAGTAATACAACAATAAGCAGCGGAATATATAAATAGTAGTTCATGAAGCCACTCTATAAACATTAGAGTCTGAAATAAATACAACAGAAATCACAAATACAGAGTAGTCTCAAATACAAAATTAATTGACAAGTCCTATCATAAACAACAGCAAATAACTGAGATAGTTAGAAAGCTAAATAGATAAGAGACAGATCTTCAAGCAAAGCTCCAAAGTCCAAAGGTGAGTTAAATGTTGTGACACTCAGTCTGACCAAAGCATAAAGCAAAAACACAAAATATTTGAGTCAGGATTAACATTCTTATACCAGTAAATTAACTCAAGTGAAATGTCGTGAAATACAAAGAAACTTAAAGGATGTTTGGGATTCCCATCCTTTAAGGATCCTTTTAACTCGATCGAGTCAGGATTAACATTCACATTTTAAATCCATTAAATCTAAATCACAACAGTTCCAACCTAAACAGTTTTAAATATTGAAAATAGTTTTTATATATTGGAATAGTCATAAATTAAAATAGCTTATATTTAAAAATAGGTTATAGACTAAAATAGATTGTATATTAAAATGGTTTATATATTGAAAATAGTTTATATATTAAAATAAAATTTCAAATTAGAGTTATTTCTTATGATTTCACAAATCAATTCAAATCAACTGTAGTTCTAAAATTCAATTTCAATCAATCTCAGTTCAATGATTTCAATTTAAATGGTGGAAGATTCAATCCAAATTCTCACTAAAATCATTTTAATTTATATCGAATTCAAATCCAGGTTTGAACTACAAATTTAAACCATTTCCAATGCGAAAGGTTTCAAAGTTTAAATATTCAAATAATTTATAATAACTCAATTTGATAAATTTCATTTATATATCAAAATCCAATTTTAATTTTTTTAAATGACTAAATCATTTTTAACAATAATTAAATAAAATTTCCAATTACAAATTTAAACCAACATTAGATATTCAAGTTTATTTAAATTTGAAAATATTTATTTAATCACCTTTAATTAAATCAAGTTATAAAATCATATCTTTAAGATCTTAAAATTTATAAGTTCATACCAATTCTTGTTTATATATAATTCTTAAACAAATTAAATCTTCAGTTTATCTTTCCAACCTTAATTTATTAAAGTTATTACAAAAAAAATCTTATTTTAAATATTTATATAAATTAAAAAAACATTTTAAAACATATTATATATATAAATATATTGGTTAAATTAAATTTTTCTTAAATTAAATTAAATTAAATCAAACCCTTTTATTAAATCTATTTAAATCTTAACTTACATATTTTAAAAATAAATAAAATAAATAAAATCTTAAAAATTTACATTTTCACAATTTAACTTATAACTTTACTATTCCAAAACATATAATTTAAAATTTAAAATTTCATACATATTAAAATAGAAATATTAGATTTTTTTCTTTCAAAACTCATATGTTCCCTTTCAAACTTTGGAAATCATTTTTCAAAAATAGACGAACGGTGTCTGTATATAATTTTCTATCCTATGGTCAAGTGATACGGATGTTTATCATCTCAATCCGCAATAATTAATAATTACGGGTATATATCATTTCAAACCGCAATCCTAAAATTTCAAAAAATCACTTGGTTTTATCATTTCAACCCGTAACGATTTCCCCTAATCTATAAGATCCTTCGGGTATGTATCATTTCAACCCATAGGGAATTTCTAAACTTACAGGGAATTTGTAGAGTGAGAACCATAGAATAATAATATAAAACAACATAACATATCAATTACAACATGGGTCATATTTAATAATTTATATAACATATACACAAATACAACATGGTTATGGTGTCAAATGTCGATTAACATAGACTAATAATTTTTTTATAATGACATATCGTATTCAAAAATTAAATAATTAACAATTAAAATCTACTACATATTTCAATCGTCATTTCATGTGAATTAAATTATTAAATATAAGATTGTCAATCATGAGTGATTGCTCACCGTTCAAGGCTAGAGAAATGCGAGAATAAGACGAAAACGAACACAGATAAGCATGGAAAATTGATAGAGCTGGAAAACTGCTGCTGTAATGCAGATTCGAATAGCAGCAATCTAGAAAACCGCTGCGACAATTAGACAGTGGGAAAACTGCTATTGTGTACCCAATTAGACAGTGGGAAAACTGCTATTGTGTACCCATTTAAAAATATTAACGTAAGTTTTAAATAAAATAGTTTAAAATATTTACATAAATTTAAACAAATTCCTTAAATATTATATATATAACTTGATATATTGACTAAGAATCTCATGTGTATATATATGATATATATAGAATTCAAAATTGTATACCCAATAAGGAGATGGATAGGGTCAGGTGGTTGACTACGGCAGCATGGTGGAAGGGACGGTGACCGGAGCGGTGAATCGATGGTGGAAAGGTGGTTTGTCTCGGCTATTATCATATATTTTTCCTCATGCGGCAACGGTGGAGCTGAAGGCTGTGGGGAAAACTGCTATTGTGTGGTGACTACATCGATATGGTGCTCGGGTTGAGGCTGTTGGGTGCGAAGGTTCGCTCTCTGGGGCGGATGGTGGTTGCTGACGATGAAGCATGGTGATGGGAGAAGGGACGGAGGACGAGTGCGTTATCGGGTTTGATCGGCCGAGGGAAAAACGGATCTAAGGTGGTCAAAACTGGTTGGATGAAGTGAGGATATAGGCACATGTTGTTATGTGTGACTGGCTGCTAAGGGGTTTTAGAGGATGCTTCCACTGCTAGATAGTGGGTGGCGAAGGCTAAAGAGGAGAGGCCGATTGACAACATGGACGAGCATCTTTATATATATATATATATATATATATATATATTCTTTTAGAAAGAGGCTACATGAGCTCAGGGCTAGGAGAGGAGGAGGCTAGGGGTGGGAGTAGGCTGACGTTGGATGTGCTGCCAAAGGGTGGCTGCTGGCGAGATTTGTGGAGGAGGAATGGCGTGTGAAAAAATATGGAGAGGTGGATTGAAGCAAGTATTGGAGTGTTCGAGAAAGAGGTAGGGCAGATCGATTAAAGGCGAGCTCGAAGGTGATGGGTATACTGTTGCATCACAGGTGTGGGTAAAAATGGACGGCGGGTTAGTCAGGAAATGATATAGGTGGGTTCCAGGAATTGAAAGGGAAATCGTTTTTCTCAAAGCAGAGTGAAATATTATATATATATATATATATATATATATATAATATTTCTTCTTTTTAGATCAGAGCGAAGAGAAGAGGAGGAGAAAGAGAACCGAACCAACATATAAAAATTGACATAAGGAATAGACAAATTCACGTAATGAATTCAAGAATCATAATAAAAGCTAATGGATGTTGGAATTATACAGTAGACAATGGAGAGACATAAAGGAACTAAAGACCCCAATACGAAACCACTATAGCAAATCGTTTTGTCGATTTCACCACGTACCGAATGCTGAATTTCAAGAATGACTATATTGCGGAGATCAGCATGATGAGACGAATAGAATGGTATGCAGATATCAGGGATACAAACAAATTATCAAAAGTCAATATTTGGTGTCAAAAATGCTGCTAAAACACCAAAAATAAGATAAACGGAGCCAGGGAAGTCCAAATTTGACGAAATCAAATATGACGTCTCACTAAGAAAAAGATTCACATTTTTATTATATAAAAATATTCAGGTTTCGAGAATATTTAATTTTCATCAAATTTAACCGATTTATATTTAAAACTGAAATTTCACAACAAAACAAACTTAAATTTTTTCTGATGAAAATCTGACACTTGCTACGTCTAGATAGACGTATTTCACATATTAAATTTTCATTTCAAAATTTTAACTATTAATTTCAAGAAAATTTTAGTTAATTATGTTATAAAAATCATTAAAATTTCCAGGTCGTTACAGGTCGAGTTACCAGTACTAGTTCGAAAAATAAAATTGCGTATTCAAATAAGATGTGACGCCCCACCTCTATACCCACGCTAGCCAAGAACATTACGGTGAATGCTGTCAACTAGCATGGAGAATAAGGCTGTTGTGGAGCGACCATCCGTGTAATTTCTTTGCATGAGCGTCGATATGTTAGATAGTATAACATGCATTTCTTTATCGAGAGGGAAATCCGACATACCGACACAAACTCAAAGCTACTACACAGTGGCTATAATATCTTCAGAAACAAATATAGAAATAAACATAACATAAATCAGTCACATACAATTCATATCACAAAGGCGGAAACAGATATGAATATTACACTAGGAAGTGTACATCAGAGTAGTGGTCTAAAAAGATCCACAATAATACAAAAGAATAGCAACACGTGCTATACAAAAGAATACAACTATGAGTCCATATCTCAAGTGTATACAACAAAATAAACTACTAATCTAAGTAGTTTGCCAAAAGTCAGAGTAATCAATCCCAAGAGAGAAGTCAAGCAGAAGCACCTGTAACATCTCGGTCTGACCCGAGTATTATTTAATAAGAAAATAATAAACGGATCAGTCTAACTATAGATATCAGATGAAACGATACAGAATAAGAGATATGACTAAACACATAATAATCACAATTCCAAGCTGTGATATATATAAGTAATTGAAAATCAACGAGAGATTAATCAATATCACCAAATCTACACAAAAATCAAAGAAATGCCATACTCCTTATTTCGTTCATCAAACCACAAATATTGACGATTATATCAATGTCAATCACAAAAGTCAATGACACACAAATTCACCAATGCACAAATATTGACAATAATATCAATGTCAATCACACAAGTCAATGACACACAAATTCACCAATGCACAAATATTGACAATAATATCAATGTCAATCACAAAAGTCAATGACACACAAATTCCAGAATTCAATAAGCGAAATCCAGAAATCACAAAAGTCAATGACGCACAAATTCACCAATGCACAAATATTGATAAAACTTATCAATGGAAATCACGAAAATTGGTGAAACACAAATTCTAGAAATCATCTCAAGAAATCTAGAAATCACAAAGGGGGGAGGCCTATCACAAACGGGAGCATAAAGCCCACCAACACGTGTATCACAAACGGAACGCTAATTCCATGGTTGCTAACCATCACAAATTGAGCCGAAGCTCCACAAACGGCCCGAAGACCATGGGTTGCTACCCCACCAAATTGAGTCGAAACTCCACAAAACGGGGTTTAGTCTCCCTCGCAGACAAAGAGACATCGCACATTGCTAGTCTAAATCACAAAGATAATCGTCATGATCAACGAGAAGTGTCGATTACAGTAAGCTAGTAAATATATGAGCTTAGCATCATGTCCCATAACCACTAGCTTAACTTAAATATTTACGAACAAATTGTAGATCTCCACTAGAAAATTGTCACAAGAGTTTCAATCGAACAAGTCCAAGAATTAACCAACAAAGTGAACGCAAGCGTTTCATACCACTTGTTTTACTAAGTCGTTTAATTAGATTTCTCATACGAGTGAGGTAAAGGTTTGTATATACTAATAGATTGGAAAACGGTTTTATAAACGAATTTGGTATTAAAATAGTATTGAAATCGTTTGAGGAAAGAGTTTTGATATTTACTACTAGTATAGAAAACCTTTATATTTTTAAAGTGACAAATCACGAAGAAGATTGTAAGAACAATAAATCACTAAAATTCACATACGAAGACGTGAATAAAATCCAAAGAAATCGATAAAGGATCCATCGAAATGGATATTCAAAAATCCCTAAAAAGAGTCATCAAAGTCATAATAGATGATAACAACAACTAGGAAACAACTCGAATCGATCAAAGTTGGAAATTCACGCGACTAGGCGAAAATAGGCAAAATGCATCAGGTCGGTCGGCCGGCTACAGAGCTCGGTCGACCGAACCCTGTTTTGAAAACTTCTCGGGCATCAGGTCGGTCGACCGAACAAGGGGGTCGGTCAGCCGAACCAGAAACAGAGAAGTGCAACTGCACTTTTACTAGCAGGTCGGTCGACCGGACCAGGGGGTCGGTCGGCGGAACCTGATGCTTTGCAAATTGATGCCCATAAATTGATATGCAACCTCCACCAATTCGCAACCGAACGAGCACGGACGCTAGGGAATTATGCCTAACGGCTACCAGGCTCTATTGGCTCCTCGATGCATCACCAAAAACACATTTGAACCTCAAAGCTATGATTTTTAAGGATTTGGCTTTCAAACACTAAAATTGGAATATTCTCAAAAGCAATCCAAATCAAAAGCAATTGCACAAGAATAAGTGTTAGGAATTTATACCTAACAATCGAAGATAATTCATAGACTTAGATGTGAGATTAAAAATCTCACCTTTTTACAAAATCAAACAAGAAGAAGCTTGAAAGCAAATGGAGAATCAACCTCTCTTCAACACAACCCAAATGAGCTTGAATCTATGCTCAAAACAAGATCATTCCCAAAATTAGGTTTAGGAATTTCTGAAATTGGTAAGAGAATAAGTTGGAGAAGAAGAAGAGAATGCTTACCAATGGGTTCTCTTGAATTTGGAGCTAGGAATTTGAATTTGCAAGAGGAACTAGGGTTTTGGAGTTTTAATTTCCAATCTCACCCACCATTAATGCCTTAGAACTGAAAAGAGAAGAGAATGAGGGTGAGTGGGGAAGAGTGGCTCAGATTTGAGCATAAGTTAACATAGGGCTGAGCCCAAAACCAAACCCAAAGTGAAAAATAGCAAAAATCAACTTTCTCCAAACATATCGAAGCTTATACTCAAAAAGGTCGCAAACGGCATTTTAAACTCAATGGGAGTGGTCCCGAGTCCTAATTCGACCGTATGCAAAAATTAGCTTTTCGGACTAAAATCCGACTAACGATGAAATATTTAAATAAAATATTTAAATATAAAATCGATAAATATGCGGGTTGTTACAGACTCCCCTCCTTAAAGAAATTGCGTCCTCGCAATATTTAAGAAGAAGATATATAGTAACAACCAAAAAAAGCATATTCAACACAAAAGAAATTTGAAATAAGAAGTTCACCTCAAAGAGCATGAGAAAGTAAGTCCGGATGTGTTCGCTCGATGTACTCTCTAGATTCCCAAGAACAATCCTTAGGATTTGAAGATCATTGAACTATGACAAGCGGAACATCTTTATTTCGAAGTCGTTTGACTTCCGAAGCAATGATACGAATAGGATGTTGCTCATAAGTTAAATTAGGCGAACTTCAATCTCTTCCACAACACCGGGCTCAAGATTAGAATCGGAATCTCGAAGACATTTACGAAGTTGAGAAACGTGAAACACGTCATGCATAGCAGAAAATTGAGCCGGCAATAAAAGGCGATAAGCCATGGAACCAATACGTTCAGTGATAGGAAATGGCCCAATATATTGAGGCGCCAATTTTCCCGATCGACTGAAACGTACAACACCCTTCATAGGTGAAACACGAATAAAAGCAAGATATCCAACAGAAAATTCTAATTTCCTTCTTCGGTTATCGGCATAGGATTTTTGTCTACTCTGGGCTTCTTTCATTCTATGTCGAATAAGGTTAATTTTCTCTGTGGAATCCTGAATAAAATCTGGACCTAAAACCAGCTTCTCACCGGCCTCAAGCCAACAAGAAGGAGATCGGCATGGCCTTCCATAGAGTGCCTCGAAAGGTGCCATACCAATACTAGATTGGAAGCTATTATTATAGGAAAATTCAACAAGTGAAATATGATCTTCCCAACTTCCACCAAAATCAAGAACACATGCACGAAGAAGATCTTCAAGAGTTTGATTCACATGCTTGGTTTGTCCATCGGACTGGGGGTGATAAGCGGTGCTAAAATTAAGCTTCGTTCCTAAAGCTTTTTGAAGACTCTTCCAAAATCCACTAGTAAACAATGGATCACGATCACTAACGATAGAAGTAGGAACTCCATGTAATTTAACAATCTCTTTAACAAAGAGCTTGGCCAAAAGAGGAATGGTTCGGTTAGACCGAACGGGACTAAAATGGGCGGATTTAGTAAGTCTATCAACGATCACCCATAAACTATCATGACCCGAACGAGAACGGGGAAGGCCATCTATAAAATCCATGGAAATTTGGTCCCACTTCCAAATTGGAATTTCTAAAGGTTGCAATAACCCACCGGGCCTTTGATGTTCGGCCTTAACGAGTTGGCAAGTCATGCAACACTTAACAAAGTTAGCGATGTCAAGTTTCATTCCCTCCCAATAATAAAGTCGCTTCATATCCGCGTACATTTTACTACTACTGGGATGAATGGTAAATTTAGAATGATGAGAATCTTCTAAAATATCTTTACGAAGATCACCAATATGTGGCACGACAAGTCTACCAAATTTCCAAATGCCACCACGAGAATCGATATCAAAGTCTTTCAAACCTTTAATATCAATTTTATCCTTAATATTTTGGCCAAGAAGAGCCAATTCAGGATCTAGCCTTTGAGCTTCAAGAATGCGGTCAAAAAGAGAAGGATGAGCCTCAAGGCTACATAAAACAAGAGATGAACATAAATCGGGAACACGGTCTCGAATTTCACAAGAGGATAAAATCTCGAGATCGTTCCATTCGGATATCATCATCGAAACAACCGCTTTTTGCTTTCGACTAAGTGCATCTGCAACACGATTTCCCTTTCCGGGAGTATAAAGGATATCAAGATCATATGGTGCAAGAAATTCGAGCCAACGCTGTTGACGCAAATTAAGTTCCTTTTGAGAGAATAAATACTTCAAGGACTTATGATCGGTATAAAGAACAAATTTCTATCCTAAAAGATAATGACGCCAAATACGAAGGGTGAAAACAATAGCCGCAAGCTCTAAATCATGAATGGCATATCTAGTCTCGGCTGGCTTCAATTGCCTAGAAGCATAAGCAATAACACGTTCTCTTTGCATAAGAACGACACCCAAACCAACGCGACTAGCATCGGTATAAACAACGAAATCTTGATTCCCCACGGGAATAACGAGAATAGGAGCATCAGAAAGAAGTTCTTTTAATTTCTGAAAAGAAGCTTCACATTTGTCCGACCAAATGTATTTAATACCTTTCTTCGTCAAGCTAGTGAGAGGCACGACAATCTTAGAAAAGTCTTTGATAAAACGACGGTAATAGCCCGCCAATCCGAGAAAACTATGAATCTCTGTCACACTCTCCGGTGTCTTCCAATCTTGAATCGCTTCAATCTTTGAAGGATCCACGGAAATTCCGGATTCGGAAATAATATGACCGAGAAACTTCACATGAGATTGCCAAAAGTGGCATTTATAAAATTTTTCCTTTAATTGATTACTCCTAAGAGTTTCCAACACAATCCAAAGATGTTTTTCATGCTCCTCCTCGGTTTTAGAATACACAAGAATATCATCGATAAAGATGAGAACAAATCGGTCGAGAAAATCTTTGAAAACCCGATTCATAAGGTCAACGAAATACGCCGGAGCATTCGTCAAACCAAATGGCATAACAAGCCATTCATAAGATCCATACCGAGTATGGAACGATGTCAAAGGAATGCTATCCTCTGCAATACGAAGCTGATGAAAACCGGTAGCCAAGTCCAATTGTGAAAAGACTCTAGCACCACTAAGTTGGTCAAATAAATCATCAATCCGAGGTAAAGGATATTTATTTTTGATAGTAAGATCATTAAGCTTGCGGTACTCAACGCAAAGCCTAAGTGTACCATCGGATTTCTTCACAAAAATAGCTGAAGCTCCCCAAGGCGCGGAACTAGAGCGAATAAACTGCTTTGTCTCCAATTCAGATAATTGTTTACGCATCTCCTTATTTTCTTTATTGGACAAACGATAAGGAGGACGAGTGATAGGTTGAGCTCCAGGAATAAGATTAATTCTGAACTCAATTGCTCGCTTAGGTGGTAATCCTAAAACGGGCTCAAATATGTCGGAAAATTCACGAACGACGTGAATAAGAGAAATAATATCACCCTCATCATCATCATCGTCATCACGAGGGTTTAAAGAATATAAAGATGCGACCAGGCTGGAAACTGAATCTTGAAGATTAATAGAAATTTGCTTAACAGATTGAGGATGTCGAAGATGAATAGTCCGCTTAGGACATAGGATATGAGCTTCATAACGGTTAAGCCAATCCATTCCCAAAATCATTCCAAAGCCTAAATAACGCATGACATGCAAATCGGCTAGGAAAGGAAAATCACACAAAATAATCACGACATCTTTACACAATAAACTGATTGTTGCGGATCCACCAACCAGATTCGCAATTCTCAAAGAAGTCATTAAACACAAAACATCCAAAGAAAAAGTATCAACAAGTTCTTTTGATATAAAAGAATGGGACGCACCCGTATCAAAAAGAACTCGAATAGGATGATCACGAAATAAAATAATTCCATCCAGAATAGAATGAGAAATACCTTGGCCACGAGATGTGTTGCCAGGGGCTTGAGCAACATTTAACTTTCCCTCCTTCTTGCCTTGAAGTTTGGGGCATGAAGATATAACATGACCGGGAACTTTGCAGTAGCGACAAGAGAGAGACTTTGGGCACTTGTTCGCATAATGGTCCTTCGAACCACAATTATAGCATTCCCCACGGCCAAAGGAAGAAGTCTTTGCCACGAAGGTTGCTTGCTTCCCTTTCTTATTGTGATAAGGTCCTTTGAATTTATTTGGCCTCTTCTTGTTGTTGAAGTTTGGTTTGGAACCCACCACTTCAACATCATTCTCCCTATCCGCCTCTTCAAGACGAAGAGCGATATCAACGAGTTGGTCGAAAGAAACTTCTAATTTTAGAAGTAATGGCTTCTTGAGATTTTTGTTTAAGCCATAGACGAACCTCTGGTTCTTCTTTAAAGGGGTGTTGATGTATTCAACCCCATATTTGGAAAGCGACTCGAAGGAGGCGACGTAATCTGTCACGGAGGACTCACCTTGAACAAGGTCTATAAATCGTCGAGCCAATGTCACTTTCTCAGCTTCCGGTACGAATTTCAACTCGAAGCGTTCCCGGAATTGCTCCCAGGTGAGATCCGCTTCATTAATCTCATATATAAGAAGCTCGTACCAGTCCAATGTTCTTTCTCGGAGCATACTAGAGGCCACCTGAACTCGATGAAGGTCAATAAGATTCATGCGAGAAAAGATTCGATCGCATGACCTTAGCCAAGCCTGTACTTCAATAATAGTTTCGGAACCTTTGAATGGCTCCCCACCCAAATTAGTGTAATCGCTGCACAAGCGTGCAAAACCCGACTTTGGGTGAGTAGGTTCCGGGTTAGCTCCAGCTGCTTGAGCATTCGTCACTAAATCAAGAAGCCGTTGAGCAGTCATAAAAACTCCATCCTGGGGTGGAGTGCTAGATGGCACGACTATGGGGCGGCTAGGTCTAGACATTTCTCTTCCTTTAGAAAGAAATAAGAGGAAGAAGGTTATTCACCAATTGAATATCAAGCAATCCTGATAGCTAAAACAAGGAATCATAAAAGAAAATAGGATAGAACGGTACGTAGACCCGAATAAAATCCTAAAGCACGACTCCTAAAATGGACTTAGGACGATGATCCTTGTTATAATATTCCATATTGTTCCGAAGTTTGGCTCTGATACCAAACTGTGACGCCCCACCTCTATACCCACGCTAGCCAAGAACATTACGGTGAATGCTGTCAACTAGCATGGAGAATAAGGCTATTGAGGAGCGACCATCCGTGTAATTTCTTTGCGTGAGCATCGATATGTCAGATAGTATAACATGCATTTCTTTATCGAGAGGGAAATCCGACATACCGACACAAACTCAAAGCTACTACACAGTGGCTATAATATCTTCAGAAACAAATATAGAAATAAACATAACATAAATCAGTCACAGACAATTCATATCACAAAGGCGGAAACAGATATGAATATTACACTAGGAAGTGTACATCAGAGTAGTGGTCTAAAAAGATCCACAATAATACAAAAGAATAGCAACACGTGCTATACAAAAGAATACAACTATGAGTCCATATCTCAAGTGTATACAACAAAATAAACTACTAATCTAAGTAGTTTGCCAAAAGTCAGAGTAATCAATCCCAAGAGAGAAGTCAAGCAGAAGCACCTGTAACATCTCGGTCTGACCCGAGTATTATTTAATAAGAAAATAATAAACGGATCAGTCTAACTATAGATATCAGATGAAACGATATAGAATAAGAGATATGACTAAACACATAATAATCACAATTCCAAGCTGTGATATATATAAGTAATTGAAAATCAACGAGAGATTAATCAGTGTCACCAAATCTACACAAGAATCAAAGAAATGCCATATTCCTTATTTCGTTCATCAAACCACAAATATTGACGATTATATCAGTGTCAATCACAAAAGTCAATGACACACAAATTCACCAATGCACAAATATTGACAATAATATCAATGTCAATCACACAAATCAATGACACACAAATTCACCAATGCACAAATATTGACAATAATATCAATGTCAATCACAAAAGTCAATGACACACAAATTCCAGAATTCAATACGCGAAATCCAGAAATCACAAAAGTCAATGACGCACAAATTCACCAATGCACAAATATTGATAAAACTTATCAATGGAAATCACGAAAATTGGTGAAGCACAAATTCTAGAAATCATCTCAAGAAATCCAGAAATTACAAAGGGGGGGAGGCCTATCACAAACGGGAGCATAAAGCCCACCAACACGTGTATCACAAACGGAACGCTAATTCCATGGTTGCTAACCATCACAAATTGAGCCGAAGCTCCACAAACGGCCCGAAGACCATGGGTTGCTACCCCACCAAATTGAGTCGAAATTCCACAAAACGGGGTTTAGTCTCCCTCGCAGACAAAGAGACATCGCACATTGCTAGTCTAAATCACAAAGATGATCGTCATGATCAACGAGAAGTGTCGATTACAGTAAGCTAGTAAATATATGAGCTTAGCATTATGTCCCATAACCACTAGCTTAACTTAAATATTTACGAACAAATTGTAGATCTCCACTAGAAAATTGTCACAAGAGTTTCAATCGAACAAGTCCAAGAATTAACCAACAAAATGAACGCAAGCGTTTCATACCACTTGTTTTACTAAGTCGTTTAATTAGATTTCTCATACGAGTGAGGTAAAGGTTTGTATATACTAATAGATTGGAAAACTGTTTTATAAACGAATTTGGTATTAAAATAGTATTGAAATCGTTTGAGGAAAGAGTTTTGATATTTATTACTAGTATAGAAAACCTTTATATTTTTAAAGTGACAAATCACGAAGAAGATTGTAAGAACAATAAATCACTAAAATTCACATATGAAGACGTGAATAAAATCAAAAGAAATCGATAAAGGATCCATCGAAATGGATATTCAAAAATCCCTAAAAAGAGTCATCAAAGTCATAATAGATGATAACAACAACTAGGAAACAACTCGAATCGATCAAAGTTGGAAATTCACGCGACTAGGCGAAAATAGGCAAAATGCATCAGGTCGGTCGGCCGGCTACAGAGCTCGGTCGACCGAACCCTGTTTTCAAAACTTCTCGGGCATCAGGTCGGTCGACCGAACAAGGGGGTCAGTCAGCCGAACCAGAAACAGAGAAGTGCAACTGCACTTTTACTAGCAGGTCGGTCGACCGGACCAGGGGGGTCGGTCGGCCGAACCTGATGCTCTGCAAATTGATGCCCATAAATTGATATGCAACCTCCACCAATTCGCAACCGAACGAGCACAGACGCTAGGGAATTATGCCTAATGGCTACCCGGCCCTATTGGCTCCTCGATGCATCACCAAAAACACATTTGAACCTCAAAGTTATGATTTTTAAGGATTTGGCTTTCAAACACTAAAATTGGAATATTCTCAAAAGCGATCCAAATCAAAAGCAATTGCACAAGAATAAGTGTTAGGAATTTATACCTAACAATCGAAGATAATACATAGACTTAGATGTGAGATTAAAAATCTCACCTTTTTACAAAATCAAACAAGAAGAAGCTTGAAAGCAAATGAAGAATCAACCTCTCTTCAACACAACCCAAATGAGCTTGAATCTATGCTCAAAACAAGATCATTCCCAAAATTAGGTTTAGGAATTTCAGAAATTGGTAAGAGAATAAGTTGGAGAAGAAGAAGAGAATGCTTACCAATGGGTTCTCTTGAATTTGGAGCTAGGAATTTGAATTTGCAAGAGGAACTAGGGTTTTGGAGTTTTAATTTCCAATCTCACCCACCATTAATGCCTTAGAACTGAAAAGAGAAGAGAATGAGGGTGAGTGGGGAAGAGTGGCTCAGATTTGAGCATAAGTTAACATAGGGCTGAGCCCAAAACCAAACCCAAAGTGAAAAGTAGCAAAAATCAACTTTCTCCAAACATATCGAAGCTTATACTCAAAAAGGTCGCAAACGGCATTTTAAACTCAATGGGAGTGGTCCCGAGTCCTAATTCGACCGTATGCAAAAAGTATCTTTTCGGACTAAAATCCGACTAACGATGAAATATTTAAATAAAATATTTAAATATAAAATCAATAAATATGCGGGTTGTTACATAAGAGATCGAAATTGTTATACGTACAAATGGTATATATCATGCAGATTCTAATAAAATGATTGTATGCTATGATTGCTAGCTTTGATTGTTTCTTGCTTAGGATTGCTATGCTGTTTGGTTGCATGTTGTTTGGCATCATCCTTATTAGTTGCATTACATTTGTGTTGCACATAGTTGTTATAATAATTCCTAGTTGCATATAGCTTTTACATTATTATAATTTCATATAGAATTGCATCGTCCTTGTAGTTGCGTCATATTACTATATTATATCTGATTACCTTGTTTAACGATGTATGTCATTTAGTTGCATATAGTTTTACGTTTCATTATAAATGTGAATTGGTTGTTAATGCCTATGATAGAAATAGTTAATATACCCTATTTTATCATGTTTAACTCTCTTTTGGGTTATGGAAGTAAAATTCAGGTAAATTGAAGAAAGACTAATTTGAAGATTATGATTTAATAAGTAACGTTCTGTGGCCCAACAAATAGGTATGTATTTATATTGTTGGTTGGTTGATGATTTTTTACTCCTGATGTGGGGAGCCACTTGGCTTTTATTTTCTTTTGATTGGTTTGGACCTATAGAGGAAGTCTGTTGTTTTTTCAACCCAGCCGCGCAAAGGAGAAGCTATCAAAACTTTCCATAAATACGGACGTAGAATGTTTTTCCATGTCTTCACCTTTTATGTAAGTTTTCAAAACTTTTCCATTTGTGTTTTCACACATTTAGTAGTTAGAGTTGAGGCGGAGATTTCACCTAGAAATCAATTCTGGCGAATTACGTTTATAGTGATAGAAGCTATGGATGCAGTTCGGAAAATTTCAAGATTTCAAATTATAAAGTGTTTTCTTCTGAATTTTTTTAAAAAACTCATTTCAAACTAATTAATTAAGTCAAAAGTTTAAGTTTTAATTATTTAATTATTTAATTTATTGGTTTGGATAATTATTAATTAATTAATTATTAATTAATTAATTAAGTAATTAGATTAAGTAATTAGGGTTTAAGAAATTATTAACTAAGTTAAATATTTTTAATTAAGTAAGTTTTAAATAAGGATTAATTAGGATAAAATAAAATTAACTTCTATTTATTCCATTCTATTTACTTTAATTAATATTTAATTAGAGTTAATTATTTAATTAATTATTATTTAATTAAGGGTTAATTATCCACTTAATAAGGGTTTAATTTCTTAAATGAATGTTATTTAAATTAAAGGTTAAATTATAAATAAATTTAAATGAATTAAAGTTCAAAGTATGTTTTTTGATTTAATTTAAGGTTAATTAAAGTTTAATTGAGCTTTAAAATTATGATTTGGTTAAGGTTTATTTAATTTAATATTTCTTTTTAAAGCTCTATCGGTTATTTATTTTTAGCCAATTTCCTTGTTTAAGTAAATTGTTTTGAAACCAAGGATCTCTTATCCATGCTATTAGATAGCCAAATGAATTAAAGTAGTTGTAATAAAACGATGACATGTTTTATTAAAAGTAAGTCGACTTGTACTTATCACGAATACCGCACTTCGGGAACGTGATGAATACGAGGGAGTTAATTTCAATAAGCAGGTCATGATAATCTAAGCATATAAAATGTATGTTCATATGTAAGTCTTACACCTTGATAGTGGAATAGTATACTACAAACAACTTGACCCCTTAAAATTATTGAATGTTGGTTTGAAGAGATCGGGATCAGATATTAGTTGTTATCCGAAAACCACTTCAAACTAACGTAAACGTTCGTAAAGGCAAGATCCATGATGAAGACTTTGAAGCAAAAGGGATATTTACTATTAACCCCAAGGGTGATTCCAAAATGGGTATAGTGGAGATAGTGCCTTTGGTTCATTCATCTTCTGAACGACTTGTATAGATGACTACTGACAGTGTGTCAACATATGAAAGATGACGTTAGCATTCCAAATGGAAAATGCTATAGAAAAGATAAAGACGTAGCCAAACCAACCGGGAATGACTAAAAGAGGGGAGATACAACAAGGCTAAGTGGGTCACTTCCATTAAGGTAAGGTCATCCCTATTTAGAGTCTCTGCTATCAACTCATGTCTGCTTCTGTAACGACCCGTGAATCTTCGATAATTAAATTTGTTAATTTAATAAGTTTTGTTATTTAACATTGAAAGAATTAAAAATTTGTGATGTATTAACGTAATAATAACTAAAAATGAAAGATAACAATGTTAATTAAGGTTAATTATTAACATCTTGAATGGAATTCCAATCAAACTGAAATAATGTAAACGTTATACTTGGTTATAAATGAAATGTAAGAAAACAAATGTAAATATTTAATTAGCTAACGAAATAATAATACAGTTAATGGTAATTGAACAAAACCAGATTATATAAGAATTATAACATTTTTTTTGAATAATGAATTCATAAGTGTAATTAAAAGTTATGGTAACGATTGTTATATGTTATCTATTTATTTGGTCTATTAAATTTAATGAAATCTATTGCAATCAATCCACTTCATTTGTGCAGTTAATGTAGGTTAAGTTGATAATGCAAATGTTGGTTAATTAATGGAATAAGGTGTAATTAATTGTGATATAAATTAGTAGTAGTTATGGAAATTTATTTGTAAATAATAAACTTACATGTGTTAAAATGTAGTAATAGTGGCTATTGCTGTCATTACCAATATATTTAGTCAACTGAAATTAAATGCAAATAAATGTTACACTTATGTGATTTAATACAATAACTAAAAGTGTGGTTGTGGTAAAATAAATGGAAATCTAAATTTATTCATAAGGTAGCAGCTGAGTTAATGAAAGAATGGAACCGAAATAAATAATTAATTGGGACCTTATATTTTAATTTATGTGTAATTTTGACAAAATCCAATAAAGTGAAAATATGATTTGTTAATACCAATAGAAGATGGAAATAAGGGTATATTAATGTAATGAAATATAAAACAATGTTAACTATGTTAGTTGAGTAATAACAATTGGAGTATAAAGATTGAAACCAAATAAAAACATCGTATTGGAATTAAATTATAATTAATGAGATTAATAGTAGTTGTAAATCAAACACCGTAAATTTCGAAATAGTCAATAATGAATTGATATGGAAATATGTTTTAAAGGACTATCAATCACTATGCAATCCAGAGTGATAGAAATTATAAATTATTAAATATTGAATCGAAAAGTGATTTATTTAATTTAATATTAATATATTTAATTAATAAAAAAATAGCCATTTTGGGCACTGACTCGGATTGATACCAGTTTCATCGGATCCATAACAATGAATTATTGTAGGATTTCAAGTTTTGTAACGATCAGACTTGTCTTTGATCGTACGCGCTCGAAAAGCCTAGAAATCAGTTTAATAAAAATCAATTGAAATCAATTTGAAATAAGCTGAATTTACTGTAGCTTCTTCGACCTATTCCATTGAGTTTAAAATATTTGAAAACATCTATTTTGATATATGGGTTGATCCATTTGCGAAGACAGGATGGGTTTTTCGGGTGGTTTATCGTTCCAATCCAAATCAATCTTATCTGTTCTTTCCTATTTTCAGCCATGTCTATAAATAGCTCGTTATAAACCCTAGGTTATTCATTATTTCTATTGTTTATATGTACATCCCCTTTTCAACTTCTCATTCCAATGGTAGAAAAAACGTAATTCCCAATTCAATTGCAATTCAAATCCAAATCAGAAAATTCAAGCTCCACAAACAATATCGAATTATATATCGGTTTGAAGCTCTCGATGAGTTTAATCTTCTACAACAATTCACTTTTCATTTTGGTTTATCGTTTGATCTAATAACGTCGAAGAATCCTTGACCGTTCATAGGCCACATGCTCGACCAACGGTGGTTCTTCAACTTTAGGTCGATCGGGGAGTACGGGCTGTAGTGGGGGTCGAGTTGTGTGCATCGGTAGGGTTGGTTGGTCGGAATGACCATCATGGTCGCTAGAAACTGGGGATATGCATCGCGGTGGCGCGAGTGTCGGGGGGCCGTCGAAGTCAGTCGCACATTGTTGGTGAGGTCGGCTGGAGCATGGGGTCTCGATGGTCGTGGTTGATCGAGTTGATGATCGTCCGGGAAGCGCCGGAATTTGCGCGAAGTAGCGGCGGCTGAGAGGTATTCAAAACTGATGTAGGTTAGGGTTGAAGAGATCGTGGTGACGTGGCCAATTGTGTCTGGGTAAATTCTTTTATTTACTTATTTATTTAAATTTCGATTTCAAAATGTTCTAATCTTAATAACTTTAACATACGAGGTCCGATTTGCGCACGATTTTTTTTGCCGGGATTGTATTGAAATTTTGGATATTTTGACCCTAGTTTGGATAGATTCTGACACTATTTGATTTTTGAGTTTAAATTGGATTTTAAATTCGATTTAAATTCAAAG
The DNA here is from genome assembly GCA_030765085.1 of Allium cepa. Lineage (NCBI taxonomy): Eukaryota > Viridiplantae > Streptophyta > Magnoliopsida > Asparagales > Amaryllidaceae > Allium > Allium cepa. The sequence continues at coordinate 561,088,591 of CM060932.1, forward strand.
GTGAGCGTTTTAACGCACTCACAACTTCTAAAATTTCTTATGTTAGTTAAATTAATTTTTTATGTGATTAGAAATTTATTTATGCCTGTTTGGTAATTTAAATTGGCTATTCCTATTAATTTGTTATATTTTGAATTAAATTGTCATTTAATTTATTGAACTTAAATTGCCAGTTAATTACCCGTATATAAAAATCTGTTATTTGTTGATATGTATTGGTTGAATTGGATGATGGTTGTGATGGATGTTTGAATTTATTATTAGATGATTAGATGATATAATTGATTTATATATTGTTATCACTCTGCAAGTTCACTATGGGTTGAAATGATAGATACCCACATGATCTGTAGATTAGGGAAAAATCGTTATGGGTTGAAATGATAGACTCGAGCAATTTTATGAATTTTATTTAATTCGGGATTGATGTTTGAAATGATATATAACCGTAAAATATTAAATTGCGGATTGAAATGATAAATATTCATATCACTTGACCCTAGTGTAGAGAATTATACATGGACACCGGATTGGTTAAATTAAATGATTTTAAAATCCTTAATTTTCGATTTTAATTAAATGATATTTGAAGACAAAATTTGATTTATATAAATTGAAGTATTGTTGGAAAATCAAGTTTTATGTTGTATTGTGATTTGATTTAAAGGAATTGCTTTAAGAAATTTAATTGAAAGTTTAAAGTTAAATTTTTAGTAAATGAAATTCTATCAACATTGAGCTATTGAATTTGTTTGAAATATAACTTTGAAATATTTTGAAATTGGAGTAAATCGAATTGATATTTGAACATGGATTGAAAACGATATGAAATTCAATAGCTTATTAAAATTTAAAATTGAAAGGTTTAAAATTTGGTTGTTGATTTGGAAATTTAAAAGTTTCCAATTGTATGAAATGAAATGCATAGTTTAATTTGATATTAATTCCAAATTCATATTTTATTGTAAACTGTTTTAAAAATATTTTTTTTAAAACTTTCTAATTATTAAGATTTCAAATTTATTAAACTATTTAAACAATATAACTATATAAATTATTTTAACCTATTTCAAACCAATTTAATTTATTTTAAAGCTATTTAATCTATTTTAATTATATTTAAATCTATTTTAAATATCTTAGATTATTTTAACTATTTAAAAATCTATTTAAACCATTTTTAACCACCTAAACTATTTTCAAAAATTCAGAGAAAGTAAAGTTGATGTGGTTATATTCAAATTCATCGGTTTAAAAGAAAATACAGCTAAATGCTATTATAATCTAAGTTGGGATTTAAATGGTATAACTAATTGAGTATGATGATTTTCAAGTACGGATTTAACCTATTTTGGAACTATAATTTTTGAAAGAAATTATGATTTCTGAAACGATATGATTTTAAAGGTAAATATGATTTCAAAGTGAATATGATTTCGAAAGTATTATGATTTCGAGAAGATGATATTTTGTTATAAATTGTGAATTGACTTTTGAAATGTAAAAGAACCATCCGGTGTGTAATAAGTGATTGGTTGTTAAAGAGACTGTGATCGGATATTGTCATACTCTCTGCCAATACTAAAAACCACTTTAACAACTGTATACATGTCGAGATTCTAGAAATGAAGTAGGATGGTTTGTTGAACGATTTCTGTATAAGGTTGTAACAACCCGCATATTTTACGATTATATATTTAAATTGTTTTATTTAAATAAAACATCGTTAGTCGGATTTAAGTCCGAAACGTCACTTTTCACAAACAGTTGAATTAGGACTCGAACCCCTTCCATTGAGTCCAAAATGGCGTTTGCGACCATTTTGAGTATAAACATCTATATGTTTGGAGTTGAGTAGAATTTTGGTATTTTCATTTAGGGCTTTGGGTTTGAGTTTCAGCCCACTAACCTAACAAATAACCCAACTCCACTCCTCTTCATTCATTCCACTCCTCATTTCCTAACACTCTCAAGCTAAGGTAAAAATAGAGGAGAGAGGAGGAAATTAAAATTTCTAAGCCCTAATTCTCTTAGGAATTATCAACATCAAGCTATAAATCAAGGAGAAGCTTAAGTAAGCATCGTCTTCATCTTCTTCATCTCAATCCCTCTTCAATTTTCAGAAATTCCTATAACCTAACTTAGGAAAAACTTCACCTTTGATAATAAATTGAAGATTCTAGAGGTATTGTTGAAGAGAGATCAATCATTGCTTGTTCTAGAGCTTCTCATTTGTTGTTTGGGGGTTAAAAGGTGAGTTTTTGAACTCACATCTATGACTATATCTTTGATAGTTGTTAGATGGCAATTCCTAACATCTATTCCTTGTACATTTGCCTTTGAATTGAATTAGTTTGATGAATATTCCAATTTTGGTGTTTTGAAGTCAAAAAACTTTAAAATCCTATCTTTGATGTTTGAACATGTTTTTGGAGTGTACCGAAGTGCCCATAAGGCTGGGCTGTCGCTTGACATAAATCTCTAGTCTCCGTTGCTTGTTCAATCACCTTCGGTTAGGATTTTTGCCCTTCTCGGGGCCTAGGCTGAAAATACTGCAAAAGATAGTTCAGTCGACTGAACGGTAAGGTCAGTCGACTGAAACTGGGAACAGAAAGTTCCTGTGCCAGTATCAGTCGACTGACCATACAGTTCGGTCGACTGAGCTTGGAAACTGAAAATTTCTAGGCATAATGTCAGTCGACTGACCACACAGTCCAGTCGACGGAATCTGCTTATCTCAGCCAAATTTGCCATTTTGTATAGATTTCCAATTTTAAATCGATTCTCGTTGATCCATTAGTTATTATCACTTTTGTAGGCTTTGATAATTTCTTTTTCGGGATTTATGGGAATATCCATTTTGATGGATTCAGTATCGATTTCTATGGATTTGATTCACCTCTTCGTATGTGAATTTTGATGATTGATTGTTTCTACAATCATTTCTGTGATTTGTCACTTTGAAATACAAAGGTTTCTATACTGGTAGTAAATATTCAAACTCTTCCATCAAAACGATTTCAACATTTACTTTCAATATCAAATTCGCTTTTAAAACCGATTTCTAATCTATTAGTATATACAAACCTTTTCCTCATTCGTTCGAGAAATCCAATTAAACGACTTAGCAAAACAAGTGGTATGAAACGCTTTCTTTTACTTTATCAGTTAATTCTTAGACTTATTCGATTGAAACTCTTGAGATAATTTTCGAGTGAGAATCTACAATTTGTTCGTAAATATTTAAGTTAAGCCAGTGGTTATGGGACATGAAACTAAACTCATTTATGTACTAGCTTATTGTAATCGACACTTCTCGATGATCCATGATGATCATTTTATGATTTAGACTAGCTATGTGCGATGTCTCTTTGTTTGTGTGGGGGGTCTAAAACCCGTTTGAGGAGTTTCAGCTCAAAATTGGTGGGGTAGCGACCCATGGTCTTCGGATCGTTTGTGGAGCCTCAGCTCACAACTGATGGTTAGCAACCATGGAACAATGTTCCGTTTGTGATGCACATGTTGGTGAGTTTTCATGCTCCCATTTGTGATTGGCCTCCCCCTTTGTGATTTCTAGATTTCTAATTGGTGATTTCTAGAATTTGTGTTTCACAAATTTTTATGATTTACATTGGTAAGTTTTATCAATACTTGTGGTTTAGTGAATATGTTAAAGAATATGACTTTCTTTTTGGTGTTTGAGAATACTCGAGATATTGTATGATTTTTGTTGTTATTTAATGTATATTGTCACAGTATGGCATTATTGTTATCATACATTTTTGTCATATCTCTTATCCTATCTCATTTTATATGATATTTATAGCTAGACTGATTCGTTTATTATTTTCTTCTTAAATAATACTCGGGTCGGACCGAGGTGTTACAAGCACTTTCACTTGACTACTTAGCAGGGACTAGCATCCGACTTTTGGCTAACTACTTTAGCTTAGTAGTTTTTGTTATTATACATTCCAGATAGAGACTCCTTGATGTATACATATTCTTTTGTCTAGCACTTGTACCTATATTTTTTGATGTAGTGGATCTTGCATGGCCACTACTTTGATGTGCACTTTTATGTGATATATTCATATCTGTTTCCATCTTAGTGATATGAATATCTGTGACTGATTTGTATTATGCTTATTTTATATTTGTTTCCGAAGACCACTTAGCCACTGTGCAGTAGCTTTGAGTTTGTACTTGATATGTCGGATTTCCTCTTTAAATGAAATATGTGAACTTCTATCTGGCGTATCGGTACTCGCACAGAGCAATTACATGGATGGTCGCTCCTGAACAGCCTTATTCTTCGTTCTAGTTGACGGCATTACTCCGTAGTGTCCTTGGATAGTGTGAGTATAGAGGTGGGGCATCACAAAGGTATGACATGACCCTGTCTCCCATGAGTCAGCATAGATGTGACTAAAACATGAGCTACATCTGTGCCAAGTGAGGTCATTCCTCCAATAAGACATGCTTCTTTGATACCTTATTATGACATTTGTGATGATTTGGTGGCCATCCCTAGATTTTGATTTGGGAGTGTGTTCCAAGGTGGGCGGCAGTAGCTGCTACTGGTCTGGTTCTACAATTGGTATATCTACCCTGGCATTGCCTCGTATGCCGTTTTCATATGCCCTAGCGCACGTTCTATGAATTTGTTTCGTACCATACCTATGGAATGCCCACGGATAGCCCTCCAGTTTATGGGGGAATTACGGTATTGTATAGAGTATGGGAATACATAAAAATGTGTTAAGGGGAATATGGGTAACACTTTAACGCTATTTTAATACATTACTTTACTGTAGATACTATTATAATAGCATTTTGTACTACATAGTAGATAGTTTAACGAATCCCTAGGAAATGTGAATCCCGAGCATCTCTTAAGTTACTGCACTCACGTTAAACACTGGATAGGAGATGTCAAACCCCGTAAACATCTCTGACGCCATCACACACATATTTATCGTTGATTTTACTTACATAAGATCTTTTAGTTCTGACTCAAGTATTTTGTCTTTTCAATTCGCTCAGGTCAGCCACAACATTTCAGGATTTGAAGATTTTATTTCTGGAGGACGAAGACGAAGATTTGTACTATTAGTATTTACTATATTTAATTCTCTGCATTATGTATTTCGTTGTATTATTTATTATTCTCTGGTATGTGTAACTCTGATCTGTGTTGTATAAGTATAATCAAAAGTTTTGTAAAACAGCTATATGAAGTGTTTATTTGACTATTATATTTTGTCATTCCGCTGCAAGTTTCTATTTGTTTTTTTCTTTCTCTGATTTTTCTTATTTACCCCATAACAGTCCGCCCTTCTGTATGGTTTAAGTCGGCATGTGTGTCTGCTTAAACGTACAAAAATCCAAGGTGTTACAGTTGGTATCAGAGCTTTGGTTTAGTGATAACCTTAGCTTTGTGGGGCCTGACTCTTTTATTAATAGGCTAGTAATACCCTAAATCAGTCGCTGAGTGTGTATATATGAGAGAGCGTATTTGTTAGTGTTATAAAAGGTTTTTATATTTTTTTAATTTGTTCCCTTTTTTATTATAAATTCTGGTTGGGGCATACGATGCTATGACACTGTAGGGATTTCTAAACACTTAATAGGACAGGCCGATACAATATTTGTTTTGAAATATGGGTAAATGAAATAATTTTACCTATTATATATTTTTATATATAAAGTAATGATTTATAAATGATATATATATATATTTGGCTATAATATGTTGGTTGTTAGGTAGTGAAATTGTCACGAGCTGAAATCTAGCGTACAAAAATCAACATCAAATACCTCACTTGTATTCGACTTTCGAAGATTCAAACGTCGAATTCCAGTTCGGCGAAGCTTATAAAAACATTAAATGAATATAAACAGTGGAAACAAAGATGATTTATCATTGATGAACAACACAGATACAACATTTGATACAATATTCATTACAACTATTATCACCAACCTCAGAGTGATATACACATGATACAACCACAAACGATAACTCCACAACGGAACAATAACAACAGGTCTTCAAAAAGGTTTCCAATATACTTTGTCTTCGATAGGTTTTCCAAACTCCAACACTTTTTAGATCCAAAAGGCTTCAAAAGATCTCCAAACCAAAGGCTTCCAAAATCCGACAGCTTCCAAAAGATTTCTAAATCCAAGCTAGATCCAAAACACGGATAACCTGCTTCTAGGCTACCCATGTAGAAATTTCGGGCATCCAGAGTTTAGGAAGGGAACAATAAACTCCGGGTCAGTCATGGGACTGGTATGAGTAAACAAAATTTGTTTGTACAAAAACAATTTATAATAAAAAATCTGTTCATGCTTGTGGAAAATGAAACTACCATAAGACCTCCCGCCACACACACAATGCAATTGCACAATTGGAGAAGATTTCTTCTTATGATAGTCAAACATGCATGATATGAGAAAAATCTTTTTGATATTATTATTAGTGCGTAGTGTAGAAAATATTTCGAAAATATAATATCAATCTTAGCCAGTATACCACCATTATGGTATACCTACTATAGCTACCACCTAAACGGCGGGTCACCGCCATAAGTAAATGGCATGTTATACAACTAAAAACGTACAGGGCTCACATTGGAACTCACATTGGATGATTAGATTTCCAACAAATGGTCAGGCTAAGGAATTTCCTACACCGAATGGGTATGCCTCTGGAAGGACACATTCGAGAACCTAACCGGATCTCTACCAACATAAGACTGGGTTACCTCTGTAATGAGGTAACTACTATACGAGTATGTCATCCCCCGGTCCTAAACGACCTTTATCGAGGGCCCTCAACACCAAAAACCACAAAGAAAATTTTCGGGGCTCCATACCAGAATACCACTTATTATCTAAAAGGAAATGCACATACCCTAAAGGGTGTGACCCTCATAATCTTGCTGAAACTTTTCGGTTTTGACCATTTCCGGGTTGTGAGGTCCGATGAAGTCTCGTCCACAAAACTACGCTTTTCACAAAAGCCATGCTTCAATCAACAAATTATCAGTAGCATTCAGCATGCCACACTACCAAATTGGGAGTATATCACTAATAACCATCTACTACATAACCTCTGAGCTCGTACGTCACAAAGAAGGGTGTTAAGCTAAGAGAATAAATTCTCTGCTACCAAACAGAAATGTATTTGATAGAAATCAGCTTTATATCTCAAAGTGTAATGTCAGACATACAACCATACAAGTCCATTCTGGGTCTGAATGGAACCGAAGGCACTTCATCTAATAAAGGAAGAATCCCTTGCAATCAAGGAATCCACAATCCCGATCGGACTCCCCATCACATATGTAGATCTCTATACCAAAGCAACTCAGTGCAGAGACAATTGATAGGTAATCCTTTTGTTCTCGAAAATACCCGATCTTCACCACCGTCTTCAAATGCACTCCAATTCATCGTATCATTATTCAGAATGGGTTATATGACACAAAGTCCTCTCCCGGCTAATTCGAATAAGAAGCGCTTATTTTAAAACACGTGGATATATCAATCATAAATATTCACCATTAAGATTCGATGTGGGTTTTGGATAACCATTTGGAATCCGACTCCTTGTCTCATCGAAACTCAAATGCCATTTAAAGGTCAACAGTTTTCACATTCATACAGAGATACTTCACAAACATCACAGTTCAATTCACAGCAATTTACATCACAAAGTATCACAATCACATATCAAGGGTATCAATCGGTTCAGGGCATTCAATAATAATCAATCATCTACAAGTAAGATGAATTAATCGTGTGATTATAATTTATTAATCACATAATTATTTCATTAATTATTCTTAATTAATGATTAATAATTCTTAATTACAAATTAATTAGTCCTTAATTACAAATTAATCTTAATCACTTTTATCAATTAAATATTTCTTAATTAATTATATTAATTAATTAAGACCTAATTATAAATTAATTAACCTTAAATTAATAATTAATTAACCTTTAATTAATTATTCTTTAATTATGAAGTAATTATAAAACATTTATCTTAATTAATCATTAAATTATTATTAAAATCTTTATTTAATAAACTTTATAATTAATTTACACTAACACATAAATTAACTTAAGGTATTCAAGTTAATTAGTAATTTAAAAACATTTAATCTTCTTAATCAACTCCTTAATTAAGATTTTAAGTTAATTTAAAAAAATAAAGGTTATATATTACTCAAAACATTTTAAACTTAATTAAATTAATTTATAAAAACCTTTGCTAATCCAAACTTAAACAAAAAACTTAATTATTTAAAAGAAATAAGTTAAGAAAAATATTTAAATTTAAAACTTGATTAGTTTTAAAATTTTAAAACTTGATATTTCATCGAAACTTTCAAGACTCGAGGCATCCCCAGTCACACCAGAACAACAACCCAAGAAAAAACTTACACCCTCGTCTTCGAGTCCAACGTTATACGACTCCGAGTTCGACCCGAGGCAAAGCCTTCTTCCCAAATTCCAGATACTCGCATGTATGTGTGCACATACACAACTGTTACGATCACCTCTGGTCAATGCTACGACCATCAACAAGTCGACGACCACCTACTCGACCCTTCAACCCACCCAGCAACACGAATCGACGACGAACCCACGAATAGGCTACATGACCCAGGCCGGAACAAAAAGGATCGCCAAAGAATTGACTCGCTCCGTATCCATAGGCCACCAGAAGTGTCGAGACTCCGGCCAAAGCTTCGCCTACCTCCCTAGTTTCGATCGCCACTGGTGCGATCGACCCTGATGTGACGACGAGATGACAGCAACACGAAATCCGACCTCGACCAAATATCGGTTTTAAACCCTAGATCGACCTCGTCTGCCTTCCATGATGATCTGTCAACCCATTAGACATTTTTTCCATGACCACCAAGCCCTCCTTCACCTCTAGTCAAAACCCCGACCACCCCGAGTGCCCTTATCGCCAGAATTTGCCCAAAATAGACTTTCCGTTCAATTACGAATGCTCGTGATTTCCCAACTTAAAATTCATGATTTTATTATTAAAAATCATAGTTTATGAAGACGAATCGGGACATGCAATAAAAACTTAGGTTTTAATCAATTAAAATTTTTGAACAAAATTTGATTTTTGCTGTGTTTTTATATTTCCAGTAAACCCATTTACTTTTAATACTTAAAAATATTAGTAGCATTAAGATCTTGGTTATATAAACACATTTTGTTTAGATCTCAAAACCTAAAATGGATCAGAGGAAGAGAATTTGATTTTTTGATAGGTTTTTAAAACCTGGAACTAAAACAGTAGTGAACATTTCTTGTTTCGGACATGCACAGCCACATCCATACATATATACATAGATTTGATACACATGCAAGCAGTTTTCAATTTACTTTAAACGTGTTTTCAAACAACAAATTCAAATCCAGATCATAAAGCGCTTACTCACCTATTTGCTTTGAAAATAGAGGAGTCTGGGTTTTAAAACTAGAAGACTTGAAACTTGAATATTGTTTTGATCTCTGAATTTATCTTGATCTGCTTGTAGTTGATGTTGATTTTATTAGCTTCTAATGGATCTGAAGCTTGATTTTTTTGATTTGAAACTATTCTTGATTTACTGGGTTGAGATCTACTCAGTTGAATTTGTTTAGTTACTTTGATATGAGATGATATGATTTTATTTACTTTGGTTCATGTTTGATTTGTTTAAAATTCTCTGGTTTGAGTTTAGAATTTACAACTTTTGTTTTCTTTGGAAATGAATAAAAGAGATGAGAAAGAAGGAAATGTTGTGTATATATAATCTTATTTCTTATTTTTATCAATTTCTCAAAGATAAAAAACAAACATGACACTTGTAAATTTCATTCTTCATTAGTTAATACTTGTTAATATATTTACTTAAAATTTTAACACTTATTAACTTACATATTATAAACTCAACACTTGTCTTTTTATATTTTATATTGTTTTTTTAAAATTACATTTCCTATTTTTATAAATATATTCTCCTTTTTTTTAAATATATACAGTTTAAAAGAAAATGTTTTAAAAATAATTATACATTAAATAAATCACATATATAATATTTTAAATTCAAATTATTTTACTAAGACATTAATTTAAATTTTAAATTCAAATCTATCCATATATATATATATATCTTTAAATTCAATAATTTTAAACTTTTATTATTTTGAATTTTAAACTCAAGTGTAAATTACAATCTTACTCATATACACAAATCAACACTTGTCTAATTTGTTTTGAAAATTTTCCAATAAATTTTAATTAAATTCCAAAATTCTATAATAATTTCTAATTATAATTTAAATAAAAATTGGGATGTTACAAATTTCCCCCTTAAGAAAATTTCGTTCTCGAAATTTGAAAGAGAGAGAGAAACAAAGAATATATGAATATAAATAAATAAATGGCTTACCAGATTAAGCCGAGATATCCACTCTACAATTGGGATAGGACTTCTGCATACTATCCTTTGTTTCCCTAGTACAATCATTTGGATCACCACTCTATTGCACTTTCGCCAGTTTCACAACTTTATTCCTTAGCTGCTTTTCATCTCGATCTATGATCTTTAATGGTTCTCGTTTCACTGCCAGATTTGGTCTGATCTCCAAATCCTACTGAGCGGCTTCTTCAATAATATATTATGGATCGTGTACATATTTCCGAAGGTGAGAAACATGAAACACATTATCTACACCAGATAACCAATTGGGTAGCTGCACTTGGTAAGCCAAAGGACCGATCCTTTCCTGTATAGGAAAAGGACCAATATATCGTAGTGCCAGTTTACCAGTTTTTCCAAAACTCAACACTCTACGCATTGGAGAAACTTTTAGAAAAATAAGATCTCCAACCTAGAATTTTAAATCTCTTCTCCTGAGATCAGCATAACTCTTTTGACCACTTTGAGCCGTTTTCAATTTCTTTCGAATAAAACTAACCTTCTCAGTAGCTTCCTTTATCATATCTGGTCCAAGAACGAGTCTATCACCTGACTCAATCCAACATGCAGGTGATCGACACGGACGACCATATAATGCCTCGAAAGGAGCCATCTTTATACTAGCCTGATAGCTATTGTTATATGAGAATTCAACCAGATGCAAATGATCCTCCCATGAACCACCATAGTCAAGTATACAAGCACGCAAAAGGTCTTCTAAGATTCAATTTATCCCTTCAGTCTTCTCATCAGACTGCATATGGTAAGTAGTATTGAAGTTCAATTTAGTTTTTAATGTGGCTTGAAATGCCTACCAAAATCTGCTAGTGAAGACCGGGTCACGATCACTCGCTATACTGCTTGGTATACCATGGAGACGAACAATTTCTTTCACGTACAATTCTGCCAGACTTACTGCTGTTCGGGTAGATTTTACTGGGATAAAGTGAGCAGTCTTAGTTAGACGATCCACGATAACCCAAATCGCTTCATTACCTTTACGATATGTGGCAACCCGTCTATGAAATCCATAGATACTTGATCCCATTTCCACTTAGGCACTTCCAATGGTTGGAGTAAACCAGCCATTTTCTTTTGATCACTTTTAATTTGCTGACAAGTAGTACAACGCATGACATAAATAGATTTGTCCTTCTTCATTGTTTTCCACCAGAAAGTTCTTTTGATATCTCTATACATCTTATTAACTCCTGGATGGATACAAAGTTTGGACTTATGACATTCGTCCAAAACTTCATGTTTTAGATCAAGGATATCTGGGACACAGAACCTGCCCTTCAATCTTATAATTCCTTTATTATCAACTTCAAAGCTAGAATCTTTACCTTGACATATTCTTCTATAGATTTCTCGAAGAAACTTATATTCTTTTGTTACCTTGCGATCCTCTTAAGAAGAGTAGGAGTGACAACAAGATGACCAAGAATAGCGTGTTTTCTACTCAAGGCATCAGCCACCACGTTGGCTTTTCCATGCGTATACAGAATATCCAGGTCATAAGACGCTAGAAATTTTAACCAACGTTGTTGCCGCAGATTCAAATCCTTCTAGATGAAGAGATATTTCAGAGATTTATGGTCGGTGAATAATCCAAAATTTCACCTAAGACAAGAAGGATTTATTAGGTATACTTATTAAGTTAAGTTAAATTTTTAAATCTTTTTAGGAAAGCTGAAAAGATTCTTACCCAAAAGATAGTGACACCATATTTTTAAAGCAAAAATAACTGCCAGAAGTTCGAGATCGTGGGTTGGGTAGTTTTTCTCATGTGGGCGTAATTGTTTACTCGCATAGGTAATCACTCTATCATTTTGCATTAGCATAGCACCCACACCATCACCACATATTTCTGTAAATATGGATAAGCCTTGATTCCCGTTAATAATAGCGAGAACAGGAGTAGAGGCAATCTCCTCTTCAACTCCTGGAATGCTTCTTCGCATTTCGGAGTCCATTCGAATTTAGAATTCTTCTTTGTAAGCTTAGTCAACGGACTGGCTATGTTGGAAAAATCCTAGACAAATTTTCTGTAGTATCCCGCTAAACCCAGAAAATTTCTAACTTCTTTCGGAGTAGTGGGTTGCTACTAGTCTAGAATAGTGGAAACCTTGCTAGGATCTACAGAAATTCCCTCTTCATTAACAATGTGCCTGAGAAATCTAACTTCCTTAACCCAAAAATGACACTTATAAAATTTGGCGAACAGAATGTTCCTCCTTAATATTTCCAAAACAATTCTTAAATGTTCAGTGTGCTCCTCTTCATATTTGGAGTAAATCAAAATATCGCCAATAAACACAGGAACGAATTTATTCAATACCTCTCGGAATACACGGGTCATTAAGTCTACGAAGTATGTGGGGGCATTGGTTAGTCCGAAAGACATGACTAACCATTCGTAGAATGTGTCTGGACACCTGAAAGCAGTTAAGTGAATACGATCTTCAGCAATTCGTAGCTGATGGAATCCTTGGGTTAGATCCATCTTTAAAAAGAATCGAGCGCCGTGTAGCTGATCGAACAGGTCATCGATTCTAGGTAAAGGAAATTTGTTTTTGAGAGTTAATTCGTTGAGATCGCGGTAGTCTACGCACAATCTCAACGATCCGTCAGACTTGGCCACAAACACCACAGCTGAACCCCAATCAAAAACACTGGGCGTATTAACCGTTTCTCAAGCAAATCTCGAGTTTGATTGACTAGTTCTATTCTTTCCCTGGGTGCCATCCTGCGGCTTGCATGAACAACAGGATGAGAATTGGGTACTAAGTCAATTCTGAATTCAATTTCTCTGTGCGGAGGCAAAGATTTAACCTCTTAGAATACATCGGAAAATTCCCGAACAACAGGTATGGACTCCAGACTAGGTTCAGGATATCCTAAAGTATACATCAGTTTATCTATCTTAGGACTTGGGTTTTCACAAGAAATCACGACGAAATTCCCAAGTTTTGTTTTAATTGAAACCGTTCTATTGTTACAATCCAATTGAGCTTTGTATTTCGTAGCTAGTCCATTCGAGTAAGATTTCAAAGTCATTAAAATCGAGAACATGGAAACTGATAGGAAATTGATGACAAGAATACGAGATAGGAACATCTCTACATCGTAGATAAAGATTCATAGGGCCACCAACCGGATTCTTTACGCAAATGGGCTCGTCAACAAATTCGGGTTCAAGTTTTAATTCGTTTATGGTTGGTTGCGAGATAAAGCTATGTGTAGCTCCCGTGTCAAACAAAACTCTAACAACTCTATCATAAATAATAAGGTTACCTTCTAAAACTCCTTTTTCTTTATCCGCCTTTGAAGTGGGGGATCATCCTTTATCGCATACACTTTCGCTACCTGAGCTTGCTTCATTGCTGGGCAATCTTTTACTACATGTCCTGGCCTGTGACAATAACAGCATTCTCTAGTTCCCTAACTTTTCTTCACAGGTTGATCTTTCTTTACTTGTTTCTTCAACTTCTCGCATCTACTTGAGTAATGGCCTCTCTCTCAACAATTATAGCAAGTAATATCCCTTGCCGGGTTCTCTTGATTATTCTTCTTCTCCTTGCCTTGATACGGTTTCTTCCCTCCGAACTTTCTTTTCTTCCAATTCGGATTGCTTGCACTTACTTTCTCCTCTGGAACTTCCTGCTTATCCAGGGTAGCGTATCTATAACCCATATCGATCAAATCAGAAAAATATTCTTTCACATGGGCAGTCATCCTTTCATGGAATTTCTTATTCATTCCCCAAATAAATCTTTCATTTTTCTTCAGGGGGATGTTCACCAATTCCGGACCAAATCGAGATAACTCATTGAATTTGTTCAAGTATTCTTCAAATGACAAACTTCCCTGCATCAAGTCTATAAACTCCTGGTACATTCTGGAGATATCCGTAGACGGCATATATCGCTGCTCAAACACTTCCTTAAATCGATCCCAAGTGAATTCATCCTTCGGCTCATCTACTATAACAGTCTCCCACCAGGCTAAAGCTTCCTCTTGGAGTTGCCAAGTAGCTATTAACCTCATATGATCATCTTCTAACTTCAACCCTCTGAAAATTCTTTCACACGATCGGATCCAGGCTTGTCCTTCGATAATAGACTCCTTGCCTGTGAATGGCTTTCCACCAAATCTGGAAAAACTTTGACATAGATCAGCCAGATTCGACTGAGGTTGAGTGGGTATAGCTGCTTCCGTTGTTGCAGAGACTTGACCAGTTGTAGTGTATTTCCCCGTCCCCTACCTTGTCCTCTTTTAGTGCTCATTCTCACTATCTGTAAATAGTAAGAAAACTTGATTTAGACTATATTGACGAGATATCTTAGGGATATACTCATTCTAGGGTATTTCTAACCTTATCTATAATGAGTCACCTAATGTGTTATACTCCATATCTAATGTTCTTACTCAACCTTTAGCTCTGATACTACTTGTCACGACCTGAAATCCAGTGTTCAAAAATCAACATCAAAAACCTCACTTGTATTCGACTACCGGAGATTCAAACGTCGAACTCTAGTTCGGTGGAGCTTATAACAACATTATATGAATATAAGCAGCGGAAAAAAAAGATGATTTATCATTGATGAATAACACAGATACAACATTTGATACAATATTCATTACAACTACGATCACCAACATCAGAGTGATATACACATGATACAACCACAAACGATAACTCCACAGCAGAACAATAACAACAGGTCTTCAAAAAGTTTCCAACATACTTTGACTTCGATAGGTTTTCCAAACTCCAACACTTTTTAGATCCTAAAGGCTTCAAAATATCTCCAAACCAAAGGCTTTCAAAATCCGATAGTTTTCAAAAGATTTCTAAATCCAAGCTAGCTCCAAAACACGGATACCCTGCTTCTAGGCTGCCCGTATGAAAATTTTGGGCACCCAGAGTTTAAGAAGGGAACAATAAACTCCGGGTCATTCATGGGACAGGTATGAGAAAAAACAATTTATAAAAAGAAATCTGTTCATGCTTTTGGATAATGAAACTACCATAAGACCTCCCGTCACACACACAATGCAATCGCGTAATTGGAGGAGATTTTTTCTTATGATAGTTAAACATGCTTGATACGAGAAAAATCTTTTTGATATTATTATTAGTGCATAGTGTAGAAAATATTTCGAAAATATAATATTAATCTTAACCAGCATACCACCATTAGGTATACCTACTATAGCTACCACTTAAACAGCGGGTCACCATCATAAGTAAATGGCAGGTTATACAACTAAAATCATACAGGGCTCGTATTGGATGATTGGATTTCCAACAAATGGTCAGGCTAAGGAACTTCCTACACTAAATGGGTATGCCTTTGGAGGGACGCCCCTAAGAACCTAACCAGATCTCTGCCAATACAAGGCGGGTTACCTCTGTAACTAGGTAACTACTACACGAGTATGTCATCCCCCGATCGTAACCGACCTTTATCGAGGGCCCTCCACACCAACAACCACAAAGCAAATTTTCTAGGCTCCATACCAGAATACCACTTATTATCCAGAAGTAAATGCACATACCCTAAAGGGCGCGACCCTCATAACCTTGCTGCAACTTTCCTGTTTCGACCATTTTCGAGTTGTGAGGTCCGACGAAGTCTCGTCCACAAAGCTACGCTTTTCACGAAAGCCATGCTTCGATCGACAAATGATCAGCAGCACTCAGCATGCCACACTACCAAATCGGGAGTATATCACTAATAACCATCAACTACATAACCTCTGAGCTCGTACGTCTCAAAGAAGGGTGTTAAGCTAAGAGAATAGCCCCGCCACCAAACAGAAATGTATTTGATAGATATCAGCTTTATATCTCAAAGTGTAATGTCAGACATACAACCATACAAGTCCATTCTGGGTCTGAATGTAACCAAAGGCACTTCATCCAATAAAGGAAGAAGCCCTTGCAATCTAGGAATCCACAATCCCGATCGGACTCCCCATCACATATGGAGATCTCTATACCGGAGCAACTCATTACAGAGACAATCGACAGGTAATCCTTTTGTTCTCGAAAATATCCGGTCTTCACCACCGTCTTCAAATGCACTCCAATTCGTCGTATATGAAACAAGTCCTCTCCCGGCTAGTCCGAATAAGAAGCACTTATTTTAAAACACGTGGATATATCAATCACAAAGATTCACCATTAAGATTCGATGCGGGTTTCAGATAACCATTTGGAATCCGACTCCCTGTCGCATCGAAATTCAAATGCCGTTTAAAGGCCAACAGTTTTCACATTCACATAGAGATATATCACAAACATCACAGTTCAATTCACAGCAATTCACATCACAAAATATCACAATCATATATCAGGGGTATCAATCAGTTCAGGGCATTCAATAATAATCAATCATCTAAAAGTAAGATGAATTAATCGTGTGATTATAATTTATTAATCACATAATTATTTTCATTGATTATTCTTAATTAATGAATAATTATTCTTAATTATAAATTAATTAGTCCTTAATTACTAATTAATTAATCTTAATCATTTTTATTAGTTAAACATTTATTAATTAATTATATTAATTAAGTAATCCTCAATTATAAATTAAGTAACCTTAAATTAATAATTAATTAACCTTTAATTAATTATTATTTAATTATTAAGTAATTATAAAAATTTATCTTAATTAATCATTAAATTATTATTAAAATCTTTATTTAATAAACTTTATAATTAATTTACACTAACGCATAAATTAACTTAGGTATTCAAGTTAATTAATAATTTAAAACATTTAATCTTATTAATCAACTCCTTAATTAACATTTTAAGTTAATTTAAAAAAATAAAGGTTATATATTATTTAAAACATTTTAAACTTAATTAAATTAAGTTATAAAAAGCTTCATTAATCCAAACTTAAACAAAAACTTAATTATTTAAAAGAAATAAGTTAAGAAATTTATTTAAATTTAAAACTTGATTAGTTTGAAAATTTTAAAACTTGATATTTCATCAAAACTTTCCAGACCCGAGGCATCCCCGAGTCACACCCAAACAACAACCTAAGAAAAAACCTTACACCCTCGTCTTCGAGTCCAACGCTATAGACACCGAGTTCGACCTCGAGGCAAAGCCTTCTTCCCAAATTCCAAATACTCGCATGTACATATGCACGTACACAACTGCTTCGACCACCTCTGGTCGATGCTACAACCATCGACAAGTCAACACCATCTATTCGACCCTTCAACCCACCCAGCAACACGAATCGACGACAAACCCGCGATTAGGCTACATGACCCAGACTGGAACAAAAAGGATCGCCAAAGAATTGACTCGCTCCATCTCCACAGGCCACTAGAAGTGTCGAGACTCCGGCCAGAGCTTTGCCTGCCTCCCTTGTTTCGATAGTGACTGGTGCAATAGGCTCCGATGCGACGACGAGATGACAACAACACGAAATCTGACTTCGACCAAATATGAGTTTTAAACCCTAATTGACCGCCTTTGCCTTCCACGATGATCTACCAACCCATCAGACATTTTTGCCGAGACCACCAAGCCCTACTCCACCTCCAGTAAAAATCCCGACTACCCCGAGTGCCCCAATCACCAAAATTTGCCCAAAATAGACTTTCCATTCAACTTACGAATGCTCGTGATTTCCCAACTTAAAATTCGTGATTTTATTATTAAAAATCATAGTTTACGAAGACGAATCGGATAATGCAATCAAACTTAGATTTTAATCAATTAAATTTTTTGAATAAAATTTGATTTTTTGTTGTGTTTTTATATTTCCATTAAACCCATTTACTTTTAATACTTAAAAATATTTCTAGAATTAAGATCTTGGTTATATAAACACATTTTGTTTAGATCTCAAAACATAAAATGGATCAGAGGAAGAGAATTTGATTTTTTTGATAGGTTTTTAAAACCTAGAACTAAAACAGAAGTGAACATTTCATGTTCCAGACATGCACAACCACATCCATACATATATACACAGATTTGATACACATGCAAGAAGTTTTCAATTTACTTTAAACATGATTTCAAACAACATATTCAAATCCAGATCTTAAAGAGTTACCTCACCTATTTGCTTTGAAAACAGAGAAGGAGTTTGGGTTTTAAAACTTGAAGACTGAAACTTAAATATGTTTTGATCTCTGAATTTATCTTGATCTGTTTGTAGTTGATGTTGATTTGCTTAGCTTCTGATAGATCTGAAGCTTGATGTTTTTGATTTGAAACTATTCTTGATTTACTGGTTTGAGATCTACTGAGTTAATTTTTTTAGTTACTTTGATATTGAGATAATCTGATTTATAATTACTTTGGTTCAGGTTTGATTTGTTTAAAATTCTCTGGTTTGAGTTTAGAATGTACAGGCTTTTGTTTTCTTTGGAAATTAATAAAAGAGATGAGAAAGAGGAAAATGTTGTGTATATATAATCTTGTTTCTTATTTTTATCAATTTTCTAAAAAATAAAAAAACAAACAAGACACTTGTTAATTTCATGCTTCATTAGTTAACACTTGTTAATCTATTTACTTAAATTTTTAACACTTGTTAAATTATGTATTATAAACTTAACACTTGTCTTTTTATATTTTATATTATTTTTAAAAAATTACATTTCCTATTTTTATAAATATATTCTCCTTCTTTTTAAATATATACAATTTAAAAGAAAATGTTTTAAAACTAATTATACATTAAATAAATTACATATATAATATTTTAAATTCAAATTATTTTAATAAGACATTAATTTAAATTTCAAATTCAAATCTATCCATATATATATATATATCTTTAAATTCAATAATTTTAAACTTTTATTATTTTGAATTTTGAACTTAAATATAAATTACAATCTTACTCGTATACACAAATCAATACTTATCTAATTTGTTTTGAAAATTCTCCAATAAATTTTAATTAAATTCTAAAATTCTATATTAATTTCAAATTTTAATTTAAATAAAAATTAGGATGTTACAGAAATTTATAAATATTGGTTGGAAATAAGATGTGAAATTATAATAAATGAAAATTTGAAATTTAGAACTTAAATTCCGTGGTCTTTGAAAATTTCTTTCGAATGATTTTGGAATATAATAATAATATTATTTAGAAGTATTTTCTGATATATATTTTAATATGATTTGAAAGAATTGTTTTAAAGAAATTTTGTAAAGAAATAAGTTCTGTACTCCCCACTCTGTCCCTGGGAAATAATTCCGTTGATGAGTGCACGCATCATCAACATTCATTTTCGAGTTTCAAAGTGGGAGGCCACTGTAGTAGTTATACTGCAGATTTATTTTGATAAACAAATATAAATTTCAGAGTTTGTTAAATATAATTGGATATATAAGTTATGAGTATATGCATCCATCTATTGTTTTTAAATGATTTGAAATGGAACCTGGCATTTAGTTCTTAAATTTCTTTTAATTAGAGATTTTAATCAATGAAATGGAACTTAACAAATTAATAATTGGAACTTCTAAATTAAATAAGATATTTCATGCTAGGTTATAAATGAATTTACAACAAAGTTGAAATTTGTAACCTATAAAACAAAGGATATGATTATTGAACATTAAATTAATTAAAAGAAATGAGATAAACTTGTGTAACTTTCAATTGCATTCTTAAAGCATATATAGGTATAACTTACCAACTAATAAAAGTTATAATGTTTAATAAGAAAATGTAGTAGGATATTATATAAGTAAAACTTAAAGTAATGCAAGTATTCAATGAAATTCTTTAATAAATAAGAATTTGATATTGTAGTTGTTATAAACTAAAGTATAAATGTTACCATATAAAATGTGTTGGGAAGTAAGTATTGTAAGTAAATGATTATAAACTTAAGTTAATGAATTGATATGCTAAGTAATTGAATTGAACATGAATACTATAAATAAATGTAGGTAAATGAAATTAAGTAATGAATGAATGAATATAATGCAATAAAGAAATTGACATGACATGAATAAATGAAAATGAATTTTTGTAAGTAATAAATGAAATAAACACTGAATGAATGGGAATAAAGTTTTGTAAGAGATAAATGTAAGTTAAAGAAATAATCCTTATATGAATGAAAAAGAAAAATAAAAACTGTAAATGTTGTGAAAGAAATTTAATAAGAATAACTCAAGTGCATTTAATTTTTTGTTTGTTTTGGTTTATGGTTTGTTTGGGATATGACAATTCTAATTGTTTAAGATGTATGAATAATCGATTGAGTTCATCTAAGACTGTTGAGTAAATGGTACACTTAGTAGTTTGTTTGTCATTCTAAGCAGTTAAAAGTTTCTGAACCCGAATAAACCATTTATTTTTTTGCCAAGGATGAATGGTTGATTTCATTGGTTTCATACGATGATTGTATGCTGTGGTTGCAAATGATTTTTGTTTCATATTTATTTGTTTGCAAGTGGTTGAAACAACTTAAATATTTCGTTTTATATAATTATTAACTCGTTTTGGATTATATAAGTGAAATACAGGTTTATAAAAGTAATCGATGCTACTTTTGGTCTCATAATTAAACGTTATTTGCCTGACAAATAGGTACATTCTCGGATTACTATTTTCTAGCTATTTTATATTGTTTTTCCCATTGTTGGGATATATTATTTTGAAAAATTATGATATATGTTGTTATTTTTGATATTACTGTTTCTCCCAGAACTCTCCGTACAAGGAGACTCTACCTGTGAATTTTAGACTTAGAAAATTTTATGAAATATTTTCCAACTTTGATAATATAAAGCATTTAATTATTATAAATTGATATATTTTATTTAAATTACTTTATTTTATGAATTAATTGTTTATAGATTTAATACTTTGAATGAGATATATTGATTGCTTAATTCCTTCTTTCCCTCCTTTTTCCTTTTCAGGGACGAAAAGTTGTGAGTAGGGGAGAGTGTAACGACCCGTAAACCTTCAATAATTAAATTTTTTTAATTAATAAGTTTTGTTATTTAACACTGAAAGAATTAAAATTTTGTGATGTATTAATGAAATAATAACTAAAAATGAAAGGTAACAATGTTACTTAAGGTTAATTATTGACAACTTAAATGGAATTCTAATTAAAATGAAATAATGTAAATGTTATACTTGGTTACAAATGGAATGTAAGAAAAAAATTGTAAATATTTAATTAGCTAATGAAATAGTAATATAGTTAATGGTAATTGAACAAAATTAGATTATACAAGAATCGTAACATTTGTTTGTGAATAATGAATTCATGCGTGTAATTAAACTTATGGTAACAATTGTTATATGTTACCTATTTATTTGGTCCATTAAATTTAATTAGTAATCTATTGTAATCAATCCACTTCATTTGTGCAGTTAATGTAGGTTAAGTTGATAATGCAAATGTTGGTCAATTAATGGAATAAAGTGTAATTAATTGTGATATAAATTAGTAGTAGTTGTGAAAATTTATTTGTAAATAATAAACTTACATGTGTTAAAATGTAGTAACGGTGGCGATTGCTGCCATTACCAATATATTTAATCAATTGGAATTAAATGCAAATAAATGTTACACCTATGTGATTTAATACAATGACTGAAAGTGTGTTATGGTAAAACAAATAGAAATGTAAATTTATTTATAAGTTAACAATTTAGTTAATAAAAGAATGGAACTGAAATAAATAATTAATTGGTACCTTATTTTTTAATTTATGTGTAAATTTGACAAAATCCAACAAAGTGGAAATATGATTTGTTAATACCAATAGAAGATGGAAATAGGGTGTATTAATGTAATGAAATATAAAACAATGTTAACTACGTTAGTTGAGTAATAACTGATTGAGTATAAAGATTGAAACCAAATAAAATCAAATCTTGGAATTAAATTATAATTAATGGGATTAATGGCAGTTGTAAATCAAACGTTGTAAATTTTGAAATAGCCAATAATGAATTGATATGGAAATTTGTTTTAAAGGACTATCAATCAGTAAGTAATCCAGAGCGATAGAAATTATAAATTATAAATATTGAATCGAAAAGTAATTAATTTAATTTAATATTAATATATTTAATTAGTAGGAATATAGCTATTTTGGCCACTGACTCGGATTTCGATGAAACCAGTTTCATTGAATCCGTAATGGTGAATTATTGTAGGATTTCAAGTTTCGTAACGATCAGACTTGTCCTTTGATCGTACGGGCTCGAAACGCCTAGAAATCAATTTAATAAAAATCAATTGAAATTAATTTGAAATAAGCTGAATTTAATGTATCTTCTTCATACGATGGAATTAGGACTTAAAACCAGTTCCATTGTGTTCAAAATATTCGAAAACATCTATTTTGATATATAGGTTGACCTGTTTACGCTTCGGAGATAGAATGGGCTTTTTGGGTTGTTTATCATTCCAATCCAAATCAATCTTATCCGTTCTTTTCTATTTTCAGCTATGTCTATAAATAACTCGTTATAAACCCTAGGTTATTTCTTATTCTATTGTCTGTACGTTTGATGACCCCGAAATTTTGACATTTGAAATTGAACTATTTGATTGAATTTTAATATTTAGAAGTTGATTTAACTTGAATTTCAAATATCAGAATGAATTTGGCAATTAAAATTTTTGAATTTAATTATTGAAACTTGGGTAAAATATATAACCTTCAGTTTTGAGCTTGTTAAAAATAATTCAAAGACTTGTAAAATTTAAATTGATAATACGCAAGATACTAGAAGTGTTAAAGTTGGATTTGAAAGTAATTCGTTCAGTTTTGAATTTTGTCATTTAATTCGATATTTAAAAATAGCCTTCCGGGACACAGTCTCGGATTTTGACGAAACTAGTTCCATTGAATCCGTAGTATTGTTTTTTATCAGATTTCAATTTTCATAGTATTTGGAGTGATCGTTTGGCCGTACGGATAGCAAACGCGCTGAAAATTTATATCGAATTAATTTAATAGCCGAGTCCAAAAAGCTATCTTCTCCATACGATCGAATTTGAACTCGAAAACTTTTCCAATGCGTTCGGAATAAGGGTTTAACATTATAAATGTCTGGCGGCGTGCCTCGATAGGATGTCAGGATTTTGAGTTGCGGATCCGAGATGATTTGAATTTGAATTTAAAATAATAATAATAATAACTAATATTGTTGCATTAAAATATGGTGTTAAAAGCTTTGCATACATGTGTAGAAGAAATTGGAGCACGTGTCTATTCTTTTCTGTCAAAATTTTACACGCGTTATCTTTTTTTTAAAAAAAAATCGTTATCTCTTTAAAAAAAAATAAACAAACTATAACGACCCACTATTTTAGACCATTCAAATCATCAATAAAACCACATGTGTCTGACTTGACTTGAATAGCTCAAAATACTGGATTGTTAATTTATATTTTGGCAAAACTCAGCATATACAGTATATAAATCAATCACAAAATCACAGACACAGAGTAATATAATAATAAGCAGCAGAATAGATAAATAGTAGTTCATGAAGCTACTATATAAACATCAGAGTTAGAAATAAAATACAACAGAATATCTCAAATATAGTGAAGTCTTCAGTACAAACAGATGACTTCTCTGAACAAATAAACTAGAACGATAAAAGCTGAATCGATAGTTGGATCTCCAAGCGAAGCTCCAAACTCCAAAGGTGAGTCTCAAATGCTGTATCACTCAGTCTGACTCGAGCGTAAAGTAAACACAAAATACTCGAGTCAGGATTAACATTCTTATATCAATAAATCCAACTCAAGTGAAATATCAACTGAAATACAAGTAACTCAAAGGATGTTTGGGATAACCATCCTCTAAGGATCTGCGAAACTATCTACAAGGTAGAAATATACACTATAACACCGTGGTCATTTCAAATTAATTTATACTTCAAACCCAAAATATCATTTTCATTTCAAATATAACTATTTCCTAAAATGGTATATATATATATTGAGTAATTTATAAAGCAAAGTATTAGTAATTTCCTCAAACTTTACAAATCGCTTCAAAATCAACTCGACTTTCCCATTCAAATTAAATTCAATCCCAATTTATCCATTTCTATTCAATTTAGTTTCTAACTAAATAAATTCAAATTTTATCGATTTCGAATACAGATTTAAACCACAAAATAAACCATTTAAATTCCAGTATATTTTAAAGCTTTAATATTCAACATTTCAAAGTTCAGGTTAACAGTTTCATATAGATCTCGATTTAACCTCATTATTATTTGGCCTTGTAATATTCACGTAACAAAATTCAGTATTATTTAAATAACCTAAATTTACCTTTAAACTAAATATTCCTTTCAATTTGTTTAAACTTGAAATATCCATTTAATCACTTTAAAACAAAAATCGAGTTATAAAATCAAATCTTAAACTTCAAATTCAATAGTTCAAATCGATTTAATTAAGTATAATTCTTAACTAGATACAATTTTACTCAATTCAACTTTATCTTCCTTAACTTATGCAAATCCTTAAAATCTATTTACAAATATAATACTTAGACATATTATTATATTAATTAAATCAACTTTATTATATTAAAGTTTGTTATTAAATCTACTTTATAATTAATAGATTTATATATAATAATATCAATATTAAATAAAACCATATATATTCCTCTTAAAAACCATAGAAATCATTTCAATACACACACACACACATATAGACCAACGGTGGCTGTATATAACTTTCTACCCCATGGTCAAGTGATACAGATATTTATCATTTCAATCCGTAATTTAAATACATACGGGTAGATGTTATTTCATCCCGTAATCCCAATTCAATTCAAATGAAAATCGCTTGGGTTCATCATTTCAACCCATAATGATATTCTCCTATTCTAAAGTCCATTCATGTATGTATCATTTCAACCCATGGTAAATTCTATACTAACAGGGAACTTGCAGAGTGATAACTAGTATATAGCATATAACAACAGGCATATATCATCAATAACAGTATAATATAAACAACATGATATGGTGTCATATCCTACAGGTGAACAGTTACAGATAATAACATATATAACAATTTAAATAACTGCAGCAGCGTATTTCAATTGTCGTTTAAATTGAAATCAAATTTAATAAATACAAGAACGGTAATCGTGAGTGATTGCTCACCTTTCGAGGCTAGAGATGATTCGATAATGGAATGAGCTATGAATCCAAGCACGAGTTGCAAAGCAAAGTAGATTGGAACGAATTCGACAAACAAGCTGATAGATAAAAATAGATGGAACAAATCAAAACGGGGTCGATGATGATAATCAGAATCATCTTGATAGAGTAGAAATTATATATACATATATTATTATTTCCAGGAAATCAATATTCAAGTTAAAACAAGTATTAAAATAACATATATATATATAATTAAATCATTGTTTTACATTAAATATATACATCAAAAATCAATCATATACAAATGCAGGTTAGCATATATACATCCTACACCACAAACCAAACAAATATGCAAACTATATATATATATATATATATATATATATATATATATATATATATATATATATATATATATATATACTCACACAACCAAATGCAGACACTATATACATTTATATATGCAACTAAATATATGTAAACCCAGTATGGTATAATACATAAGTTACAAACTAAACATATATATACCCTGTAAATAAGTATACTACCTATAACTAATATGTATAATACATGAAAAATTATACTAGAGTAGCTGATGAGATTCATGTACACAAATTTTATTACACTATCATATATATATATATATATATATATATGCATATATAAAGTTTAAAATATAAGACATAATTTTTAACTAAAGTTTTTAACATCAACATATACTACTCTAAATATATACATGCCCTTACCATGACACATACTACAATCTAAAACTCACTATTTATACCTGTTTAAATGCACGTGTATATTTGCACAAATAGGAATATATATCAGGTATTATATACATGGCATACTTTTCAAACAATATAAATGAACAGACATGTAAAACTGATATTTATACTCATATAAACTAATAAAATCTATAAATACCACACGGATATATATGCTTGGACCAATTCATACATATAAACAACAAAATGGAAACTGACCCATATATATACCTTTATAAATTATATCTATATATATAATACGTTGATGCTTCAAAATAATATATGCTCCCTATATATATATATATATATATATATATATATATATATCTTAAAATCAAGAACCGTTCAAAGCAACAAAAGATCAGGTAATATGAAAGCAAGTGTTGAAATTGTTTTCTTTTTTTATAAATGAGAAGGAGACTCACGGTAAGGATGGAAAATTCTCAGTGCTCGGCTGTGCAAGCGGTGAACAGAGTTTGACATGACAACAGGATCGGATGGAAGAACTTTAAGTGGGTGGCTGTTGGTGAAGTGGTCGGGCAAGGCCAGGCTATCAGGGGAAACTCGGGTTTTGACGTGGCTGCTACACTCGGGAAGATGGTGGATCTTCAAGCAGCCGGGAGAGGAGGGCCGAGGCATCGGCTAGAAGTGGTGCAGATCTTATAGAGGTCAGTGACATGGGGAGGAATTCGGAGGAGCGGGTGGAGGCTTGTGGTGGCCTTGCGTGAGAGATGAAGTGGGAGAGGTTTGTGCTCATGGGTAGGTGAAATGAAAATACAAGCAGCCTAAAAAAAAATCTTCTTTAATAAGGGAAGGCTACTGGAAGTAAGGAGGAGAGGAGATTGGGTAGAGGAATTGAAAAGGGAAGAGAAAAACAATCTTAAGGAAATGACAGTACTCACGTTGATTCAGCTGAAAGATTTTTAAAGCAATTTATTGATGGAGCCGGCAGTTCAATTTTGAAAAGCAAGAGTATAAAATATAAAAATAAAAAGAATGGCAACGGTCTATTCCCTTGATTCCAGCTGAGAAACTATTGAATGCAATTGATTTTTTTTGCTTGAGCTGCACGACAAAGATTTGAAAAGGATTGAGAAGTTAAAAGTCACAATTTTCGGTACCGGTACGACGCACAGTTATAACATTTCCACCGCGTGTACGACCTCAAAATACAAAAATAAATATACTGCGAAGATTAGGACGACGAGACGATCAAAATGGTATACATGTATCGGTGGTACGATTGAATTATAAAAAATCGAATTTCCGCTAGCGGGAAATGCAGCTAAAACGCAGAAAATAAGATGGACGAAGCTATAGAAGTCCGAATTTTAAAAAACGAGAGATGACTTCTCACTTAGAAGAGGATTTAGAAATTTACTGTGTAAAAATATTCAGATTTAGAAATTAATTTTTATCATCAATTACTAACTGATTTGATTTGAGTTTAATAGAATTACTCAATAAGATGAACTTCCATATAATTAATTGAAAATTTACCATCTGCTATCTTTAAATAAACGTGTTCAAATATCAATTTTATATCTCAAAATTTTATTATTTAAAATTACATAAAAATTTAATGAAATGCATTATTAATACAAATAAAATTATTAAAAATTTATGGGTCGTTACACTCTCCCCCACTCAAAACTTTTCGTCCCCGAAAATGAAGGAGGTGGGGAATAGAACCAACCAGAAAGAAAATAGATTGAAAACAAGGTAAAACAATTAATTTAACCAAATAAATTTCAATTTTAATTAACTAATATTCAGCAATTTGGTTAAACCCATTTATTATATCCATAATCCATAAATATTTTTTTATCTCAAGATACTTTTCAAATATTATTGATAAATCTAAAATCATTTTCTTTCAAATATGTTTTATTTAAATAATAATTTCTAAAATATTTAAAACATTAATAATCTTCAATGAACCATGTAGTATATAAATAAATAATATTTTAAAAGGATATATTCAAAAGGAAAGAAGGTAGATTCGGAAAAACAGATGATGTGTGAATAAATAAAGCTGAGCAGATAAGATAGATTCAAAAGAATAGTATCGGGCATGAATAGTTAATTTCAAACTAAAAGAATTTCAATTTCAAATATTAATACAAAATTTCTTTGTTGGAAATACTTTTATATCGAAACCAATTTTTCCTTTCGAAAATGCTTTTATAATTCGATGTTTCAACAGGTTTATCCTCGTTCTTGTAGACTTTGGCCATGCGTTGATCAGACGAAAAGCTAGAATTCTTCGAGTACTTAGTAAACCTGTTTTGACACCTAGTGTAAATACTGGAAATTTTTTAAAACAGATATGGAAAGTACCGTCCAAACAAATCAACCAAATCATTGTTTAACCATGGATCACAGATACACAATGGTTACGCCTGGCTCCCCCAGGAAACATCTGTATCCATAAGCTATCTCAGCCCTGCGAATTACGCCATGATGACTAGCAGACCGTACATGCACAATGGTTACGCCTGGACCCCCCAGGAAACATCCGTATCAATAAGCTATCTCAGCCCTGTGGAATTTTTCTACTAAAAACGATCTACATAGATCGCAGGTACACAATGGTTATGCCTGGATCCCCCCAGGAAACATTCATACCCGTAGGCCATCTCAACCAGGCGAATTACGCTATGTGCTCGAGCTCGTAAGACCATGGAGATCGCCATGGATTTCGATGGACACTCGAGTATCACATCCGGAAAACCAAAATCAGAGAGAATAATATCGATAGAATGAACCCACAATGTGGCCACAAAGCGGATATCAAGCAGAAGGCACTTTCCATATCTTTACTTCGAAAATATGTATCATATAGTACCTTTCAAATCACTTTCAAATATTATACTTATACAAAGTCCATCGTATATAAGATTTTATTTTCAAATCGTATACTTCCCAAAATCAATAGTGTATCAAATCACACTTATATAGACTTCGATTATATACGATTACTCTTTCCAAATTGAGTACCTTTCGAATCAATAGTTTTCAAATCAACTTCATACTTATACAAATACATTTTATATAAGTTTGACAACTCCCAAATCAAGTACTTAATAATACAAGGTTCTCAATTTCAAATCATTTCAATATCAGTTCAGTTTTAAAATTATATACGATCTCACCAAATTATTTCTTCCAAATTAAATACCTTCGGTTTTAAAGTTTGCAAAATAATAGATTTAGAAAATGCTCCTAGTTTCCAAATCAACTCAATTCAAATTCATTTCCAAAATCATCATATAAATACTGGGTTTTAAATTCCATATCCTATTTTTCGAAATCAAATATTTTCATTTTGAAATTACTTATCTTTGAAAATTTTAAACCTCGATTTGGAAGTGTTCGAACATTCAAAATAGTCGGAGAAATCAAATTTTCCAATCCAAGAGTTGAAATCAACAACAAATCAGTAAATCAATTTCAATAAATAAGGTTATATCAAATCCGAAACTCGAGGACTGAACACCAGCTCAATTCAAATCATTTCAAATATATATATACATATATCTTCTGAAATTATCAAATTATACTTCGAAATTTGAAATCAAAATTGGTTTCACAAAATCACTTCCATAGCGAAGCTATTAAAGTGGCCTCTCCCCCACCATGAAACTCGAAAATCAATGTCGATGATGCGTGCACTCATCACCGAAATTATTTTCCAGCGATATAAGTGAGTTCTGGACTTCTATTTTCTTGAAAACTTCTTTGAAATTTCTTCGAAATCATTGGGATTCATTTAAAGTCATTTGAAACATTTCTTATTCGAAGAATACTTTTAGATCATATTATTTTATATTTTCCAAAATCTTAAAACCAATTTCAAAACATTGGAGTCCAATCTCTTGAATTTCAAATTCAAAACCCTTTTAGTTATAAATCATTTTTATATAAATCAAATTTATTATAAAATTTTCAAGATTTCAAATCCTTTCGAAATTTCAAATTCGCGTTTTTGAAAGGCATATAATCCTTACCGAAAACATTTTCACCTTTATATATATAATATAATCATACTTAAAAAAATAATAATTTCGGTATATAAAATAATTTCTAAAATTCAAACAAACCCAATTTTTCAAAGGATGATTCAAGAATGGATTCCAAAACAAAAATAGAGATTTAAATTAGAGGACCTCTAATCAAATAGAATTCTGATTCGAAGATAGGCTCGACCAACGAAGAGATAGTTAAATTGCAAAAATAGAAGATAGATATACTTATATAAATCGCGGGCGACCTTAACCGGTCAACCGTGATTTCAAAATAAGATCGGTGCAGAATTCTGAGACAAATCGACATTCGATTGCCAGAGATAGAATTCTGCATAACAAGAGAATGCAACATCCAAACCGAGGGATATATAAATCTCCGGTGAATCAATGTTAATTTTAAAGGAGTTTCACCCCTTTACAAATCATTCAAAGATCGAAGGGATCGCCTATTCTTATAGAGAACATTTGAAGTGGAGTTATGGGATACTCCAGAATTAAGAAACACGAATAGGGAGAGAAGATAATGGATTTTGGAACAGCAGGGAACGTTCCAAAGTCCAAAGGAAATCAAATTAAAGAGGAGGAAATTCAATCTCGAATGAAAGTGATTTTGCAAATAAATTTACTATATATGCTAAGTTTGCCTAGAGCCAAAGCCAAAATATAAATTAATAATCCAGTATTTTGAGCTATTCAAGTCGGACACATGTGGTTTTACTGTCGATTTGAATGGTCCAAAATAGTGGGTCGATACACAAACAAAACCTTTCTTTTCGTTAAAAAAATCAAAAATCAAATTCTCCAAATAAAAAAATGGCCGCAAGAAATTATCTTTCGTCGATCAAATGAAATTCCAAAATTCACGATAATCGAATCGCGTTCGATTCAATTTGGGTTTCGTCGCATTGAAATCGCGAGTTAGCAGGCTCGAGCTATGATTCCTCATGCACGCGATGCAAGGATGGCGGCAATGTGGTCGGCGAAGCGATTTGGGCTTAGCGACTGGCTTTGGCATGGCGCTCATCTTGGCTCGCGAGCTCGAAGTCGTATTCGTTGACAACGGCAGGCGCGATGTTGATTTTGGATCGCAAGTGCGGGCGTGACGTCTTCATAGAAATCAAAGGTAAGGTAATAGCGATGACTCAGGCGATGGCGCATGCATCGTAGAAGAAGACGCTGTTTCATTATGGTAGGCGACGACATGGATTCGTCAGCATCGTGGCAGAGACGTGACTTTGGTTGTTGCGGCCATCGGCGCAGATCAGGGTAGTAGTAGTAAGTTTTTATTTCATTTATTTTATTAAATTTTATATGTAAACGGAAATTTTTATATACGTTTACAGATAGATTTTCATATATATGTATTAGAATTTTAAACGGTAAAGTGAATTTTTGTTTTCACTTAAAATATATATGCATGCGAATTTAAAAGAAAAACACATATATATATATATATATATGAATAAAGAAATAAAATTCAAGCATGAATAAATACGTACGTATATTTTTACATAGTCATATTTCAATATATATGGGAAAAAGCAAGGATTTCATATATATATATATATATATAAGATTTTGGGAATTTTGAAAATAATTGGTAGTTTATAAAAATAGATCTTTGGAAATCCATAATTTATTTTCAAAATGGAAAATATAAAATAAATATACATATTTAACTTACTAAAAATAATTTATTAAAGAGAATATTAGTTTAAGTTAAACTATTAGTTTAAAATAAAATCACGGGTTAATTAAATTATCAAATAAAATTTAATTGTTGAATATATTCGAATATTAATAAAATCGTATAATTATTATGCAAGGTCGAAACCGAGAAATCAAGTCGAAATTGGATTGGATTGCAAATGAAAGGGGAAAAGGTGAGATCTTCTCACTCAAATTAAAATAATTGAAATTTCAGTTATTGATTTATTGTTTGGTTGTGATAGTATATATATATATATATATATATATATGTATATATATATATATATATGTCTCTGTGTGTGTGTGTGTATTGGAGTGCATTGTGTAGCGGATAAGACCCTATGCACCGCATAATAGCGGATGATATTATATAATCTCATATACCGCGATACTCCACCTCGAAGTGGAATTGGTATTTAATTGTTGTGCTAACATCTCTGGATGCAGGGAAACAGGTTGGAGGGATCCAACTGGATTCCTCACATTGTTGAATTTATTTGTATATGTTATGATGTGATAATCTGTGAATGATTATATTGGTGTGAATAATTATATTGGTGATTGGAATTTATTGAAAGCTGTGGTTTAGTCAATTTTTTTTTAGTATCGTAGGATACCAGAGATATAAAATTTGATTTTTGAAAATCAAAGTTGAAAAACTTCAAGTAAATTAATATTAGAGAATTGGATAAATTTAAAAGAAGGAATTTAAAAGAGTAAAGATTGATTTTTGTAATCCTATTGAATTAATTCCAAAGTGTGGGGGGAAGATTTTAATAAATGGATTTCGAGTGATATTATTTAAAAGTTGGAGAATTTATTTAAAATTCAGATTTTAAATAGTTTGGAAGAAATAAAGGAATTTGTTTAAAAATGAAATAAATTTGGAAATAAATTTGGAATTTGATTTGGTGTTTGAAATAAATTTTGGAAATAAATTTGGAATTTGATTTGGTGTTTGAAAATGAATATTTGGAAATCGATTTGAAAATCGTATATCAATGGATATTTGGAAATTTAAATTCACAATGAGAATTTACAAAGGAAAGAGAAATTTGTTTTGTAATAATTATGGGTCTATTTTTAAAAGTGTGGAAATTTTTTTACGAATTTGGAATTTAAAGTAAAATAAATCAAGAAGGATTTATTAATTGATTTAAATGGACCATTTTTTGAAATGGGAAGTGTATTTTCCCTAGAAAGCCAAGTATGTTTTCAAAGTAGCTTTTAAAATATAAATTAAATGTTCTAGAATTGGTTTTAAAAAGAATATTGTTGGAGAAATTATTTTCGAAAATTGTTTTTAACCTTTAAAGTAAATATTATTAAGTTGATTTTAGAAGTGATTATTTTAAGGATTGAATTGGTATTTGATTTAATAAATGGTTATTTTAGTAATTGCACTTTATTTAATGATTTTATTTTTAAAATTGTTTGGACTTGAGTTTTATATGAGATATTTATGTAAATTTTCATAACTAATGTTTTAAATAAAGTGTATAAAAATAGTTTTCATTTCAAAGTATTCCCAAGTATATATTTTAGGAAAAGTGATTATTTAAAATTATTTTGAAGTATTCGGACTCGACAAAATTTTCAGTGAAAATAAGTGATATTTGGAAATTTATTCCACGTGAGGAAAGTTATTAGAAATTTATTTTCAAAGGGTTGAAGTGTGAAAAAAATATCTTGCGAAGATATTTTGAAAGTAAACAATTAGGGGAAAATTATTTAAAACCTAGTGATTTTTATGAATATTGATTGATAGTTAAATAACCGACTATCAATATTGGCCTTTAAACGGCATTTGAATTTCGATGCGACCGGGGGTCGAATTCCATATGGTTATCCGAAAACCACATCGAATCTTTGTGATGGATCATTTTCTTAAAAGATCAAAGTGGAAATTTGTTGTGATTTGCTTGAAATCTGAATGTAACGCTTATTTTAAAAATAAGCGCTCATTATTCGGATTATCCGGGAGAGGACTTTGTGTCATAAAACCCATTCCGAATAATGATACGACGAAATGGGATTGCATTTGAAGATGGTGTTGAAGACTGGGTATTTTCAAAAACGAACGGATTAACTGTCGAATGTCTCTGCATTGAGTTGCTCTGGTATAGAGATTTTATCACCCTTTATGATGGGGAGTACGGACGTGATTACTGAATATCCGGATTTGCAAGGGCTTCTTTGAAGTGCCTTCGATTCCGTTCGAACCTGGAACGGACTTGTATGGATGTATGTTTGAAGTTACACTTTGAGATGTAATGCTGGTTTCTATCAAATACATTTCTGTTGGTGGCGAAGAATTTATTCTCTTAGCTTAACACCCTTCTTTGAGACGTACGAGCTCAGAGGTTATGTAGTTGATGGTTACTAGTGAAACATTCCCAATTTGGTAATGTGGCATACGAAGTGCTGCCGATCATTTGTTGATCGAAGCATGGATTTTGTGGAAAGCGGAGCTTTGTGGAGGAGACTTCGTCGGACCTCACACCCCGAAAATGGTCGAAACACGAAGATTGCAGTAAGGTTGTTGTTTTGAGGGTCTAGGGTATGTCCATTTCCTTTTGAAAAAAGGTGGTATCATGGTATGAAGCCCAGATATTTAACATACGTGGTTGCTGCAAATCTATTGCTTTGTTGTTGAGGATCCTTGGATAAAGGTTGGTAACGACCGGGGGATGGCATACTCGTGTGGTAGTTGGCTAGTTACAGCTTTATTGCAGCATGAGGTAACTCGGCCTTGTGTTGGCAAAGTGCTGGTTAGGTTCCCGGGGCATCCCTCCAGAGGCGTACCCATGTGGCATAGGAAGTTCCTTAGCCTGACGATTTGTTGGAAATTCAAAGGAACGATACGCACCTTGTACGGTTTTAGATATATAACCTGCCATATAATGTGGTGGTAACATGCTATTGAACATGGTAGCTATAGTAGGCATACTACGAAATGTGTATGCTGGCTAAGATTAATATTATACTTTCGAAATATTTTCTGCATTGTGCACTAATAATAGTATCAAAAGGATTTTTCATATCAAGCATGTTTGACTATCATAAGGAGAAATCTCCTCTAATTCTAGGTTTGCATTGTGTGTGCGGTGGGAGGCCTTATGGTAGTTTCATTTTTCAAAAGCATGGCAGATTTCTTTTTATTTTCTTTGTGCAAATAACTGTTTTAAGATTTCACACCAGTCCCCTGACTGACCTGGAGTTTATTGTTCCCTTTCTAAACTCCGGGTGTCCATAATTTTCCACACTGGCAACCTAGAGTCAGGTTATCAGTTTTTTCTGGAGCGAAGTCAAAAAAAATGTTGTGGAGATCTAGAGGCAAGCTGGATGGTGAGGCGTATCACTTATATAATGCTATTTCTATTCCTCTACTGTGTTGTATACACTCTGATGATGTATGTATGTATAAACAGATATAATTCTTTTGTTTTAAAGATTATTCATTTATCTATTATACATTGTTCCGCTGCGAATGTGAGATTCTGTTATTGTTTTTTCTTCTTCTTATCTTCTTCTTTAACCCTAACGGTTTGATTTTCCGGCATTCGATTGTTCGGCATTTGATACAGTGGACATTTGATGTCGACTTTCGGGTGTTGAAAAATTGGGTCGTTACAATGTGGTATCCGAGAAATTGGTTAAGCGACAACCTTGGCTTTGGTGGGGATTACTCATTAGAGATAGAGTCAGTAGTACTCTAGAATGAGTTTGAGTGTAATAATAGATACGAGCACGTATTTGTTAGTGAATATAAAATTCTTTTATATTGTGTTGACTTATCGGTTGATTGTTTATAGATTCTGGTCGGTGCAGTTTGGACAACTGTATCGATAAGGGTTTCTAAACTTTTGAACAAGATAAACCGACACAGTATTGTTTTAAAATGGGGTAAATGAGATAATTTTACCCAAACTATTTTTGTACAGAAAAGAAACCATTTTCCGTAAATTATTATGGTATATGGTTGCTTGATTGTTTGGAAGTGATAATATTAAATTATTATCATTGATTATTGAACAAGAAATTGAAAACTTAACCAAAGGTTAAGAAATAAATATGTATACAAATGGGATTTGAAAATATAAATTGCAAATGTGATTTATAATTTGAAATAGAATTCTAAAGAAAAATTTGAAAGAATTTGAAAGGATCTGAAAATTTAGAAATTTGGAGAAGATTAAATTCCCTTGGAGTTTGGAAATGGTTTTTAAAGGTTTTGGAAAAATGTTTTGGAGGGATAAAAACACTAAACTCTTTTCTGGTCGCTGGAAAATAATTCCGATGATGATCGTGATATCATTAGTGTTCATATTCGAGTTTCCAAGAGAGGAATTGCTGCGAAGTTATTTAAAAATTGAAGTTGTTTGGAAAAACTGGGGTTGGTTTTGGAAATTCAAAAGATAATTTGAATTGATTTCAAAAATGGTTTTGAAAAGATGGAAAGACTCTAGAATCCAATAAAAAATATTTATAGAATATAACTGAGTTGCCAATTATAAATTTGGAATTGTTAGAATAAAATCTAACTTAATAGGAGCTAAAATTAAATTAAGTATGAAATGTAAATAAGTTGGAAAACCTATCGAAGCTTAAAATTTGAATTAAAATTAAATATTTGGATTGAGTAAAATTAAGCGAAATGGAAAATTTGTCAAGTTGGATCAAATGAAGCAAAATATTCAAATAAAATTAGTAAGTGAAACTAATTGAAGGAATGGCAAAACAAATATGTTTTGAAATGAATTTAATTATAAATGAAAGGTAAATTGAATTCATATGTAATTTGAAATCCATTTTAAATATAAGCAGATATTAACCGAAGTGGAAAATTGAAAATAAATATAGGATGTATGTAAAATACTTATACTGAACTTAAGAAAACGAATGGTGTAATTCTTAAGTAAATTTGATATTGGAAATAAACAAAGTTAATAATTGTGTGAAGGTTAAACTGGGAATATTAAATGGTAATTATGAATACGGGAATGAAAATAATCAATGTGAATAAAAGAAAATTGATATATCTAATAATCAATTGGAATTAATACGTAGGATATACGTATATTATTTTCGCATAGCAATTTGATCCAGAATTCGAGCACAGAATTTCGAGATAGTTATATCGACCAGAGTTGGAATTTTTCACTCGATTTTTGACGACGAACCTGGATATGGATTTTTGGTTGGTTCTAGAAATTCTCTATCATAGTTTACGGCTACGCAAAGAGAATGATGGTTTTTGATCAAGAAATCAGATTTGAGTCCGCACTAGGAAGTCGGGTGGACGATACTAGTTCGGAAGTGAAATTGTGTGATCGAGTGAGCGATCGGATTTGATATTGTGTACGAATGATATAAGACATCGCACGGATTTGAATAAAATCAAACTTTCGTAAAGAAATGTGCAAAATAATTTTTTGAATGTTGTAATTGGACATTATTGCTAGTAGGATATACAGGTGATTTGAATGCAAAGGGAATTGGATTTTGATTTCGAAGGAAAATTTGAATTACTCGAAAAAGGTGTGGATTTAAATTTCTATATGAAATTTGATGTTTTTCTTGTCTATCCACTTGGCGTTTTGTTTTCTTTTTTGAAATCTGAGGGCCCGTGGTGGCATCTTGTAGTCGTAACGAGCTAGCCGCGCAAATGAGACGCTGGTGAAATTTTTCGAAAATTTAGGGAGTTAGAAAGTTTTTTACAAAATTTTGGATAATTTAAAATTTGAATTCAAATTTAAATTTCAATTGTTGAGAAAATAATATTGTTGGAAACTTTGGAAGATTTTAAAAAGTTAGTTCAAGTGATATGGGGTCATTTATAAAAAGATTTGTTTTGGTAAGTTGATAAAACTATTTGGTTTTGGGAAAATGATAAACGGGTTAAGGGTCATTCTTCTTAACAAGTAATTTCGGGACGAAATTCTTTTACGGGGGGAAGAATGTGTCGGCCCGGAAATTTTTACATTTGAAATTGAAATATTTAATTGAATTTTAATATTTAGAAGTTGATTTAACTTGAATTTCAAATATCAGAACGAATTTGGCAATTAAAATTTTTGAATTTAATTATTGAATCTTGGGTAAAATATTTAATCTTCAGTTTTCAGCTTGTTAAAAATAATTCAAAGACTTGTAAAATTTAAATTGATGATACTGAAGATAATAGAAGTGTTAAAGTTGTATTTGAAAGTAATTTTTTCAATTTTGAATTTTGTCGTTTAATGCGATATTTAAAAATAGCCTTTTGAGGCACAGTTTCGGATTTTGATGAAACCAATTTAGTTGGATCCATAATATTTTTTCTTATCAGATTTCAATTTTCGTAGTATTTGGAGTGATCATTTGGTCGTACGGATAGTAAATGTGCTAAAAATTTATATCGAAAATTAATTTAATAGCGGAGTCCAGAAAGCCATCTTCTCCATACGATCGAATTTGGACTCGAAACCTTTTCCAATGCATTCGGAATGGGGTTTAACATTATAAACGCCTAGCCGCACACCTCGATAGGATGTCAAGATTTTGAGTTGTGGATCCGAGATGATTTTAATTTGAATTTAAATAAAAAAAACAATAACTAATATTGTTGCATTAAAATATGGTGTTAAAAGCTTTGCATACATGTGTAGAAGAAGTTGGTGCACATGTCTACTCTTTTCTATCAAAATTTTACACGCGTTGTTTTTTTTTAAAAATAAATGGATATCTTGTTGAAAAAAAAAACGAAACCCTTCTTTTCATTCAAAAAAAATCAAAAATCGAATTCTCTGAATAAAAAAAATGGCCGCAAGAAATTATCTTTGGTCGATCAAACGAAATTCCAAAATTCACGATGATCGAATCGCGTTCGATTCAATTTGGGTTTCGCTGCATTGAAATCGCGAGTGGGCAGGCTCGAGCTATGGTTCCTCGCGCGTGCGATGCAAGGATGGCGACGACGTTACCGGTGAAGCGATTTGGGCTTCGCGACTGTCTTTGGCATGGCGCTCATCTTGGGTCGCGAGCTCGAAGTCGAATACGTTGACAACGGCAGGCGTGGCGTTGATTTTTGATCGCAAGCGCGGGCGTAACGTCTTCATGGAAATCGAAGGTAAGGTAATTGCGGCGACTCAGGCGGTGGCGCATGAGTCGCGGGAGGAGGCGCTGTTTCATTTTGGTGGGCGACGACATGGATTCGTCGGCATCGGTGCAGAGACGTGACTTTGGTTGTTGCAGCCATCAGAGCAGATCTGGGTAGTAGTAGTAAGTTTTTGTTTCATTTATTTCATTAAATTTTTCAATGTAAAAAGAAATTTTTATATACGTTTACAGATAGGTTTTCAAATATATATGTATTATAATTTTAAACAGTAAAGTGAATTTTTGTTTTCACTTAAAATAAATGTGCATGCAAATTTAAAAGAAATATATATATATATATATATATATATATCCATATATATATATCTATATGAATACAGAAATAAAATTCAAGCATGAATAAATACGTATGTATATTTTTTACACAGTCATATTTTAATAAATATGGGAAAAAGCAGGGATTTCATATATAAACAAGATTTTGGGAATTTTGAAAATAATTGGAAGTTTAAAAAAATAGATCTTTGGAAATCCATAATTTATTTTCAAAATGGAAAATATAGAATTAAAATACATATTTTAAGTTACTAAAAATAATTTATTAAAGAGAATATCAGTTTAAGTTAAACTATTAGTTTAAATTAAAATCATGGGTTAACTAAATTATCAAATGAAATTTAATTGTTGATTTATTCGAATATTAATAAAATTGTATAATTGTTGTGCAAGGTCGAAATCGAGAAATCAAGTCGGAATTGGATTGGATTGCAAATAAAAGGGGCAAAGGTGAGAACTTCTCGCCCAAATTAAAATAATTGAAATTTCAGTTATTGATTAATTGTTTGGTTGTGATAGTATATATAGTAGTATATATATTGGAATGATTAATTTCCCGCATTATATAGCGTATGAGACCATATGCGCCGCATAATAGCGGATGATATTATATAATCCCATATACCATCCACCTCGAAGTGGAATTGGTATGTAATTCTTGTGCTGACATCTGTAGATGCAGGGAAACAAGTTGGAGGGATCCAACTGGATTCCTCATATTGTTGAATTTATTTTTATATGTTGTGATGTGATAATCTATGAATGATTATATTGGTGTGAATAATTATATTGGTGATTGGAATTTATTGAAAGCTATGGTGTAGCCGAATTTTTTTTGGTATCGTAGGATACTAGAAATATAAAATTTGATTTTTGGAAATTAAAGTAGAAAAATTTCAAGTAAATTAATATTAGAAAATTGAATAAATTTAAAAGAAGAAATTTAAAAGAGTAAAGATTTATTTTTGTAATCCTATTGAATTAATTCCAAAATATGGGGAGATGATTTTAATAAATGGATTTTGAGTGATATTGTTTAAAAGTTGGAGAATTTATTTAAAATTTAGATTTTAAATAGTTTGGAAGAAATAAAGTAATTTGTTTTAAAATGAAATAAATTTGGAAATCAATTTGGAATTTGATTTGGTGTTTGAAATAAATTTGGAAATCAATTTGGAATTTGATTTGGTGTTTGAAATAAATTTTGGAAATAAATTTGGAATTTGATTTGGTGTTTGAAAGTGAATATTAGGAAATTGATTTGAAAATCGTATATCAGTGGATATTTGGAAATTTAAATTCATGATGAGAATTTGTAAAGGAAAGGGAAATTTGTTTTAAAAATAAATATGGATTTATTTTTAAAAGTGTGGAAAGAAATTTACGGATTTGGATTGTAAAATAAAATAAATCAAGAAGGATTTATTAATTGATTTAATGGACCATTTTTTGAAATGGAAAGTGTATTTTCCCTAGAAAGCCGAGTATATTTTTAAAGTAGCTTTTAAAGTATAAATTAAAAGTTCTAGAATTGGTTTTAAAAAGAATATTGTTGGAGAAATTATTTTTGAAAATAGTTTTTAAATCTTTGAAGTAAATATTATAAAGTTGATTTTAGAAGCGATTATTTTAAGGATTGAATTGGTATTTTATTTAGAAAATGGTTATTTTAATAATTACACTTTATCTAATAATTTTATTTTTAAAATTGTTTGGACTTGAGTTTTGTATGAGATATTAATATGAAATTTCATAACTAATGTTTTAATTAAAGTTTTTAAAAATAGTTTTTATTTTAAAGTATTCCCATGTATATATTTTAGGATAAGTGATTATTTAAAATTATTTTGGAGTATTCGGACTCGGCAAAATTTTCAGTGAAAATAGGTGATATTTGGAAATTTATTCCACGTGAGGAAAGTTATTTGAAATTTGTTTTTAAAGGGTTGAAGTGTGAAAAAATATCTTGCGAAGATATTTTGAAAGTAAATAATTGGGGAAAAATTATTTAAAACCTGGTGATTGCTGTGAATATCGATTGATAGTTAAATAGCCGACTATCAATATTGGCCTTTAAACGGCATTTGAATTTCGATGCGACCGGGGGTCGGATTCCAAATGGTTATCCGAAAACCACATTGAATCTTTGTGATGGATCTTTTGTTTAAAAGATCAAGTGGAAATTTGTTGTGATTTGCTTGAAATATGAATGTAACACTTATTTTAAAAATAAGCGCTCATTATTCGGATTAGCCGGGTGAGGACTTTGTGTCATAAACCCATTCCGAAGATTGATAAATGAAACAGGATTGCATTTGAAAATGGTGTTGAAGACCGGGTATTTTTGAAAACGAAAGGATTACCTGTCGAATGTCTCTGCACTGAGTTGTTGCTGTATAGAGATTTTATCACCCTTTGTGATGGGGAGTCCGGACGTGATTAGTGAATATCCGGATTTGCAAGGGCTTCTTTGAAGTGCCTTCGGTTTCGTTCGAACCCGGAACGGACTTGTATGGATGTATGTCTGAGGTGTAAAGCTGCTAGTGATACATGTCTGAGGTGTAAAGCTGCTAGTCCGGATACAAAAATGTATTTGATAGAAAGCAGCTTTACACCTCAAAAATGTATTTGATACATGTCTGCAAGGGCTTCTTTGAAGTGCCTTCGGTTTCGTTCGAACCCGGAACGGACTTGTATGGATGTATGTATGGATGTATGTCTGAGGTGTAAAGCTGCTAGTCCGGATGTAGTTCGAACCCGGAACGGACTTGTACGGACTTGTATCAAATACATTTTTGTTGGTGGCGGAGAATTTATTCTCTTAGCTTAACACCTTTCTCTGAGACGTACGAGCTCAGAGTTTATGTAGTTGATGGTTACTAGTGATACATTCCCAATTTGGTAATGTGGCATATAAAGTGCTGCTAATCATTTGTTGATCGAAGCATGCTTTTGTGAAAAGCGTAGCTTTATGGACGAGACTTCGACAGACCTCACACCCCGAAAATGGTCGAAACAGAAAGAATGCAGCAAGGTTGTTGTTTTGAGGGTCGCAACCTTAGGGTATGTCCATTTCCTTCTGGTAAAAGGTGGTATCATGGTATGAAGCCCAGATATTTAACCTATGTGGTTGCTGTAAATCTTTTACTTTGTGGTTGTTGCATTGTGGTTGAGGATCCTCGGATAAAGGTCGGTAACGACCGGGGGATGGCATACTCGTGTGGTTGTTACCTAGTTACAACTTTATTATAGCGTGAGGTAACTCGACCT
Source organism: Allium cepa (assembly GCA_030765085.1). Lineage (NCBI taxonomy): Eukaryota > Viridiplantae > Streptophyta > Magnoliopsida > Asparagales > Amaryllidaceae > Allium > Allium cepa. The sequence continues at coordinate 561,131,508 of CM060932.1, forward strand.
TGTGTTGGCAAAGAGCTGGTTAAGTTCTCGAGGCATCCCTCCAGAGGCATACCCATGTGGCATAGGAAGCTCCTTAGCCTGACCATTTGTTGGAAATCCAAAGAAACAATACGTGCACTATACGATTTTAGTTGTATAACCTGCCATGGAATGTGGTGGTAACCTGCGAATGAACATGGTAGCTATAGTAGGCATACTACGAAATGTGTATGCTAGCTAAGATTAATATTATACTTTCGAAATGTTTTCTGCACTTATTCACAAATAATAATATCAAAAGGATTTCGCGTATTTAGCATGTTTGACTATCATAAGGAGAAATCTCCTACAATTCTGTGTTTGCATTATGTGTGCGGTGGAAGGCCTTATGGTAGTTTCATTTTCCAAAAGCATAGCAGATTTCTTTTTATTTTCTTTGTGCAAATAACTATTTTAAGATCTCATACCAGTCCTATGACTGACCTGGAGTTTATTGTTCCCTTTCTAAACTCTGGATGCCCATAATTTTCCACACGGGCAGCCTAGAGTCAGGTTATCAGTTATTTCTAGAGCGAAGTCAAAAAAATGCTGTGGAGATCTAGAGGCAAGCTGGATGGCGAGGCATATCACTTATATAATGTTATTTCTATTCCCCCATTGTGTTGTATACACTCTGGTGATATATTATGTATAAACAGATATAATTCTTTTGTTTTAAAGATTATTCATTTATCTGTTATATATTATTCTGCTATGAATTTGAGATTCTGTTATTGTTTCTGTTTCTTCTTCTATCTTCTTCTTTAACCCTCCGGTTCAGTTTTTGGGCATTTGATATTGTGGACGTATTGATGTCGACTTTGGGCATCGAAAAATTGGGTCGTTACAGTACGTACATCTCCTTTTCAACTTCTCGTTCCCATGGCAGACAAAACCTAATTCTCAATTCAATTGCAATTCAAAATCCCAAATCAGAAAATTCAATCTCCACAAACTATATCGAATTATATATCGATTTGAAGCTGTCGACGAACTTAATCTTCTGCAACAATTCGTTTTTCATTTTGGTTCATCGTCTGATCTGTTAACGTCGAAGAATCCTCGGCCATTCATAAGCCACATGGTCGATAACGGTGGATCTTTAACATTAGGTCGATTGGGGAGTACATGGGCTTGTAGAGGGGGTCGAGTTGTGTGCGTCCGTATGGTTGGTTGGTTGGAATGGCCATCGTGGCTGCTAGATACCGGAGATAGGCGTTGTGGTGGCACGAGCATTGGAGGAGCGGCGAAATCGGTCGCGCATTGGTGGCGAGGTCGACCGGAGCATGGGGTCTCGATGGTTGTGCTTGATCGGGTGGATGATCGTCGGGGCAGCGTCGGAATTTGCGTGAAGTAGCGACGACTGGGAGTTATTCGAACACGATGTAGGTTAGGGTTGAAGAGATCGTGGTGACATTGCCGATTATGTCTGGATAAATTCTTTTATTTACTTATTTATTTAAATTTCAATTTCGAAATTTTCTAATCTCAATAACTTCTAAATACGAGGTCCGATTTGCGCGTGGTTTGTTTTGCCGGGATCGTATCGAAATTTCGGAAATTTTGACCTTGGTTTGGTTGGATTCTGAGACAATTTGAATTTTGAGTTTAAATTTGATTTTAAATTCGATTTGAATTCAAAGATAAGTGTTTTATCCTACTCACAGCTTCTAAAATTTTTTATGTTGGTTAAAATAATTTTTGATGTGATTAGAAATTTATTTATGGCTGTATGGTAATTTAAATTGGCTATACCTGTTAATTTGTTATACTTTGAATTAAATTGTCATTTAATTTGTTATTGAATTTAAATTGCCAGTTAAGTACCTGTATATAAAAATCTGTTATTTTTTTGATATGTATTTGTTGAATTGGATCTACTACAAAAAACTTGACCCTTTAAAATTATCGAATGTTTGTTTGAAGAGACCGAGATCAGATATTAGTTGTTATCCGAAAACCACTTCGAACTAATGTAAACGTTCGTAAAGACAGGATCCATGATGAAGACTTTGAAGCACAAGGGATATTTACTACTAACCCCAAGGGTGACTACAAAACGGGTATAGTGGAGATAGTGCTTTTGGTTCATTCATCTCTTGAACGACTTGTATTGACGACTACTGACATTGTGCCAACATATGAAAGGTGAAGTTAGCATTCCAAATGGAAAATGCTATAGAAAAGGTAAAGACGTAGCCTAACCAACCGAGAATGACTAAAATGGGGGAGATGCAACAAAGCTAAGTGGGTTACTTCCATCAAGGTATGGTCATCCTTGTCTAGAGTCCTTGCTATCAACTCATGTATGCTTTTATAATGACCCGTAAATCTTCGATAAGTAAATTTGTTAATTTAATAATTTTCGTTATTTAACATTGAAATAATTAAAAAAAATTGATGTTTTAATGAAATAATAACAAAAAATGAAAGGTAACAATGTTAATTAAGGTTAATTATTAACAATTTGAATGGAATTCCAATCAAACTGAAATAATGTAAATGCTATACTTGGTTATAAATGAAATGTAAGAAAAAAAATGTAAATATTTAATTAGTTAATAAAATAATAATTAATGGTAATTGAAAAAAATCAGATTATATAAGAATTGTAACATTTGTTTGTGAATAATGAATTCATAAGTGTAATTAAAAGTTATGGCTATGATTATTATACGTTACCTATTTATTTGGTCTATTAAATTTAAGTAGAAATCTTTTGCAATCAATCCACTTCATATGTGCAATTAGTGTAGGTTAAGTTGATAATGCAAATGTTGGTTAATTAATGGAATAAGGTGTGATTAATTATGATATAAATTAGTAGTAGTTATGAAAATTTATTTGTAAATAATAAACTTACATGTGTTAAAATGTAGCAACGATGGCTTACTACAAGAAAATATGGATTTGGTTGCCCTTGATAGCAGCGTTTGGAAAGTAAGAGCAACCATTGTTAAACTCAATGCGCCAAAATTTGCCTCTCTTGCCGCCAATCGTAAAACATTGTTATGTTTTTTACCTTTTCAAGTTCCCCTATTTCAATTTTTCCTCTTATCTTCAGAAATATTCATGAAGTCCTAAATCGTGATCGTCGATTCATTTCTCCTCCATCATAGTTGTCGCACTACTCTTTCCTCTCTACATAGTTGATCGACTTCCCCTTTAATCTATTGTCGTTTGATTGAGACTCTGCACAAACCCTAAATTGGTGTGGATTTTATGCTTTGTTTGTGATATTATATTGGAGTTATATGGTTCAATATTGACTTTATAAATCGAATACATACCATAATTCGCTAATTCGTCTACGGTCTACATAAACCCTAGCTCGACCGTGTCACCATGTTTTAGTTGTTTTAGGTTACTGGCATAAGATATGAATCTAACTCAATAAGAACACGTTGAAATGACTCCTCCTACTAGTATTTTTTAGTCTTAAATTACTGGTATGATTTCGGAGCTGGTTTTTCGATTTGTTGTTTATGCTTCTTTTCTGCCGTGGTTTCCACTTTCTCCATACATAAATTAGTATTGTACGATCAAAGTATGAGCATACAGTAACATGTAGTATTGTGCAAAAACAATCATTCCGGCTACATAGAATTTTTTTTATCTACAATTATAATTATTTTATCATTTAACTACGGTTCAGAAGAATCTCATTTTAGCTAGCTATCAACTTCAATTCAATTATAGGAATTTGTTTAAATTCCTTCAAAATTTGATTAAAATCCATTTATAAGTATTTTGATGGTGTTGACGTTAGGACCATACACCCCGTTATTCATTTGCTTATGTTGTTGCCCGTTTAAAGTTAAATCATTTTTCTCATAGCATACTTATATGTCAAAATCAATATAGTTGCAGCACCCTAATACCGCCGAAGAAAAAACGATTATGGAGTTTAATTTTGAGCATCAATAGTGCTCCTTTTGCTTAACAAGGTTCATCTATATTTTTGATAGTAGTGATATGTCTCAAGCATCCTTACAGGGAAGACCTCAGAGGTATGTATTTTGTTGCTTTCAGAATGACAATTCTAAACACAGCGATTGCATAATTATGACAATCATCACAAACTGTCATCTTATATATGAAATGAATGCATATTTAAATTCTTTTGGTATCCAGATATATCAAGCATAATAAATGATTGACAAATGGTATTTATGATATATTACATCAAAATAGTTTGTTTCTGTGAATATGTGACGCTACGTCTTTATTCATGTTATATGGCAGTTGTGTTTATGCATTTCATGTACAATGCTGCAGATGCATACAATGCAAAATTAATGTTTGTAAGGGAGCCATCCAGTATTCACTGTTTAACATTTGAACCAATAAAGGTTTGTACTGAACTGGTTTATGAAACATAAGCTTTCTTTGCCTTTTTGAATTGAATACAAATTTAGGCATGCATATTATCAAGTATTCCATCATAAATTCATATGTTACAATAGTTTATGTTGTTATACTGTTTGTCCTTTTGTGCGTGTGCGCTGAATGGTGGTAGTTGTGAAGGAAATTTCGCACCCAATCGAAAAAGATAGTTTCAGTGTGAATAAAGGTGCTCCTGAATTTCATAGCGAGAGGCAGATTATGGTATCTGCAGAACAAGAGGTAATGCTTAGGCTTTTCGGTGATATATTATTCTAGAAATCATTTTAAGGAACGTTAACTGATATTAATTGGTATCTGTCTCATTTGGAAGATAACACTTGATACTTAAATTTTTTTTGTTCGAACCTATTTCATAACTATTTTCTTAGGTCGTCTAAATATAATTTCCAATTTCTTTATAGCGTGCTTCAATGTGTGTAAAACTTAATGGATAAAATAATATGCAGGTAAAGATACAAAATATGCTCCAAGGACCAAAACTAGACTGGGTGCTACATAATGTTTAAATAAACTGATTTTACTTAAGAAACAAAGGAGCGTGAGGCGATTGACTGGAGAAGGGCAGAACATCTATTTTTGACAGGAGAAAGAACTTATGTCGAAGTTGTTAGCTGTAGCAGTCGAGGTTTTATAGTGAGTTATCCCATATATGTATACCATATTTATACATATATTATATCAAAGTCATCAAACTCATGCAAATTTCAGGTATCTTTTGCCTCATTGGCAGGCTTATTACCCTATCGAAACTCTGGTGCCAAATGGAAGTTTTTAGCTTTTGAATTCGGGTTATGGCAAAAAGGACTGGACCCCTTTTTATACCGACAAAATATAGGTACACTAGCAAGTTATGATAAAAGTACCGTGATTGAGTTTGATAATATTCAAGTAGTGGATGGAAAAAATAGGATGAACAAACTTTGATATCAAGCTTAAAATTTAAAAATCTTCTTGAAGAATATGCGAAATAGAAGACTATGTTGTTGTCTTCCTTCATTGGCCAAGTCTGAAGTGGACATTATTTTTCTTTTTTGCTATGTTATCTTGAGTGTTGTTATTGTGTTCCCTTTTCTATTGCAATAATAAAGCGTTAGTTCACTGTGAAAAATGTTAGCAGATAACTAAAATATCATATCTTCTGGTTGAAAGAAACTCTAGAAGGTTGATGTTTTCTGGGAGACCAAAAGAAAAGCAGAAGGTAGTTGAGAAAAAAAAACAATAAATAAAAGTAATCACAACCATAAACATTTATGCAAATCACTTTATATTTTATCATGAGATTAGATAAAGGCCATTGTAAAATTTTCTTCTTTTACTGTTGCTGAAATCAAGCTTTGCAGTTTTTGATCATTCAAAGTCACAGATTTTTGAAGGTGATAAAATTTGATATTGATAAAACAAAGCAAATGTGGGCAGACATGCTTCAGTGGAGAAAAGAATTTGATTCTGACATTATCTTAGAGGTAAGGTGGAAATGCTGCCCCACGTAACTTGATTATATAACAGATTTTTTATCTATTGACGATCAAGACTTTTTTTTGTATCTAATATGAGTTAAGTGGTAGAAGTTTAGCAAGTAATGCACTACCATACGATTATTTATTTATTTATACAAAGTATGGTATCTAATGTTTTCATTCTAGCATGTTTTGTTTTTTATTAATTGACATTACGATGCAAGCCAGGGATACAAAAGCTTTAACAAGGCAGCTAGAGATCTTATTTGTCTTCTTTAGACAATTGATGGTAACAACTATCCTGAGCTATTTATCGATTTCATATTACACAAAATCTATTCATCGAACTACACTATGTACCCATGATAACTATAACTTTTACTGTGCAAATAAGACATTGTGCCACATGTATATTATTAATGCTGGTCAAGATTCAGGTTACTTGGGAACACTGTGAAATGTTTTCTTGATCCCAAAACTACTGCAAAAATAACAGTAATCTTTTCTGTTTTTCTTTTCATGATATCAGCTATATGTTGCTAATATTCAATGATCTTTTTTAGGATTTTGGGAACAAGTACGAAAGCAAATTGCTTGAAGTCATTGATGCAAGGTACAACATTTAATTAAAGAATCTCCAACAGCGCCCATCCTTAATATTATAAATTTGTGATATTATGATTTGTAGTGGTCGTAGGAGTTTTTGTTGGATTTTGACAAATGAAATCATCTGTTTTAAATTTTGTATACCGCATGTTCCCTTGCAGTCATCACCATTCATTCTATTTGATTAAATTAGTAAAATTGAAATAAATGGTTGTGGTCATGTGGATAGGGGGCATATGTAACTAGTGGATAGAGGATCTGGTCTTGAATTTTGGTACTGTGTAGACTGGATTTAGTTCATACCCATTAACTCTGGGCAAATGCATGAAAATTGGAACTCTTGATGAAAATTGAAAGTTTTGGTAAATCTGCTATAACTGTTAATAATGTATTATTTGAAACTCTTGATGTACGTGCATAAGAAAATATCCTTAAAAATGAGCTTTAACCACTAATTAAACATTAAGATAAAAGAAAAAACATAAGAAATTTTACTTAGGATTGAATCAAAACTCTTGATCTCTTCTACATACAAAACTTCCAAACGAAATAAATAACTGTTATGAATGAAACGCGAACCCGTGACCTTATAAAAGGTTTGAGGACATTATGTGAAGTTTCCATTCCTTTCAATAATAATAATAATATAATAATAAACTAAGTTTGATAAAAAATTAACTAAGTTTAAAATAATAATAAACTATAGTTTGATAAAAATTAACTAAGATTGTAACAATAATAATAATAAATTAACTAAGTCAACTAAGTTTTACAACTAATAATAACAACAACAATAAGAACAATAATAACTATAGCTAAGTTTTATAAATAAATAACTAAGTTTATAAAAATTAATTAAGTTTATAATAATAATATAACAATAATAATTAAGTTTACAATAATAATAATAATAACTAATAATAATAAATAAAGACGATGATAATGAATTAATTAAGTTTTGTTAAAATTAAAAAGTTTTATAAAATTAACTAAGTTTAAGTTAAATAAATTTTACAAATAATAATAATATAACTAATTTAACAATTTTATAAATAATAATGATTATGAATTAACCAATTTATTTTAAAAATTAACTAAGTTTATAATAATAATATAATTAAGTTAACCAAGTTCTAATAATAATAATAATAATAATAATAATAATAATAATAAATTAACTAAGTTAACCAAGTTAATAAAAATTAACTAAGTTCTGTTAAAATTAAAGAAGTTTTATAAAATTAACTAAGTTTAAGTTAACTAAATTTTATAAATAATAGTATGATATACTTGTACAATGTTGTTGTTGTTTGATATTAGATTTGAAGTCTTACGAATTAACATAATTGTTTGACTATATGTTGTAATTTCACTTGTGCAGGTTGGATTTTCGAAGAGAGCAAGGTTGGACTTTTATGGTGCTAGCTTTCACTTGTGCATGCAATAAAGAATTATGGGTAAACAAGCGTTTTGTTAGCACCAGTTGTGTGACTATGTACGGTAATATACTACTTCTATATCAATGTATGGTAATGTACTACTTGTGTTTATGGTAGTTCATTTGTTCATGTATTTTTTGTTTATTATTGAACTATTTATTATTATTATTTAATATAAATTATGAATAATGTAACAACCCGCATATTTATCGGTTTTATATTTAAATATTTTATTTAAATATTTTATCGTTCGTCGGATTTTGGCCCGAAAAGATACTTTTTGCAAACAGCCGAATTAGGACTCGAGACCACTTCCATTGAGTTCAAAATGCCGTTTGCGACCTTTTTGAGTATAAGCTTCGATATGTTTGGAGAAAGTTGATTTTTGCTACTTTTTCCCGCTTAGGGCTTTGGTTTGGGCTGAGCCAATTAACCACTTACTAACTCAGTCCCAATCCCCCTCTCCTCTTCATTACTTCATTCCAACTCCTAACTCTCTAGCAAAACTGAAAATGGAGGTGGAGAGTGGAAATTAAAACTCCAAGCCCTAGCTTCCTTTGCAAATCTATCTCCTAGCTCCAAAGTTCAAGAGAACCCATTGGTAAGCTTCCTCTTCTTCTTCTCCAACTCATTCTCTCTTTGATTTCATAAATTTCCTAAACCTAATTTAGGGAATGTTTCTCTTTTAAGCTTAGATTCAAGCTTGTTGAGTTGGAATTGAAGAGTGCCTGTTCTTGCCATTGCTTCATAGCATCTTCTTCATCCGTTTGGGTTCAAAGGTGAGATTTTTATCTCACATCTATGCTTATATTTATCTTCGATTGTTAGGTATGAATTCCTAACACTTATTCGTGTGCAATTGCTTTTGATTTGGATTGATTTGGTGAATATTCCAATTTTTAGTGTTTTGGGTTCAAATCTCTAAAAATCCTAACTTTGATGTTTGAATGTGTTTTCGATTGTGCATCGAAGAGCATTTAGGGACGGGTAGTCGATAGGCATAAACCCTTAGCGCCGTTGCTCGAGCGAATGCAATTTGATCGAGTTTGCACCTCTTTTGAAATAGGGCAAGGGAGTGCTGGCAACAGGTTCGGCCGACCGAGCCCTTGGGCCGGTCGACCGACCTGCTACCCGGCACTTCCTGCCTCTGTTTGGAAGTGCCGATTACAGGCCTCGGCCGACCGAGCCCCTGGGTCGGTCGACCGACCTGGTGCCCCGGGCACTTCCAACCCCTGGTTCGGTTAACCGACTCAGGGAGTCCGGTCGACCGACCTGCTGCTATTTGCCAACTATGCCTATTTTACCTAGTTGTCTGAAATTCCAACTTTAATCGACTTGTGTTATTTCCCTATCTGTTGTTATCATTTGTTATTGACTTTGATGACTTATTTTCTTCGGGAATTCTTGGAATATCCATTTCGATGGATTCGGTATCGATTTCTTTGGATTTTATTCACATTTTCGAATGTGAACCTTAGTGATTGGTTGTTCCTACAATCTTCTTTGTGATTTGTCACTTTAAAAATATAAGTTTTTCTATACTAGTAGTAAATATCAAAACTCTTTCTTCAAATGATTTCAACCCTATTTTAGTACAAAGCTCGTTTCTTAAACCGTTTTCCAATCTATCAGTATACACAAGCCTTTACCTCACTCGTATGAGAAATCTAATTAAACGACTTAGTAAAACAAGTGGTATGAAACGCTTGCGTTTACTTCGTCGGTTAATTCTTGGACTTGTTCGATTGAATCTCTTGTGACAATTTTCTAGTGGAGATCTACAATTTGTTCGTAAATATTTAAGTTAAGCTAGTGGTTATGGGACATGAAGCTAAGCTCATATATTTACTAGCTTATTGTAATTGACACTTCTCGTTGATCATGACGATCATCTTTGTGGTTTAGACTAGCAATGTGCGATGTCTCTTTGTTTATGTGGAGGACTGTTCCTCATTTTATTGAGCTTCGTCTCATTTCTCACATGGGTCGTATCTTTTTAGGTGCGTCAATGTTTATTTATGCATGGGGTGTACCTTTCTAGGTGCATCGATGTTTATTTACTTCGTGGAGCAATCCGCTCAATAAGTCGGGACATGGGGCGTATCTTTCTAGGTGCGTCGATGTTCGTCTATGCATGGGGCGTGTCTTTCTAGGTGCGTCGATGTTCGACTTAGCATGGGGTGTATCTTTCTAGGTGCATCGATGTTAGACATTACATGGGGTGTATCTTTCTAGATGCATCGATGTTTATTTATGCATGGGATGTATCTTTCTAGGTGCATCGATGTTTATTTATGCATGGGGCGTATCTTTCTAGGTGCGTCGATGCTAGAGCATGGGGCGTATCTTTCTAGGTGCGTCGATGCTAGAGCATGGGGCGTATCTTTCTAGGTGCGTCGATGTTCGTCTATGCATGGGGCGTGTCTTTCTAGGTGCGTCGATGTTCGACTTAGCATGGGGTGTATCTTTCTAGGTGCATCGATGTTAGACATTACATGGGGTGTATCTTTCTAGATGCATCGATGTTTATTTATACATGGGATGTATCTTTCTAGGTGCATCGATGTTTATTTATGCATGGGGCGTATCTTTCTAGGTGCATCGATGCTAGATTATGGGGCGTATCTTTCTAGGTGCGTCGATGTTCGACTGTGCATGGGGCGTGTCTTTCTAGGTGCGTCGATGTCCAGTTTGTGGGATTGGCCATCCTTTTTCTTGTGATTTCTGGATTTCGTGTGTTGAATTCTGGAATTTATGTTTCACCAACTTTTACGATTGGCATTGATATATATGTCATTTATTATGGCTTGGTGAATGAAATTGGGAGTATGACATTCCTTTTGATCCTTGAGTTGATTATTGTGATATTGATTAATCTCTTGTTGATTTTCAATTACATATTTATCACAGCTTGGCATTGTGATTATTATACGTTTTGTCATATTTCTTATTCTATATCATTTCATCTGATATTTATAGCTAGACCGATCCGTTTATTATTTTCTTATTAAATAATACTCGGGTCAGACTGAGATATTACAGGTGCTTCCTCATGACTTCCTATCTGGAACCATCTTCTGACTTTTGTCTAACTAATTTAGTTTAGTAGTTTTTGTTGTATACATTTGAGATACAGACTCTATGATGTATACTTATTCTTTTTTCTAGCACTTGTATCTATTCTCTTTGATATTGTGGATCTTATTTGACCACTACTCTGATGTACACTTTCATGTGTTATATTCATATCTATTTCCGCCTTTGTGATATGAATTATCTGTGACTGATTTGTGTTATGTTTATTTCTATATTTGTTTCCGAAGACCTTTATAGCCACTGTGTAGTAGCTTTGAGTTTGTGTTGGTATGTCGGATTTCCTCTTGAGATGAAAAGTTATATTTTTATCTGGCATATCGGTGCTCGCACAAAGCAATTATACAGATGGTCGCTCCTAAACAGCCTTATTCTCCGTGCTAGTCGACAGCATTACTCCGTAGTGTTCTTGGCTAGCGTGGGTATAGAGGTGGGGCGTCACAGCTTGGTATCAGAGCCAAACTTCGGAACAATATAGAATAATTTAGCAAGGATCATGTCCTAGGTCCATCTTAGGAGTCGTGCTTTAGGATTTAATTCGAGTCTTCGTACCGATTCGTCCTATTTTCTTTTATGATTCCTTGTTTTATCTATCAAGATTGCTTGAAATTTATTTTGAGAATAACTTTTTCCTCTTCTTTCTTTCTTTCTTAAAGAAGAGAAATGGTTAGACCTGGCCGTCCCAGCGCCGGTCAATCTAGTGCTACTCCCCTGGATGGAGTATTCATGTCTGCTCAACAACTTTTGGATCTTGTAAAGAATCAAGAATTTATCTATGCTTTGAGTAAGAACCCCGAAATGGTTCTACCTTTGAAACTTGAAGTTTCTTTCAATCAGCTTGTGGATGTTACTCTTCTTCATGGAGAGGTTGGTAAAGAAAGTGTTTGTGATATTGGGACTTCCAAGAAGAGGCATATTAAGTTCAAGAGCCTTAATCCCAATAAGAGAGTGAAGTAAACTACTTTTGTAGCAAAGACTCCAATCCCTAATCGTGGAGGATGCTACAATTGTAATTCTATGGAACACTATGCGAATATGTGTCCAAAACCCCATTCTTGTCGCTATTGCAAGAAACCGGGTCATCTTTTATCTGCGTGTCCCAAACTTTTGAACAAGGACATGAGAAAGCTAAATATTGTGCAAGCCCCTAGCAACTCTTCTCTTGGTCAAGGTACTTTTCACTCAATCCTTGATGGCATTGTTTTATTTCGTGATCTTCTTATTCAAGTTCTTTTTGATATGGGTTCCATCTCACTATTTTATATCAAAAGAACTTGTCGATTCTTTTTCTTTGAATATTTTGGACTTGATGACTTCTTTGAGGATTGTGAATCCGGATGGTAGATCCGTAACACTCAATTTGCTTTTATTTGATGTCGAAAATTATTTTATGTGATTTTTCTTTCCGAGCCGATATTTTTACTTAGGCTCCGAAATTGATTTGTGCGATAGATTGGCTTAATCATTAATGAAGCCTATATCCTATTATCTCTAGAGGACTCTTCATCTTCGACAATTTTCTATCCGTTAAGCAAATTTCTGTTTTTCCTTTGTGATTTTGATTCCAATTTGATGGCATCATTTTATTCTTTAAGCCCTTATGGTGAGGAAAGTATTATTTCTCTTACCTAAATAATTTGTGAAAAATTTTCCGGTATTTTGAGCTTGTCTTAGGATCATCACCTAAGCAATATCTTTTGTGTGGTGCTAAGTCTTTTCAGTTTGACTTTACCACCGGTTTTCGTTTGCTACGAGTTGCGGAAATTAGCATTCCACTTACCGCATTCCGCACTCGTTATGATTCTTATGAATGACTTATTATGTCATTCAATTTGTCCAGCTTATTTCATCCACTTTATAAATCGAATATTCTATGAATATTTCAATGAGACTATTCTTGTATTTATTGATTTTGGATGAAAATAGAAATTTAAAATTTTGCAAAACTTTTTCATAAGATTTATTTATAAGTACAATTTGATTTGCTCTTAAACAAGCAAAGAATATTCTTAAAGGATTTTAAGAAACATGTTTATCATATAGAAGATGATTTTGTGATCGTATTGCCCGTTGAGTGCTTTAAGAATTCTGGTCGATACGCTTGATCAACGTTATCGATAGGAATTTCCTAAACGCTTTGATGAGACAATCAGACATGGTATATTGACTTGAAAATAGTAAATTTTTCTAGAAAGATTATTACATAATGATAAATGTAATTTTGAAAGTTTTAACTTTTCAGGAAAGAAGATTATTTAAAAGAAATTCTTTCTTTTCGATACTCTTATTCTTGTGATTCCCGAGGGGAACCAAGACTTTATCTTTTGTACCAATGCTTATCGTATTGGTTTGGATGTCGTTCTCTTACATAAGATAACGTGCTATCACTTGTGCTTCTAAATCATTATAGCTTATCGAGACTAGATATGCCACTCATGATCTGGTGCTCTCGGCTATTGCTTTTACTTTTGGAATTTGGCATCATCATATCTGGATGAGAAATTTGTTCTCTGCCTCGTCATAAATCTTTGGAATATTTACTTTCTCATAAGGAACTTCATGTCGACTCGAGCTCCTAGCATCTTATGATCTTGATATTCTTTTATTCCCGAAAGGGGAAATCGTGCTGCCAACGCGCTTTGTCGTAGGCAACAAGGTGTTGATTCTTTGATGATGTCTGAATGGAATTATCTTTTTATCAGGTTCATCAGACGTTTTGATGTACTTCGTTTTATTGAATTTCATCTTGTTTCTTTTATGGACTCACATCTGATGTTCTTTTATGGTGTTCGGTTCATCGGATGTACTGTTATTATACTACATCGATGTTCCATCTTATCTGGATCAATGGATGTACATTATTATACTACATCATTGTTCCGGTTTATCGGTTCATTGGACGTACCGTTTTTGTACTACGTCGGTGTTCCGAAATTATTCGGGCTTTGGTTCATTGGGCGTACCGTTTTTGTACTACGCTGATGTTCCAAATTATTTGAGTTTCTAGTTTCTCGGGTGTACTGTTATTATACTACGTCGTTGCACCAGCTCAATTTTCTGCTATTCTTGACGTTCTCCACGTCTTTTATCTACGGAAATGCCTTAGGGATTTCGAATTTTTATTCTTGAGCCCGGTGATATTGTAGAAATTGAAGTTTCACCATATTTGATTTATGAGCAACATTCCATTCGCATCATTGCTTCGGAGGTTGAGCGCCTTCGGAATAAAGATTTTCTTCTTGTGAGAGTTCAATGGTTCTCAAATCCTATGGATTTCTCTTGGGAATCCAGAGAATTCATCGAGCGATCCCGTTCGTGCTAACTCTTTCGTACTACTTAGGGTGAACTTCCTGTTTCAAATTTTCTTTTGTGTTGATATGCTTCTATGGTTGTTACTTCTTATTTTCTTCTTAAGTATTGAGAGGACACAAATTCTTTAAGGAGGAGCGTCTATAACAACCCGCATATTTATCGATTTTATATTTAAATATTTTATTTAAATATTTTATCGTTCGTCGGATTTTGGTCCAAAAAGATACTTTTTGCAAACAGCCGAATCAGGACTCGAGACCACTTCCATTGAGTTCAAAATCCCGTTTGCGACCTTTTTGAGTATAAGCTTCGATATGTTTGGAGAAAGTTGATTTTTGCTACCTTTTCCCGCTTAGGGCTTTGGTTTGGGCTGAGCCAATTAACCACTTACTAACTCAGTCCCAATCCCCCTCTCCTCTTTATTACTTCATTCCAACTCCTAACTCTCTAGCAAAACTGAAAATGGAGGTGGAGAGTGGAAATTAAAACTCCAAGCCCTAGCTTCCTTTGCAAATCCATCTCCTAGCTCCAAAGTTCAAGAGAACCCATTGGTAAGCTTCCTCTTCTTCTCCAACTCATTCTCTCTTTGATTTCAGAAATTTCCTAAACCTAATTTAGGGAATGTTTCTCTTTTAAGCTTAGATTCAAGCTTGTTGAGTTGGAATTGAAGAGTGCTTGTTCTTGCCATTGCTTCATAGCATCTTCTTCATTTGTTTGGGTTCAAAGGTGAGATTTTTATCTCACATCTATGCTTATATTTATCTTCGATTGTTAGATATGAATTCCTAACACTTATTCGTGTGCAATTGCTTTTGGTTTGGATTGATTTGGTGAATATTCCAATTTTTAGTGTTTTGGGTTCAAATCTCTAAAAATCCTAACTTTGATGTTTGAATGTGTTTTCGATTGTGCATCGAAGAGCATTTAGGGCCGGGCAGTCGATAGGCATAAACCCTTAGCGCCGTTGCTCGAGCGAATGCAATTTGATCGAGTTTGAACCTCTTTTGAAATAGGGCAGGGGAGTGCTGGCAACAGGTTCGGCCGACCGAGCCCCTGGGCCGGTCGGCCGACCTGCTACCCAGGCACTTCCTGCCTCTGTTTGGAAGTGCCGATTACAGGCCTCAGCCGACCGAGCCCCTGGGTCGGTCGACCGACCTGGTGCCCCGGGCACTTCCAACCCCTGGTTCGGTCAACCGACTCAGGGAGTCCGGTCGACCGACCTGCTGCTATTTGCCAACTATGCCTATTTTGCCTAGTTGTCTGAAATTCCAAATTTAATCGACTTGTGTTATTTCCCTATCTGTTGTTATCATTTGTTATTGACTTTGATGACTTATTTTCTTCGGGAATTCTTGGAATATCCATTTCGATGGATTCGGTATCGATTTCTTTGGATTTTATTCACATTTTTGAATGTGAATCTTAGTGATTGGTTGTTCCTACAATCTTCTTTGTGATTTGTCACTTTAAAAATATAAAGGTTTTCTATAATAGTAGTAAATAACAAAACTCTTTCTTCAAATAATTTCAACACTATTTTAGTACAAAGCTCGTTTCTTAAACCGTTTTCCAATCTATCAGTATACACAAGCCTTTACCTCACTCGTATGAGAAATCTAATTAAACGACTTAGTAAAACAAGTGGTATGAAACGCTTGCGTTTACTTCGTCGGTTAATTCTTGGACTTGTTCGATTGAATCTCTTGTGACAATTTTCTAGTGGAGATCTACAATTTGTTCGTAAATATTTAAGTTAAGCTAGTGGTTATGGGACATGAAGCTAAGCTCATATATTTACTAGCTTATTGTAATTGACACTTCTCGTTGATCATGACGATCATCTTTGTGGTTTAGACTAGCAATGTGCGATGTCTCTTTGTTTATGTGGAGGACTGTTCCTCATTTTATTGAGCTTCGTCTCATTTCTCACATGGGTCGTATCTTTTTAGGTGCGTCAATGTTTATTTATGCATGGGGTGTACCTTTCTAGGTGCATCGATGTTTATTTACTTCGTGGAGCAATCCGCTCAATAAGTCGGGACATGGGGCGTATCTTTCTAGGTGCGTCGATGTTCGTCTATGCATGGGGCGTGTCTTTCTAGGTGCGTCGATGTTCGACTTAGCATGGGGTGTATCTTTCTAGGTGCATCGATGTTAGACATTACATGGGGTGTATCTTTCTAGATGCATCGATGTTTATTTATGCATGGGATGTATCTTTCTAGGTGCATCGATGTTTATTTATGCATGGGGCGTATCTTTCTAGGTGCGTCGATGCTAGAGCATGGGGCGTATCTTTCTAGGTGCGTCGATGCTAGAGCATGGGGCGTATCTTTCTAGGTGCGTCGATGTTCGTCTATGCATGGGGCGTGTCTTTCTAGGTGCGTCGATGTTCGACTTAGCATGGGGTGTATCTTTCTAGGTGCATCGATGTTAGACATTACATGGGGTGTATCTTTCTAGATGCATCGATGTTTATTTATACATGGGATGTATCTTTCTAGGTGCATCGATGTTTATTTATGCATGGGGCGTATCTTTCTAGGTGCATCGATGCTAGATTATGGGGCGTATCTTTCTAGGTGCGTCGATGTTCGACTGTGCATGGGGCGTGTCTTTCTAGGTGCGTCGATGTCCAGTTTGTGGGATTGGCCATCCTTTTTCTTGTGATTTCTGGATTTCGTGTGTTGAATTCTGGAATTTATGTTTCACCAACTTTTACGATTGGCATTGATATATATGTCATTTATTATGGCTTGGTGAATGAAATTGGGAGTATGACATTCCTTTTGATCCTTGAGTTGATTATTGTGATATTGATTAATCTCTTGTTGATTTTCAATTACATATTTATCACAGCTTGGCATTGTGATTATTATACGTTTTGTCATATTTCTTATTCTATATCATTTCATCTGATATTTATAGCTAGACCGATCCGTTTATTATTTTCTTATTAAATAATACTCGGGTCAGACTGAGATATTACAGGTGCTTCCTCATGACTTCCTATCTGGAACCATCTTCTGACTTTTGTCTAACTAATTTAGTTTAGAAGTTTTTGTTGTATACATTTGAGATACAGACTCTATGATGTATACTTATTCTTTTTTCTAGCACTTGTATCTATTCTCTTTGATATTGTGGATCTTATTTGACCACTACTCTGATGTACACTTTCATGTGTTATATTCATATCTATTTCCGCCTTTGTGATATGAATTATCTGTGACTGATTTGTGTTATGTTTATTTCTATATTTGTTTCCGAAGACCTTTATAGCCACTGTGTAGTAGCTTTGAGTTTGTGTTGGTATGTCGGATTTCCTCTTGAGATGAAAAGTTATATTTTTATCTGGCATATCGGTGCTCGCACAAAGCAATTATACAGATGGTCGCTCCTAAACAGCCTTATTCTCCGTGCTAGTCGACAGCATTACTCCGTAGTGTTCTTGGCTAGCGTGGGTATAGAGGTGGGGCGTCACAGCTTGGTATCAGAGCCAAACTTCGGAACAATATAGAATAATTTAGCAAGGATCATGTCCTAGGTCCATCTTAGGAGTCGTGCTTTAGGATTTAATTCGAGTCTTCGTACCGATTCGTCCTATTTTCTTTTATGATTCCTTGTTTTATCTATCAAGATTGCTTGAAATTTATTTTGAGAATAACTTTTTCCTCTTCTTTCTTTCTTTCTTAAAGAAGAGAAATGGTTAGACCTGGCCGTCCCAGCGCCGGTCAATCTAGTGCTACTCCCCTGGATGGAGTATTCATGTCTGCTCAACAACTTTTGGATCTTGTAAAGAATCAAGAATTTATCTATGCTTTGAGTAAGAACCCCGAAATGGTTCTACCTTTGAAACTTGAAGTTTCTTTCAATCAGCTTGTGGATGTTACTCTTCTTCATGGAGAGGTTGGTAAAGAAAGTGTTTGTGATATTGGGACTTCCAAGAAGAGGCATATTAAGTTCAAGAGCCTTAATCCCAATAAGAGAGTGAAGTAAACTACTTTTGTAGCAAAGACTCCAATCCCTAATCGTGGAGGATGCTACAATTGTAATTCTATGGAACACTATGCGAATATGTGTCCAAAACCCCATTCTTGTCGCTATTGCAAGAAACCGGGTCATCTTTTATCTGCGTGTCCCAAACTTTTGAACAAGGACATGAGAAAGCTAAATATTGTGCAAGCCCCTAGCAACTCTTCTCTTGGTCAAGGTACTTTTCACTCAATCCTTGATGGCATTGTTTTATTTCGTGATCTTCTTATTCAAGTTCTTTTTGATATGGGTTCCATCTCACTATTTTATATCAAAAGAACTTGTCGATTCTTTTTCTTTGAATATTTTGGACTTGATGACTTCTTTGAGGATTGTGAATCCGGATGGTAGATCCGTAACACTCAATTTGCTTTTATTTGATGTCGAAAATTATTTTATGTGATTTTTCTTTCCGAGCCGATATTTTTACTTAGGCTCCGAAATTGATTTGTGCGATAGATTGGCTTAATCATTAATGAAGCCTATATCCTATTATCTCTAGAGGACTCTTCATCTTCGACAATTTTCTATCCGTTAAGCAAATTTCTGTTTTTCCTTTGTGATTTTGATTCCAATTTGATGGCATCATTTTATTCTTTAAGCCCTTATGGTGAGGAAAGTATTATTTCTCTTACCTAAATAATTTGTGAAAAATTTTCCGGTATTTTGAGCTTGTCTTAGGATCATCACCTAAGCAATATCTTTTGTGTGGTGCTAAGTCTTTTCAGTTTGACTTTACCACCGGTTTTCGTTTGCTACGAGTTGCGGAAATTAGCATTCCACTTACCGCATTCCGCACTCGTTATGATTCTTATGAATGACTTATTATGTCATTCAATTTGTCCAGCTTATTTCATCCACTTTATAAATCGAATATTCTATGAATATTTCAATGAGACTATTCTTGTATTTATTGATTTTGGATGAAAATAGAAATTTAAAATTTTGCAAAACTTTTTCATAAGATTTATTTATAAGTACAATTTGATTTGCTCTTAAACAAGCAAAGAATATTCTTAAAGGATTTTAAGAAACATGTTTATCATATAGAAGATGATTTTGTGATCGTATTGCCCGTTGAGTGCTTTAAGAATTCTGGTCGATACGCTTGATCAACGTTATCGATAGGAATTTCCTAAACGCTTTGATGAGACAATCAGACATGGTATATTGACTTGAAAATAGTAAATTTTTCTAGAAAGATTATTACATAATGATAAATGTAATTTTGAAAGTTTTAACTTTTCAGGAAAGAAGATTATTTAAAAGAAATTCTTTCTTTTCGATACTCTTATTCTTGTGATTCCCGAGGGGAACCAAGACTTTATCTTTTGTACCAATGCTTATCGTATTGGTTTGGATGTCGTTCTCTTACATAAGATAACGTGCTATCACTTGTGCTTCTAAATCATTATAGCTTATCGAGACTAGATATGCCACTCATGATCTGGTGCTCTCGGCTATTGCTTTTACTTTTGGAATTTGGCATCATCATATCTGGATGAGAAATTTGTTCTCTGCCTCGTCATAAATCTTTGGAATATTTACTTTCTCATAAGGAACTTCATGTCGACTCGAGCTCCTAGCATCTTATGATCTTGATATTCTTTTATTCCCGAAAGGGGAAATCGTGCTGCCAACGCGCTTTGTCGTAGGCAACAAGGTGTTGATTCTTTGATGATGTCTGAATGGAATTATCTTTTTATCAGGTTCATCAGACGTTTTGATGTACTTCGTTTTATTGAATTTCATCTTGTTTCTTTTATGGACTCACATCTGATGTTCTTTTATGGTGTTCGGTTCATCGGATGTACTGTTATTATACTACATCGATGTTCCATCTTATCTGGATCAATGGATGTACATTATTATACTACATCATTGTTCCGGTTTATCGGTTCATTGGACGTACCGTTTTTGTACTACGTCGGTGTTCCGAAATTATTCGGGCTTTGGTTCATTGGGCGTACCGTTTTTGTACTACGCTGATGTTCCAAATTATTTGAGTTTCTAGTTTCTCGGGTGTACTGTTATTATACTACGTCGTTGCACCAGCTCAATTTTCTGCTATTCTTGACGTTCTCCACGTCTTTTATCTACGGAAATGCCTTAGGGATTTCGAATTTTTATTCTTGAGCCCGGTGATATTGTAGAAATTGAAGTTTCACCATATTTGATTTATGAGCAACATTCCATTCGCATCATTGCTTCGGAGGTTGAGCGCCTTCGGAATAAAGATTTTCTTCTTGTGAGAGTTCAATGGTTCTCAAATCCTATGGATTTCTCTTGGGAATCCAGAGAATTCATCGAGCGATCCCGTTCGTGCTAACTCTTTCGTACTACTTAGGGTGAACTTCCTGTTTCAAATTTTCTTTTGTGTTGATATGCTTCTATGGTTGTTACTTCTTATTTTCTTCTTAAGTATTGAGAGGACACAAATTCTTTAAGGAGGAGCGTCTATAACAACCCGCATATTTATCGATTTTATATTTAAATATTTTATTTAAATATTTTATCGTTCGTCGGATTTTGGTCCAAAAAGATACTTTTTGCAAACAGCCGAATCAGGACTCGAGACCACTTCCATTGAGTTCAAAATCCCGTTTGCGACCTTTTTGAGTATAAGCTTCGATATGTTTGGAGAAAGTTGATTTTTGCTACCTTTTCCCGCTTAGGGCTTTGGTTTGGGCTGAGCCAATTAACCACTTACTAACTCAGTCCCAATCCCCCTCTCCTCTTTATTACTTCATTCCAACTCCTAACTCTCTAGCAAAACTGAAAATGGAGGTGGAGAGTGGAAATTAAAACTCCAAGCCCTAGCTTCCTTTGCAAATCCATCTCCTAGCTCCAAAGTTCAAGAGAACCCATTGGTAAGCTTCCTCTTCTTCTCCAACTCATTCTCTCTTTGATTTCAGAAATTTCCTAAACCTAATTTAGGGAATGTTTCTCTTTTAAGCTTAGATTCAAGCTTGTTGAGTTGGAATTGAAGAGTGCTTGTTCTTGCCATTGCTTCATAGCATCTTCTTCATTTGTTTGGGTTCAAAGGTGAGATTTTTATCTCACATCTATGCTTATATTTATCTTCGATTGTTAGATATGAATTCCTAACACTTATTCGTGTGCAATTGCTTTTGGTTTGGATTGATTTGGTGAATATTCCAATTTTTAGTGTTTTGGGTTCAAATCTCTAAAAATCCTAACTTTGATGTTTGAATGTGTTTTCGATTGTGCATCGAAGAGCATTTAGGGCCGGGCAGTCGATAGGCATAAACCCTTAGCGCCGTTGCTCGAGCGAATGCAATTTGATCGAGTTTGAACCTCTTTTGAAATAGGGCAGGGGAGTGCTGGCAACAGGTTCGGCCGACCGAGCCCCTGGGCCGGTCGGCCGACCTGCTACCCAGGCACTTCCTGCCTCTGTTTGGAAGTGCCGATTACAGGCCTCAGCCGACCGAGCCCCTGGGTCGGTCGACCGACCTGGTGCCCCGGGCACTTCCAACCCCTGGTTCGGTCAACCGACTCAGGGAGTCCGGTCGACCGACCTGCTGCTATTTGCCAACTATGCCTATTTTGCCTAGTTGTCTGAAATTCCAAATTTAATCGACTTGTGTTATTTCCCTATCTGTTGTTATCATTTGTTATTGACTTTGATGACTTATTTTCTTCGGGAATTCTTGGAATATCCATTTCGATGGATTCGGTATCGATTTCTTTGGATTTTATTCACATTTTTGAATGTGAATCTTAGTGATTGGTTGTTCCTACAATCTTCTTTGTGATTTGTCACTTTAAAAATATAAAGGTTTTCTATAATAGTAGTAAATAACAAAACTCTTTCTTCAAATAATTTCAACACTATTTTAGTACAAAGCTCGTTTCTTAAACCGTTTTCCAATCTATCAGTATACACAAGCCTTTACCTCACTCGTATGAGAAATCTAATTAAACGACTTAGTAAAACAAGTGGTATGAAACGCTTGCGTTTACTTCGTCGGTTAATTCTTGGACTTGTTCGATTGAATCTCTTGTGACAATTTTCTAGTGGAGATCTACAATTTGTTCGTAAATATTTAAGTTAAGCTAGTGGTTATGGGACATGAAGCTAAGCTCATATATTTACTAGCTTATTGTAATTGACACTTCTCGTTGATCATGACGATCATCTTTGTGGTTTAGACTAGCAATGTGCGATGTCTCTTTGTTTATGTGGAGGACTGTTCCCTATTTTCTTGAGCTTCGTCTCATTTCTCACAGGGTCGTACCTTTTTAGGTGCGTCAATGTTTATTTATGCATGGGGTGTACCTTTCTAGGTGCATCGATGTTTATTTACTTCGTGGAGCAATCGGCTCAATAAGTCGGGACATGGGGCGTATCTTTCTATGTGCGTCGATGTTCGTCTATGCATGGGGCGTGTCTTTCTAGGTGCGTCGATGTTCGACTTAGCATGGGGTGTATCTTTCTAGGTGTATCGATGTTAGACATTACATGGGGTGTATCTTTCTAGATGCATCGATGTTTATTTATGCATGAGATGTATCTTTCTAGGTGCATCGATGTTTATTTATGCATGGGGCGTATCTTTCTAGGTGCGTCGATGCTAGAGCATGGGGCGTATCTTTCTAGGTGCGTCGATGTTCGTCTATGCATGGGGCGTGTCTTTCTAGGTGCGTCGATGTTCGACTTAGCATGGGGTGTATCTTTCTAGGTGCATCGATGTTAGACATTACATGGGGTGTATCTTTCTAGATGCATCGATGTTTATTTATGCATGGGATGTATCTTTCTAGGTGCATCGATGTTTATTTATGCATGGTGCGTATCTTTCTAGGTGCGTCGATGCTAGAGCATGGGGCGTATCTTTCTAGGTGCGTCGATGTTCGACTGTGCATGGGGCGTGTCTTTCTAGGTGCGTCGATGTCCAGTTTGTGGGATTGGCCATCCTTTTTCTTGTGATTTCTGGATTTCATGTGTTGAATTCTGGAATTTATGTTTCACCAAATTTTACGATTGGCATTGATATATATGTCATTTATTATGGCTTGGTGAATGAAATTAGGAGTATGACATTCCTTTTGATCCTTTAGTTGATTATTGTGATATTGATTAATCTCTTGTTGATTTTCAATTACTTATTTATCACAGCTTGGCATTGTGATTATTATACGTTTTGTCATATTTCTTATTCTATATCATTTCATCTAACATTTATAGTTAGACTGATCAGTTTATTATTTTCTTATTAAATAATACTCGGGTCAGACTGAGATATTACAGGTGCTTCCTCATGGCTTCCTATCTGGAACCATCTTCTCACTTTTGGCTAACTACTTTAGTTTAGTAGTTTTTGTTGTATACATTTGAGATACATACTCTATGATGTATACTTATTCTTTTGTCTAGCACTTGTATCTATTCTCTTTGATATTGTGGATCTTGTTTGACCACTACTCTGATGTACACTTTCATGTGTTATATTCATATCTATTTCCGCCTTTGTGATATGAATTATCTGTGACTGATTTGTGTTATGTTTATTTCTATATTTGTTTCCGCAGACCTTTATAGCCACTGTGTAGTAGCTTTGAGTTTGTGTCGGTATGTCGGATTTCCTCTTGAGATGAAAAGTTATATTTTTATCTGGCATATCGGTGCTTGCACAAAGCAATTATACAGATGGTCGCTCCTAAACAGCCTTATTCTCCGTGCTAGTCGACAGCATTACTCCGTAGTGTTCTTGGCTAGCGTGGGTATAGAGGTGGGGAGTTACAAATAAGGTGAATTGGAGGGTGAACGAGCTAGCAGAATGTGAGAAATAGACAAAGAAAAGCAAAGATATTAGTGGCGTTTATCAAACGCTATGGAAAAAATATAATGGCAGAAAAAAACGCAACAAAAAAATATTGCTGCGGTGAAATATACATCCTTTAAGATGATCAATCTATAACAGCGTCTATTTAGTGGCGTTTAGAAAACGCTACGGAAAAAATATGTTGAAAAATATATTACTTTTGGTGGCGTTTCAATATGCTACAAAAAAAGATTTACGGTGGCGTTTTTTTACCGCCGCAATAAGGCACATTATAATGGCGTTTACAAAAATACAACCAAAAATATTGGTTTTTTAATTGCATGTCGTATGGCGGCGTTCTCTAAAACACCACATAAGTTATGGTTGCGTTTTTTGTGCGCCACCAAAAGTGATTTTTTGTGTAGTGGCTATTGCTGTCATTACCAATATATTTAATCAATTGAAATTAAGTGCAAATAAATGTTACACTTATGTGATTTAATACAATAACTGAAAGTGTGGCTATGGTAAAATAAGTAGAAATGTAAATTTATTCATAAGGTAATAATTGA
Organism: Allium cepa; assembly: GCA_030765085.1. Classification (NCBI taxonomy): domain Eukaryota; kingdom Viridiplantae; phylum Streptophyta; class Magnoliopsida; order Asparagales; family Amaryllidaceae; genus Allium; species Allium cepa. The sequence continues at coordinate 561,156,233 of CM060932.1, forward strand.
GTTAATAAAAGAATGGAACTGAAATAAATAATTAATTGGGACCTTATATTTTAATTTACGTGTAAATTTGACAAAATCCAATAAAGTGGAAATATGATTTGTTAATACCAATGGAGGATTGAAATAGGGGTATATTAATGTAATGAAATATAAAACAATGTTAACTATGTTAGTTGAGTAATAACTGATTGAGTATAAAGATTGAAACCAAATAAAAACAATTTATTGGAATTAAATTTTAATTAATGGGATTAATGGCAGTTGTAAATCAAACACTGTAATTTTGAAATAGTCAATAATGAATTGATATGGAAATTTGTTTTAAAAGAATATCAATCACTAAGTAATCCAGGGTGATAGAAGTTGTAAATTATTAAATATTGAATCGAAAAGTGATTACTTTAATTTAATATTAGTATAAAATAAGAAAAAAGCCATTTTGGCCACTGACTCGGATTTCAATGAAACTAGTTTCATTGGATCCGTAATGGTGAATTATTGTAGGATTTCAAGTTTCGTAACGATCGGACTTGTCGTTTGATCGTACAGGCTCGAAACGCCTAGAAATCAATTTAATAAAAATCAGTTGAAATCAATATGAAATAAGCTAAATTTATTGTAGCTTCTTCATATGATGGAATTAGGACTTGAAACATGTTCCACTAAGTTTAAAATATTTGAAAACGTCTATTTTGATATGTGGGTTGACCCATTTGCTTTCCGAAGACAGAACGGCTTTTCAGGGTTCTTTATCGTTCCAATCCAAATCGGTCTTATCCGTTCTGTTCTATTTTCAGCTATGTCTATAAATAGCTAGTTATAAACCCTATGTTATTTCTTATTTCTATTGTTTGTACGTACGTCTCTTTTTCAACTCCTCATTCTAATTGCAGACAAATCCTAATTCCCAATTCAATTGCAATTCAAAACCAAATCAGAAAATTCAAACTCCATAAACTATATCAAATTATATATCGATTTGAAGCTCTCGACGAGCTTATTCTTCTACAATAATTCATTTTTCATTTTGATTCATCATCTGATTTGTTAACGTCGAAGAATCCTTGGTCGTTCATAGGCCACATGCTCGATCAATAGTGGATCTTCAACTTTAGGTCGATCGGGGAGTACGGGCTTGTTGAGAGCGTCGAGTTGTATGCATCGGTAAGGTAGGTTGGTCGAAACGGCCATCATGATCGCTATAAATTAGAGATATGCATCACAGCGGCACGAGTGTCAGGGGGGCGGCAAAGCCGGTCGCGCATTGGCGCTGAGATTGGCCGAAGCATGGGGTCTCGATGGTCATGCTTGATCGGGTTGATGATCATCGGGGCAACGTCAGAATTTGCGCGAAGTAGCGGTGGCTGGGAGGTATTCGAACGCGATGTAGGTTAGGGTTGAAGAGATTGTGGTGATGTGGTCGATTGTTTCTGGGTAAATTCTTTTATTTACTTATTTATTTAAATTTCGATTTCAAAATGTTCTAATCTTAATAACTTTTGCATACGAGGTCCGATTTGCGTGCGGTTTGTTTTTTACCGGGATTGTATCGAATTCCGGGCATGTTGACCCTGGTTTGGTTGGATTCTAAGCCTTTTTGGATTTTGAGTTTAAATTGGATTTTAAATTGGATTTAAATTCAAAGGTGGGTGTTTTAACCCACTCACTACGTCTAAAATTTCTTATGTTAGTTAAATTAATTTTTGGTGTGATTAGAAATTTATTTATGGCTGCTTGGTAATTTAAATTGGCTATTCCTGTTAATTTGTTATATTTTGAATTAAATTATCATTTAATTTATTATTGAATTTAAATTGCCAATTAATTACCTGTATACAAAAATCTGTTATATGTTGATATGTATTAGTTGAATTGGATGATGGTTGTGATGGATGTTTGAATTTATTATTGATGATTGGGTGATGTAATTGATTTATATATTGTTATTAATCAGCAAGTTCGCTATGGGTTGAAATGATACATATCAGAATGATCTGTAGAATAGGGAAAAATCGTTATGGGTTGAAATGGTAGACTCGAGCGATTTTATGGATTTTATTTAATTAGGGATTGCGGTATGAAATGATGTATAACCGCAAAATATTAAATTGCGGATTGAAATGATAAATATCTGCATCACTTGACCCTAGGGTATAGAATTATATACATACACCAGATTGGCTAAATTAAATGATTTTAAAATCCTTAATTTCCGATTTTAATTAAATATTATTTTGAGATAAAATTTGATTTATATAAATTGAAGTATTACTAGAAAATCAAGTTTCATGTTGAATTGTGAATTGGTTTAAAGGAATTGCTTTAAGAAATTCAATTGAAAGTTTAAAGTTAAATTTTTAGTAAATGAAATTCTATCAAAATTGAGCTATTGAATTTGTTTGAAATATGACTTTGAAATATTTTGAAATTGGAGTAACCCGAATTGATATTTGAACATGGATTGAAAACGATATGAAATTCAATAGTTTATTGAAATTTAAAATTGAAATGTTTGAAATTTGGTTGTTGATTTGGAAATTTAAAATTTTCCAAATGTGTGAAATGAAATGAATAGTTTAATTTGATATTAATTCCAAATTCATAATTTAATATAAATTGTATTAAAAATATATTATTTTAAAAATATCTAATTGCTAAGATTTCATATTTATTAATCCATTTAACCAATATAACTATATAAATTATTTTAACCTATTTTGAACCAATTTAATTTATTTTAAATCTAATTAATCTATTCTAAAGCTATTTAATCTATTTTAATTGTACTTAAATCTATTTTAAATATCTTAGAGTATTTTAACTATTTAAAATTTTATTTAAACCATTTATAACAACCTAAACTATTTTCAAAAATTCAAACTAAGTAATATTGATGGAGTTATATTCAAATTCATTGATTTAAAAGCATACAGTTAAATGATGTTATAACCTAAGTTGGTATTTAAATGTCATAACTAATTGAATATGATGATTTTAAAGTAAGGATTTAACCTATTTTGGAAGTATGATTTTTGAAAGAAATTATGATTTTGAAAACGATATGATTTCAAAGGTAAATATGATTTCAAAGTGAATATGATTTCGAAAGTATTATGATTTTGAAAAGACGATATTTTGCCATAAATTGTGAATTGACTTTTGAAATGTAAAAGAACCATCTAGTGTGTAATAAGCGATTGGTTGTTAAAGAGAACGGGATCAGATATTGTCATACTCTCTACCAATACCGATAACCACTTTAACAACTGTGTATGTGGTGGAGATTCGAGAAATGAAGTAGGATGGTTAGGTGAACGATTTATGTATAAGGCATGACGTGACCCTAACTGCTGTGAGTCGGCGTAGATGTGACTAAAACAGGAGCTACACCTAGGCCAAGTGAGGTCATTTCTTCGATCGGACATGCTTCTTCGATACCTTATTATGACATTTGTGATGATGTGGTGGCCATCCCTCGATTTTGATTTGGAAGTGTGTTCCGAGATGGGTGGTAGTAGCTACTATCATTGCCACCAGCCCAATTCTGCAATTGGTATATCTACCCTGGCATTGCCTCGTGTGCCATGTTTATATCCCCTAGCGCGTCTTCTACGAGTTTGTTTTGTACCATACCTATGGCGTGCCCTCTGATAGCCCTCCAGTTTACGGAGGAATTAAGGTACCGTATAGACTATGAGAATATATAAAAATGTGTTAAGAGGGATATGGGTAACCCCTTAATGCTATTTTAACACTTTGCTTTATTGTAGATACAATTATAATAGCGTATTGTACTGCATAGTAGACAGTTTAACGGATCCTTAGGAGATGTGAATTCCAAGCATCTCTTAAGTTACTACACTCACTTTAGACACTGGATAGGAGATGTCAAACCCTGTAAACATCTGACGCCGTCACACGCATACTTATCGTTGATTTAACTTACATAAGATCTTTTAGTTCTGATTCGAGTGTTTTGTCTTTTCAATTCGCTCGGGTCAGCCTGAGCATTTCATGATTTGAAAACATTATTTCTGAAGGACGAAGATTAAGATTTGTACTATTAATATTTACTATATTTAATTCATAGCATCATGTATTCTGCTGCATTATTTGTTATTCTCTGGTATGTGTAACTCTGATCTGTGTTGTATAAGTATAATCAAAAGTTTTGTAACACAGATTCATGAACTGTTTATTTGATTATTATATTTTGTCGTTCCGCTTCAAGATTCTGTTTTTTTTTCCTTTCTCTGCTTTTTTCTTATTTACCCCATCACAATCTTCCCTTCTATATGGTTTGAATTGGCATATGTGTCTGCTTAAATATACAAAAAGCCAGGATGTTACAGCTTCCATACGGTTGCTGATCCCAACTAAGTGGATCCTATTCGGTACTATCCAACAATCGGTAGGCTGGTCTTGTGTTGGTAGGAGATCCATGCGAAGTCCTCGATGTTATTTTCTCTAGAGATGCACCATAACAGGCAGTACCCAAGTAGTCCAGTCATTACATGGAATCCATTTTCGTATAAGTGCCTTTGGTCTTAGTTGTATACCTATTATGCTAGAATTTAATTAATGTAACGATTTCGGCTATGTGAATTATTTATTTGAAAACCGTAGACATTATGCTAATATCATTGGATTTCCATATAAAGTGTTTTGGTTACCTTAAGGTAAAAACTCACCCGTGTTTATATGCGGCATGGTCTTATGAGATACCTTTGATTTTCAAAGCATTTTATTAAAAAATTAATTTGTTTTGAGTTTACTCACACCAGCCCATGTTTGACCTGGAGTTTTATTTTCTTTTTCTAAAACTCTTGGGTACTCAAATTATTATGATTAGCAAAGTGATCTAGGTTTCTTTAGGATGCATTTTGAACGAGCTGGAGCATGTGGCTTCACCTTCAGCTAGTTATTATCTTATTCCATTGTGTTTATGTATGATCTATGTATTTTGTATTGATAGATAGTTATAACTGTCCAGTAGAAGTTGTAATGTAATGACTCTGATGTATTATTATGATGGAAATGGCAATGTAATATCTTATATTATCAATTATATATTGTTCTGATTCGTGGTGAGATTCTGTATTGTGTAGTTTCTTTTTATCTTTCTCTTTCTTCTACCCTTAATGGCTCCGCTTTCTATGTAAGAAAGGAAGTCGTTACAGTAGGCTCACAATACGTCTAAACACGCGCTTCAAAAGTTCTACTCGAGAAAGGAAGTTTCTCAATATCGAAGAGATAATGGTGGATTGAGAAGATAGTAAAACAATATAGCAGATCTCATTCGTTTCTTAGCCAATAGGAGGAATGAGGTTAAGTTTCCATAATTGACCCTAGGTGTAAACGGTGGACCGAAAGAGTTAGGAGTATGCCTAGCGGCAATTATGCAATTTATTACATATGTCTAACTTTGTAGTCAATCTTTTTCATAATAAATGTGTTGATTTCTATTAATACTTTGTTATACTGTGATATAATCAATTAGTTAATTTATAGTATATTAAGAAGAAAATCCTTAAATAAAATGCTATATGATTGTATTTGCAAATAGTTGCAATTGTGAGTAATTAATCACAAAATAAAATAACTTTATTTAAATACTCCTGGTTAAGATATTTCGAGAAAGGATATCGATACATCCGCCGAAGCCAGAGTACATAATGCTCTCTAAATGTTGGAAAGTGTATTACTCATGGCTACTTGGAGCACTAAGGGGTGATGTACTCGTGGTTATTGGATAATGATGGAATGATTCATCCGCAAGTTTCTTGATGTTTGATAAAAACTAGGTCAAATAGAAAATCTTAGTACGACGATTTACATCGTTCCTTGTATTTGAGAATACTATCGAACTTCAATATGGATACTCCATTTTGATATAGTTAAATCATAGCATGACATCTATCGAACGATTATAGTTGGGTCTGAGTTGAAGCATCGAGAGTGAAGCATAATTTAATAGAGAATCCGTTTCCTCAATTTAATGAGGTTGGTATCATGGTCAACTATAGTCAATTCAGAGTCAAAATATTTCACTAAAGGTTAATGATAAATGTTATTTTGAACCAAGAACTTTTTTTATGGACTAATCGAGCTGAATGTGGATGATATTGGAGTTTTAATCAATTTCAAATTCCATACATCCTGAAGTGATATAGTCTTGGCGAAGAGAATATGTGTAAATTTTTGCACTACTAATATTACTTAAGATAATAAATATAATTTTAGCAAAAAGATCTGTAAGCAACAAATTCGGCCAAAATGTCACACCACTAGCTAAAGTGAAGTGTGAATGTTAATATTTGAGTTGTTTAATTAAATCGCTGGCTCACATCTCTTAGACATACAACCATATTGTGAATTCTTTAAAAAACCAAATAGTTTAGTTAGGTTACAAAATTTGGGAAATATTTGAGTTATTAGTATCGATATATGATGTCATTATATATTCAAATAGTTTTGGATATAGTCAACGAAAGAGTTAGGGTATGCTAAAGGAAATTATATAATTTGTTACATTTATCTAATGCTATAACAAATCTTGTTCATAACATAACTATGTATATATATATATATATATATATATATTTTTATGTAATGATATAATTAATTAAGTAACAAATTTAAAGTAAATTGAATAGAAAATCCTTGAAAGGTATGTTTGTGAATTACAAGGAGTTGTAATCATGAGAAAATTATCAATATAAAGTAACAAATTATTTTAAATATTATTTGTCAAGAAGTTTCGGGAAAGGATATTAATGCATCAGTTAAAAATTGAGTACGTAATACTCTCCAAACGTTGGACAATGTATTAATCATTACGGCTGGTGCACCAAAGGATTACGTATTGGTAGTTATTGCATAACCATGGAATGACTTGTTAGTGAGTTTCTTATTAGTTAACAATAACGAGGTTAAATGAAAAATCTTGAGTGATGATATTACACAGTTCTCTCAACTTGAGAATACTGTTTCAATGTGGATACTCTACTTTGATTATAGCTAAGTCAACGCATAACAACCATTGAGTGACTATAGTTGGGTTAGAGTTGAAACATTTGAAGTGAAACACTATTCAATAGAAAATTCATTTCCTCGGTTGTATGAGGTTAATACTACGGTCAACTAGTTGACTCAAAGTCAAGATATACTACTAGAGTAGTATGGTTTATTACAATATATTATTAGTAAACCAAGAACTTTATTTATTGACTGAACTAGCTGAATGTGGGTGATATTGAAATTTTAACAAAACCAAATTCCATAAATCCTAGAGTGATAAGTGTTGTAAAGAGAATTGTTGTAAATAATCATTACTAATAGATACCACTTAAATTGTAAAATTAGATTTTACCGGTAAGAATTGTGAGTGATAGATTAAGTCAAACTGTCATACCACTAGCTAAGGTGATGTATAAACATTAGTATTTCAAATTTTTGAATATTAATCACTGGCTAAATTCACGCATGTGAGTTGCACAACCGAATATATTAAGTCCCCGAAACATCGTTTGATTTAACTGATTCATGATAGTATAAACTAATTAAATTAATTAATATTTTTGAAATATTAATTTTGTTGTTTTTATTGTATGAGGTCCTTTTTAAAATATAATTGCCTCTAGAATCATTCATAATGCTATTAATAATTTATTAGATGTGTATATAAATGTTTTATATATATATATGCATCGATATATGAAATATATACGAATTTTAATTGGATTTAAATTAAATAATTTACTAATGCACTTGGTCCATTATGGACCCATTCATATCGGGCATGAGATATGGAGGAAAGCGAGGCTTTTTATTTTGAAATGGCAAGAGAAAGATATGCAGATATTTTCTTTGGCCTTCACTATAATTTTAAACCTTGACCTCCATTTTCATTTTTTTTACCTTTTGGCTTCCTATTCACCATACTTGGCCGCAATCTCCCTATCTCCTCCTCCTTTAGTTCAAATTCCATTCACCTCCAATAATCAAAACATATTAGATCCGCTGTTGGCTCACCGTCCCTTTACACAGTAGGTGTAAATATAAGATATCAAAGAGGTAGACTAGATCAACTTGTAAGCCTAAGGAAATGTATCATTTGGTATATCCCTGTTTACAATTTGTATATGTGATGTTCTAGTTTGATCATATGCATATCTGTTTATCTGAATTTTTATGTGTGTCTATATATATTAATGCCATAATTTGTTCATATGATGATTGTTGTTTGATAATTAATACATTATGTTTAACATAATTATATATATACTAGTATATATTGATAAATATATCTTTGATGACAATATTTTATAAAAAACTTTTTTTGTGAACGTATTTTTAATTTAAAACAATGCTTGTTTGTTTATTCATCATAATGTACATTACATTAAATGTCAAATAAACAAGTGTGTGTGTGTGTCTATATACATACATACATATATATATTATGAATTTTATGTTTCAAAAATAAAAAGGAATTTTTTGGCTGAATAATATTCATTTTATATTTAAATACTTTTATTATAATAGATTAATTTGAATAATTTAAAATGCATATTTATATATTCTAAAAAATTGTTGTCGACAATTTTTTTAAAAAAGCAAATTTTAGTTTACATTTTAAATTTCGAATTAAATATATATTATACATATATATATGTATGTATGTGTGTGTATAAATTATATAATATTTAATTATAAAAAATGTTAAAAATTATGAATAAATAGACAAATGAATATATATGTATTATTAGCATAGTTATTTTCAGAAATATATATATATATATATATATATATATGTATGTATATATATATATATGTATACATATGTATGTATGTATTTTATTTTATCAAGTAATTCAAAGTCAAATTTCAAGATATTTAGTAACCTTTAAATTCGAACCTTGGATCTAGTTTTAAATCTAAAATTCATTTACTGGGTCAAATTAGATATTAGTTTAAAAATTCGATTTTGAACTATAGACTTAATCAAAATTTTATATGATTTTCTCTTGATGATATTATATATATATATATATTATAAATTATATTTTCTAATCTCAAATATATTATATACATACATGTTTTCATATAAAATATTAACTATTGCTATATATACACACACCCATTTGTATATACTTGATCATGTACACCCTACGCTATGTTGCTCCTGCATGATATACAGATATGAGTATATGATGATATACTTATAAACTATATAAATTCATTTTAATTGAATTCATTAATTCAATCAGAAAGCAAAATAAAATTATGTTTTAATTAAATAGTCTTGATTGGACCTAGTAAATCCATTAGACTTTATAGGCCTATTATAATCCAAAATAAGATTTTTTTTGGAAACATACCTATTTCACCCATTGTTGACTAGTTCGGTTTCATCAATGGTATCACGGTCCAAATGGCCTATGTGGTTAATTTATCATCTTTAGGTCCAACTAATAAAACTTACCTATCAGATGAGGTGTCTAAGCTTAGGGTCGGATAATCAAGTTTCTTCCCTCTCTAGCTACTAGCTTGGCCCAATGAGTGGAGTAAGTTCAAAAGGTTGGTCCAATTGTGAAGGTCAAAATTGATTTAGGCCTATGGCTAATTTTCAAAATTCAGTTTGAAAACTTAAAATTTTGTTTTAAATTTAAATGTTAAATTTGAAATATAAAATGAAATGTTATACCAGTTATAAAATAAATTTGAAATAATTAATTTTGAGTTTTTAATATATTTAATTAATTAATTTTATTAATTAAATTAAACTAAATAATCAATTAAAAGGCTAATTAATTAAATATATATAATTTGATATATGTATGCAGCTATAATTTATAGTCACATATATTTTTATCTTAAATTTGTTTAAGATAAATTATATTAAAAATATTGGAATTAATTTAATATTCAATTAAATAAATGAATTTATCGAATAAAATTAACTAAAAGTAAATGAATTAAAATATATACATGCATTGATAGGTGTATATATATACAAACTATAAATGCTATAGCTAATTATTTATCTTAAATAGTTTAAAGTGAATGGTATAAAATTTAATTTTTTTGTAAATTAAATTAATTAAATATGATTTATTAATAAACTAAAATTAATTAAATAATATTTATCAATAAGAATAAAATTAATTAAAATTAATTAAATATGATTTAGTTAATAAAATACATACATGTTGACATATATATATATTAGATTAGTTTTAAATTATAACGGTTATAAACAAATTAAACTTATATACTTATATATATATATAATATAAAATAATGTAAGTGGAACTGAAAAAAAAACCCAAAATAGATTTTGGGAATAAGTATATATGTATTGTATGTATACCGTGATTTCAGATGTGTCCAGCACTAGAATCGAAGGTATTCTATAAGAAATACATTGTTTCCTAAATCGATATCACTCTAACAAATGTATATATTAAAGATTATGAATCTCTAATGTACAAACTTGTCCTCTACCATTTATATATTGATAGATTACTTGCATACTCTTTAGTTATTGTGAAAACTCAAGTTAGGGATGCACACGTAGTGATATCAATATATTAACTACACAAAGGTAAGATACATGCATGTATTTATTGAGCAAACTTAAAGGACATGCATTATACTTAGGCCGTCGTGAAATGGTAGGTACAAGTGAATAATCTTTTTTGATTTTTTGAGAAAACGCAAGCTTGAGATGATATTAAGCCAAAGACCATGGTTAGTAGTTGTATGCGATACAAAAGTAATGGAGCTATCCATGGCTTATGGGCATATGATTTGTTGGGCACACTCAAGGCCAAAATCCTAAAACAAGCGAGTCACACTCACTTGTGAAATAATAAGATTACAGTATTTCTCTTAGGATTTTGAGGAATATTTATGTCTAGTGGGTCCATATTAAAAACATGAAATGAACCTTTCTAATATTGTAAGAATGTTTGCTGTAAAATTTAAAGTAACCTATTCTGATAAATTTGTGCAACTAGTATAATTAATAAAACATTTATCGATTTAAATATACAAATTAACCGAATTAATATTGACATAGAAATGTTAAATATAATTATCAATAAAACTTTTGGTATGTTATCACTTCATGACCTATACCAGAGCCAATTATACAATTACTAAATACATTCTTACCTTAGTCACATACGTATTTATTTGACTGAGGCTATATATTATCTTCTATGACTTTTGAACTCTTCAGAAGTACAGGAATATGGGTGTTTGATCCATATTCGATCACATTTAAATTTTATATGGTGAATTGTTGCAATTTGTAATGCACGAAACCTCGGTAAAGTTAGTTCATTCAATATTAGCAAGTTAACTATAATGTGAGATCATGTATTCAATACAATTGACTGCAATAAGGATCTTATTGTGTTAGATATGGCACTAGACCATGTGCTATAAGAGATGGACCTTGGAATTCAATCGTTGAAATGTCAATTTAATCACTTTACATAAAATGCAACTTATTCGATATCCTTAAATGTTAAATCGGATAAAATCCCTTTTTTCTAAAGAGTTCAGTGTGGTCTTGCTCTATGGGTACCCTTTGAGTGGTTCGACCATTTTAGAAAGGAAATGAGTGTATGAGAGTGGATTGGGATGAAGTGATGAACGGTCACCTCCCCTTCATGGAGAGACATTGGAACTGGAATTGTATAAAATACTAGAAGATACTTAATATTGAATGATAAATGTGGTTTCTATTCCAAATATATTTTTCTTAAAGAAAATTGTTTTCTATGACGGTTATTTCTTTGAGTTTAAGATATCTAATTTGAAACTCTCGAATTGTAAACAAAAGAAATAAATAGTCCATATTAATTGGTTGAATGACCTTCGTATTTCATATGTTGTTATAGTAATGCCAAAAATAGTAGGAGCATACCATATAACACTTATTAGTGGATGAATTACGATATAAAAATTATTTTCATAAATATTCCAAATATTATATATGAAATAATTATTGTTTTCAATACTGGGTAAAAATAAATATTATTTTCTTTATTAGGAATATTATGAATATTCTTATAAGATAAATCAACAATAATGATATTTGTTTTCACAACAAAGGTGATGCATCAGAAAATATAGAGGTATTTAAATTTTACAATTACTTTGGAATTATAAACTAAGCTGTAGTTTTTGAGAAATAATTCCTTAATTATACGACTACGAGTTATTTGGTATTAGTGAATTATATCTCAAATGGTTAAGGGTAATAACCCATTCAGTGGTAATGAAAAAGGAGCCAGTGAACTCTTTAAACTGGTACATATAGATGTATGTATCCAAAGTATAATGATACCAAAACTGATCCGCTCACTTCGTTTAATATGCTAATGAAATATCATTGAAATAAACATGTGCATTTGATATACATGTAGTTTATCTATTGTAAGCCCATAAAATATAAAACAGAAGTAGAGAAATAACATCTAAAGGAAATAAAAGAATTCGATTTAATCTAGTAGGTGAGTGTATCAGAAAAGGATTCCAAAAGTACATAAAAATGAATAAGATTCAATCTCAATAGTCTCTCTTCCTAATAATACATAATGATGTACCAGTTGGGACTAATCAGACTTTGTTGGACTAATGATGAGTGAAGTCCAGTTAACTTCTTTCTATAAGGACATGTACATAAGAGTGACTACATATGTCAAATATAATTTCATCCAAAGCATAGTTTACAAGATTATACAAGATAAGAGTTGATAAGAAACCCCTATATATCCTATGTTAATGGGTTGATAGGATGTGTGAGTCAAAAGGCTACATATAAAATTCATTCGTGAGAGTTGTGTGGACCACCTCTATGGAGTTTGGGATCAATCAATATTGATTGTGAAAGTTATATTATATATATACATTTTATAAACTAAAAACCAAATAATTTTTAGCCATAAATCAAGGAAGTTCATAAAATATTTATGAATTCCTATTCCATCATACGAAGAAACACTTATTGTTTTAAGAAATTCCAATTCATAACGAATGAATTTATTTTAGAAATTATTGGTAGTAAAATGGACGTGGATAAAATCCAAAGGTAAAACTGATAACGTAAGATGAAATGAAATTAATCTAGAACAAATAGACATGACTCATTAGAATGTTTAATAAGAGAATTCACGCATTAAAGAGAAACTACAAGTTTCATACCAATGTTGAGAATTTTTTTCTTAATTGTCAGTAAGCCATTAAGAGTATTGACTCTGCCATATGGCACAAATGCATAAGTTCGGAATGGATTCCAAGTACATTATCAAAATATGATTTTGATACTTGTACTTGAAGGAATATGATCTAGCGACTTCAATGTGTTTTTAAGAAGAAGACCAAGGTAGTTGGAATATAGAAAACAACTTTGATAAAATTAACATCGTAAATTTTAATTGTTGAAATTAACATAATAGATCCGTCATTTAATGTGCTAAAGTTAATTCACTTGTAAAATTATCACCCGATATGATTTTAGGTTTTGCTACATATATGTTGAAACGAGAATTGTAAATAATGATATAGAATGGTCTGTTTGCACATAATAACCAAGGTGACTTGAAGTAGGTGGAAGCAATAACTAAGTTTATCGGTATTGGATATGATTTAAGAATTTCTATAACAATATCATAAGCATGAAAATTGAGCAAATATTTTGATAAAGGAATAAAATAGTTCAAATTTTAGTCAAAATGCAAGGAAACGCTTGTCTGTAAGAAAGATATTAGGAGGTGCTAAATTATTTCTTAAACTATAAGTAAACAACGTTCTACTGATCATTAACGATATATCTATGTTAAAATCAGTTCTATTTTAATTATTTAATTCTTGATATAGGATTTGAAAATGACATCTTTTATAATCAGTATAATAGGTTGTTGGGTGTAACTATTCTGGATTTTAACTAAATTAAGTTGATAATTAAATTAATTTTTGAATAAAAATTGTGAAATAATTGGCAATTAATATAAATTCTAGTTAAATTATGTATTAATTGAATTAAATTAATTTGGATCTTTAAAAATAAATAGGTGTATGAGATAAAGATGAAAATAAAAATTTAAGTTACAAAAAGAAATATATATATATATATATATATATATATATATATATATATATATATATATATATAAGATAAATCATAAACTATAAAGTCAAACAATATATTAATAAATTATGTAAAATATTAAGTGAATACATTAGAAAATTTTAACAACCTAATAATTATAGAAATTCATTTGAATTACAAAGCAATATAACTTAAGAAAGTGAGCAAATACATTGAAGTATGAGAAAAAAGAAGAAATACGCAAATATGAACGAATTGGATAAGTATGAACTAGAAAACAAGTAAAGAAAGGTTATTCAGGCAAGTAAAAAGTAAGGACAGAAAAATATCTTCAAGTATGGTATAAGTGTAGATTGTACAAAGCATTAAATGCAAGATCATCTCGGCCACCAAAGGAAGAAAGATTATCAGCCGAAGTCAACAAGCAAAGCAAAAATATCTATGATGTTATACAAAACAATATAATAACCCTGTACATTTCTTTATATATATATATATATATATATATATATATCAAACCTTCATCCCAGTTTCGTTTATCAAAACTGAGTAAAACTCAAGTAAGCATCATCAAAAACTTAAACAAAATTTGCTTTGAACAAAACAATAAGAAGATCAAAAAGGGGTTCAGCTAACAGTTTTCAAAAGCAAATCATTCTCTGCTCAAAAACTTTTACCATGAGTAACTTTTGTTTTCTCTTTAAATCCAAAGATATGGATTTGTTATAAGTGGTATTTATATATGAGTTCTCTGGAGTGGTCGTACACTTGTGGCCTCAGTTCAGTTCACTGAACTGGTCTGGTTTGCTTCTTTGATTAGTAGTATTTGAATTTGGCAGTACCAAGCTATGTACCTCTTCTCTGTCTAGTCCCAGAGTACTGATCATCAACTAAGAAATTAGATTTCTTCCTATCTAATTAGTATTAGCCTTTGGGTCCTAAATGAAATAGTTGTGTATAGGTATGAATGATAATTTAAAATAGTTTTATTGAGTGTAAAGGTATACAAGATGGAAAATTATAATTTTACAAAAGAAACTTTAAAGTTCGAAAATTTCGAATTTAACAAAACATTGACTCAAGTATGTAACTTGAATCCTTACCTGAGACCATTATTTTTAAAATGAATTTGGTGATTTTTAGGGTGGTGGTTTGATAGCAGTTCAAAGATGATCAAAATGGGTATTTTGGCCAATTGTCGGCGATATGATGAACTGAAGGTGTCGGGGTTGTGTGAGGAGGTGGTCGAGCCTAC
Source organism: Allium cepa (assembly GCA_030765085.1). Classification (NCBI taxonomy): domain Eukaryota; kingdom Viridiplantae; phylum Streptophyta; class Magnoliopsida; order Asparagales; family Amaryllidaceae; genus Allium; species Allium cepa. The sequence goes on from CM060932.1 coordinate 561,171,616, forward strand.
GGTGGTGGTAGGAAAAATAACCGGAGGTGGCGGCGGCGGCAAGCGTTTTAAATTCGTAAACCTGGTTTTGTTGGGGTCGAGATTTTTGGTTCGTTTGTCGTCTACAGGCGATCGAGTTCGACATGGTTCGGAAAGATGGTGGTGGGAGCGTCGAGGAGTGAACAGCCAGGGTTTCATGTTTTCTGGTGGTCGGGGTGTGGCGAACGACGCCGTTCCAGGTTTGGGTTGCGGTGAATTCTGATGTTCCAAGTTTGGAATCATAGACTCGAATTTGATTTCGAGCTGATGAACACGATCTGATAATCGTGATGAGTTGCTTGGGAGACCGTCGACTTGCTAGGCGTTACGGCATCGACTGGTGGTGATGGTCGATGATGTACACGTGCACGGTGCATTGTCTTCATCTCTGGTGAAGTTTGGATTGGAAGAAGAAGAAGTAGGAAGGTGGCTCGGGGAAACTGCTATGCAACGCGTGACGTAGCTCGAGTTATAACTCGAAGCGACATTTTGATACGAAATATAAACACTTAGAAAATTTTTAGATTGAAATTTTGGGGCACTCGGGTAAGAATTTGGGAAAACTCGAAGTAGAGCTCGAGTTCGTGGAGGTTTAGCTCGGGGAAATCATGAAGGGGCTCGGGTATACGATGTTGTACAGGTTTTAAACCTCTTTCTGTTTGAATTGTAAAATTAAATTTAAATCTAACAAACAAAGTTTTAACTAGGTTTTAATCAAAGTTAAAAAAATGCATGTTCAGTTTCGAAACTTAAAGTTATTTAAGCATATAAGTGGATTTAAAAGGATTTGAATTTTTAAAGTGAAGTTGAAATAAAAGAAAGGAATTTAAACAAAGTAAAACCAAAAGTGGAATCTATGTTTAAAACTGGATTAAAGTCTAGATTTTGAAATTAAACAAAGTTTTATAAATTAAATATTTAAATAAGTTTAAATGTTAAAGATATTCTTTTAATTATGTGAATCTTAAAGGAAATTGATTTTAACTCTTTAAATTGCTCTTATAATAAAAGTATTATCTTAATATGTAAACTTAAAGGTTTTAAGAATTAGTTTTAAACTTTGTTAAAAATAAATTATAGTTCATTTTAAATTTTGGAATTTAAATGGAATTTAAAAAGCAAATTTAAAATAAATGTTTCTACATTTCTGTAAGTGATAAATAAATCGTAATATGAATGAGTTTCGCCTTATGTTAATGAAGAATTAATGATTTATAATTCATTAAGTATTAAGGATTAATTAATTTGTCATTGTAATTAATTAAAGATAATTAATTAAGGATTAACTATTAATTAAGAGTTAACTAAGATTAATTAATCAAAGGATTAGTTTTTAACTAAAGGTTAATTAATGATTAAAGAATAATTAATGATAAAGGGTTGTTGTTAAATATTAATTAACCAGGATTGATAATTAAATTCATAAGTAAAAAAAAATCTGATTATATAAATTGGATAGTTAAATTGATCCTACGTATGGATGTTTGGATGCTATTGGACGTTAAATCGTTGATATCTCTACTGTGTGATGCCTTGTGATATGAATTGTTTTAATTCAAACTGTGATGTAATTTATTCATATGTGATGCGATTAATTATCTATGATGTAATTCATTATCAGTGATATATATATCTATGATTTGTGAATGAAAGATAAGCGTTATAGTTTATACCGCTTATCAAATATATTGTTGTATTTTAATCTGTGATAATGATGATGTTGCACTATTGTGTTAAACCCCTGGACCACACCATACACACACAAAAATATGGATTTCACAAGGAAATCGATTATGTAACAGATTTTTGAAACAATTTTAAATGGACAATTTGAATTCAATGGTTTAGAGATAGAATCGGGTTAAATGTGAAAGGTTTTTGAAATGGAATATCAAAGATGAAATTTATTTTGAAGAACTTGATTAAGTTTTGGAATTTAAATAATTTGATTTAAATTTGAGTTCAATATTTAAAATTGAATTCAATAACTTGGAAATTTTAGTCTAAAACAAGTCATAAAGAATGTTTATATGGGTTTTTAACCATTTAAAAAGTATGATTTGGAAATTTGAATTGAAATCCAAGTTTTATACTTGGATAAGTTTAACTTATGAAAATGGTAATCAGTTTTTCCCAAACTTGAAACTAGTTTTTTTCATAATAATAGCTTTCATAAAATTGTAAATAGTTTGGAGAACTATGAATTAACCTTTATGAAGACGATTGAACCTCGTTTTGAAACCAAATAAAGTTTCAAATAGTGTATCTTTTATTTTTTTTGAAATAGGGATTGTTTGAAAGTTATAAATGGAGTTTTTGGCTTAATAATTGGATAAGTTAATCCAAATTGAAATGGAAATTGATTTGAAAAACTGTGAATGAATCTTTGTGAAACTGGGTGAACTTTGTGAAATGAATCTTTCTGTTTAAAAGATTGGAAATGGTAATTTGTTTAAACCATTTGAAAGAAAAGTTTTGGGTAATAAGTTGTGACCTAACTGAGACCCCAATATCCATATGTTTCTTGTAAATATTGCCCTCACTATTCGGTTTAGCCGAGAGAGGACCTTTGTGTCATATAGCCCATTCCGAATATGTGTTACGACGTTAGGGATAGTATTTGAAGACCGGTGTTGAAGACCCGATATTTTCGAATGCGAAAGGATAACTCGTCGAATGTCTTTGCATTTAATGGTCCCGGTATAGAGACTCCATATGGGATGGGAAGTCCGGACGTGATTAGAGATTATCCGGATTTGCAAGGGCTTCTTCGAAAGTGCCTTTGGTTCTATTCAAACCAGAATAGACTAGTATGGATTGTATGTCTGACATTACATTTTGAGATATAAAGCAGATTTCTTTCAAGTACATTTCTATTTGTGCCGGAGAATTTATTCTCTTAGCTTAACACCCTTCTATGAGACGTACTAGCTCAGAGGTTATGTAGTTGAAGGTTATCAGTAATATATTCCCAACTTGGTAATGTGGCATGTTGAGTGCTGCTGATCATTTGTTGATCAAAGCGTGGCTTTTGTGAAAAGAGTAGCTTTGCGGACGAGACTTCGTCGAACCTCACAAACCGGTAATGGTCAAAACAGGAAGCATGCAGCAAGGTTATTTGGGGATAGCACCTCTGAGGGTATGTTCATTTCCTTCTGGATAGAGGTGGTATCATGGTATGGAGCCCACATATTTAACCTATATGGTTACTGCAAATTTATTACTTTGTGGTTGTTGGTTGTCGGGATCCCGGAATAAAGGTCGGTTACGACCGGGTGATGGCATACTCGTGCCAGTAGTTACCTAGTTCAGAGGTAACCCGACCTTGTGTTGGCAGAGATCCGGTTAGGTTCTCGGGGCATCCTTCCAGAGGCGTACCCATGTGGCAATGGGAAGTTCCTTAGCCTGACCATTTGTTGGAAATCCATTCAACCAATACGAGCTCTTTACGGTTTTAGTTATATTACCTACCATCTACTTATGGTGGCGCCCCACTGTTTGGATGGTAGCTATAGTAGGCATAGTTCGAAGTCTATGCTGGCTAAGATTAATATTATACTTTCGAAATGATTTTCCACACTTTGCACTTATAGTAATAATATGAAGAAATTTGCGTATCAAGCATGTTTGACTATCATAAGGAGAAATCTCCTCCAATTCTGCGTTTACATCGTGTGTGTGGCGAGAGGCCTTATGGTAATTCCATTTTCTAAAAGCATTGCAGATCTATTTTATAATATTTCTTTGTTTGTTTTAAAGATAAGTGTTTTTGTTACTCACACCAGTCCCACGAATGACCTGGAGTTTATTGTTTCTTTCCTAAACTCTGGGTGCCCACTATTTTCCACACGGGCAGTCTAGAGTTGGGTTTTTCAGATAGTCAGATTTAGTTGATTATTTAGAGCTGGTTCAGTCTTTGGATATGGACCGCACTTGCTTATCTTTGTGCATCGTCATTGGGAGTTCGAGCTATTTCTTGATTGGTGCGTTGGAATTTATTTTTGAAGGCTATCTTGAAGATATTGTTCTACTGTATGGTGTTATCTATTTTCTTTTCCGCTGCTATTTTTGTATCTCTGATGTATATTGATATTCATTGTATCACTATGCTGTATCAGTGCTGTATATCAATGTGTTTATTCTTTTTCTTCCGCTGTGTTGTTATACTTAATTGTGTTATAAGCTCTGGCGGCTCGGATTCGAACGGTCGAATCTGCGGCATTCGAGTACGATATAAAGTATGGATGTCGATTTTCGAATGCAAAAATTCATATCGTTAGATTTGGTATCAGAGCTAAGGGTTAAAACTTTAGCTCAGGAGTATAACACATTAGGTAGCTCATTAGAGATAGGGTGAAGTAAACCCTAGAATGAGTATATCCCTAAGATATCCGTTCGAATGCCTTAGTAAATTCTCATATTATCCATTGATAGTAAGTATGAGTGCAAGAAGAGGATGAGATAGGGGACAGGGGATTACGATTATAAATGGTCCATACCCTGCGACAGTGGAGACAATCTTTCTCTTCTCAATCTCCTTTGATTCGATTTCAATTCTTTGATTGGCTTTGTGGCAGCTCCAGAAAGAAATTTCGGTGTGATGATGGCCCTACAAATCGTTGTAGAAAATCCTTACTTCGTATCTTCATCGATTTCTTATCAATTTTTCGATTTAAACTTAATAAATATGAAAAAATTGGAAATTGAAAATTATAAATTGGAAATTTTTATTTGAGTTAATTGATTAATAGAATATGAAGGATAAATTGAATTGTATCAATAAAACGATATCGTTTAAAATCCAAATTTGAAATCCTATTGTAATTTCTTAGGGTAGATCGAATCCATATCTTGTGCTTGAGAAATTGTAAAGATTGTACCTATATATCTATCTATCTTTTGGGTTCGGATATGTTCTACGAATGGTTATTTGCCCTTCGAACTAACCAATGCTCCTGCATATTTCGTAGATCCGGATAAACCAAGCATCTTGTGAAGTGTTAAAAAGATTCGTTCTCGTATCTATTGTTGATATTCTGATTTGGTAAGCTAAATGCAGAATAGATATTCAGTTTGATTTGATGAAATATTCTTCATCTATCTTTGCGTCTCCTTGGCAAATTTCGAGGAAGAAATTTCTTAATGGGGGAATCTGTAACGATCCCGGATTTAAACTAAATTTAAATTGATAATTAAATTAATTTTTGAATAAAAATTATGAAATAATTGGCAATTAATATAAAATACTAGTTAAATTATGTATTAATTGAATTAAATTAATTTGGATCTTTAAAAATAAATAGGTGTATGAGAGAAAGATGAAAATAAAAATTTAAGTTACAAATAGAAAGATATATATAAGATAAATCATAAACTATAAAGTCAAACAACATATTAATAAATTATGAAAAATATTAAGTGAATACATTAGATAATTTTAACAACCTAATAATTGTAGAAATTCATTTGAATTACAAAGCAATGTAACTTAAGAAAGAGAGCAAATACATTCAAGTATGAGATAAAAGAAGAAATACACAAATATGAACGAATTGGATAAGTATGAACTGGAAAACAAGTAAAGAAAGGTTATTCAGGCAAGTAAAAAGTAAGGACAGAAAAATATCTTCAAGTATGGTATAAGTGTAGATTGTACAAAGCATTAAATGCAAGATCATCTCAGCCACCGAAGGAAGAAAGATTATCAGCCGAAGTCAACAAGCAAAGCAAAAATATCTATGGTGTTGTACAAAACAATATAATAACCCTGTACTTTTCTTTTTATATATATCATACCTTCATCTCAGTTTCATTTATCAAAACTGAGTAAAACTCAAGTAAGCATCATCAAAAACTTAAAACAAAATTTGCTTTGAACAAAACAACAAGAAGATCAAAAGGGGGTTCAGCTAACAGTTTTCAAAAGGAAATCATTCTCTGCTCAAAAACTTTTACTGTGAGTAACTTTTGTTTTCTCTTTAAATCCAAAGATATGGATTTGTTATAAGTGGTATTTATATATGAGTACTTTGAAGTGGTTGTACACTTATGGCCTCACTTCAGTTCACTGAACTGGTCTGTTTGCTTCTTTGATTAGTATTTGAATTTGGCAGTACCGAGCTATGTACCTCTTCTCTGTCTAGTCCTAGAGTATTGATCATCAACTAAGAAATTAGATTTCTTCCTATCTAATTAGTATTAGCTTTTGGGTCCTAAACAAAATAGCTGTGTATAGGTATGAATGATAATTTAAAATAGTTTTATTAAGTGTAAAGGTATACAAGATGGAAAAATATACTTTTACAGAAGAAACTTTAAAGTTCGAAAATTTCGAATTTAACAAAACGTTGACTCAAGTATGTAACTTGAATCCTTACCTAAAACGATGATTTTTAAAATGAATTTGATGATTTTTAGGGTGGTGGTTTAATAGCAATTCGAAGATGATCAAAATGGGTATTTTGGCCAATTACCGGCGATATGATGAACTGAAGGTGTCGGGGTTGTGTGAGGAGGTGGTCGAGCCTACGGTGGTGGTAGGAAAAATAACCGGAGGTGGCATCGTCTACGGTGGTGGCGGCGGCAAGCATTTTAAATTGGTAAACCTAGTTTTGTTGGGGTCGAGGGTTTTGGTTCGTTTGTCGTCTATAGGCGATCGAGTTCGACATGGTTCGGGAAGATGGTGGAGGGAGCGTCGAAGAGTGAACGGCCAAGGTTTCATGTTTTCTGGTGGTCGGGGTGTGGCGAACGACGCCATTCCAGGTTTGGGTTGCGGTGAATTTTGATGTTCCAGGTTTGGAATCATAGACTCGAATTTGATTTCAAGCTGATGAACACGATCTAATGATCGTGATGAGTTGCTTGGGAGACCGTCAACTTGCTAGGCGTTACGGCGTCGACTGGTGGTGATGGTCGATGATGTACACGTGCACGGTGCACTGTCTTCATCTCTGGTGAAGTTTGGATTGGAAGAAGGAGGAGTAGGAAGGTGGCTCGTGGAAACTGCTGTGCAACACGTGAGGTAGCTCGAGTTATAACTCGAAGCGAGATTTTGATGCGAAATAAAAAAAAACTTAGAAAATCCCTAATCCTCATATTGGGCTTATTCTAAATGATATATATACAAACATCATATTAAAATGTTTAATGTGAAGCATATAATATGGATTAATTATACATCAATAATTGGAATTATCATATATGCTATGTCGTCTACTATATAACATTTAGCTTATATCCAGATACCGAGTGAGTATGAAATCTGAAATAAGATCACTAAATGAAAATTTAGAGTGTTCTCAAGTATTTACTAAATACCTAAGAATATTTCATAGAAACAACGAACTCCTTATGAAGGAGTATTCGAACTCGAACTTCATAAGTGATATCAAGTATAGTATATCAATACTAGACTCATGATCAATCTTAGTTAAGAAGCCATAAGTTAGAAATGTTCCAAACAAGAGGTTGTGGCTAAATCAACTAATAGTTTACGTACATCGCCTTGAATAAGCCTAACAATAAAAGTAATTTTTAAATATACATGCATAGATTTATAATCGAGCCAGGGGTGATTCTAAATATTGAGAATCCTTTGGAATTTTTATATGATAACAATGCAACGATGTAGATTGTGAAAACTTAAAGCTCACCATAAGTAAAGAAACATACTCCAAAAAGTTCCATATGATAAATATAGTTTATTAGTGTCGATGATAATTAATTGATATAGTAGATGATTTAAACAGTATAGCATACTTGTTCACTATGGTACTAAATCGATCATTTTTGAGAAAATCAATTGAAATGATGGGATTAATATTTCATAATTGGCCTCAAGTGCAAGTGGGAGATTGAGGGAGTTAAAAGCATGCCCTGTGGGCAATTATGTAGTTGTATAACCAATCTTATACGTAAAATAATATATAATTTCTATTATATATTTTATTATATTATTATATATTAAGTAAATAATTTAAAGTATATTAATAGAAGATCCTTGAATGAGTTGTTACATGATAATAATTACAAGGAGCTATAATCATCAAAAACTTATAATAATATAAAATAACATATTATTTCAAATATTCCCGGTCAAGATGTTTTGAAAAAGGATATCGATGCATCCATTAGACCAGAGTATGTAACATTTCCAAATGTCGGATAGTGTATTACTTATGTCTGCTGGGTGTATCAAGTGGTTATATACTAATGGTCATTAGAAAACGATAGAATGACTCATCATACAGTTTCGGTTTGGTTAACAACAAATAGATCTAATAGGAAATCTCGAGTGACGATATTACACAGTAATCTCGACTTGAGAATACCTTTGAACTTCAATGTGGATACTACAGTTTTATTATAGTTAAATCATAGCATAATGACCATCAAATGACTATAGTTGTGTATGAGAAGCATTGAAGGTGAAACACTATTCAACAAAGTATTCGTCTCCTTAGTTATATGAGGTTGGTATCCCGGCCAATTATAGTCAAATCAAAGTCAAAATCTCTCGCTGGAGTACAACGGTTAATAATAAATGTTATTATTAAAGCAAAGACTTTGTTTATGGAATAACCTGATTGAATGTGCATGATATTGGAATTTTGACCAAAACCAAATTTCATAATCCTAAAGTGATATATTGTTGACGAAAAGAATTGGTGTATATAATCATTATTGATAGGTTCTGCTTAAATTGTAAAATTGGACTTTACCGATGAGATGTGTAAGCAATGAATTTAGTCAAACTATTACACCACTAGTTAAGGTAACGTGTGAACTTTAGTATTTGAAATGTTAGAATATTAATCGCCAAATTCACATCTATGAGTCGCACAGTCGAATCTAGTCATTCTCTGAAACACCGCTTTGTTTAATCGATTTATAATAGTTATAAATGAATTAAAATAATTGACACTTATGAAATATTAATTATTATTATTATTATTATTATATGGAATGTGTTTAATAAATTGAGTTTCCCCTTGAATTGTTCATGATGTTGTTAGTAATTTAGGGGGAGCTTATATGAAAGTTATATATGTGCATGTCGATACACGATATCGATAAGAATTTAAATTGGATTTGAACTAAATAATTAACTAATGGGTTTCGAAAGAGATTTGGTCCATTATGGACCTAGTCATGAGTGGCCTAAGATGGGGTGGAAATGGGAGCTTTGGATTTTGAAATAGGAAGAGAAGATATGCTGATATTTCCATTGGCCTTCACTATAAATTCAAACCTTGTCCTCCTTTTTCATTTTTACTTTTTGGTTTACCCTTTACCATTATTGGCCGCAAGCTTCCTCCCCTTCCTCCTTCATTTAAAACTCTATTCACCTCCATAGATTAAAACAAATTAGATCTAACGTTGGCTATCCGTCTTTTTGCACAATGGAATGTAGATCTGAGGAGGTGGATTATATCAATGTGTGAGTCTAAGGTAATGTATCATCAGTTATATCCATGTTTATAATTTATATATGCCACGTTCTAGTATGATTATGCGTATATCTACTTATCACCATATATATATATATATATATATATATATATATATATATATTAATGCCATAATTTTTCATATGCCGATTATTATTTGATGACTAATACATAATATTTAACACAATTATACACACGCACATGCACTAGTGTATGTGTGTATAATATTTTCGACCATAATATTTTATGAAAAAACTTTTTCTTGTAGAATATAATTTTTAATTTGAAACATTGTTTATTTATTTATCCGTCATCATATACATTACATCGATAAAATAATATATGTATCACTAATTTTTTTTCCTTTTAGAAATAAATAAAATTTAATGAATAATATTCATGTTGTATTTAAATTCTTTTATTTTAATAAATTAGTTTTAATAATTTAAAATGCATATCTATATATTTCCTTTTGCAATTATTAATTATTTTTTTTAATTTTGATATATATATATATATATATTATAGTATTTAATTATAACATACATTTAAAGTTCATTTTTTTAGTATTTAATTATAATATATATTTAAAATTCATTCACACAAACACACACACATATGTACAAATGTATGTATGTACGTTTATTATTAACGAAATTATGATCAGTGAATTAAATAAAAATAAAAGTATATATGTATATGTATCTTTCTTATATTTCTTTTATCAAGTAATTCAATGTCGAATTTTAAGATATTTTATAAGTTTATAATTTGGATCTCATATCTATTTTTACATTTTAATTCTATTTACTAATTCATATAAGATATGTACTTACAAATTCAATTTTGAAATATAGACTTTGTCAAATTCTTATATGATATTCTTTAAGGATATTTTATATATATTGTAAATTATATTTTCGAACTTAGAATATACTATGCACATGCATATTTTCATACAAACTATTAGCCATGGAAAATGACATATATATACACAGGTATAGTGTGCGAAATATGTACATAGTAGAATAGATTCTAATATCTACCAATGTGTAAACTTGACCATGTACCCAATCTACAATGTTGCATGTGCACGCTATATACATGAGTATACCATGATATACTCATAAACTACATAAATCATTTTAATTAAAATCATTAATTAAATAAATCACAAAACTAAATAAAATTTAATTTTATTTAAATAATCAGGATTGGTAGTAGTACAACCAATTAAATTTCATAGGCCTAACATGATCCAAAATATGATAAAATATCTATATATTATTTCGCCCAATGTGGACCGACCGATTCCGTCAGTTAATTACTTAATGGGCATTGGGGAATGTTGATCCATGTAGGAGCAAGCGTAGGCCTACCATACAACAAAGGAGGTGCTTCAATAAGATCTAGTTAAGTATTGATTGAAAATTGAAAGAGTAATTTTAAAGAGGGATCGAGAAAGGTTTTATATTCTCTCCGTAAAACAATATTCTCCTATTCAATTCATTTTTAATTTTCTCGTTCTCTTTCTTGCTCCATCCATGGCTACCTTCTTCTAAAATAATCCATAAGGGGTACTCAAATTTCCCAAAAAAATAGAAAATTCAAACAAAATAAAAGCAACATGGTTCATTCAATTTTTGCAAGATTGAGAGCCGATTTAAGGTACCTAGGAAGCCATTCATAATTCAAGGTGTTACAAAGGGCTAGATCTACGAGGTAATTACTCATCTCTTAATTTTAATATGTCAGCTATTCTAAAATATATTTGTATTTCCAAATGGTTATTTATGTAATTTTTCAATCATTGAAATTATATTGTAACCTTTGACATATTTTAAATATAAAATTGCTGATATTTCAAAAGAACAAAGTATACATATGTCCACTATAGATGTTTGGAATTGGTCATTATATTTTGCAAAATAAGGTTCAAATTTATTTAGATCTAGTTTAAAATAAATAAAAACTATATTAGTAAAGAAAATTTATGTTCATATATTTAATCCTTAGAAATTTTATGTATAATTAATGTAAAATGTCATGTTAAGTTTATGATACAATTGATATAATTTCATATACACATGTAGATGTTAAGATTTAAAATATTTGATGCTAAATTCAATTCCTTCCTCTATTTAGAATTCATTTACTATTTGTACATGTTTAACAAAGGTTGAAATTAGATGCGAACATCAACATGATATTTTTAATCGCCGAACTATTTCAGTTGTAATATTATTTGAAAACGATTTGGTGTATGAATCTTTATGCAGCATTTTCAAATCTAAGAAATTAATGCTAATCAAATTTTCTTATGGATATTTAAGGAACCATATTTCAGTTTTATCATAAAAATTGGATTTTGTTTTAGTTTGGACATTGTAAATAAGGAAGATGGTGGATGCTTCCATTTTCTATTTAATTACTAAATCTTCGTATATATTTTAATATATCTAATTTAATTTATAGATATATTTTCAAAATTGTATACATAAATAAATAGACGGCAATACATAATGGGCAAGGATCAGTTACACCTCGTTTTTGCTACACCTCAAATCTCATTTGATTTCAACCACATGTTTCAATTTAAATAATTATACAAGCGAAAAAAGAGAGAGAAACTATAATTATTTAAATTGAAATATGTGGTTGAAATTAGGGGGATTTGAGGTGTACATATTAGAGGTGTAGCCAATCCTAGCCTACACATTATACACATATATGTCTAAACTATATATATGGTACTATAAATATCTGTATATAAATAATATACACATATTATAGTATATTAAGTGCGCACACACACAAACATATCCATACTTAGGCATTTATATTCCCGATATTCATATGTATTTACTAATATCTATATGTATGTACAATAGATTTAAATCCCAATATAATATGTATATAAATAGTTATACACATGTTTATATATTATCATACTATCATGTCATGTTATGACTATATGAGATATGTTTATAATGACCATTAAGTAAATTTAATTAACACGAATAATTTTAAAAAAATTTGATTTTATTTGAATATACAGGTTGGATCCATGCTGGTTAATACACTTCATAGGCACATCAAGTTCTAAATAAGGAAGTTGTTGAATTTACCATATTACTTACTATGAAACAGACTAGGATTCAAAACCTGGCATATGTGAGCTTTCTATTTATTATCACTTTTTAAGTAGCCCTATTTCCTTCGCCATCTCAATCTTCACATCAGCGATGTTTGAGGGATAAACTTATTTAACCTAGACCTTAGGGTATCAATTTCCTCCTATTTAGCATCGGCCAAATTGATATACCCTAGACCTTTGTCTCTACCTCCCGTTAGAGTGCCTTAATCTGCTTGAAAGATTCATGAATTGGCGTAGGGCCCTCAGGATATAGGGGTAGAGAAGCCGAGCTGGAAGGAGCACGACAACTCCAACAAGATCCACAAGGGAAGTCTCACCTATAGGAAAATGAATAAGGAAGTTGGTGTCATGCTTGTTTAAGAATGAACAAATTTGACAAGTAAAGCATGAATACATAATTATATGCATACCATCCTTAATGATTATTAGGGCGTTGGAGGTCGCACCCATTGAGCTTCCTTCTCCTTGAGAGACAGAACATTTAAACTTTGTAGAAGGTGGAGCATTTAAGGGAATGTAATAATAGACTTAGGAGAGAGTTTATCAAAAGAGGGCATGAAGGGAACATCCACTCAGGTCAATGCCTCTAGCATTTTCCTTTGTGTCTCTTCCTTAGCGATACTGGCCAAGATAATGTATCCCCTTTGAATGGCCTCCATCTCCACTTCCAAAAAATTAGTCTCAATATCCTCAAGCTTAAAGGGCTTCCCTTCATTCTAGCCTTCCTTATAGGCCTCCGTCACTAGGTTCTTGTGGATTGAAGAAATGAACTTGTCATAGTCTCACAACCATTCGAGTTAAGACTTGGTATACAAGTTACAATTAGCTTCATCCAATAGCTCACCCATCGAGTCTAACCTCTTCTCCAGCTCATCAACTTCATTAGATAGAAGGGATTCCCTTCATCTTAGGAGCAACTAGTTTCTTATTAAACTTGGATTGCTCAAGTTTCTCGGTCAAGCATGCCTTCTTAGTACTGACCAAGGCTAGCTGTGTTTGGAGGTAGGCCTTCTCTTCCTTCCAACCGACCACCTACCAAGCTAAGTTTTCTTTGTCCTCCAATAGGACAACCAATTTATGGGCTAAGTTACCAATTTTATATTTGAATCGAGAGGCCACTTCCCCATTGATTTATGCATCTTCCCTAACTGTTCACTTGAAATATTCCTTTTTGCCTTTTTGAGATGAGCTATATATTCATCCCTCATCTTCTTATGTTCGGCCATGTGCACCTTCTTCAATTCCTCCATGTCTTGATCATAGTTTTGAATTAGTATATGTGATCATGATTATATTTTTGAAGATCGAATATAAGATAATTTTTCTCAACTTAAATGCGGCTAATATCCTCACAAACCTTGACAACTTTGATATGAAAATTGGACAACACCCGTAAATCGATCAATACGAAGGTTAATCAATGGATTGGAGAACTTTTAGGAAGGATAATCATCAAGTAGTCACGTCATGACAAGGATCAGTTAGGCCATAGTGTTCGAGCTTGAAGCTGCCATCATTGAAGATTATGGGATCGAGGTAGTAGCAGTGTGATGGCTATGACATACTGTATCTTGGTGCCTTCTATTTTGAAGTCTGAGTGAGAGTGAAGGGAAAATGTCGATTCCTTTTAAGGGAATTCTAGAGTTCGTGATCGAGAGAATGAAGATGGAGATCAGGGTCATTCATGTAACTCTCTAGTAGGCAGCGAGTGCTCCTCGGATAGGCGATAAGAGGTAGCTTCTTCGCTCTTGAGGACCATAGAAAAGTGGGAAATGTTAAGGCCCAGTTCCGTGAGGGAGACCTCGTCAAGTGCATGTTTTTACCATCTTAGGATTCAACTAGGATTGAAGTTAGGAGACCCATTTTCTTGAAACTATGGAATTTGCAAAAGTAAGGAGATAAATATAAGAATGGCTTAAAGTTCGAGGATAACTATAATGCAAGACATTCTAGGTATGTATAGTGTACTTATTCAAACGAAGTAATAGTCTGCTAAAATACTTCGCTCCACCCTCCATGAGTGCTAAAGTTCCTTGTGGTTCATTTGAAATAAGAAAAGATTTCATACTTTCTTCTAACTTAATCGACACATCGATAATATACGAATAATCCAAATTCGAACTGTGCATTTGAAGCTGTGAATATCAGCATCATGATGAAAAATGTCCTGAAAGGCTCCTCTAATATCAAAATCTTCATTGGTATCTACCCCTAATTGCTATAAGTTGTTGTGATGCTAGAGTCCTTACCTTGTGAAGCCTCTATAAACACAACTATGTCTGCTAAGTCATCCTCTTCTTAGTCGTGTTGATTGCTTATGTCATCCGATTGGAGAATAGTCGTGTCAATAACAAGGGTAGGGTCTTGAGAACTCAAAACTTTACTAATCTCTCCCTGTTTGGGCTCAACTACTTTCTTCTTTCATTATGGTCATTCAGTAGATAGGGCCCTCACTCGATCGACTGATTTACCGATCATAACACCCCTAGTTTAGTAACATTATTCAGGAGATTTAATTATATAAATTAAATAGAATAATTAAAAGATTAAAGTGGTTTAGGCATTGAGATTTGAAAATTAAATAGAGGTGGTTCTTAACAAATAAAATTAAAGGGGTAAGTTTATGGAAATGATTTTATAAATTAACCAATAAAAGAAAAGGCTAGGGTATTATGGGGAATATCCGTCCACCATAACTCTTAACCCGTAAACTCTTATTCCCATTTACATTTCATAAGTTTAAAATTCTAAAACATAAACTAAGGAGATCAAGCCAACCATAACCTAGGGGAAAGAGAGGAGAAAAGTCAACAAAAAGATAAGTAATCAGGTAATGAGAATTAAGCAAGATCAAATCTCAAGTTCCTTATCCAAATCAAGGTGAATAATAATCAAAACCATCTCATTTTTGGTTTATAAAGAGCATGTGATATCGAGTTTAAGTTTAAATCCATTATGATGATTTTAATGATGATGTGCTTGAGTTACATGATATGTTTGATTTAAAAAAATATGTTTGATAAATGTTTTATTCAATTTTATGGCTAAAATCGTTTATTTTGGGTTTCGAACGCCATAAGAATTTTATATGTTATGTAAAACATTATTCTGGAGATGCGTTTAATTTTTCATTATTAACAAGCTATGGGTAATTTATTATGAATTTTCGAAGGAAGAAACTAATAACTGTGTTAAAAAATTTATTTTGGTAATTATACAAGGGAATTTGGGTCCGAAATATGTATATGTTATTTAACATATTAAAAGTGAATTTTGATGATTATTGGGGATTTTTCCTAAGTAATTTACTCTGTAAATTAAATTATTAACAAGGAGGATTTAAACGTTTTAATTATTTTGTTAAAGGGAAGGGCTTTCTATGTAAATTATCTTAATTAATTTCTAAATAAATTCGATAATCTTTTATAAAAGATTTTGATAAATTATGGAAACTAATTATATTTTTACAAATAGGAAAGTTAGTTGAAAAGTATTACTTGAAAAGGTAATAAAAATAGTTTTGCATAAATTTGCTATTTCATCACTTCCAATAGGAACCTTCTGATCCTATACTTCCACCCCAACCAAGGCAAAACCAATATATCAAGGCTCTAGTACGTAGTGGATTGGAGAAAGGTGGTAGGAATGGAGTCCTAAGCTAATACTAAAAATTAAAGAAGAGGAAATAATCAAGTTAAATATTTGACAAGACTAGAAATAATAAACAGAAAATGCGACTAGATCTGCATTTACTACTTAGATAGTAGAATAAAAAGTAAAGCAGTTTGTCACGGCCTGTTTTTTCGTACATTTGAATCGACAATAAACCGCACATGTCCAACTCAAATTGAACTAAAATGCGGAACATGGAGGGTAATAAAGAAAATAAGACGGGAATAGAATCTCACATGAATGGAATAACATATAATATTGAATAAATATCTTTACAGCGGAGAACTTTTAAAATACATATTTCAAAGTCTAATCTAAATTCAGCCTGAACAACTATGAACATATGTCCTTACAATTGCTGACAAACATCAAACTAAAAAAACTAAGTACAGCGGATAATAGAATATGTCCATACGTAGATGAATATCTCCAGCTCTCCTTTAGAAACTCTAACCGTCTTTGCCAAAACCTGAAACTACTCGGATCTGAACCGAGTATTGAAAATACCCGGATCAGGCTTGATAAACCAGCGTGAGAAAAACTCAATAATAAATGACAGTGTCATATATCAGCCTTTGAATAAAAATCCTTTGAAAATAAAAAGTATCTCATAAGACAATGCCCACACATAAATAAGAACGTATTTTCACCTTATGATAACTAGTACAGTTTTATATCAAAACATTTGATATTATTTCTAATGACATCTCTTTGAAAACATTTGCAAATAAACTTATTAATCTTACCCGAAATTATTACCATTATTAAATTCCGGCATACTAGGCTCTACAAACAAAACCATAGATTCTTATTGGAGAATGGATTTCCATACAAACGACCAGGTGATGGATTGACCTTCCAAATGAGTACACCTCTAGATGGATGTCCCGAGACACAGAACATCTATCCTCTACCAACACAAGACCGGCCAACCTCTGTAACTAGATAGTATCAAATATGTCATCCCTCGGCCGTTATCGACCTTTAACCGAGTGCTCATTTCCATACACCACATTAATTTACATCCCGAACGTCATAGCAGGAGGAAGTTTATCTAAAAGGGGATGATCATACCGTGACGACCCGAAAATTTTGAACATTTGAAATTAAAATATTTAATCGATTTAAATATTTGGAAGTTGGTTTAACTTGAATTTCAAAAAATATCTGGTTATTTGGCAATGAAATTGTCTGAATTTAATTATTTAAATTTGGGTAAAATTTTGAATCTTTGGTTTTATGCTTGTTAAAAATATTTTCAAGGTTTAGAAAATTTATATTGATAATATAAAGATAATGGAAGCTTCAAAATTGAATTTTGAAATGATTTGTTCAGTTTTGAAATTTTGTATTGTTTAGGTCGATATTTAAAAATAGCCTTCCGAGGCATAGTCTCGAAATCCAACGAAACCAGTTCCATTAGATCCGTAATATTGTATTACTATTGGATTTCATAGTGTTTTGAGCGATCATGTGATCATACAGCAGAAAAATGCGCTGGAAATCTATATTGAAATTCAGTTCAATAACTGGTCCAAAAAGCTATCTTCTCCGTACGATCGAATTTGGACTCGGAACCTTTTCCATCGCGTTCGAAGTAGGGATTTAACATTATGAACGCCTAGCGGCACGTCTCAATTGGCGATCAAGATTGTGAGTTACGAGACAATGATGATTTGAATTTAAATTTAAATTTAAATAATATATACATCAGTTCCTTTCACTCCAACACCTGTACAAAAGAAAACAACCTTTTCTCCAGCTGTCATTCATGCAATTGAATTTAGAACACGTTGCAATAATAATCAAAAAATAATAAAATATAATGTTCGTCTTCGAGGGAAAAAAATCAAAAGTGAAACGGAAAAAATTCAAAAAAAATTAGTGGCGATCGATTCTATAAAAAAAAGAGGCCGATGTCGACAGAAGGAATCACGGCCTCAAAATAAAATGGTAGCCTTCCTTTTTAAATCAGGCGATTCAAGCTCTAAATTCTAGCCTGCTTTCCTCTCCTCGTTCAACCGTAATCTCCAATTATCCCAGTGTCGAATCGATCTGATTTTGGCAATCAAGAGGAAGCAAAATCCATGCGTCGATTTTGGAATAGAATCAATCACAAGGGTTGTGAGCTCGAACTTGTGTTCGAAAGTCTTGGCCGAGGTCGCTCTGTCTTTGGGTTTCGCACGCGTGTGGTTTAGGTTGCCGCGCTATGGTGGCTGCGGCGCTAGGCGTGTGGATGGTCGCGCCTGAAGGGAGGCGAAGTCGAGGAGGGATGCTCGGCCGTGCGAATTAGGGCTTGAGTTCAAAGGACAGTAAGGTAATTCCAGTTTTGCTTAATTTGATTAATAAATATATATATATATATATTAGAAAAATGAAATGATGATTAAAGTAAATGATAGTGGTAAGATTTTGAAAGTGGAAGTTTTTAAATGTATATATACATGCAGTTTTTTTTAAGTAAAACAGAAAAAGAATATATATATATATATATATATATATATATATATATTTCAAGTTGAAAACTGATTTAAGGAAATTAACTTGTTAAAATTAGCTTATTTAATGATTTAAGAGATTTTTGTAAAAGAAAATTAATAGCTTTTTTTAAATAATGTATTATAAGTAATTTACTTGTTTAATAAAATTATTTAATTATTTTAAATTGCTGAAGGATTTTCAAAAGGAATTTAGTTTAAAATTTAACCTTTAGTTAAATAAATTTATTAAAAGAAATTATTTAAAATTTAATCATCGGTTTAGAATCAAATCATAGTTAATTAATTATTAAGGAAATTGGTTATTCGATTAGTTCGAATATTAATAAATTGTATAAATGTTTATACAAGGTCTAAAACGGAGAAACAAGCCGGAATGGAAATGAGTTGGAATGGATTGCAAATTAAAGGTGAGATCTTCTCACTCAAATTAAAAATTGGAATTGCAGTTATTGATTGATTATCTGTTTGGATGTGTTAGTGTGTGTGTGTGTGTATTTGGAGTGATTTATTTCTCGCATTATATAGCGGATGAGACCCTATGCGCCGCATAATAGCGGATGATATTATATAATCTCATATACCGCGATTTACCATCTCGAAGTGGAATTAGTATTTAATTGTTGTGCTAACATCTGTGGATGTAGGAAAACGGGTTTGAGGGATCCAACTGGATTCCTCAAACATTTGAATTTGTTTCAATGTTGTGTGTTGATTTATTTATAATCTGTGTATGATTATATTTGTGATTGAAATCGTTGAAGGCTATGGTTTAGCCGAATATATTTTTGGTATCGTAGGATACCAAAAATATAAAAATTGAATATTTGAAAATTAAAGTAGAAAACTTTAAGTAAATTTATCTTAGAGAATTGGATAAATTTAAAAGAGGAAATTTAAAAAGTATAAAAGGTTGATTTTTTGAAATCTTATCGAATTAATTCCAAAATATGGGAAAAAGATTTTAATAAATGGATTTTGAGTGATATTGTTTAATAGATGAAGAATTTATTTAATATTCGGGTTTTAAATGGTTTAGGAAAAATAAAGGGACTTATTATAAAAAGTTAATAAATTTGGAAATCAATTTGGAATTTGATTTGGTATTTGAAATAAATCATTGGGAAATCGATTTGAAAATTGATTTGGTGTTTGGAAATTAATTTGAAAAATTAATTTGGAATTTGATTTGTTGTTTAAAATTAAATTTTGGGAAATCAATTTGGAATTTGATTTGGTGTTTGAAAGTTAAAATCGATTTGAAAATCGTATATCAGTGGATATTTGGAAATTTAGATTTCAATGGGAATTTATAAAGAAAAAGGGAAATTTGTTTTAAAAATAAACATTGGGTTATTTTTAAAAGTGTGCAAAGTAATTTACGGATTTGGAATGTAAATTTAGAATAAATCAAGAAGGATTTATTGATTGATTTAGATGAACCATTTTAGAATGGAAATTGTATTTTCCCTGGAAAGCGGAGTATGTTTTTAAAATAGCATTCAAATATAAATTAAAAGTTCTAGAGTTGGTTTTAAAAGAATGTTTTGGAGAAATTATTTTCTTAAGTTGTTTTGAAAATATTTAAAGTAAATATTTATTTAATTCATTATAGAAGTGTTTATTTAAAGATATAATTGATATTTGATTTATAAAATAGTTATTTAAATAGTTATACTCTATCTAATTATTTTACTTTAAATCGGTTTGGGCATGAAGTTTATATGAGATTTTAGTATAACACTTTCATAACTAATATTTTAACGTGAAGTGTTTTACAGTAGTTTTATTTTAAATATTTCCAAGTATATATATGTTTGGATAAGTAATTTAAATTATTTTAAAGTGTTTGAACTCGGAAAATTTTTAGCGGAAACGAATAAATATTTGGAAATATATTCTGCGTGAGGAAAGTGATTTGAAATTTGTTTTCAAAGGGTTAAAATGTGAAATTATATCTTGCGAATATATGTTGAAAAAAAATAATTGGAGGAAAATTATTTAAAATCTGGCGATTGTTGTGAATATTGATTGATAGCTAAATAACCGATTATCAATATTGGCCTTCAAACGCATGTGAATTTTGATGCGACCGGGGGTCGGATTCCAAATGGATATTCAAAAACCACTTCGAATCTTTGTGATGGATCTTCTATTTAAAAGACCAAAGTGGAAATTTGTTGTGATTTACTTAAAATTTGGATGTAACACTTATTTTAAAAAAAAATAAGTGCTCGTTATTCGGATTAGCCGGAAGAGGACTTTGTGTCATAAAACCCATTCCGAATAATGATACGATGAAATGGGGTCGCATTTGAAGATGGTGTTGAAGATCGAGTATTTTCGAAAGCGAAAGGATTACCTATCGAATGTCTCTGCACCGAGTTGCTCCGGTATAGAGATTATATTAGCCTTTGTGATGGGGATTTCGAACGTGATTAGTGAATATCTGGATTGCAAGGGCTTCTTTGAAGTGTCTTCGGTTCCGTTCGATCCCGAAACGGACTTGTATGGATGTATGTCTGACGTTACACTTTGAGATATAAAGCTGGTTTCTATCAAATAAATTTCTGTTGGTGGTGGTGAATTTATTCTCTTAGCTTAACACCCTTCTCTTAGACGTACGAGCTTAGAGGTTATGTAGTTGATGGTTACTAGTGATATATTCCCAATTTGGTAATGTGGCATGCAAAGTGCTACTGATCATTTGTTGATCAAAGCATGGTTTTTTTGAAAAGCATAGCTTTGTGGACGAGACTTTGTCGGACCTCACACCTCGGAAATGGTCGAAACAAGAAGGATGCGGCAAGGTTATTTGGGGGTAGTGCCCTCAGGGTATGTCCATTTCTTCTAGGAAAAGGTGGTATCATGGTATGTAGCCCAGATATTTAACCTATATGGTTGTTGTAAATTTATTGCTTTGTGGTTAAGCATCCTCGGATAAAGGTCGGTAACGATCGAGAATGGCATACTTGTAGGTGTTACCAAGTTACAAAGGTAAGCCGGCCTCGTGTTGGTAGGGATCCAGTTAGGTTCTTGGGGCGTCCCTCTAGAGGCGTTCCCATATGGCATATGAAGTTCCTTAGCCTGACCATTTTTTGGAAATCCAATCACCGATACGCGCCTTGTACGGTTTTAGTTGTAGAACCTGCCACCTAATATGGTAGCTATAGTATGCATACTATAATGGTGCGTATGCTGGCTAAGATTAATATTATACCTACAAATATTTTCCACTATGCACTAATAATAACATAAAAAGGGTTTTTCGTATCAAGCACGTTTGACTATCATAAGGAGAAATCTCCCCCAAGTGTGCGATTGCACTGTGTGTGTGCCGGGAGGCCTTATGGTAGTTTCATTTTCCAAAAGTATAGCGGTTTTCTTTTTCATTTCCTTTATGAAAATAACTGTTTTTAAGATCTCACACCAGTTCCATGACTGACCTGGAATTTATTGTTCCCTTTCTAAACTCTGGGTGCCCATAATTTTCCACAGGGCATCCTAGAGTCAGGTTTTCAGTAGAATCATGATGGATTGCTGTAGAGCTCAAGAGACGAGCTGGATGGCGAGATGCACTTCCGTACCTTATCATCATTCCACTGTGTATTTAGTTACGTGGGCAAGTTTATCTAACTGTCTGATTTGTTGTAAATGGTTGTAAACTCTGACGATGTATGTATAAACTGATATGGTTCTTTGTTTTAAAGATATTCATTTATCAATTATATGTTGTTCCGCTGCGAAATTTGAGATTCTGTTTATCGTTTCTGTTTCTTCTTCTATCTTCTTCTTCTTTAACCTTAATGGTTCGGTTTTTCCGGCATTCTATTGTGCGGCATTTGATACAGTGGACGTATTGATGTCGACTTTCGGAAGTTGAAAAATTGGGTTGTTACAATATGGTATCAGAGCAGTTGGTTAAGCGACAACCTTCGTTCTGGTGTGGAATACTCATTAGAGATAGAGTCAGTAGTACTCTAGAATAAGTTTGAGTGTAATAATATGTGACGACCCAAACTCGATGTCCGACAATCAACATCGTAATCCGTATCGCCGGAGCTTATAACAACATTAGATAATACACAACACAGCGGAAAACAAAGGATGATTATATTTATATACAACATGGACACAATGTCAAATACATCATTTGATACAACATATCCATAAATATCAGAGACCGTAAACAACAACGGAAAAAGGTAACAACGGAAGAGATAACTCCAATACGATGTTCCATAGAATGTGAATCCATAATATGCAACTCCAAACCAAAACTCGAAAGCCAAAGCTCTAAACTTCATGCTCGAACCACCATCAGCTGAACTTGCAGCAAATGTGATCCCAAATGCAATTGCCAAACCAAAAACTTCAAAGATCCAAAGACTGAAGAAGTTTTCCAAATGCTACCAAACCAAAGACTTCGAAGACTATCGAATCTACAATTATTTGATTATCTGAAAACCCAACTCTAGACTGTCCGTTTGGAAAATTGTGGCCATCCAGAGTTTAGGAAGGGAACAATAAACTCCAGCTCAGTCATGGGACTGGTATGAGCAAACAAAAACGGTTTTAAATAAAAAACGAAAAATGAATTTAAGATTGAAATCCGCAATGATTTTTGGAAAATGAAACTACCATAAGGCCTCCCGGCACACACACCATGCAATCGCACACTTGGGGGAGATTTCTCTGTATGATAATCAACCAAGCTTACTACGCAAAATCCTTTTTATATTATTATTAGTGCATAGTGCAGAAAATATTTGCCAGTATAATATTAATCTTAGCCAGCATACGTACCATTATAATATGCCTACTATAGCTACCATGTTAAATGGAAGGTTCTACAACTAAAACCGTACATGGCATGTATTGGTGATTGGATTTCCAACAAATGGTTAGGCTAAGGAACTTCCTATTTCCACATAGGTATGCCTCAGGAGGGATGCCCCAAGAACTTACCTAGCTCTCTGCCAACACAAAGTCGGTTTACCCCCTGCTCCGGAGTAACACATACAAGTATGCCATCCTCAGTCGTTTGCGACCTTTATCCGAGGATCATCAACCATAAAGCAATAACCACAAAGTAATAAATTTGCAGTGTCCACATGAGTTAAGTATCTAGGCTCCATGCCATGCTACCACCCTTTTCCAGAAGAAATGGACATACCCTAGGGGCGCGACCCTTGATAACCTTACTGCATCCTTCCTGTTTCGACCATTTTCGGGGTGTGAGGTCCTGATGCAATCTCGTCCATGAAGCTACGCTTTTCACAAATCCATGCTTCGATCGACAAATGATCAGAAGCACTTCGTATGCCATATTACCAAATTGGGAATGTATCACTAGTGACCATCAACTACATAACCTCTGAGCTCGCACGTCTCAGAGAAGGGTGTTAAGCTAAGAGAATAAATTCTCCGCCATCAAACAGAAATGTACTTGATAGAAAACCAGCTTTACATATCAAAGTGTAATGTCAGACACACATCCATACAAGTCTGTTCTAGATTCGAACAGAACCGGAGGCACTTCCAAAGAATCCCTTGTAATTCGGGTATTCACAATCCCGATCAGACTCCCCATCACATATGGAGATCTCTATACCGTAGCTACTCAGTGCAGCGTCATTCAACGGGTAATCCTTTCATTCTCGAAAATACCTGGTCTTCACCACCGGTCTTCAAATGCTATCCATATCGTCGTATCATTATTCGGAAAGGGTTATATGACACAAGGTCCTCTCCCGGCTAAACCGAATAATGAGCGCAATATTTAAAAACATATAGATATTAGGATCTTAGTTAAGTCACAACTTATTACCCAAAACTTTCCTTTCAAATGGTTTAAATAAATTATGTAACGACCCGTAAATTTTAGTGGTTTTATTTATTTAATTAATTGAATTTTTGTGAAATTTTAAATTATAAAATTTTGGAATAAAAATTTAATATTTCAAATACGTCTGTTTTAAAATAGCAACTGGTAAATTTTCATCTGAAAATATGAAAGTTTATTTTGTTTTGTAATTCCATTTAAATCTATATCAGTTAAAATTGATGATAATAAATTATTTTTCAAAACCCGAATATTTTTATATAAAAAATTTGTAAATCATATTCTGAGTGAGACGTCATTTTCGTTTATCCAAATTTGGACTTCTATTGACCCGTTTATCTTATTTCTGACAGAATTGTAGCATTTTTGGTACCTATTATCGACTTTTGATTGGATGATCGTACAACTGAAATCTGTATACTGTTTTGATCGTCTTTTCGTGCTGATCTCCGCAGCACATTCGTTGTGTGTTTCGGAATTTGGGAGACGGCAAAATATATGGAACGATATTCGCTTGGCTATCGTTTTGAGCCTTTATCTTCCCGTGACCCTTCATCTATCTATCAAATTGAACCAGATACCCGTTGGCATTTACTTCCATCAATTCACGTATGCAACTTTTGGTGTCTCATTGACTTTTATTATTCCAAATTCCAACCGATTAGTATGCTTCTTTGGATGAATAGCAGGTCACGTGCCCTTCTTCTTTTATTCACTTCTAACCTATTATTTCTTTTCCTCCTCATTCATTTGATCGCATCAACATTTCAGCTCCATTTCGACATTTCAACCACCGCTTTTCCGTTCCTCACGACTTCACCACACACCTCATCCCAACCGGCCTTCCCCGCTGCCTTTGAACCGATCTGCACCGAGTCACAATCTCCACCCAAACAAATGCAACATCGCGCGACCTTGCTTTCCCCTCACTGCTCTGCCCTCGAGCATCTAGCTTCGGCCTGCACCCGGCCTTCATCTTTCCTAGCCGTGAGCCAATGATTCACCTAATTTGAGCCTTGCTTTATCGTGCCGCTCCTCCATGCTAACCCAAGCACACATCAAATCTCCTCCCTCACTACCCGCCGAGCATCTCTGCTTTGACACCGGACCCGCCACCAATCGGGTCACGCGCCTTCTCACCCAGCTACGCAGAGCCTTCTTCCCTCTTTTACATGATAAGGTATATTATTTTGTAAACAAACAATAATGTACATATCTATATCTTATAATTTTAATACTGGTTCAAATATAAATTGTATACAGTCAGTTAAAGTATATATAAACACGTGTATATATTCTAAGTTTTGAAGTTTATACATTGGTTATTGTTGCATTGATATGTTTAAAGAATATTAGTTTAATACTCACAGTTTATATATATTCGATTTTTAAAGTATATATGAGTTATGTTTTATAAGAATAGTACATAGGCTGGTTTAATAAAGTCATGTGCAGTGCACAGTGTTGAGATATTGAATTTTTTTATATACGTGTATAATATAGGAATATTATATTACATGTGGTTTATAGTGTGTACTTGCATATATAAGTGTATATAAATATAAACTGGTAATGTCCAGATCATATACAAGTTATACGTTATATAATTTTGGTATTAAAGCAGATTTTGGTAATAGTATGGTTTACATATTTATTATCGACTAAGTTGTGTTAATGAAGAAGAGAATGGATACATATTTTCACAATTTCAGTAGCCTGATTAATTGATTATGCGTGTGTACAAGATTTTGGTAACTCATATGCATATTTTGATGGTATATATGTATATATTATAATATATGCACGTTATATATATACTGTTTTATAAATAATATGTAAGTACATATAATTTAAATTTTTGCTGTTAATAAATTTGATTTACATGTTTATAACCTTAACATAATATATGTAAGTTAAATAGCTTATATGATAAGGTTATATATATATATATATATATAGTTTATATATAGGTCATCAAATTTGTTGGTTCATGTATATAATTCTGTATGTCAGTTTATGTTAGTCTATATATATAGTGTATGGGTTTGATTTTTATAATACATATGTGTTTAAAATTTTGAGTAATGATTGTGTAAGTATATGTGGTCTAGTTTTCCAATTATATACATGGATTTTTTTATGGGTGTTTGAGTCAAATATTGATTTTGAAATGTAATACAATGATTTTTTTTTGGATAATTGTTTTAAAATAGAGATAAATATATATATTTTTTGATTTGATAATTGGTTTTAAGAAAAATAATAATATAATATGCTTTTGCTTTGATTTTTCTACATCAATCCAGATCTGATTTGATTTATTCCATTTCGTATCTATCAGCTTGACCGTCAAATTCATGCCAATCTTTCTTTGCGTTGGAATTCGTGCTGGGATTTGTAACTATCTCATTGTCGTTCATCTCCCTAGCCTTGAAAGGTGAGCAATTACTCACGATTTACATTCTTTTATTTATTAAATTTGATTTCAATCAAAACGACAATTGAGATATGTTGTTATCAGTTATTTACAATGTTATATATATGTCATCTGTTCACCTGTGACATTTGACACCATTATCTATTATTTATATTGATGATATATGCATGTTATATTATTATCATATATGTTATCACTATGCAAGTTCCCTGTTAGTATAGAATTCACTATGGGTTGAAATGATACATACCCGACCGGACTTTAGAATAGGAGAAAATCGTTACGAGTTGAAATGATAAACCCAAGCGATTTTCATTTGAATTGGATTTGGGATTGCGGGTTGAAATGATGTATACCCGTATTTATATTTTAAATTATGGGTTGAAATGATAAATATCTGTATCACTTGACCATAGGATAGAAAATTTTATACAAACACCGTTGGTTTATATATATAAATATATTTTTTAATGACTTTTATGGTTTTGAAAAGATATATATATGGTTTTACTTGATCTTGAAATTATTTATCTTATATAAAGGTTTTAAATTTAAGTGGATTTAAAATTTATTGAAATTATATTTGATTAAGAATTTTTTTAAATATATCTATTTGAATCTTAGTGAAATTTAATGATATGACTTTATAATGTGGCTTTGGTTTAAGATGATTTAAAAGAAGATTTCAAGTTTAAATAAATTTGAAAGAAATATTCAGTGGTTTGAAATCTGGCGTTTATTTAAACGATATTATATTCTAAGCAAATATGTCAAAGCTAAATAATAATAAAGTGTATTTGGTATATATGTGAGATCTTCAAATTTAGTTTGAAATGTTGAATATTTAGAGCTTTAAAATATATTGAAAGTGAAATAGTTTATTTTGTGGTTCAAGTCTGAGTTTGAAATCTATATAAATTGAAATGGTTATTCAGAAACTGATTTGAATTGAAATTAAGGAATTGAGATTTGATTTAATGTGAATCTGGAATTCGAGTGATTTGGAATCGATTTATGAAATTTTGAATGGGATTTTTGAAATGTAATTTGGAATGGTATTTAAAACAATAAATGAATGATATATTTGAATTTTAAAAGGTGTTTAAATTTAATATTTGAATTTGAATTCAAATAGTGAATTGATAATGAGGTATTGAAAGGGTATGACATTTTGATATTTTGAAATGGCATGGAAATGATATGATCTTTATTTGATAAGGAATGTGTATGTAGAATGATAAGTGATTTTGTTCTATTTGATAAATGAAACTTTGAAGTTTAGCATGAAAGCTATTTAGTTTACTTGAAATTTGAATTTAGTTAAATGATATCGAGTTATTAAGTAAATATTTCAAACTTAATATTAATTAATTTTAATTAAGTGATATATGAAATTATAAAATTTAGTTTTGTAATGTGGGGTATTATAGTTTTGAAATATACTAAAGATTGAAAGTTTATTTGTTGAATCAAATTTGTATTTGAAATGTATAAGATTTGAATGGTTTTGAATTGAAACTGACAGATTTAATTGAATTAGAATGGAAATTTGAAAATTTGGTTTGATTGAAAATTTTGAAAAATATAAAGATTTAAGGAAGTGCCATGATTTCAAATGTATACTTCGAAATGTTATGATTTCAAAGTGTAATGATTTCAAGTATTTTGGTTTCGAAAGAGTTATAACTTTGAAAGTATTATGATTTTTGAAAGGTGAATATATGTTTAAAATGGAAATGATATCATATTGATTTGACTATGGCTTTGATATAAAAAAATAGTTTTGGCTTCGAAGTATAAACTATTTTGGAAGAAATATAGTTTTAAATGAAATGATTTGATTTTTGAAATATAAACTATTTTGAAATGACCACGGTGTTATAATAACGATTGGTTGGCAAAGAGACCGGGATCGGATATGGGCATACTCTCTGTCGATACCAAAAACCACTTTGACAACCGTGTACGTGGTGGAGATTCCAGAATGAAGTAGGATGGTTGCGACGTTCTTGAGGTATATTACATGGACCTGACTCCCGTGAGTTGGCTTAAGGTGGCTAAAACAGGAGCGATCTCGGGACAAAAGGGGTAGCTCCTCTAGTCGGACACATTCCATCGATACTATACTCTTACTTGTGATTGATTTGATGGCCATCCTTCGATTTTGATATGGGAGTGTGTTCCGAGGTGCGTGTATGTGGCTGCTGCGTTACCACCACCCCGTGTGTGTAATTGGTATATCTACCCTGGCATTGCCTTGTGTGCCATGTCACCTACCTTACCGAGCCTTTACTACGAGTTTGTTTTTCTCCAGTAGCCCATGGAGTATTTAGGGTAGTCTTCCGATCTGGAGATATGTTGATACTGGATGGACTACTTGGACTATTATGTGTGAAGGGTGATATGGGTAGCCCGGAACGCTATTTAAAAGTAAGTTTATTTTACTATAGACATTATTATAATAGCGCAATATTACTACATAGTAAATAGTTTAACGGACCTTAGAGGATGGTTATCCCAAACATCCTTTGAGTTACTTTTATTTCAGTTGTTATTTCACTTGAGTTGGATTTATTGATATAAGAATGTTAATCCTGACTCGAGTATTTTGTGTTTTGGTTTACGCTCGGGTTAGACTGAGTGATTCAGCATTCAAGACTCACCTTCGGAGTTGGAGCTTTGCTTGTAGATCCAGCCATCTTTTTTCTTTCAGTATCCAGTGATTCTAGTGGTGTATTTTGATTTGTACCTGATGTATCTTGTTATCCTTCTGTTGTATCCTGTTTAACTCTGGTGTATTTTGTGTATATATAGTAGCTTCAAGAACTACTATCTCTTTTACTTCCTCTGCATTATATTTACTCTGTGTCTGTGATCTGTGATTATTTATTTACTGTATATTCTGAGATTTGCCAAATTTTATTTACAACGCGATATTTTGAGCAATTCGAGTTCGACATATGCGGATGCGAATGGTTGAAAATATCAGGTCGTTATAAATTACCAATTTCACTTCACAAATTTCACCCATCTTTCACAAAGATTCATTCATAGATTTCAAAACACTTTCCCTTTCAAATTGGATGAGCTCATCCAATCTTTAAATCAAAGACTGAAATCATAGCTTTCAAAACCGTTTCCAAAGATCTATTCATAACTTGGAAAACCATTTTCATTTCAAACTTGAAATCCTTTCAACACAAATTGGAAATTCTTTCCTTATATGAAAGCTATTATTATTTGAAAACAAATAGTTTTCGTTTCGAAAAAATCCGATTACATTTGTACACGTTAAAGCCCTTCAAGTACAAAGCTTGGGTTAAATTCAAATTCTTGAAACAATATCTTTAAAATGGTTTAAAACCCATATAAACACATTTATAACTTGTATAACCTTTTTAAAACATAATTTTCAAACATAAAATTCAATTTCAAATCTTGAATTCAAATTCAAAACAAATTATTTAAATTTTAAAACTTTACCAAGTTATTCAGAATAACTTTTATCTTCAAAACTCCTTTTCAAAAGCTTTTCATATTTAACCCAATTTCATTTCCAAAACTATTTTGGATTCAATATTCAATCTTTAAAACCATTTCATAAATCTGTGACTTAACCAATTTTCTCGTGCAATCCTATTTGTGTGTGTATAGTGTAGTCTAGGGGTTTTACACAATAGTGCAACATCATCAATCGTCACAGATTCAAGCACACCAATTATAGATAAGTGGTATAAATCTATAACGCTTACCTTCCATTCACAGATCCACAGATAAAAATATACATTCATCACAGATAAATAAATTACATTCATCACAGCTTGAATTAAAACAATTCATATCACAAAGCATTACACATCAGAGATATCAACAAGTCATAGCATTCAATTGAATCCAAACACCAATAAGTCAGATTAATTAATCATCTGATTAATTTATATCAGATAATTACTTATGAATAAATTATTAATTCCGGTTAATTAATTATTACTTTATTACAAATCATTTAATTAATTACCCTTTAGTCATTTATTAATTAACCTTAATTAATAAACTAATTAATCCTTTAACTATTGATTAATCAACCTTTAATAATTAATTAACTTTAAATTATAAATTAAACAACCTTAATTAATAAATGAATAAATCTTTAATCATTAAATAATTAACCCTTAATTTTTTTATATATAATTATCCTTAATTAATTACATTAATTAATTAAGCCTTAATTCCTTTAAATAAATTAGCCCTTAATTAATTAATTATTTATCCTTAATTAATTAAATCTTAATCACCTTCATTAATAAATCATTAATTAATCCTTAATTATAAATTAATTAACCTTAATTTTCTTTTAATCATCCTTAGATTACTTATATACTTAATTAATTTAAAGATAAATGATTAAAATCTTTAATTAATAAACCTCATAATTCATCATTATTAACCATAAATTTATTTAAGAGATTAAGCTTAATTAAAAACAACATTTTATCTTGATTAACTCTTTAATTAACAATAATTTAAGAATTAATTATAAATATTGATTACATAATCAAAGGACTTAATTACTTTAAACATAACTTTCATAACCATTTAATTATCAAATTTTAAATCAAGACAATTATTTTTAAGAACATAAGTTAAAAAAAAATGTTTTAAAATTTAAATCTGGTTTTTAAAGTCAAAACTGTTCTGTAAGTCCAACCCGAGACTCGCTCGAGCGTTTCCCGAGTCAAAACATCACTTGCTTCGAGTCTCCCTTGTGTCAAAATCCAAACAAACCCGTATGCTTTTCATACTTTAAAATTTTGGTTAAGTTTTTGAAGAACCCGGTACAACACAAAATACACTCGAGTCAGCACTCGAGCCAAATGACCTGCTTCCCCGAAAATTACTTCGAGTCCTCCCTTTCTTTTTCAGACCACTGTCTACTAACCCAACCCAAGTTCTATGCACGTGCACCAGAGCTCTGACGACCTTTGGTCGACTTCACCACCTTCCACCAGTCAACGACCACCCCTTTACGCCCTCTGACCACCCAGATCAGTGATACACCGTCGAACTCGAATTTTAACTGTTCGACCCAAATCTAGAACAACTGCGATCACTAAAGGTTGCCTCGAACTCCCATCTCTGACCATCAGAGGTCACTCCAATGCACTCGAAGCTTCCTCTACATCCAATGTCTCGATTTTCCCAGGTCTGGTGGCACTCGATCCACCAGAAGCACCGCAGTGGCTTGATTTCCGACCTCGACCCAAACGAGGCTTAAAACCCTATATCACCGTTCCCCGACCATTCTGTTCATTTGTAAAATGTGCAAACATTTTTCCTAGATTCCCCAATGCCCCAGCCTTTTCCAGAACCAACCACGACTTCCATAGCTTCGCCGTTCATCAGATATTGACGAAATTTCACTTTCTGTTCTACTTGCAATTTCCCAAAATTTACCAAACTAAAAATCTTGAATTTATCCTTAAAATTCATAGTTTTTAAAATATAGTTAGTTGATGTAATTGAAATTCGAAATTGTGATACTTGAATTTGCCATGATTTTAAGTTTTCACTGTATTTTTCAAATTTTCAGAAGAAATTTTAATTAATTTTTCTTAAATTTATTTTTAATACTTAAAACATGTTCAAACAAACGTCTTTAGTTTGAATCTTAAAGCTTAATAGAAAACAGGGAAGGAGCAAACTAATTTTGAATAGGTTTTTGAAAATTGAATCAAGAACAGAGGCTTAACCTCATGGTTTCCAAACATGTTCAGGCAAATATGAACAGATGTACATATAGACATGCATGCATATTAACAAACATACAAAAAATTTCAAGTATATAAGGGTTTAAGAATTTGCTCATCTGATTCTCTTTTGAACAGAGGACAGTTATATAATGTTGAATTTTTTTGCCGATCTTTACTTGATTACAGGCTTAATTTCCAGGCTTTTGATTTGCTTTTGTTTCTGAATTCTATTTCCCTATTTTGAATCTAATCTGTAGTTTTTGTTTCCGGTTTGTAATGTTTGATTCAGGTTCAGGCTTGAATCCTTAGCTTAGTTGCTTTGAATCTTTTTCTTTCCCAGGTTTGAAGATTTTGAAGCTTTGATTTTTTTCTTTGATCTGTGTTTTTTTTTTATTTTGAGATGATTTTTCTTTCTTTTTTTCTTATTTCAGGTTGGATGTTAAAGATATGAGAAAATGAATGTAGTTTAGTTTTTTACTCTTTAATTTATAAAATTTTAACTTATTTTAAAAAAAATTAATGCCACTTGTTACCATAATTTAACACTTGTAAAAAGTTGTGTCTGTTTCTTTACACTTGTTGTATGTAATTAAAATTGTGCTTAAATCCTTTATCTTGATTAATTAAAAATTGTGTTTTAACCCTTTATGCTATTATAATTTATGTAGCATATTCTTAAACACTACAAATAATATTTTTTTAAATATAACTTTATATCATATTAAAATTTATGAAACATGTTTTATCTTTTATTAATATGTCTTATATTTTAGAAAGGTATATTCATATCAAAATTTTATATTTATTCTAACTATATTTATCTTTAAATATAAAAGAAAAGTAATTTAAATCATCATGAAAATCTTGTTTAATCTCAAAAGATTTGTAATTTAAAACCTTTATCCATTCTTGTTTTAAAAATATACATATACATTTTCTTTATTAATCATTTATATAATCTTTTAAAGAAAAATGGTTTTAAAATTTAATTACACATGAATAAATATATTAGAATTTTACTCTTAATTAGCGTTTGAAAAATTTATTATATCAATTCAAAATATCATTCTTGTAACGACCCGTAAATTTCGATAATTTAATTTGTTTATTTAATAGGATTTCTAATTTAAATTTAGGAAGAAACAGAAATCTTATTTATTTATAGGAAAGAGAATGTTGAAATTAGATGTATCAAGGGAAATTAAAATTTACAAATTGAATTATATATTGCAATTAATTGAAATAGTGGAAATTGTTGCAATTGGATATAAGGTTAGAAATAAGTAAATAAAGGCAAGTATTGAATTCATCAATGAAAATAAATTTTATTTAGTACAATCCCTATTTATTAACTAGTGTAAGGTGTTAATTAATTGAAATGGAAAATCTGACAATAGATTCAATTTGTATGTTGGATAATAAATTGCAATAACTAAAGTTAGTAATTAATGGGTTAAAGGGAATACCAATTTACTCATAAAGTGGATATAAGTGAATGTAACAAAATAAATAGGAAACAATAATTATTCATAAGTGATGGTTGATGTAAAAGGAATAACTAATTGGATTTAGAACCTTAATTTGTATGTGTGCATATATTTAATGGAATGTGAGAAAAACAAAATGTAAGGATTTGATTAATATATATGTTATTTATTCAGGGTATTGAATAAAATTGGGAATCCAATTGTAATTAATGGCAATAATGTTGGTATTAGCTAATAAATTTAATTTCAATGCAATACCCATAAATGAATGGATTGAAATGAATGTATACTAGGCTATTTGTCAAATAGAAGGAAAGAAAAGTAAATAGCAAATTGATTGACGAATAAATGTGCATTGAATAGTAATTGATTATTTCGTTAGTATGAATTTAAAGGAATATGGGGTAATTTGATTAAATCAATAAAAGACAATAAATGCAATGATGGTGGGTTATTAATAAAAGTGAATAGGGAAATGATTATTATAGTAAGAATGGAATTCCAACTTGTTGGAATGGAGTAAATACACTCAGTAATAAATTTAATATAGGAAAATGAAATGGAAACATTTAATTAATTAATTCGTATATATATATATATATATAGTAAATGTCGCTTTTTGGATTGTAAATAATAAACTTATAAAAGGTGATCAAGAGTTGTGACCACAAGTTATTATGAGTGATACATATATATTTAATTCATTCAATTGTTTTGGAAATCATTGAAATAAATATAAATAAAATGTTACGTTAAATAAATTAAGGTAATAAATGGAGAATAACGTAAATGTTCTTCATAAATATGATGATTTGTGAATAAAGAATGGGAATTAAGTTTCATTAATATATCGGAATTTAATTTACCATAAAGAGGTTAATTGCAATCAAATGAGTTAAATGTTTAAACAGGAATCAAGCTTTATGTATTTATTTGGGTTTATTGCAATTTATTTAAAATTTAATAACGAAATTTTACGTTAATTGGAAATTATGTTGAAAACGTGAAATATTTGTGTGATAATCTTAAATCCAATGGTTGACACTTCTACTTGAAATTATGAACGGAATAATAATTAATTTATTTAACTAAATGGAATTTTTAGGATTTTATTTATAATTTTGTAAATTAAATGAAGTTATTTATTAAGAGTGAGATAAACATTTGGAATTGATAAATTTATCTTCTCTATACGGACATTTAAATTGTTAAAATCATTGTAAATGTTTGAGTAATATAAAGATGATAAGATTGTCAATTTTATAATTTAAAATATAAAATTGGATTTAATCGATTTGTTAATTTATTTAATTAATATAAAAATAGCCATTTTGGTCACGGACTCGGATTTCGACAAAACTAGTTTCATCGGATCCGTAACAGTGAATTATTGTAAGGTTTCAAGTTTCGTAACGATCGGACTTGTCGTTTGATCGCACGAACGCGAAACGCCTTGAAATCGATTTAATTGAAATCAATTTGAAATCAATTTTGAATTTTTGTTTTCAGCATAACTTCTTCATACGATCGAATTTGGATGTGAAACTTTTTCCATCGCGTTTAGAATATTTTAAAATACCTATTTTGATATATGGGTTTACCCGATTTCGTTCCGGGGTCAGAAAGGGCTTTTTGGGCCACCATAGCATTAGCACGTTTGTTTATCCAATCCATCTATTTAAATTCTGACCTACCTATATAAATTCAGTTATAAACCCTAGCCCATCTATTCTCATTTGTTTGTGCGTTCATTTCATCAGTTCCTTATCTTCTTCAAATGGCTAGAAACCCTAGATCCATGTTCAACTTCAAACAGTCCAAAACCAAAAGTCAAAATTCAAAGTCCACAGAAAATTTCGAAAAAATTATATGTTGAAGCCCTCAGTGAACAAAATCTTCTGGTGCTATTCATTTTTCCATTCTATGCACCGTTTGCCCAGAAAAAATTGAAACAGCCTCGTCCGTTCATAGGCATTTGCTCGATTCAACGGTAGATCTGAGTTGATAGCTCGATCCGATGATGTTGTAGCGTAGAGGAGGCTTTAAGGAGTTCATCCATACGGTTATGAAGTGTAGAAGGTGACGCAGTTCGCCAGACCGTGGCGTTTAGGTCGCATATGGGGGTTTCAACCGGAGCCAGGGAGGAGGTGTGCGCGGTGCAAAGAGGGGCGGCTCGACCTTCCTGTCATGGCGGCGCTCTCTGATGAAGACGACGGCGCTTGTAGGTGGCGCGGCGTTGGGTTTAGGGCGACGGCTGAGGGAAGGAAGCGGCTAGGGTTCTGTAGCGTGCTCGAATTTGGGAAGAAGGACGTGGCCTGTGACGTGTCATTATGATGGGTATATTTGTTTAGTTTGCTTAAGTTTTTAATTTTGTTTCAACCCGTTTAACTCAAATAGTTTTACATACGAAATCCAATTCAAGTGCGGTTTTCTCCGCTATGTTCGTATTGGGATTCCGGACATTTTGACACTGGTTTGGACAGATTCTGAGACCATCGAATTTTTGGTTTAAATCAGATTTAAATTCGATTTAAATTCTAAAGGTGAGTGTTTTAACTCACTCACAACTTCTAAAATTTCTTGTGTTTGTTAAATTAATTTTAGATATGAGTAGAAACTTATTTATGACTGTTTGGCATGATTTATTCGTCATCTCAGTTAAATCGCATTTATTTAATTTAACTGTTAATTAATTTTATTTATTGCATATAATTTGACAATTACAATTTATTTATTTGCATATTAACTGCCTGTCATAGTTATATTTATTTTTATTTCGGATTAACTGCCAGTTAAATTTACATTTATTTTTGCACATAAACTGCTAGTCTAACAGTAGTAAAATTTATATAAACTGTTAGTTCATACCTGTTATTTATTACCTGTTATATTTATATGCTCTATATTGATGTTGTTTAAATTGGATGATGTTTGTAATTAATGGTCGATGATTGATATTTGGATGAATGGATGCTATATTTATATTGTATAAACTACAAGTCATCATGCATTTTCATTTCATTCGGGATTGCGGTTTGAAATGATATACAACCGCATTTTTATTTTAAATTGCGGAATGAAATGATAAACATTCGTATCACTTGACCGTAGGGTAGAAAATTTTATACAGGCACCGCGATAAATATATAAAATTATCTTTGAAATGTTTTACTATGGTTTTGTAAAGCTATATATATATATATATATATATATATGGTTTATGGGATATTGATTTGGTTATTTATATATATATATAGTAAATTTTCGGTTTTTAATCTTTTTATAAATTTTATTTGAAGTATAAAATAAAGTTTGATTTTCGAGATCAAATACGATTAAGAATTTATTTAAAATTAAATTTCTGGAGTTTTAATGACTTAAAAGAGAATAAGGTTGGAAGATGAATATTAAGTTAAATTGAAACTAAATGAAAAGTAAGAATTTTTAAAGGATATGATTTTTTGTAACTTGATTTTTGTGTAAAGTGATTTGAATGAATATCAGGTTGATTTAAATGAATATATCAAGTTTAATAAATTGAAAGATTATCCAGTTATGGGAAGTTATAAGTTTTACTTAAAGTATATTGAATTCCTTAAGTAAACATTTCAAGTCTAAATAATAAGTAATTGAATTTGATATATATGGGATGGTCAAATGAGTTTGTTTTTTGAAATGGTGTAATATTTAAAGCTTTGAAACGTAAAAATTTAAAATGGTATTTGGAAGTTTAAATCGATATTTGGAATTGAGTTGTGAAATGTAAAGAAGCTATTTTGTTTTATAAAAGTAATTTAATATTTGACCATTTGAAAGATGGAATTTGTTTCAAAGTTATGGCTTTCAAGGTAGTATAATTTGGAATATTATATTCAAGAGTTTTGATTTCTAAATATTTTACTTTGAAACCACTATGATTTTTGGAAGGAATATATTGGAAAATAAAGATGATATCATATTGTTTTGGGGTTTTAAAAGGAAGTGATATCATATTTATATGGTTTTGAAATGGATATTATATTCTGGTTTTAAAAGTATAAATTGTTTTAAAGGACCGCGGTGTTATAATAACGCTTGGTTGTTGAAGAGACCGGGATCGGAAGTTGTCATACTCTCTGCCAATTCCGAAAACCACTTTAACAACCGTGTACGCGGTGGAGATTCCAGAATGAAGTAGGATGGTGGTGGCGTTTCCTTTGAGGTAAATACATGGACCCGACTCCCGTGAGTTGGCATAAGGTGGCTAAAACAGGAGCGATTCTCGGGCCAATGAGGTCAGTCCTCTGATCGGACACTCCTCTTCGATATTATACTTTGACTTTGGATTGATTCAGTGGCCACTTTTACTTTGATTTTTGGGGGAGTTTGTTCGAGGTGGGCGGTAGCTACGGCTATGCGTTTCCATCAGCCCGGATAGCAATTGGTATATCTACCCTGGCATTGCCTAGTTGTGCCGTGTCACCTACCATACCGAGCCTTTACTATGAGTTTCTATTTGTGTCGTACCTATGGAGTGTCTTCTCGTAGTCTCCCGATCAGGAGATATGCAGGCACTGTATAGACTATTGGCATTATTTGTGTTAAGGTGGAAAATGTAAAGCCTTAACGCTATTTTAAAGTAAGTTTATTTTACAATTAGACACTATTATAATAGCGCAATATACTACATAGTAAATAGTTTAACGGATCCTTAGGAGATGTAAATCCCGAGCATCTCTTGAGTTACTGCACTCGTATTTAATTCTGTTAATTTAACTCACATAAGATCTTTTAGTTCTGACTCGAGTGTTTTGTCTTTTCAATTCGCTCGGGTCAGTCCGAGCGTTTCAGGATTGGAAGATTTAGCTCTGGAGGACGAAGATGAAGATTTATATTATTATTATTTATACTAGTGCACTACACACTGTTCCGCTGCATTGTTATTGGTATGTGTAACTCTGATATGTATTATATAAATGGTTTTGTAAACAGATTTATAAACTGTATATTGATTATTATATTTTATCCTTCCGCTGTGAGATTCTGTTTAGTCTTCTTTCTTCTCTGTTTTTCTTATTTATCCCAAAACAATCCGCCCTTACGAATGGCTTGAATTAGCACGTGTGTCTGTTTAAATCGTGCGAAAAGGAGGGATGTTACATCTGGTATCAGAGCTTTGGTTTAGCGATAAACCTTAGCTTTGTGGGGTCTGACTCTTTACTAATAGGGTAGTAATACCCTATGGGAGTCGCTGAGTGTATATATACGAGAGAGCGTATTTGTTAGTGTTATAAAAGGTTTTAATATTGTGTTAATCTGTTCCGTTTTGTATTTATAAATTCTGGTTGGTGCATGGGACGCTATGACATCAATAGGGATTTCTAAACACTTAATAGGACAGACCGACATAATATTTGTTTTTAATATAGGCGAATAAAATAATTTTGCCTAGTATATTTTCTATATATAAAATAAAATTTTCAAAGATATCTATATTTGGCTGCAATAGATTGGTTGTTAGGTATTAAAGTGTATAAATGATAATAGAAATAAGATTGAAAAATAAAATAAATGAAAATTGGAAATTTAGAACTTAAGATCCGGGGTTTTGAAATTTCTTTCGAAAATTTTTTGGAATATAATAATATTATGTATAAGTATTTTCTGACATAAATATTTTAATATAATTTGGAAGAATTGTTTTAAAGAAGATTTTTGGAGAAAATAAGTTTGTACTTTCCTTTGTTGCTGGAAAATGATTTCGGTGATGGCGGCCGCATCATCGACTTTCATTTTCGAGTTTCAAAGGGAAAGGCCACTGTAGTAGTTTTACTGCAGATTCATTTTTGAAAAAAATATATAAATTTGAATTGTTTTAAATATAATTATAGATATATAAGTTGTAAGAATATATTTTATCTATTATTTAAAATTAATTGAAATTTAACCCGGTACTAAATTCTTAGATTTCCATTAATTAATTGTTTCAATTATTGTAGTGAATTGAAACGTAGGTAATTAATAAATTAAAACCTCTAAAGGAAATAAGAGATTTAATGATAGGGTATAAATGGCATTAAATGGAATTTGAAATTATAACCTACGAAATAAATAATATTATTATTGAACTTTAAATTAATCATAGGTAATGAGAAAACTTGTATAACTTTCAAGTACATCTTTAAAAACATATATAACTTACCAAGTATAAAAAGTTGAAATGTTTAATAAGAAATGTAATGGAAATTATACGAGTAAGAGTAGGTAATGAAGTATTCAATGAATTTGCTATTATAAATGAGAATCTAATGTTATAAACTTAAAGTTATAATTCAAATTTTTCCAAGTAAATATAATTAAAGGTAAGTATGACAAATATATGATTATAAACTTAAGTAACTAAAGTGTAAATAAATGAGGTCATGCAATAATAAATGAATGAATAGTATAACGAATAAACAAGGGAACTGGCATGACCTGAATTAATGGGATTGAATAATTGTAAGTAATAAGAAAAATTAAATGAAGCAAACACTTAATGAGTAAATGTAAAGGATAAATCACTGCATAAGTAAAAAGAAAATCAAACGACAAAGGTATGTAATGAAATTAATAAAAAAGTTAAGTTGATTGTTGTTTGGATTGTTGTTGTTTGGTTATGGGTGTTTGGGTAAAATACTTTAAAATTGGATTTTGGGTGAATGAATAATCTATTTAGTTTTATCTAAGACTGTTGAGTAAATGATGCACTTGATGGTTTATTCTTCATTCCGTACAATCTAAAGGTTTTGCACCCGAACAACTATTTGTTTGTTTGGTTGAATGGTTGCTTTGAATTTGTTGTGTATGCTGATTGTGAAATTGATGGTTGTTGCATTGATTTGTTGTTAGTAATTGAAACCACTTAAATATTTCACTTTACATAAATTGTTAACGCTTTGGATTATATAAGTGAAATGCAGATTATGGAAGCAATTGCTACTGCTTTTGGTTCCATAAATTTAGCGTGAATTGCCGACAAATAGGTACGTTTTCGGATTACGGTTTATAGCGCTATCTTATATATTTTCCCGTGTAGGGATATATATTATTTTGGAAAATATTTGTGTATATTGTTATATTTATATTATATTTTCTCCCGAGCCTCTGTAACAACCTGCATAATTATCGGTTGAATATTTAAATATTTTATTTAAATATAACTTCGTTTGTCGGATTATGGTCCAAAAAGTTACTTTTTGCAAACGGCCGAATTGGAGCTCGAAACCATTTCCATTGAGTCCAAAATGTCGTTTGCGATCTTTTTGAGTATAATCTTTGATATGTTTGGAGTAAGTCGAATTTCGCTACTTTTTCTATTGGGCTTTGGGTTTAGCCCACTAGCTCAACTAATACCCTAGCTCAGCCCATCTCCTTCCATTCATTCATTTCCACTCCTCAAACTCAAGCTCCAACTGAAAATGGTGGAAGAGAAAGGAGATTAGAAACTCCAAGCCCTAGTTCCTCTTGCTAGCTCAAATCCTTGCTCCAAAATCAAAGAGAAGACATTGGTAAGCCTCCTCTTCATCTTCTCTATCTCTTTCTCTCTTCAATCTCAGAAATTCCTAAACCTAAACTTAGGAAATATTTGTTTGATCTTAGATTGAAGCTAGTAGAGTTGAAGTAGAGGGTGGTTGGCCTTGTTCCTTCGCATTTGAGCTTCTTCTTCTTGTTCTTGAGTTAAAAAGGTGAGTTTTGAACTCACATCTGCTTCTCTTGATTTCATTGATGTTGGGTATGAATTCCTAACACTTGTTCATATGCTCTTGCTTTTGGTTTGGATTGAATTGGTGAATATCCAAATTTTTAGTGTTTGGGTTCAATTCTTTAAAGATCCTAACTTTGATATTGGAATATGTTTTTGGTTGCGAATCGAAGAGCTAATGGAACTGGGGTATCTATTGGCTAAGGCTCCTTAACTCCATTGCTCGAACGGTCGCATTTTGGAAGAACTTGAATTTCATTGGGAAAAAAAAGGGAAGAAACTGCAAATTTATGCAGTTCGGCCGACCGAGCCCTGTAGCCGGTCGACCGACCTGCTCATGTCGAGTTTTTTTTATTTCCTGCATCTGGCCAGCCGACCGAGCCCTGCAACCGGTCGACCGACCTGCTCCTATTTTGCTGTTTTGCCTATTTTTGCTTATTTTGATTTGTTTTCCAAATTTTATCGATTCAAGTTGCTTTTTAATGGTTGTCATTGCATCTTTGGCTTTGATAACTTAATTTTGACTTCATTCACGGGTTTTCATAAATAATCCCTCTAAATCGTGTTAAAAGTTTCCTTCTCCAATTCTTAAATTCTATTTATAATGCACACACAATTTCGTACTTCGAGCGAAGTGGAAGGAAGATTAAATGGTTAGGTAAAACACAGACCATGAATCCCTGCGTTTATCTTTCCGATTAGTCCCCGACCTATTCGATTGATTGTTTTGACCTTTGTGTCTGGTTTACCGATGAGATGAGGTAAACTTTGTACTGCTTTGAGTGTGAAATTAACTAACGGATAGTAAACCGTTTAGTGCGTACGAGTGGTTATGGGACTCACGTTAACACTTTTCGGATTCCTTTTCGAGAGTTGTGACACATTCCGCCAGTTAGTGGTGTCCAGAACTGGGTCTTCAACCATCACCACTACGGTTTGTCGCCCTATAGTATTGCTTACGATGTTGGTCTTTATGAGCCGCATGGGTGATATTGGGTTTGTGCCTTTAGTATCGCTTTTGGAGTTGGTCCTTTACCCTAGCTCGAGAGATATTTGGGATTGTCTGTTGCCTTTGGGATAGTGTCTTCGGACTGTCTCCTTCTGCCTTGTTGCTTTTAGTAGCGCTTTCGGAGTGGTTTCTTCACCACCGCTCGAGAGATATTGGAGTGGTTTCTTCACCACCGCTCGAGAGATATTGGAGTGGTTTCTTCACCACCGCTCATGAGATATTGGATTTGTTGCAATTGGTATTTGTTATTTTCCTTTTGGCTTGCCTTGGGATATTCTTATCCTTTGATTATCTATGATGCCGATGATATGAGGCTTGTTCTATATGATTCATCTTTTGTTAGATGATTGCGTTATCTCCTTTGGAGATATTTATTATGCTTTGTAACCTTGCAGGTTTATTGTTGTTTAGTTTATCTA
Source organism: Allium cepa (assembly GCA_030765085.1). Taxonomy (NCBI): domain Eukaryota; kingdom Viridiplantae; phylum Streptophyta; class Magnoliopsida; order Asparagales; family Amaryllidaceae; genus Allium; species Allium cepa. The sequence continues at coordinate 561,215,080 of CM060932.1, forward strand.
ACTGATTTGTTTAGCTAGACTGGCCCGTGTATTTTATACTCGGGTCAGACCGAGATGTTTCAGGTTAGGTGCTTTTGGACTTAGCCTCTTTTGCTTCCGCATGGACTTTTCCGCTAGTTTCTTTTGTCTTAGCTTTTGTGTAGTCCTTATCTGTTGTAACTCTGATATGTATTCTTGTGAACTCGTTTGTATATTGTGGTTTGCTATACCACTTGACATGTATCATTTTGTATACTCTGCTTTGTATCAGTATATGTGTATGTGATGATTTACTGTTCTGTGATGTATATTACATTTGAGTTGTTATATTCTGTTCTGATAGATTCTCTAGCCAACTATGGTTTTGTTTTAAGTGTTCATTGGACATGTCGATCTGCTAGGTAAGGGCAGTTGTCGATGTATTCAATAGATAGTTAAAGCAAGGCTATAGATGGTCGCTCCTATCCAGCCTTATTCTCCGTATTAGCAGACGGTATTATCTAGTAATACTCTTTGCTAATGTGGGTATAGAGGTGGGGCGTCACACCTCTCCGTACAAAGGAGACTCTGCCAAAATTTTCCGTTAATTTTGGACTTAGAAAAATTTGAAATGTTTACAAACTCTAACAATTTTTGTATAAAGGATTTTAATGGGTATAAATTGGTATATTTTGTGTTAAATTATTTTATTTTGTAAACTTATTGTTTATAAATTTAATAACAAAAAAAAGATATATTGTTTTCTTATTTCTTCTTCTTCCTTCTTTTCCTTTTCGGGGACGAAAAGTTTTTAGTGGGGGAGAGTGTAACGACCCGCAAATTTCGATAATTTAATTTGTTTATTTAATAGGATTTCTAATTTAAATTTAGGAAGAAACAGAAATCTTATTTATTTATAGGAAAGAGAATGTTGAAATTAGATGTATCAAAGGAAATTAAAATTTACAAATTGAATTATATATTGCAATTAATTAGTGGAAATTGTTGCAATTGGATATAAGGTTAGAAATAAGTAAATAAAGGCAAGTATTGAATTCATCAATGAAAATAAATTTTATTTAGTACAATCCCTATTTATTAACTAGTGTAAGGTGTTAATTAATTGAAATGGAAAATTGACAATAGATTCAATTTGTATGTTGGATAATAAATTGCAATAACTAAAGTTAGTAATTAATGGGTTAAAGGGAATACCAATTTACTCATAAAGTGGATATAAATGAATGTAACAAAATAAATAGGAAACAATAATTATTCATAAGTGATGGTTGATGTAAAAGGAATAACTAATTGGATTTAGAATCTTAATTTGTATGTGTGCATATATTTAATGGAACATCAGAAAAACAAAATGTAAGGATTTGATTAATATATATGTTATTTATTCAGGGTATTGAATAAAATTGGGAATCCAATTGTAATTAATGGTAATAATGTTGGTGTTAGCTAATAAATTTAATTTCAATTCAATACCCATAAATGAATGGATTGAAATGAATGTATACTATGTTATTTGTCAAACAGAAGGAAAGAAAAGTAAATAGCAAATTGATTGATGAATAAATATGCATTGAATAGTAATTGATTATTTCGTTAGTATGAATTTATAGGAATATGGGGTAATTTGATTAAATCAATAAAAGACAATAAATGCAATGATGGTGGGTTATTAATAAAAGTGAATAGGGAAATGATTGTTATAGTAAGAATGGAATTCCAACTTGTTGGAATGGAGTAAATACACTTAGTAATAAATTTAGTGTAGGAAAATGAAATGGAAACATTTAATTAATTAATTTGTATATATATAGTAAATGTCGATTTTTGGATTGTAAATAATAAACTTATAAAAGGTGATCAAGAGTTGTGACCATAAGTTATTATGAGTGATACATATATATTTAATTCATTCAATTTTTTTGGAAATCATTGAAATAAATATTAATAAAATGTTACGTTAAATAAATTAAGGTAATAAATGGAGAATAACGTAAATGTTCTTCATAAATATGATGATTTGTGAATAAAGAATGGAAATTAAGTTTCATTAATATATCGGAATTTAATTTACCATAAAGAGGTTAATTGCAATCAAATGAGTTAAATGTTTAAACAGGAATCAAGCTTTATGTATTTATTTGTGTTTATTGCAATTTATTTAAAATTTAATAATGAAATTTTACGTTAATTGGAAATTAAGTTGAAAACGTGAAATATTTGTGTGATAATCTTAAATCCAATGGTTGACACTTCTATTTGAAATTATGAACGGAACAATAATTAATTTATTTAACTAAATGGAATTTTTAGGATTTTATTTATAATTTTGTAAATTAAATGAAGTTAATTATTAAGAGTGAGATAAACATTTGGAATTGATAAATTTATCTTCTCTATATGGACATTTAAATTGTTAAAATCATTGTAAATATTTGAGTAATATAAAGATGATAAGATTGTCAATTTTAGGATTTAAAATATAAAATTGGATTTAATCGATTTGTCAATTTATTTAATTAATATAAAAATAGCCATTTTGGTCACGGACTCGGATTTTGACGAAACCGGTTTCATCGCATCCGTAACAGTGAATTATTGTAAGGTTTCAAGTTTCGTAACGATCGGACTTGTCGTTTGATCGTACGAACGCGAAACGCCTTGAAATCGATTTAATTGAAATCAATTTGAAATCAATTTGAAATTTTTGTTTTCAGCATAACTTCTTCATACGATCGAATTTGGACGTGAAACTTTTTCCATCGCGTTCAGAATATTTTAAAATACCTATTTTGATATATGGGTTCACCCGATTTCGTTCCGGGGTCAGAATGGGCTTTTTGGGCCACGATAGCGTTAGCACGTTTGTTTATCCAATCCATCTATTTAAATTCTGACCTACCTATATAAATTCAGTTATAAACTCTAGCCCATCTATTCTCATTTGTTTGTGCATTCATTTCATCAGTTCCTTATCTTCTTCAAATGGCTAGAAACCCTAGATCCATGTTCAACTTCAAACAGTCCAAAACCAAAAGTCAAAATTCAAAGTCCATGGAAAATTTCGAAAAAATTATATGATGAAGCCCTCAGTGAAAAAAATCTTCTGGTGCTATTCGTTTTTCCATTCTATCCACCGTTTTCCCAGAAAAAAATGAAACAGCCTCGTCCGTTCATAGGCATTTGCTCGATTCAACGGTAGATCTGAGTTGATAACTCGATCCGATGATGCTGCAGCGTAGAGGAGGCTTTAAGGAGTTCATCCATACGGTTATGAAGTGTAGAAGGTGACGCAGTTCACCAGACCGTGGCGTTTAGGTCGCGTATAGGGGTTTCAACCGGAGCCAGGGAGGAGGTGCGCGCGGTGCAAAGAGGGGCGGCTCGACCTTCCTGTCATGGCGACGCTCTCTGATGAAGACGACGGCGCTTGTAGGTGGCACGGCGTTGGGTTTAGGGCAACGGCTGAGGGAAGGAAGCGGCTAGGGTTCTGTAGCGTGCTCGAATTTGAGAAGAAGGACGTGGCCTGTGACGTGTCATGATGATGGGTATATTTGTTTAGTTTGTTTAAGTTTTTAATTTTGTTTCAACCCGTTTAACTCAAATAGTTTTACATACGAAATCCAATTCACGTGCGGTTTTCTCCGCTAGGTTCGTATTAGGATTCCGGACATTTTGACACTGGTTTGGACAGATTCTGAGACCGTCGAATTTTTGGGTTTAAATCGGATTTAAATTCGATTTAAATTAAAAAAGGTGAGTGTTTTAACCCACTCACAACTTCTAAAATTTCTTGTGTTTGTTAAATTAATTTTAGATATGAGTAGAAACTTATTTATGACTGTTTGGCATGATTTATTCGTCATCTCAGTTAAATCGCATTTATTTAATTTAACTGTTAATTAATTTTGTTTATTGCATATAATTTGACAATTAGAATTTATTTATTTGCATATTAACTGCCTGTCATAGTTATATTTATTTTTATTTCGGATAAACTTCTAGTTAAATTTACATTTATTTTTGCACATAAACTGCTAGTCTAACAGTAGTAAAATTTATATAAACCGTTAGTTCATACGTGTTATTTATTGCCTGTTATATTTATATGCTCTATATTGATGTTATTTAAATTGGATGATGTTTGTAATTAATGGTCGATGATTGATATTTGGATGAATGGATGCTATATTTATATTGTATAAACTACAAGTCATCATGCATTTTCATTTCATTCGGGATTGCGGTTTGAAATGATATACAACCGCATTTTTATTTTAAATTGCGGATTGAAATGATAAACATCCGTATCACTTGACCGTAGGGTAGAAAATTTTATACAGGCACCGCGATAAATATATAAAATTATCTTTGAAATGTTTTACTATGGTTTTGTAAAGCTATATATATATATGGTTTATGGGATATTGATTTGGTTATTTATATATATAGTAAATTTTCGGTTTTTAAGCTTTGTATAAATTTGATTTGAAGTATAAAATAAAGTTTGATTTTCGAGATCAAATACGATTAAGAATTTATTTAAAATTAAATTTCTGGTGTTTTAATTACTTAAAAGAGAATAAGGTTGGAAGATGAATATAAAGTTAAATTGAAACTAAATGAAAAGCTAGAATTTTTAAAGGATATGATTTTTTGTAACTTGATTTTTGTGTAAAGTGATTTGAATGAATATCAGGTTGATTTAAATGAATATATCAAGTTTAATAAATTGAAAGATTATCCAATTATGTGAAGTTTTAAGTTTTACTTAAAGTATATTGAATTCCTTAAGTAAACATTTCAAGTCTAAATAATAAGTAATTGAATTTGATATATATGGGATGGTCAAATGAGTTTGTTTTTTGAAATGGTGTAATATTTAAAGCTTTGAAATGTAAAAATTTAAAATGGTATTTGGAGGTTTAAATCGATATTTGGAATTGATTTGTGAAATGTAAAGAAGCTATTTTGTTTTATAAAAGTAATTTAATATTTAACCATTTGAGAGATGGAATTTGTTTCAAAGTTATGGCTTTCAAGGTAGTATAATTTGGAAATATTATATTCAAGAGTTCTGATTTCTAAATATTTTACTTTGAAACCACTATGATTTTTGGAAAGAATATATTGGAAAATAAAGATGATATCATATTGTTTTGGGGTTCTAAAAGGAAGTGATATCATATTTATATGGTTTTGAAATGGATAATATATTCTGGTTTTAAAAGTATAAATTATTTTAAAGGACCGCGGTGTTATAATAACGTTTGGTTGTTGAAGAGACCGGGATCGGAAGTTGTCATACTCTCTGCCAATTCCGAAAACCACTTTAAAAACCGTGTACGCGGTGGAGATTCCAGAATGAAGTAGGATGGTGGCGGCGTTTCCTTTGAGGTAAATACGTGGACCCGACTCCCGTGAGTTGACATAAGGTGGCTAAAACAGGAGCGATTCTCGGGCCAATGAGGTCATTCCTCTGATCGGACACTCCTCTTCGATATTATACTTTGACTTTGGATTGATTCAGTGGCCACTTTTACTTTGATTTTTGGGGGAGTTTGTTCGAGGTGGGCGGTAGCTGCGGCTACGCGTTTCCATCAGCCCGGATAGCAATTGGTATATCTACCCTGGCATTGCCTAGTTGTGCCGTGTCACCTATTATACCGAGCCTTTACTACGAGTTTCTATTTGTGTCGTACCTATGGAGTGTCTTCTCGTAGTCTCCCGATCAGGAGATATGCAGGCACTGTATAAACTATTGGCATTATTTGTGTTAAGGTGGAAAATGTAAAGCCTTAACGCTATTTTAGAGTAAGTTTATTTTACAATTAGACACTATTATAATAGCGCAATATACTACATAGTAAATTGTTTAACGGATCCTTAGGAGACGTAAATCCCGAGCATCTCTTGAGTTACTGCACTCATATTTAATTCTGTTAATTTAACTCACATAAGATCTTTTAGTTCTGATTCGAGTGTTTTGTCTTTTCAATTCGCTCGGGTCAGTCCGAGCGTTTCAAGATTGGAAGATTTAGCTCTGGAGGATGAAGACGAAGATTTATATTATTACTATTTATACTAGTGCACTACACACTGTTCCGCTGCATTGTTATTGGTATGTGTAACTCTGATATGTATTATATAAATGGTTTTGTAAACAGATTTATAAACTGTATATTGATTATTATATTTTATCCTTCTACTGTGAGATTCTGTTTATTCTTCTTTCTTCTCTGTTTTTCTTATTTATCCCATAACAATCCGCCCTTACGAATGGTTTGAATTGGCACGTGTGTCTGTTTAAATCGTGCGAAAAGGCGGGATGTTACCATTCTCAAATAAAAATGCATATTTAATAAAATTTGAAACAAATTCTTATTAATTTAAAAATAAAATTTAAATCCAATTTATTTCCAATATATTTATTTTCTGAATTTTCAAATTCAAATTTCAATTAAAAATCTAAACAACTAATATTTTGATTTTATTTTGGAAAAACTCAGTTTAATTCTCAATTTAATTTCAAAAATTAAATTAATTATCAAATTAAACTTGGCTGAAATCCCGGAATGTTACAGATTCCCCCTTAAGAAAATTTCGTCCTCGAAATTTTCCAAGGTGACAACCAAGAACTGATGAAAGATTGAGAAATATCTCTCCAGATCAAACAGAATATTTATTATGCATTTGGCTTACCAAATCAAAATATCAATAATAGATACGAGAATGAACTCATTCCATGTCTCACAAGATACTTGGGTCATCGGCTCTATGAAATATGCAGGGACACTGATTAGTTCGAAGGGATAACTAACTGTTCGTAGAATATATCGAAACCCAATGAAACAGACAAAAATAGGTTTATCTACGATCTCAGATTCAAGAATTAACTCGTTTACGATTTGCTAAGAAATATAACTATGTGTAGCTCCCGTGTCGAACAAAATTCGAAATTTTTTACCGTAAATAAGAAGGTTGCCTTTTAAAATTCCTTTTCCTTTATCAGCCTTTGAGGTTTAAGGATCATCTTTGATTGAATACACCTTCGCTACTTAAGCTTGCTTCAATGTTGGGCAATCCTTGATCCTATGTCCTGGCTTGTGGCAGTAATAACATTCCCTATATTCCTGTTCTGGTTTCATAAATTGCTCCCTCTTTCCTTACTTCATGGGATTCTTGCAACTGTTCGAGTAATGGCCTTTCTCTAAGCAATTGAAACAAGTAACATCTTTCACCTTGTTATCCTGTGTATTCTTCTTTTCTTTGCCTCTCTAGGGTTTCTTTCCACCGAACTTCCTTTTCCTCCAATTCGGATTTCTTGCATTTCCCTTCTCCTCTAAAATTTCTTGTTCATCTAGAGTGGCATATCGATAGCCCATATCTATCAGGTCAGAAAAAGATTCATTTACATGAGTAGTCATTCTTTCGTGGAATTTCCTGTTCATCCACCGAATAAACCTTTCATTCTTTTTCGTAGGTGTATTTACTAGCTCCGGACCAAACCGAGATAATTCATTGAATTTGTTCAAGTATTCCTCAAATGATAAACTTCCCTGCTTCAAATCTGTGAACTCCTAGTACATTCTGGAAATACCAGCAGATGGGATATATCGCTGCTCGAACACTTCCTTCAAACGACTCCAAGTAAACTCATCTGCCGGCACATCCACAGTAACTGTCTCCCACCAAGCTAAAGCCTTTTCCTAGAGTTGCCAGGAAGCTATAAATTACATCTGATCATCTTCTAATTTTAGCCCTTTGAAAATCCTTTCGCACGATCGAATCCAGGCTTGTGCTTCGATAATGGTTTCCTTGCCTGTGAATGTCTTTCCACTAAGCTTTGAGAAACTTTTATACAAATCAGCCAAATTTAGCTGAGGTTGAGTGGGAATAGCCGCTGTTGCAGGGACTTGACCAGTTGAAGTGGTACTTCCCCGTCCTCTACCTCGTCCTCTTCTTCCACTCATTCTTACTATCTGTATTTAGTAAGAAAACCGATTTAGGCATTCAGACGAGATATCTTATGGAATAACAACAGTTAAAGAAAATAGACTGAGTAATTTGGGTTTTCGGTTTCACGGGTTGTACTCATTCTAGGGTATACTTCACCCTATCTCTAATGAGACATCTAATGTGTTACACTCTATAGCTAAAGTTCTAACTCAACCTTTAGCTCTGATACCACTTGTGACGACCCGAACTCGATGCCCGACAATCGACATCGAAACCGTATCACCGGAGCTTATAACAACATTAGATGATACACAACACAGCGAAAAACAGAGGATGATTGTATCGATATATAACATAGATACAATGTCAGATACATCATTTGATACAACTTATCCATAAATACCAGAGACCATAAACAACAGCGGAAAAAGGTAACAACGGAAGAGACAACTCCAATATAATCTTAGATAGAAAGTGAATCCATAATATGCAACTCCAAACCTAAGCTCCAAAGCCAAAGAACTAAACTTCAAGCTCGAACCACCATCGGCTGAACTTGCAGCAATTGCGATCCCAAACGCGGTTGCCAAACCAAAAACTTCAAAGATCCAAAGACTGAAGAAGTTTTCCAAATGCTACCAAACCAAAGACTTCGAAGACTATCGAATCTACACCTATTATTTAATTATCTGAAAACCTAACTCTAGGTTGCCCGTTAGAAAGTTGTGGGCATCCAGAGTTTAGAAAGGGAACTATAAACTCCAGGTCAGTCATAGGACTGGTATGAGCAAACAAAAACAGTTTTAAATATAAACAAACAACAAAAGAATTTAATATTGAAATCCACAATGTTTTTTGGAAAATGAAACTACCGTAAGGCCTCCCGGCACACGCACCATGCAATCGCACACTTGGGGGAGATTTCTCCTTATGATAGTCAAACATGCTTACTACGCAAAATCCTTTTGATTTTATTATTAGTGCATAGTGTAGAAAACATTTGCAAGTATAATATTAATCTTAACCAGCATACGTACCATTATAGTATGCCTACTATAGCTACCATGTTAAATGGCAGGTTCTACAACTAAAACCGTACAAGGCGGGTATTTTTGATTGTATTTCCAACAAATGGTCAGGCTAAGGAACTTATTGCCATATTGGTACGCCTCTGGAGGGATGCCTTGAGAACTTACCCAGCTCTCTGCCAACACAAGGCCGGTTTACCCCCTGCCCGGGAGTAACACCTATAAGTATGCCATCCTCGGTCATTTGTGACCTTTATCCGAGGATCCTCAACCACAAAGTAATAAATTTGCAGTATCCATATGAGTTAAGTATCTGGGCTCCATATTATGATACCACCCTTTTCCAGAAGAAATGGACATACCTTAGGGGCGCGACCCCTGGTAACCTTGCTGCATCCTTCCTGTTTCGACCATTTTCGGGGTGTGAGGTCCTGATGCAGTCTCGTCCACAAAGCCATGCTTCGATCAACAAATGATCAGCGGCACTTCAATCATTATTACAAATCATTTAATTAATTACCCTTCAATCATTTATTAATTAATCTCAATTAATAAACTAATTAATCCTTTTACTATTAATTAATGAACCTTAATTAATAAATTAATTAACCTTTAATAATTAATTAACTTATATTCTAAATTAATCAACCTTAATTAATAAATGAATAAATCTTTAGTCATTAAATAATTAACCCTTAATTATCTAATTTTTTATTTAATTATCCTTAATTAATTATATTAATTAATTAAGCCTTAATTCCTTTAAATAAATTAGTCCTCAATTAATTATTTATTTATCTTTAGTTAATTAAATCTTAATCACCTTCGTTAATAAATTATTAATTAATCCTTAATTATAAATTAATTAACCTTAATTTTCTTTTAATCATCCTTAGATTACTTATATACTTAATTAATTTAAAGATAAATCATTAAAATCTTTAATTAATAAACCTCATAATTCATCATTATTAACTATAAATTTATTCAAGAGATTAAGGTTAACTAAAAAAACATTTTATCTTGATTAACTCTTTAATTAACAATAATTTAAGAATTAATTATAAATATTGATCACATAATCAAAGGACTTAATTACTTTAAACATAACTTTCTTAATCCTATAATTATAAAATTTTAAATCAAGAAAATTATTTTTAAAAACATAAGTTTAAAAAAAATGTTTTAAAATTTAAATCTGGTTTTTAAAGTCAAAATTGTTTCGTAAGTCCACCCCGAGACTCGCTCGAGTGTTCCCCGAGTCAAAACATCACTTGCTTCTAGTCTCCCCCATGTCAAAACCCAAACTAACTCGTATGCTTTTCGTACTTTAAAATTTTGGTTAAGTTTTTGAAGAACTCGGTACAACACAAAATACACTCGAGTCAACACTCGAGCCAAATGACCTGCTTCCCCGAAAATTACTTCGAATCCTCCCTTTCTTTTCCAGACCACTATCCACTGACATAACCCAAGTGTTGTGCACGTGCACCAAAGCTCCGACGAGCTCTGGTCGACTTCGCCACCTTCTACCAGTCAACGACCATACCCTTACGCCCTCTGACCACCCAGATCAGTAAAACACCGTCGAACTCGAATTTCAACTGTTCGACCCAAATACGGAACAACCACGATCACCAAAGATCGCCTCGAACTCCTATCTCCGACCATCAAAGAACACGCCAATGCACTCGAAGCTTCCTCTACATCCAACGTCTCAATTTCCCCAGGTCCAGTGGCACTCGATCCACCAGAAGAACCGCGGAAGCTTGATTTCAGACCTGGACCCAAACGAGACGCAAAACCCTATATCACCGTTCCTTAACTATTCTGGTCATATGAAAAATGTTCGAACATTTTTCCAAGATTCGCCGATGCCCCAGCCTTCTCCATAACCAACCACGATTTCCATAGCTTCGCCGTTCATCAGATATTGACGAAATTTCACTTTCTGTTCAACTTGCAATTTCCCAAATTTACCAGACTAAAAATCCTGAATTTATCCTTAAAATTCATAGTTTTTAAAATCTAGTTAGTTGATGTAATTGAAATTCGAAATCAAGATACTTGAATTCGCCATGATTTTAAGTTTTCGCTATATTTTTTAAATTTTCAAAAGAAACTTTAATTAATTTTTCTTAAATTTATTTTTAATACTTAAAACATGTTCAAACAAATGATTTTGGTTTGAATCTTAAAGCTTAATAAAAATCAGGGATGGAGCAAACTAATTTTGAATAGGTTTTTGAAAACTGAATCAAGAACAGAGGCTTAACCTCCTGGTTTCCAGACATGTTCAGGAAAATATGAATAGATATACACACGGACGTGCATGCACATTAACAAACATACAAACAACATCAAGTATATAATGGTTTAAGAATTTGCTCACCTGATTCTCCTTTGAATAGAGGACGGTTTTATAATGTTGAATTTTATTGCTGATCTTTACTTGATTATAGGCTTAATTTCCAGGCTTTTGATTTGGTTTTATTTTTGAATTCTATTTCCCTGTTTTGAATCTGATCTGTAGTTTTTGTTTCCAGTTTATATTGTTTGATTCAAGTTGAGGCTTGAATCCTTAGCTTAGTTGTTTTGAATCTTTTTCTTTCCAAGGTTTGAAGATTTTGAAGCTTTGATTTTTTTTCTTTGACATGTGTTTTGCTTTGATATTAAGATGATTTTTCTTTCTTTTTTCTTATTTCAGGTTAGATGTTAAAGATATGAGAAAATGAATGTAGTTTAGTTTTTTACTCTTTAATTTATAAAATTTTAATTTATTTCAAAAAAAAATTAATGCCACTTGTTACCTTAATTTAACGCTTGTAAAAATTTGCGTCTATTTCTTTACACTTGTTATATGTAATTAAAATTGTGTTTAAATCCTTTATCTTGATTAATTTAAAAATTGTGTTTTATCCCATTATGTTATTAAAATTTATGTAATATATTTTTAAACACTACAAATAATATTTTTTTAAAATATAACTTTATATCATATTAAAATTTATGAAACATGTTTTATCTTTTATTAATATATCTTATATTTTAAAAAGGTATATTCATATCAAAACTTTATATTTATTCTAACTATATTTATCTTCAAATATAAAAGAAAAGTAATTTAAATCATTATGCAAATTATGTTTAATCTCAAAATATTTGTAATTTAAAACCTTTATCCATTCTTGTTTAAAAAATATACATATACAGTTTCTTTATTAATCATTTATATAATCTTTTAAAGAAAAATGGTTTCAAAATTTAATTACACATGAATAAATATATTAGAATTTTATTCTTAATTAGCCTTTGAAAAATTTATTATATCAATTCAAAATATCATTCTCAAATAAAAATGCATATTTAATAATTGGAAACAAATTCTTATTAATTTAAAAATAAAATTTAAATCCAATTTATTTCAAATATATTTATTTTTTGAATTTTCAAATTCAAATTTCAATTAAAAATCAAAACAACTAATATTGTGATTTTATTTTGGAAAAACTCCATTTAATTCACAATTTAATTTCAAAAATTAAATTAATTATCAAGTTAAACTTAGCTAAAATCCGGGAATGTTACATAACAGATATAAGCGCGTATTTGTTAGTGAATATAAAAATTATTTTATATTGTGTTGATTGGTTTGTTGAGTGGTATATGGATTCTTGTCAATATGAGTAATTAGCGTTATTGATAAGGATCTCTAAACACTTGTATAGAACAATTCGACACGATATTGTTTTAAAATAGGGTAAATGAAATAATTTTACTTAAACTATTTTCATATATAAAAGAAAATAATCTTTGTAAATAATTATAGTATATGGTTGCGTGATTGTTAGGAAGTGATAAAAATTAAATTATTTTCATTGTTATTGAATAAAAAAAATTGAAATCATAACTGAAAGTTAGGAAATAAATTCATATACAAATGGGACTTGTAAATATAAATTTGTAAATGTGATTTATAATTTGAAATAGAATTCCAGAGGAATATTTGGAAATGTTTTGAAAGGATTTGAAATTTGAAATTTTGGTGAAAGGTTTAAATCCCTTTGATTTGAAAATGATTTTTAAAGGTTTGGAAAAAAGAGGGATAAAAGCACTAAACTCTTTTCGGTCGCTGGAAAATAACTTTAGTGATGACTGTAGCATCATCGATGTTCATTTTCGAGTATTCAGGAGAGGAATTGTTGCCAAATTATTTTAAATGGAAGTTGTTTGCAAACTTGGTTTGGTTTTGGGGATTCAAATGATAATTTGAATTGATTTCAAAAATGATTTTGAAATCTTGAAAAGACTCTGGAATCTAATAAAAATAGTTATGCAATAAAATTTATTAAGGTGGAAAATAAAATTGTAAATGAATAAATAAATTTACAATTACAAGTAATGAAAGTGAAATTGAATGTTGAAATTCATTTTGAATTTGTAAGTAAATAGAACTTGAATTGGAATTGAATTTGATTTGCGATAAACAAAGCGAGGTATTGAAATCAAAATTAGTAAGTGAAACTTTAAAGAAATGACAAAATATAAATATGGTTTAAAATGAATTGAATTCATATAGAATTTGAAATCCAGTTTAAATAGAAGTACTTATAAACCAAAGTGGTGAATCGAAAATAAATATAAGAAGTATATAGAATATTTATATTGAACTTATGAAATGGATAATGGAATTCTTAAGTAATTTTTAAGATGAGAAAATATTCTAAATTGATAAGTGAATGAAGGATAAACTGGGAATTGTGAAATGGTAATTGTGAATAAGGGAATGAAAGATCAATGTGAATAAAAGAAAATTTATATATCTAATAATCAATTGGAATTAATACGTAGGATGTACGTATATTATTTTATTCGCATAGCGATTTGATTCAGAATTTGAGCACAGAATTTCGGGATAGTCATGTTGATACGAGTTAGAATTTTTCACTCGATTTTCGACAACGCACTTGGATATGGATTTTTGGTTGGTTCTGGAAATTCTCTACCATAGTTTACGACTTTGCAAGGAGAATGACGGTTTCTGACCAAGAAACTAGATCTGAGTCCGCATAGGAAGCCGGGTGGACGATACTAGTTCGGAAGCGAAATTGTGTGATCGATTGAGCAATTGGATTTATTATTGCGTACGAATGACGTATGTTTATCGTACAGTCTTGAATAAAATAAATATTCAAATTTTTGTGAAGAAATGTGTAAAATGATAAGCAGGATATACAGACGTGTTAAAGGAAAATGGAATTGGGATTTTAATTTCGAAGATAAATTTGAATTGCTCGAAAAAGGTATGTATTTAAATTTTAGTATAAAATTTGATGACTTTCTTGTCTAGCCGCTTGGCTTTTCGTTTTTTTGAATCTGTGGGTCCATGGTGGCATTTTGTAGTCGTAGCGAGCTAGCCGCGCAAAGGAGACGCCGACAATTTTTTTTGAAAATTTAGGAGTTAGAAAATTTTTGAGAAATATTTTGAAAATTTAAAATTTGAATTTAAATTTGAATTGTTAAGAAAATAATGTTGTTTGAAATTTATGGTTAAGATTGGAAAGTTAGTTTAATCGATAATGGGTTTTTAATAAAAGATTTGCTTTGGCAAGTTGATAAAACTGTTTGTTTTGGAAAAATGTAAAAGGGTTGAGGACCATTCTTCTTAATTAGTAATTTCGAGATAAAATTCTTTTAAGGAGGAAAGAATGTGACTTGAATCTTTTAAGGAGGGAAGAATGTGACTTAAACATTTGAAATTGAAATATTTAATCGATTTAAATATTTGGAAGTTGGTTTAACTTGAATTTCAAAAAATATCTGGTTATTTGGCAATGAAATTTTTCTGAATTTAATTATTTAAATTTGGGTAAAATTTTGAATCTTCAGTTTTATGCTTGTTAAAAATATTTTCAAGGTTTAGAAAATTTATATTGATAATACTGAAGATAAAGGAAGTTTCATAACTGAATTTGGATTTTCATTTTTGAAATTTTATATCGTTTAGATCGATATTTGAAAATAGCCTTCCGAGGCATAGTCTTGGAATCCGGCGAAACCAGTTACATTGGATCCTTAATATTATGTTATTATCGGATTTCAATTTTCGTAGTGTTTTGAGCGATCATGTGATCATACGGTAGAAAAACGTGCCGGAAATCTATTGAAATTCAGTTCAATAACTGGTCCAAAACGCTATCTTCTCCATACGATCGAATTTGGACTCAGAACCTTTTCCATCGCGTTCAAAATAGGAATTTAACATTATGAACGCCTAGCGGCGCGTCTCGATTGGAGATCGAGAATGTGAGTTGCGAAACCGTGACGATTTGAATTTGAATTTGAATTTAAATAATATATGCATCAGTTTCTTTCACTCCAACATCTGTACAAAAAGAAAACAACATTTTCTCCATTTGTCATTCATGCAATTGAATTTAGAACAAGTTGTAATAATAATAATAAAAATATAATGGTCGTCTTCGAAGGAAAAAAACCAAAAGCGAAACAGAAAAAATTCAAAAAAAAAAATTAATGGTGTTCGATTCTATAAAAAAAGAGGCCAATGTCGACAGAAGGAATCGTGACCTCAAAATAAAATGGCGGCCTCCCTTTTTAAATCAGGCGATTCAAGCTCTAAACCCTAGCCTGCTTTCCTATCCTCGTTCGACTGTAATCTCCAAATATACCATTTTCGAATCGATCTGAGTTCGACAATCGAGAGGTAGCAAAATCCATGCGTCGATTTTGGAATAGAATCAATCGCGAGGGTTGTGAGCTCGAACTCGTGTTCGAGAGTCTTGGCCGAGGTCGCTCTATCTTTGGGTTTCGCGCACGCTTTTAGTTTAGGTTGCCATACTGTGATGGCTGCGGTGCTAGGCGTATGGAGGGTCGCGCTTGAAGGGAGGCGAAGTTGAGGAGGGATGCTTGGCCGCGCGAGTTAGGGCTTGAGTTCGAGGGGCAGTAAGGTAATTCCAGTTTCGCTTAATTGGATTAATAAATATATGTATATTAGAAAAATGGAATGATGATCACAGTAAATGATAGAGGTAAGATTTTGAAAGTGGAAATTTTTAAATGTACATATACATGCAGTTTTTTACAGTAAAACAGAAAAATAAAATATGTATATATTTCAAGTTGAAAACTGATTTAAGAAAATTAACTTGTTAAAATTAGCTTATTTAATGATTTAAGAACTTTTTGTAAGTGAAAATTAATACTTGTTTTTAATAATGTATTATAAGTAATTTACTTGTTTAATAAAATTATTTAATTATTTTAAATTACTAAAGGATTTTCAAAAGGAATTTAGTTTAAAATTTAATCTTTAGTTAAATAAATTTATTAAAAGAAATTAGTTAAAATTTAATCATCAGTTTAGAATTAAATCACTAGTTAATTAATTATTAAGGAAATTGGTTATTCGATTATTTTGAATATTAATAAATTGTATAAATGTATATACAAGGTCTAAAATGGAGAAACAAGCCGGAATGGAAATGAGTTGGAATGGATTGCAAATTAAAGGTGAGACCTTCTCACTCAAATTAAAAATTAGAATTGCAGTTATTGATTGATTATTTGTTTGGATGTGTTAGTATATATAGTAGTGTGTATGTGTATATATATATATATATATGGAATGATTGATTTCCCGCATTATATAGCGGATGAGACCATATGCGCCGCATAATAGCAGATGATATTATATAATCCCATATACCGCGATATTTCACCTTGAAGTGGAATTGGTATTTAATTATTGTGCTAACATCTGTGGATGCGGAGAAACAGGTTGGAGGGATTCAACTGGATTCCTTAAACATTTGAATTTGTTTCAATGTTGTGTTTTGATTTATTTATAATCTGTGTATGACTATATTTGTGATTGAAATCGTTGAAGGCTATGGTTTAGCCGAATATATTTTTGGTATCGTAGGATACCAGAAATATAAAAATTGAATTTTGGGAAAATAAAGCAGAAAAGTTTAAGTAATTTATCTTAGAGAATTGGATAAATTTAAAAGAAGAAATTTAAAAAGTACAAAAGGTTGATTTTTTGAAATCTTATCGAATTAATTCCAAAATATGGGAAAAAGATTTTAATAAATGGATTTTGAGTGATATTGTTTAATAGATGAAAAATTTATTTAAGATTCAGATTTTAAATAGTTTGGGAAAATTAAAGGGACTTATTTTAAAAAGTAATAAATTTGGAAATCAATTTGGCATTTGATTTGGTATTTGAAATAAATCTTTGAAAAATCGATCTGAAAATTGCTTTGGTGTTTGGAAATAAATTTGAAAAATCAATTTGGAATTTGATTTGGTGTTTGAAATTAAATTTTGGAAAATCAATTTGGAATTTGATTTGGTGTTTGAAAGTGAAAATCGATTTGAAAATTGTATATCAGTGGATATTTGGAAATATAAATTTCAATGGGAATTTATAAAGAAAAAGGGAAATTTGTTTAAAAAATAAACATTGGGTTATTTTTAAAAGTATGGAAAGAAGTTTACGGATTTGGAATGTAAATTTAAAATAAATCAAGAAGGATTTATTGATTGATTTAGATGAACCATTTTAGAATGGAAAGTGTAGTTTCCCTGGAAAGCCGAATATGTTTTTAAAATAGCTTTCAAATGTAAATTAAAAGTTCTAGAGTTGGTTTTAAAAGAATGTTTTGGAGAAATTATTTTCTTAAGTTGTTTTGAGAATCTTTAAAGTAAAGACTTATTTAATTAATTGTAGAAGTGATTATTTAAAGATATAATTGATATTTGATTTAGAAAATGGTTATTTAAATAGTTATACTCTATCTAATTATTTTACTTTAAATCAGTTTAGGCTTGAAGTTTATATGAGATATTAGTGTAATATTTTCATAACTAATATTTTAAAGTGAAGTGTTTTAAAATAGTTTTACTTTAAATATTTCCAAGTATATATATGTTTGGATAAGTTATTTAAATTACTTTAAAGTATTTAAACTCGACAAATTTTTAGTGGAAATGAATAAATATTTGGAAATATATTCCGCATGAGGAATGTGAATTGAAATTTGTTTTCAAAGGGTTGAAATGTGAAATTATATCTTGCGAAGATATGTTGAAAATAAATAATTGGGGGAAAATTATTTAAAATCCAGTGATTGTTGTGAATATTGATTGATAGTTAAATAACGGACTATCAATATTGGCCTTTAAACGCATGTGAATTTCGACGGACCGTGGGTCGGATTCCAAATGCATATTCGAAAACCACATCGAATCTTTGTGATTGATATTTTATTTAAAAGATCAAAGTGGAAATTTATTCTGTGAAAAGGTGGTATCATGGTATGGAGCCTAGATATTTAACCTATGTGGTTGCTGCAAATTTATTGCTTTGTGGTTGTTGCTTTGTGTTTGAGGATCCTCGGGTAAAGGTCGATAACGACCGAGGATGGCATACTTGTAGGTGTTACCTAGTTATAGAGGTAACCCGATCTTGTGTTGGTAGAGATTCGATTAGGTTCTCGGGGCTTCCCTCTAGAGGCATCCCCATGTGGCATAGGAAGTTCCTTAGCCTGACCATTTATTGGAAATCCAATCACTAATATGCGCCTTGTACTGTTTTAGTTATAGAACCTGCCATCTAATATGGTAGCTATAGTAGGAATACTATAATGGTGCGTATGCTGGCTAAGACTAATATTATACTTACAAATGTTTTCCACTATGCACTAATAATAATATAAAAAGGGTTTTGCGTATCAAGCATGTTTGACTATCATAAGGAGAAATCTCCCCCATGTGTGCGATTGCATTGTGTGTACGCCGGGAGGCCTTATGGTAGTTTCATTTTTGAAAAGCATAGCGGATTTCTTTTTTATTTCCTTTGTGAAAATAACTGTTTTTAAGATCTCACACCAGTCTCATGACTGACCTAGACTTTATTGTTCCTTTTCTAAACTCTGGGTGCCCATAATTTTCCACACGGGCAGCCTAGAGTCGGATTTTCAACAGAATTTGAATGGATTGCTGTGGAGCTCATGAGACGAGCTGGATGGCGAGACGCACTTCCATACCTCATTATCATTCCGTTGTGTATTTAGTTATGTGGGAAAGTTTATCTAACTGTCCGAGTTATTGTAAATGGTTGTAAACTCTGATGATGTATGTATAAACTGATATGGTTCTTTGTTTTGAAGATATTCATTTATCTATTACATGTTGTTCCGCTGCAAAATGCGAGATTCTGTTTATTGTTTTTGTTTCTTCTTCTATGTTCTTCTTTAACCTTAATGGTTCACTTTTTCCGGCATTCGATTGTGTGGCATATGATACAGTGGACGATTAATGTTGACTTTCGGAGGTCGAAAAATCGGGTCGTTACACATACCCAACTTGGGAATGACCCACTTAGCTTTGTCGCATCTAATCCTATTTCGGTCATTTCCGGTTTGATGAGGCTTGAGGCAACGATTACCTTTTCACATAGTACATATCACATCTTTGAATGCCACATTGCCATTTCCTTTAACTACTAATTGTCTTCCATAAAAATACAACGCTTGAGCTCGTACGTCTCAAGGAGGGTGTTAAGCTAAAAGAAGTTTCCTTCTTCGCCACCACTGATGTACATTTGTAAAAACCAATGTACGTAATCTTTAGAAATGCAATGTCAGACAAACGCCCATACAAGGTATCCAGGAACATGACAAACCAAAGGCACTCTCCTACTACCACTAGTAGTGAGCAGTCCTTGCAATCCGAAAAATCTCCACCACGAGGAGACCACTACTATAAATAACTCTATAATGGGAGCTACCCAGAGCATATTCAACAAACAGTCTTCATGCTTTGAAGATCCACGGTCTTCAATAACCATCATCATCAACATGTCTTCACATTCGAAGTATATATTGGTTCGAAGTGGTTTTCAGATAGGAATCACCCAAATCCGACCCCAGTTCCTTCGAAATCCAATTATCGATAAAAAGTGAATATGAGTATATAGTATTTATTAAGTCTCTTTTCACTTTAATTCTTTTCGCCTGGTTTTTGAAATCTCTTTATTTTGACTTAGGATAATTCTAAATAATTCATTCTTTTGCTTCAGAAAATATCTCAAATTTCCTCACTTAACTCGAGAGAGAGAATTAATTAACTTTTTAGGCGGGTCAAAAATATTATTCAAGACATCATTTATGATAAACCCTAAATCAATCATAGCAAACATTTTTGAGTAAATAGGATAATAGAAATCATTCATTTTGGAGATTGCTTAAATTTTTGATAGTACCAATCTTCTTTTATTTTGGAAACTCAATAGCATCCGGGCCTTCCTTTCGATCTGTTCCACATCTCGCCTAAGAAAAGAAAACATAGGCCAAGTAAGTTTGGGTTACTAGTTGTTCCATCCCTAACTTAGTTAAACGCCTTGTTTTATCTTCCCAGATCTCACAGGTGGGACAAATGTACTAGTTGTTTTCGCATACTCAGTATCAATTTTATTTTGGAATTGATTATAAAGATTCCAAATTATCTTTTAAATGCTTAATTTTCCATTTAAAAACATTCACAATTTAATCTAGGATAAATTGTAACGCTTAAACTCACATTCAAAAAGTTATACAATTCGCAGCATAAAAGTGCAACGAAAGTGCTATATAAGGTTAATTGATTTAAACCACTTTTTAATATTTGAAAGTTCATATTTTCCACTTCAAATCTCTTTTGAACTATTTAAATGGATTTATCAAATTTATTCCATATTTTTCCATAAATAAAACGTTTATTTAAACAGATTTCCTATTATGGTCACTTAACTACACTAGCGCGATTTTTCCAGGAAAATTGATTTGGACTTATTCAAAATCTATTTAATGAAATTTTGATTTTCTTTCTTCGTTTAGAAGATATGGATATAATAGTCTGGAATTTTCTTATCTCGAAGAATTCCGAGCTATATTTCACTCTATACGCTCATTTGAACTTTTCGGAGCGAAATCACGAACTACCATTACGCGATGCGTCTTGTTTAATTATTTTTCAATACTTGAAATAATCTATTCAAATTGGATTTTATCACTTATAAAATCATTACAAATCATTTTAAATCAATATTTTCACTTTTTAAAGCATTTATAATATATTTTCACTATTACCATATTATAATATTATTTTATTCCTATTATTTTAATATTAAATTTTAATTTCCAATTTCAACTCAATTTCAATTCTAACTTCAAATTAAACACATTTGAAACTTAAGTTTCAAATCTAGTTTCAATTTAAACGTCAACTCATCCTTAATCTCAACTTCAATTTTCAAAATCGATTTCAATTTCAATTTCGCTATTCATCTCAATTTCAACTTCAATTTAACTATCCTTTTCAAACCCATTTCACTTCATATTTCAAATTCTCTTTTATTTTAACTTTAGTTTTACTTCTAAGTGAAAAGAGACTTATTTTTTCAAAATATCTCATATCACTAAAATATGGTCGTATTAACAAAGGGATTATTAATCACAATGAACATAATCGAGTTAACATTTCTCACTAACATAATTATGGTCCATACATAAGCTAACATGATAAATAATCACAACATAAACATTTGATACTTACTCAACCATAACACAAACATAACCAAACATCCATAACAACATTTTAAAGGGTGTATATTTGCATGTAATAAAATGATTATTATAACAAAATCAAAATATGATCTTTTAAAAATAGTGAGAATTTTCTCACCTTTAGCCAAAACGTTTAACTTCCTACCAACATTCATTTAATTCAATGCTTCATTAAACAACCACTTAAACATTCTTCCACTCTTTACAAGTGCTCGATAGCCACCCCACATCCCTTCTTTCTCTTGGTCGTACTCTTCCCCTTCCATATGGCTCACGGCCTTCCTCTATCAACTCCGAAACTCACGGCCTAAGGCCATTTTTAAGAAGAGAAGAAGAAGAAGAAGAAGAAGTGAATTAAGAAGATGTTAGAGAGTAATAAGTGGATTAGTTCCTAAGCACTCCTCTATTTTTAACGCTCCTACCTCTCTTAAAGAGAAAAGCCATAAATTGCTTAAAGGAAGAAGAAGAAGAGAATGATTTGTGTGAAAATGGAATAGGTGTGCATGGCTATTTATAGGAAAAAGTATGAAATAAAATATTACTATGTAAAATGACCAAAATTCCCTTTACTTACTTTTTAAGAAACCTTACTTTTTTCAACACTTAACATCACATTTCAAATCATGATTTATGTCATTTCACTTAAGGAGTAAGAAAAGTAAAGTAATAATTATGTTTGATTTGATTTGACATGTTTTGTCCTTTTGTGTTTACTTTTTCTAATTGTTTTCTAAACTTATTTAGTAAAAGTAAACTTGATTAGTGAATTAAATAATACTTATACTATTTGAATATATGTTCATATAAAAGAAAATAATGGTGCAACAACGTTGCGACAACTTTTAATCAACAAAACGTTGATTTTCGACAAAATGTTTTACGGTCACATTTTGATGTATTAGCTAAATTATTCATTAATGTAAACAAAATTTAAGATGAACTTTTTTCTTATTTTAAATAAATTAAAACATGTCCATGCATATATTAAAATCATATTTAAATAATATCAAAATCTCTATGTTTACAATGTATGTAAAACTGACAAAATGCGATAAATTTTGGTTATTTTTGTAGAACGATCATAAATATACTTTTAAATATTTTAACATACTTTTATTATTTGTATTAGATGTTTTAAGTAAGATTTAAATTATCAAATAAATATTTAAACTTATTTATTTAAGCCTTTATTTATTAAAACAAAACTTAACTTTTGTCGATTTGTTTTAAAATCCAGAATTATACTTTTTAATTTATTAACTATAAGAATAGATAATTATTTATTATATGTAACATATTTATTTAAGTTTTTAAATTCCTTTTAAACTAAACAAAATCTTTCATTTTCGAAGTAACGAAATTATGGGTCGTTACACAATTACCATGGTAAGTAATTTTTGACAATTGGATGTAGTCCCAAGCTAAGACTGTCATATAATATAAGAGAACTAAAGAGAATATAGTGTCATAATAAAAGAAGATAGACCAGAATAGAAAAGAGACACTTGCAATTACATTTATAACATGTAGGTTATAAAATAAAGAAAAGAATATAAAAGTGACAATTGCAAGTATAATTGTATCACGCAGGTTATAATTAAAAAGAAAGAAGTAGAAGAAGCTTATTTTATCAAACTTAAATCTTGGATTAAGTTAATAAAAAAATAGCCGCGGCCCGTACCGACAGCATTTCCTTTCAGGTCTAGGACTGATGGTCTCACACGTGGGTGGGGCTGGGCATGCTGATTAGGGTGAATAAGTAGCCAACAGATAAGAAAAGTAAACTAAACACATAATAAAACATTAGATGTAGGGTCTAATAAAGAGGTAACGTGCGTTTGGAGTAGCTTAAAGAGAACCCGGATAAAGAGCTTAACGAAGTAGTTCATCGCAGATTTTTAGTATAGAAAGAGCACGTCCAACTTAGTTATTTTGGGCTAGAAGGATGTACAAGACTTCAACAGGATGTGAGGATACTCCAGGATGGTCCTCTGGGGTTAGACTAACAAAGCTGCACCCTCGGAGGCAGGTCTGTAGGTGTTCCATCAAGAGAGTATGCCTTGACTGCTTTTGCATTATAGGCCTAACAAAGCGGACCTTTATAGACAATCAAAAGGTTGATGATGGAGTAGGATATTCGTATGACACCGCACTATTATTTACAAGTAGGTTATAGTGGGCAGGATCCATAAGGATAGTGGCATGTGGGTATCAGCCATCATCAGTCGGAGCGAGTTTGGAAAAGACTAGAGTTAAACCGATAGGCCAATGATTCTTTCACTATCGAGACATTAGTTGAGGGGCACAACCAATCGGATGTTTAGATTGTTTGTAGTAGGGCACAACCACATCGCTCTTAAAAATTCTTTTGATTAGTTGAGGGGGCTTCTTTGGCCCATGCCACGATGAGAAAAGAGGCATACCAAGTAGAATATCTGTATTGTAGGCCTAATGAAGCGAACCTTTACAGATGTGGAAAATCCTTGACTGAGTTCCGTACAAGGTAGACCTTGTTTGCGGAATTCAAGGAGTAGACAAAATGATTACGTGTAGTCCTCAAGGTACGTACTGGGTGGTACTTTATGTATGTCCGAGCACTAGTATAAGCTAGTGCAGATGCAGTCTCACGTTTTTATAGTAGACGACGAAACATCTGTATTGTATGTCTTATGAAGCTGCCCTTTGCAAATGTAGTTACAACATGCTCTAGTAGCTAGACGATGGAGTCCTTTTCGAGGAGGGTATGGAAGGTACTATGGGTAGTACCTAAGGTCGATGCGGTCTTTTGGCATGTAGCTACATATATATATATATATATATATATATATATAGGTTAATAGGTCTTAATCTACTAGGTAGTAGATGGGTACGATTCATGCACAGAAGCGAGAGTATTATAAACCCAATAAACCTAATATAATAGAAAATGGAAATGGAACGGTATATGTAGAATTATACCTAGAAGTGTATAGTTTTCCATTCATCAGAACTTTAATTCTGACCCCTCCTCATATCATCCCACAGGTTTGATAGATGGTAGAGATTTTCTAGCTTTGAGACACTTGTTTAGACAGTGTTATTATCTTGGTATGTATTTACTTATTACTATATTTTACTCAATTCCGCTATAAGATAGTTATTTGAGCTCTGATATATTTATCTTTGCCTATTTGCAAGCTACCAAACACCCTGTAATAACCTGATATTTTCAACCGTTCGCATCCACACATGTCGGATTCGAATTTCTTAAAATACTATATTGTTAATTTATATTTGGCAAAACTCAACATATACAGTAAGCAAATAGATCACAGAATCACTGACACGGAGTAATATACAATATGCGGCGGAAACAAAAGAATAATAGTTCATGAAGCTGCTATATATATAAAAGAGTTAAATAAGATACAATAGAAGTTTCAAATACAATAGTAAAATACAAGATCAAAATACATCACTGGAATCAACTGAATATTTAATAGCTAGATAGATAGCTGGATCTCCAAGCGAAGCTCCAACTTCAAAGGTGAGTCTCGAATACTGGTACACTCAGTCTGACTCGAGCGTAAAGCAAAACACAAAACACTCGAGTCAGGATTAACATTCTTATATCAATAATCCAACTCAAGTGAAATAACAACTAAAATACAAGTAACTCAAAGGATGTTTGGGATAACCATCCTCTAAGGATCCGCTAAACTATCTACCATGTATTAATATATGCAATTATAATAATGTCTAAAGTAAAGTATAATATAATTTAAAAATAGCGTTAAGGCTTTACATTTTCCACCTTAACACATTTTATATATTCACATAGTCCATACAGTACCGTAATCTCTCCTGTACTGGACGTCGTTAGAGGTCACTCCATAGGTATGGTACAAACAAAATCGTATAAGGGGCGCTAGGGTAGGTGACACCGCACAACAAGGCAATGCCAAGGTAGATATACCAATTACACATCCGGACTAGTGGTAATGCATAGCCGCAGCTACCGCCCATCTCAAGCCACACTTCCAAAATCAAATGTGCACCAAATCAATCACAAAGTAATAGAATGGTATCGAAGAAGTGTGTCCGATCAGAGGAGCTACCTCATTGGCCCGAGAATCGCTCCTATTTTGGCCACCTTATGCCAACTCACGGGAGTCGAGTCCACGTATATACCTTAATGGAACTTCGCCACCTTCCTACCTCATTCTGGAATCTCCACCATGTAGACGGTTGTTAAAGTGGTTTTCGGAGTTGGTAGACAGTATGACAACTTCCGATCTCGTTCTCTTTAACAACCAAACGTTATTATAACACTGCGGTCATTTCAAAATAGTTTATACTTCAAAACCAAAATATCATTGCCATTTCAAAACCATATCAATACAATATCATTTCCATTTCAAAACCAAACAAGAAATCATTTCCGTTGCAAATATATCAAGTTCAAAAATCATAGCATTTTCAAAGTTATAACATTTTTGAAACTAAACACTTGAAATTATAACATTTTCGAAACATAATATCTTGAAATTCATAACTTTGAAAAACATAACTTCCACCACTTAAACAGTTTAGATATTAAATAATATATAATAAAATAGTTTATAAAGTAAAATAGTTTATACAAAAGGGTTATTAATTATATTAAAATGGTTTATATTAAAATAATTTATATTAAAATTAATTTATAAAGTAAAAACATGAATATTTTTAAATATAATTTAAAAATACCCATATAATAAAATAGCTTCCTTAAATTTCAGAAGTCAATTCCAAATCAACTCGATTTCCAAAATTCAAATTTAAATCAAATCTCAAATCATCGGTTTCAATTTCAATTCAAATTAACCCATTTCAAATTATATCGATTTCAAATACTGATTTGTACCTGAAAGACGAAGGAGAGCATTCGTGCTACGAATCCAGAATTGTTCGTTCCAGATACTATTTTGTTTTTCTATCTCATTTTTCCTTATTTTCCTTGCCCATTCCTTTTCGAGGACGAAAAGATTTGAGTGGGGGAGAGTGTAACAACCCTGAATTTTGTGATTTATTTTAATTGTTTATTTTAACTATTTAATTGAAACTCCTAATTTATAAACTTTATTTTATTTACTAAAATGGATATATTTTGTTATTTGAAATATAAATTTTGATTTTTGTGTGCATTATAATTTCGGACGTGAATAAATTGAATATTTGCAGAAAAAGTGGATTTTGGTCAATTTGGTCAAACTTTGACTTTTAAATTTAAAATTTGAATATTTTAATTTTTTGAATTTTATCTTTTATTATGAAAATAAATTTAATTTCAAGAATACTTCTTTTTGTTTTGTTGAAATCCGATTTATATTGTGAATGTTATGCTTTTTACAATATTGTATGCAAATTGATTTATTTAATAAAATTGTCTATTTTAATTTACATAAATAATATTTTTATTTGTCATATCATGTTCTAATATGTGTTATATGACAAGTTAGATATATTTTTTTATTTTTAAACATTTTTAAAGTGATGTTATAATTTTTCCAAAACGTATTGTATTTTATTTTCAATTTTTAAAACCTAGTTTCTATTCTTAAGCTATTTTCTTAATTAATTTATATTTATCTAAAATTTATTTATTTATTTTTATTCATACATTATTTTGTTTTATTTATATTTTATTTATATTCATCATTCATGTGTTTATAAATGTAAAAAGAAAAAGGCAATTTGAAGAGTTTTCAACCTTTCATTTACCTTAGACTTTTCACCTCCTTTTGCCTTTTCATTTGCAAATCAACACTTGCATTCAATTTGGCTGACCATATTCTTTCTTAAGCCGATCACCCTTCATTTTTCATGCAAAGAGGAAAGTTTCTCACCCCAAAAACATTCGGCCTCATTTCTGAAAAAAATTGGTAATGGTTTTAATCTTTTTCTTACATTTTTTTCTTGTTTTATTCATTTTTCATGCCTTGCTTTCACTATATTGTTCAGCCTCTAGCCTCCATCATCACCACTTTGTCCAGATGAAAACACCTCCATTTCCTATGACCCAACTGGCCGTGGCCATCCTTGATGTGAAGATACACAAAAAAAGGCAAACGCTTCCTATATAATGCATAGCCGAGCTCACCTATTGCTTCACCACCTCAACACACCCCTTGGCCGCCCTTTGCACCACCTTCCACCAGACCTGCCTGACCCAATGACCTTTGCCACATCATTACCTAACCCCACTAGGCCAGGCCGTACCAATTCATGCCTTGGCCGAAGCTTGTTGTTGCATTGAAATTCATTTTTGGTTGCCTTGACTTGTGTTGTAATTTCATGCAAACCACTTCCGTGCCTTCATTCCGTGCTAGGCCGACCTTACCTTGACCCATACTTGACCAAACACATCCCATGGTCATGCCTTATCTCTCTTTGGCCGAGCATAGTGATGGTGGAAGCAAGTGCAAGTCATTTGATTTGATGTTGTGTATTATTTCTAGTTGTTTAAAATCATATTTTTGGGTTGAAATTCATGTTATATATATATATATACACATATATATATTATTTTGTTTCATATGCATAAGACAAATAGCTTTGGCTCTCCCTCACATGAATCGTAGTCATTCTTTCGTGGGATCTTAGTTTGTATGTTTGGTTGTTATCTCCAGCTTGTAGAGGTGAGTATTCTCACCAGACATTTTATACTTATATAATTAGTAAACTGATAGCATTTGAATATGTAAACTATATTATCATATTACACTTGACTATGCTATGATCATATGATGTCCACCCCTGTTTATACACCTTTCATATCATCTGTTACTATTATATAATGCTATTTTGTTTATTTATATCAGTTTATCACACTGCAAGTTTCCTGTAGATTAGAATCACTATGGGCTGAAATGATACATACCCGAACGGACTTTAGAATAGGGAAAAATCGTTATGGGCTGAAATGATAGGCCTGAGCGATTTTTATTTATTTCATTTTATTTGGGATTGCGGGTTTGAAATGATAGAACCCTGATTTTTCCTTTGTAAATTACGAATTGAAACGATATATTATCCGTATCATTTGACTTATGTTAGAAAATTTTATATACAGACCCATGGTTAATATATATTTTTCTAGAAAATTTTAAAATATTTTAAAAATGTAAATATTATGATATTGTGACTTAAATTTATCTAAAAATCATTTTTATACAATATTAGTGATTTTCTACAAGTTAAATAAGTGAAATAAATAAGTGGAAGACTAGAATTTGATATATAAGTAAGTTTTGGAATTTATGATTTTGTTTATAAATGAAGTTTCAATTAAGTAACAAAATATGATAATTTGATTTTTATTTGAATTTTAAAATGATTTTTATAAAGTGTTATTGATTTTTCTATAAATTAAAAATAGCTAAATAAATAAATTTGAAATTTGAAATATAACTTAACTTGGAAAAATGCAAAGTGTGTTTTAAATCTAAAAGTTAAGTTAAGAAAAATAGAATGGAATTTAAATTTAATTTATGAAATGGTAAATTTAGTTAAAATGTTAAGTAAATGAAATGTTATAAAATTATGCATTAACTTAAATAAGTAGATTGCTAAAAAGAATTTTTTTTATGAAAATCTCACTTTATATAATCATAAATTAAAGGGTATTTAAATGATTGTTTTTAAAGTAAAATATATGATTTTTATAAGTTTAAATGATTTAAATTAAATTTAATTGTTTATGAAAATCTATTGAAAATTTGGAATTTAAATTGACAGCATTTCTGAAATGCTATCATTTCTAAAGTTAAAGATATTACAGCATTTTGTAAATACTGTAATTGATATAAATGAACTAAAAGACTAAAATGAACTTAGGGCTATTACAACAATTTGTAAGTGCTGTAGTTTGTAGAAACTTAAACTTGAACTAAACCTGTTACAGCAGTTTCAAAAATGCTATCTGTGTTAAAATGAATTATTTTCAAATGAAAATTTTCCGTAGCATTTTCTAAATGCTGCGAAAGCTGAAATTTTACTGTTTTAATAAATTGAAGTGAATAAATGAGTTCTGAAAATGGTAAATTTCTAAGAATTGAATATTTAATTATGAAATATAATAACTTCGTTTTTAAATTGTTTAAATGGAGTATTTTGATTTGAAATATAAAAACCATTTGAAATGTGATTTGAAATGGTATTTAAATTTAAATAGAAATGAATGAGGTTTGGAATGAAATGATATTGTGTTATTTTGAAATGGATTTGAAATGATTTTGAATTGTGAAATGATATTTGATTTCGAAGTATAAAATACCATTTTGGAATTTTAACCACGGGATGTATTCAATTTATGGTTTAACCGATCCTTAGAGGATGGACGATCCCAAGCATCCTTTAAGTTATAGTGCATTACTACAACAGTTCACTTGAGTTGGTTTACATTATATAAGTATATATGTCCTGACTCGAGTGTTTTGTGTTTCACTTTATTTACTGCTTAGCTTTGGATTTCTTTTTTGGAGCTAGGAATCGCTGGAGATTCTGCTTGTCTAGTTATCTGTTCCCTTTCGGGTTCAGTTGTTCTATTTCAGTTCTGGTATTTATAAACTTCTATGTATTTGAGATTTCTATTGTATATGTTTTTTTTAGACTAATATTATGTATTTTCTTTTGAGAGTTTGTTATAGTAGCTTCATGAACTACTACGGTATTTTAATTTCCGCTGCGAGTTATTCGGATATATCTGTGTCTGTGATTATTTTTCATTTGCTCCAAATTTATTTGCAATGCGGTATTTTGAGCAATTCAAGTCCGACATGTGTGGATGCGAATGACATGTGTGAATTTTGTGATTTATTTTATTTGCTTATTTGATTATTTTATTTGAAACTCTTGATTTAAAAACTTTATTATATTTATTAAAACAGATAAATTTTGTTATTTTAAAAGTACATTTTTATTTTTGTGTGAATTATAGTTTCAAACCTGAATAAATAGAATATTTTCCAGAAAAGTGGATTTTTGGTCAATCTGGTCAAAATTTGACTTTTAAATTTAAAATTTGAATATTTGTATTTTTGAAATTTTATCTCTCATAATGAAAATACATTTAATTTCAAGAATACTGCTTTTCGTTTCATTGAAATCCGAATTGTATTGTGAAAATTATGTTTTTTACAATATTGTATGTAAATTGATTTATTTAATAAAATTGTCTATTTTAAATTATATAAATAATATTTTTATTTGTCATATCATGTTCTAATATGTGTAATATGGAATTTTCGGTATATATTTTATTTTTAAAACATTTTAAAATGATGTTGTAATTTTTCAAAGCTTACTGTATTTTATTTTCAATTTTTAAAACCTAGTTTCAATTTTTAAGCTATTTTATTAATTAATTTATATTTATCTAAAATTTATTTATTTATTTTTATTCATACATTATTTTATTTTTTTTATTTTATTTACTTACAATTTTCATGTGTTTAAAAATGAATAAAGAAAATTAGAAATATGAAGAGTTTTATAACCTTTCACATGCCTTTGACTTTTCACCTTCTTTTTACCTTTTCATTTGCAAATCAACACTTGCATTCAATTTGGCTGACCATATTCTTTCTTCAGCCCATCACCTTCATTTTTCATGAAAAAATAATTTTCTCTACCCTAAACTTTCGGCCATCAACTTTTGAGCAAAAAAAAGGGTAATGTTCTTTCACTTTTTTTTCTTTTTTTTCCCCTTGTTTTATGCATTCATCTTGCACTTGCTTTCACTTTGGATGTTCGGCCTGTAGCCTCCACCATCACCACCACCTCCACCACCATCATTCTCAGCTGTCATCACCTCCATCTCCTCTGACTTACATGGCCGTGGCCATCCTTGATGAGAAGCTCCACAAAAATTAGCAAAACATCACCTGAGACATGCATAGCCGATCACCAATTCCTCCACCACTTCACCACACCCCTTGGCCACCTCTTGCATCACTTCCACCAGCCCCTACCTGACCCAAAATCTTTGCCACACCATCCCCTAGCTTGCACCAGGCCTGGCCGAGCCAATACATGCCATGGCCGAACCTTGTAGTGGTGACAAAATTCATTTTTATGCCTTGGCTTGTGATGTTCATGCATTACAACTTCCACTCCTTCACTTCCTCATTTTGGCCGACCCCATGAACCATACCTGACCCAAATTCATACCTTAGGCCGTGCATTTTTATACCTAAGCTGAGCATAGGATGGATGAAAGCAAGTGCAAGTGATTTGGTTCTTGGTTGTGCATTATTTCTAGTCATGTTCAATGTTATATTGTGTTGTATATTTATGTGAAATATGTTGTTTTGTTTCATATGTATAAGACAACTATTTTGGCTCTCCTCTGTCCTGAATCTGTAATCGTACCTTCGTGCTTTTCAGGTATTTGTTTGTGTGTTTGAATCGGTTATCTCTAGCTTGTGGAGGTGAGTAATTCTCACCAGACAATTTATACTTATATAACTAGTAAACTGATAGCAATTGAATCTGTAAACCATATCATCATGTTATAAATGCTATTGCTATGATCATATGATGTTTACCCATGTTTATTCACCTGTTATATCATATGTTACTATTATATTTTGCTATTCTGTTAATCTATATCAGTTTATCACACTACAAGTTCCCTGTAGATTAGAATCACTATGGGTTCAAATGATACATAACCGAACAGACTTTAGAATAGGGAAAAATCTTTATGGGATGAAATGATACGCCTGAGCGATTTCTATCTATTTGCATTTACTTGGGATTGCGGGTTTGAAATGATAGAACGTGGATTTTTCCTTTGTAAATTACGGATTGAAATGATATATTATCCGTATTATTGGACTTAGGTTAGAAAATTTTATACAGACTGTGGTTAAAATATATATTTCTAAAATTTTTAAAGTATTTTAGAAATGTAAATAGTATAATATTTCGATTTAAACTTAATTAAAACTGATTTTTTAAAGTATTATTAATTTTCTAAAAATTGATAGGTGAATAAATTAATGGTAAAGTTAGAAATTTGAAATATAAGTTATTTTGGAAATTATGATTTGATTATAAATGGAATTTAAATTAAGTGGGAAAATATGATAAATAGATTTAAAATTTGATTTAGAATGAATTTAAAATGATTTTTATAAAGTGTTAATGATTTTTGAATAAGTTAAAAAAGGTTAAATAAATGAATATTTAAGTTGAATTTTGAAATATAACTTAAATTGGAAATTTGTGAATTTTGTTTAAAAGTGGATTTTAAGTTAAGTAAATAAAATGAAAAATAAGTTATATTTGAAAATTTAAACATATGTGTTAAGTTAAAAATTTGATTATAAAGAGTATAAAATTTAATGCTTGAATTTAAATATGTAAATTATTATTAAATTTGATTTTTTGAATGAAAATTTTAACTGCATAAAATCACAAATATAAGGGTAATTAAATGATTGTTTTAAAAGTGAAAATATGTGATTTTATAAGCTTAAAATGGTTTAAATAAAAATTTAATTGTTTGTGAAATTATATTGAATATTTGGAATTTAATTTACGACATTTTTGAAATGTTATTATTTCTA
Organism: Allium cepa; assembly: GCA_030765085.1. Classification (NCBI taxonomy): domain Eukaryota; kingdom Viridiplantae; phylum Streptophyta; class Magnoliopsida; order Asparagales; family Amaryllidaceae; genus Allium; species Allium cepa. The sequence goes on from CM060932.1 coordinate 561,248,266, forward strand.
ATGTAAATGATATTACAACATTTGTAAATACTGTAGTTGATAGAAATAAACTAAATGACTAAATCTAATTAAGGGCTATTATAGCACTTTGTAAGTGCTGTAATTGTTGAATTTAACTAAGTTTTATTTGAAACTAAAGTAACCCTATTATCTTATGCTAATTGAATTGTTTTCAAACATAACTTTCCGTAGCATTTTCTAAGTGCTGCGAAAGTTGAATTTTAAATATAATAACTTCATTTTAAATGATTTAAATGGAATATTTTGATTTGAAATATTTTGACATCTGGAAATGTGATTTGAAATGGTATTTAAATTAAATAAAATGAATGTGGTTTAGGAAAAATAGGATATTTTGATATTTTAAAATGGATTTGAAATGATATTGAATTGTGAAATGATATTTGATTTCAAAGTATAAATTACCATTTTGAAATTTTAACCACGGGATGTATTTAATTTATGGTTTAACTGATCCTTAGAGGATGGGTGATCCTAGGCATCCTTTAAGTCATTGTGCATTTCTACTACAGTTCACTTGAGTTGGTTTAGGATAAGTTATTTATTCAATTTTTAGGAACGTGCTGATGTTGGCCCAATGGAATATTCATGTATGTACCAAATATAGCCTTATTCTTTGTATTATCGGACATTATTATCTAGTAATATTATTGGATAGCATGGGTATAGAGATGTGGTACTAAATAGGAAATGGTGAACATGCATTGAGTATTCCAATTTTAACAAAGCACTCCAATTTTAACAAAGCATGCCCAAAGGACTTCTTCCCTTTACTGTGAATAGAACAGTTAGTGGATGGAATAGTCGGATATGAACTATTAGCCTTTATGGATGTGTACTCCGGCTATAATCAAACTGTGACATCCCTAATCAAGAGCATATGAGCTTTATTATGGATTTAGGACTATATAGCTATCGAGTGATATCAATCGTTATGACGAATGATAGAGGTACTTATCAGCTTTTGGTTAATAAGATGTTTAAAGAATAGATTAAATGAACAATTGAGGTCTATGTGGACGATATGCTTGTAAAGTTATAGAAAACTACTAAACATATTGGTGATATTTCGAAATGTTTGATGTGCTTTGGAGCTATAGAATGTGATTGAACCATCTTAACTGTTCCTTTGAAGTCACACCAGGAAATTTTTAGGATTCATCGTGAACTTTATGGACATTGAAGCTAAACCGGATCATATTGAAGCGTTGAAGTAGGTTACAGCACCACGAACAAGGATGGAAATATAGAGCCTGCACTACTTTAAGTCGATTTGTCATGAAGGCAAGCTATAAGTAATTCATCCTTTAATGCCCTTAAGAAGGAAAAAGGGAAGTTTAACCGAAGCGAATGTGAAGCTGCTTTTCAAAATCTACTTTTAAGGAAACCATCGATATTGTCAAAGCTTTTAGAAGGAAAAGATATTTATATTTACTTAGGAGTATTGGCTCATGCATCGATTACAACATTGTTGCGTGAGGAGGGTAAGATTCAATGGCCAAACTATTATATCTGCAACTGATTCACTGGAACGGAGAAACAATATCTGAAATTATAGAAGCTAGCATATTGCTTGTTGATAGCATCAAGAAAGTTGAGACCTTGCATTCAGGCTTATCCGATAAGGGTGTTAATGGACCAACCCCTAAGGGAAGTATTGTATCACCTTGAGACTTCGTACGATTATAGAAGTGGAACATCGAGATGAGTCAATACGAGATAACTTATCATTTTAGGATGGAAATTCGAGGATAGGCATTGGCGGATTTCATTTCCAAATCCACCACCCATGATGATGAGATGGAAAAAGAAATAGTCAAACTTTCTCAATGGAAATTGTACGTTGATGAAGCATCTAATGATCATGATTCCGGGGCTAGAGTAGCTTTACAAACCCGGAAGGTCAGAGGATCTGCTATGCATTGAAGCTCTAGTTTCACATGGCGAATAATGAAGCAGAATACAAAGCATTGCTTGCGGGACTCAAAATAGCTAAAGAGTTAGAAGTGCAGACCTTGCGTGTATATAGTGACTCCCAACTGGTGGATTGCCAAGTTAAGAAAGCATTTCATCCCTAGGGTGCATGATTTACCCCTTATCTATCAAAGATGTTAAAGCTATTGGATGATATTAAGCACTACATGATAACGCACGTTCCTAGAGAAGAGAATACGAATGTTAATTCATTAGCCAAACGATCAAGCTATAATGATTCATAGCCACTAAGAATTATGCTAGTAGAGGTTTTGCAATCTATAATTATCAATGAAACAGATAATGATTGCATTATGGAGATTGAGGAAAAGGAGTTGTGGAAGACTCTGATTAAGGACTATTTTCTGATAGGAACTCTCTCGAGAAGCTGAAACAAAAATGGAATCCCTAGTGTAAGGTACTTTGTTACATTATGCAAGAAGAGGTGTTGTAGAGGAGTGGATTTTCTACCCCTTACTAAGGTGTGTCGACAAGGAAGAAGCTAAGAATATTCTAGCAAATATTCATGGAGGAAGTCATGGTGATCAAACCATGGGGCTGACTTTAACAAAGAAGATTCCTCACTATAGATATTTCTATCCAACAATCAATTGGTATTTATTTGAATATTTACGGAAATGTGATAAGTACTAAAGGTTTGAATAGATTCCAAGAGCCCCATACAATGATTTTATGCAAATGGTAGCCCACGACCATTTGTGATTTGGGGAATCGACATTATCGAAGTGCTACTAATGTCTTATGAAGGAGCAAAATATGTAATCAATATTGTGGACTACTTCACAAAATGGATTTAGGAGAAGCCCCACACTACGATTACTTTGGTGAAAGTGATCAAATTTGTTGGAAAGAACATATTTTGCAAGCTTGGAGTAACACAGAAGATCAAATGAATAATGAAATCGATTTGAAATTGCAGATTCTATGAATTTTTTGCTCGATGTATAATTAGAAGAGCTTTTTGGAGACAGTACATCCATTGTAACAACCCTGTATTTTCTGATTATTGTAATTGTATATTTTAATTATTTTAATTTAAATTCCTAATTTAAAAAAAAACTTTATTTTATTTATTAAAATGAATATATTTTGTTAATTTAAATACAAATGTTGATTTTGATGTGGATTTGAATTTCAATCATGCATAAATTGAATATTTCCAGAAAAGTGAATTTTGGTCAATCTGGTCAAACTTTGACTTTTAAATTTAAATTTTAAAAGTATTAAAATTTTAATTTTACCTTTTGTTATGAAAGTAAATAAAATTTCAAGAACAATGCTTTTCGTTTCGTTGAAATCCGAATAATACTGTGAAAGTTATGCTTTTACAAAATTGGGTGTAAATTGTTTTATTTAACAATATTGTTTATTTTAAATTATATAGAAATTTTTTATTTGTCATATCTTATTATAAATTGTATTATATGTTATGTTACATATATTATTACCATTTAAATATTTTTAAAGTGATGTTTGAAATTTTCCAAAGCTTATTGAATTTATTTTCTATTTTTAAAGCCTAGTTTCTATTTTCTTTGCTATTTTCCTCATTTAAATTATATTTAAATTAAAATTTATATATTTATTTGTGAATGCATTTTAGTTTATGTTATTATCTTTGTTATAAATATTTTTACAAGTACATAAAGATTTTCCAAAGTTCATTACATTTATTTTTCATATTTTCAAGACTAGTTTGCAATTTTTGCTGTTTTATTAATTAAATTATATGTAATTAATATTTATTTATTTTGTTTACTTGTTTAATTTATTTCTGAGTTTATTTTATCTTTATTTATCAGTATTTTAAATGTATTTAAAATTACAAAAAGAATTAGAGAAATATGAAAAGTTTAAAACCTTTCATTTACCTTTGACTTTTCACCTCCCTGCCTTTTCAATTTCATCATATGCATTCAATTGGGGCTGTTCCTTATACCATCTTCGGCCATATTTTTTTTTCTTCATTTTTCACGAAATTTCTTCCTCCTCATCTCTGAAAATTTTAGCCTCCATCATCTCCAAGAGTTTGGTAAAATTCTTTTTCTTTTCCATTGTTTTTCTACTTGTTTATGTTGTTTTCACTTGCTTTCTCACCCTTGTAGCTCAGCCCCTTGCTCCTCCTTCACCATGGCTGCCACCACCACCACCTGAGCCAGCCTCCACCACCTCCTCTACAGCCCCAAGCCACTGGCCATGCACCCATGTGACCAAATCCAACAATATCTACACAAACTTCACCTATATGCACCATAGCCAATCACCTATGCCTTCATCACTTTCAACCACCCGTTGGCCGCCACCTACTCCACCTCCACCATCCATGGATGACCTGGAACCCGCTGCCACACCATCCTATAGCCCACTACAGTGATGGCCGCACCATGCTAGCTTGTGGCCGAACCCATATGTTGCATAGGATCCATGGTAGTTGCATTGTAGTGTTAGTTCCATGCACCTATCTCTCTACCATACTTTGCTCCATCATTTTCCCATGCTAGGCCGACCTTTAGGAACCCAGACCAGATCCAAACCATGCCTTTAGCCGTGCCATTTCAGATCTGGAGCTGAAGCATAGGTGGTAGAAAGCAAGTGCAAACACTTTTGATTTTTTTATGCATCCAATTCTATCATTGTTTAATGGTATTTTGTGTTGAAACTTATGTGTTGTTATACTTGTTTTGTTGAATGTATCTAAGGGAAGTGATACTTTGGCTCTCCCACTCATCTTTGTGTCGTGTTATTGTTCTTGTTGGGATCTCATTCGTGCATTCGTTTTGTGTCTCCAGCTCAAACAAGTGAGTTATCCTCACCAGACAATATGTACATATATAACTAGTAAATTGACCCCTTTTGAATCTGTAAAATGCATTAACATGTTACATATGCTATATTATGATTATATGATGTTCACCCATGCTTAAACACCTATTATAACATCTGTTACTGTTATATTATGTTGTTCTATTATTTTTATCAGTTTATCACACTGCAAGTTCTCTTTAGATTAGAATCACTATGGGTTGAAATGATACATACCCGAACGGACTTTAGAATAGGGGAAAATCGTTATGGGCTGAAATGATAGGCCTGGGCGATTTTCATTTTATTTCATTTACTTGGGACTGCGGGTTTGAAATGATAAAACCCGGATTTTCTTTGTAAATTACGGGTTGAAATGATACATTACCCGTATCACTTTACCTAGGCTAGAAAATTATATACAGACCCGTAGTCAAAATATATTTTTCTAAAATTTTTAACAATATGTTTGAAATGTAAATATTATAATATTTTGATTTAAAACATAATTAAAAATGATTTTTGTAAAGTATTATTGATTTTTTTGGAAATTTATAGGTTAAATAAATTATGGAAAAATTAGAAAATTTAAATGTAAGTTATTTTGGAAATTTTGATTTAATTATAATTGGAAATTAAATTAAATATGAAATTATGATAAATTTATGATAATTTGAATTTAAAATGAATTTAAAATGATTTTATAATATATTAATGATTTTTGAGTAAAGTTAAAAAATGAAAGGGATGATTATTTAAGTTGAAATTTTGAAATATAACCAAATGGGAATTTGTGAATTTGGCTTAAAAGTGAATTTTAAGTTAAGTGAATAAAATTGAAATTAAGTTATATTTTGAAATTTAAACTTAAGTGTTAAGTTGAAATTTAATTTAATGAATTTAAATTTGAATGTTGAAATTTAATAAGTGAATTATTATTAAATCTTGATTTTTGAATGGAAATTTAACTTTATAAAATCATGAACTTAAGGAAAATTAAATGTTGTTTATAAATGTGAAAATGTATGATTTTATAAGTTAAAAATGTTTTAAATAAAAATAAAATTGGTTGTGAAATTATATTGAATATAAGAAGTTAATTAACTGCATTTTTGAAATGCTATTAATTGCAATTTAAATGATATTACAGCATTTGGAAATGATGTAGTTGATGATAATGAACTAAAAAGCTAAATTGAATTAAAGGCTATTATAGAAATATTTCTAAGTGTTATAATTGTTGAATTTAACTAAGTTTATTTGAAATATTAAGTAAACCCTATTACAACATTTTTAAAAATGCTGTCTTTTGTTAAATTGAACTGTTTTGAATGTAACTTTCCGTAGCGTTATCTAAATGCTGCGAAAAGTGAATTTTCACTGTTTTGATAAACTTAAGTGAATAAATGAACTTTGGAAGTTGAAATTTTTGGAAATTTAATAATTTAATTATTAAATATGATAACTTCATTTTAATGATTTAAAATGATTTTTGAAATATAAACTGTTTGGAAATGTAAATTGAAATGGTATTTTAAATTGAATAAAATGAATAATGATTTGAAATGAATGTGGTTTTGAAAAGATATGATATTTTGGTTTATTAAAATGATTTGAAATGAAGTTTTGGAAAGATATGATATTTTTGATATATTAAAATTATTGAAATGACTTGAAATGGATATGATATTTTTGATATATTAAAATGATTGAAATGAGGTTTTGAAATGATATGATATTTTGATACATTAAAATGATTTGGAATGTGGTTTTGAAATGATATGATATTTTTGATATATTAAAATGATTGAAATGACTTGAAATGGATATGATATTTTTGATATATTAAAATGATTGAAATGAGGTTTTGAAATGGATATGATATTTTTGATATATTAAAATGATTGAAATGACTTGAAATGGATATGATATTTTTGATATACTAAAATGATTGAAATGAGGTTTGGAAATGATATGATATTTTGATATATTAAAATGATTTGAAATGTGGTTTTGAAATGATATGATATTTTGATATATTAAAATGATTTGAAATGTGGTTTTGAAAAGATATGATATTTTGATATATTAAAATGATATGACAAGAATTTCTGGAAAGATATGATGTTTTAAAATGGTTTGGAATTAATTTAATCTTTATTTTGATAAAGATTTGGATTTGAAATGATATCCTATTTTGAAGTATAAACATTATTTTAAAAGTTATAACTACGGGTTATAATAACGATTGGTTGGCAAAGAGACCGGGATCGGATATCTGGCATACTCTCTGTCGATACCGAAAACCACTTTGACAACCGTGTACGCGGTGGAGATTCTAGAATGAAGTAGGATGGTGGCGACGTTCTTGAGGTATACTACGTGGACCCAACTCCCGTGAGTTGGCATAAGGTGGCTAAAATAGGAGCGATCTCGGGCCAAGTGAGTTCATTCCTCCGATCGGACACATTCCTTCGATACTATACTCTTACTTGTGATTGATTAGATGGTCATCCTCCGATTTTGATTGGGAGTGTGTTCCGAGGTGGGCGTATGTGGCTGCTGCGTTACCACCAGCCCGTGTGCGTAATTGGTATATCTACCCTGGCATTGCCTTGTGTGCCGTGTCACCTACCATACCGAGCCTTTACTACGAGTTTGTTTTTCTCCCGTAGCCCGTGTGGTATCCTCTGACAGTCACCCGGAGTGGAGATGGCATGATATTGGATGGACTACTGGGACTATTATGTGTGAAGGGTGATATGGGTAGCCCGAAACGCTATTTAAAAGTAAGTTTATTTTACTGTAGACATTATTATAATAGCGAAATATTACTACATAGTAAATAGTTTAACGGATCCTTAAAGGATGGGCGGTCTCAGGCATCCTTTAAGTTACTTGTACCTTATTACAGTTCATTTGAGTTGGTTTACATTATATAAGTATATATTGTCCTGACTCGAGTGTTTGTATTTTTATTTACGCTCAGGTCAGCCTGAGTTATTCACAGATTTGGATTCCACCTTCTGGAGATTGGAATCGCTGGAGATTATCTGCTTATCTAGTTTTATCTATTCCAGTTCTGTTGTTCTATTCAGCTTGTACTTGGTTATCATCTTAAGAGTTCTGTTGTACTTTATTTAGTCTGTTGTATTTTATTTAACTCTGATATATTTATATAGTGGCTTCATGAACTACTATTTCTTTTACTTCCGCTGCATTATTAAATACTCTGTGTCTGTGATCTATGATTTTATTTACTGTATATTCTGAGATTTTCCAAATTTTATTTACAATGCGTTATTTTGAGTAATTCAAGTCCGACATGTGCGGATGCGAATGGTTGAAAATATCGGGTTGTTACAGTTGGTATCAGAGCTTTGGTAGCTCTAGGCAAAACTCAGTATATAGGGCAAATGTATTTACAGAATCACTTTCATTCGAGTTTAAACCTCTTCCTTTTTGACTCGATTCCTTTGAATTTTGGAACATTCCCTGTGGTTCCAAAATCCATTCATGTCCCTCACTATTTATCTTCTTTTGTTTCTGGAGTATCCCATAACTCCACTTAAAAAGATCTTCATAATGAGTCGGCGGTCTCGCCAACCTCAAATTTATTTGTAAAAGGGGAAAACCCCTTTACAACAACATCGATTCACCAGAGATTCTATATCCTCAGTTTAGATGCTAGTATCTCTTATAATTTCGAACTCTACATCTTGAGATCGAATGTCGATTTACCCAAGAAATCCACATCGATCTTATTCTTTAAGTCACGGTTGACCCGGTTAAGGTTGCCCGCGATTTATATAAACTCATCCATCTCCCTATTCTGTTATTTAATCATCTCATCTTTGTTTCCAACTTATCTTCAAATTATTCTTGAAGTGTATTTGTAAACTAATATTTAAAATGTTTTATATATTGTGTTGTTTGAGTTGTTGATGTTGATTTGGGTTTCTAATCGATTCGTTTGATCAACGCTATCGATAAGATTTCCAAAACACTTGAACAGAACAATCTGACACAATATGTTTTTAAAATTTAGTAATGAAATAAATTTTGTGAAATAAATTTTGTAACTATATTATAAATCTTTATCTGGATTTTTATTTGAATTGGTTGTTAAGAAATAATATTTGATTTATATATCATTTTCTATTGTTTCATATATCTAATTGAACTATAAAACATGGTTATAAATTTATTTGGAAATTTAAAATGAATGTAAAACAAGAATTTGAGAATTTAATTTCCGATGGATTTCAAACTTGGTGTTTAAAGTTTTAAAGGATATATTATTTAAAGTATTTTGGAATAGAAATTTGTTTCCAAAGAATTTTAAAGTTTAAAACTAGTGCTCTTCTCTTTGTCGCTGGAAAATAACTTCGGTGATGACTACAGCATCACCGACATTCATTTTCGAGTTTCGAAGTAAAGTGACCATTCTGTAGTCTTGCTACAGTTTTGATTTGGGAAAATTTTGTTGATTTTAATTTCTAAAATAAGACTGGATTTATAACACATGCTGATATATGATTTGAATTTGAATGGATATATATATATATAGTGTATATGAGCATTTATTTATCTCTAAATAGTTTGGAATTTATCGAAAATTTAATTCCTAAATTTTATCTTCAAGGATAATTTCTAAGTATAATTTCGAGATTTGGATAAATATTCAAGCTTGAAATAATTGAATTAGAAAGTTTTATTTGTATAATACACAATTTCATTCCAATATAACTTACCTTAATTTTCAGAAGTTGAATATGTAATTGGATAATATACAATATAAAAAAAAGGATTTTATAAATAAAATTTGAGTGGTTATTATAAATGTTATATACTTAAATTTTTGTTATAAAAGGATTAACAGAGGTAAATAAAGAAAAAGTGTAATCGAATAATTTACAATATAAAATGATGATAAAGGAACTAAGAATAAATTTAAGGCAGCTACAATGAGTGTAAATATATTTAACATAGGTGATAAAATATATTGAGAGGAATAAATTTAATTTTAATTAGTAGTGAAGAAGAATTAAATTTTATTTGGTACATTTTGAGTATAATAAAAGATTTTTCAAATACATGATTTTAGGGATTTGTTAATTTAAGATAATTGGATGATAAGATAATGAAATTAGAGATGCTTAAGATTTATTTGACTTATGTAAAATTAATTTTCTGTTTAAGTTGAAATTTTATGGTTTCAAATTTATTATTTTGTTTTGTTTTTCAAACTATTTTTTGGTTGTCCTAATTTCCCTTATCTTGCTACAGAATGGGAGGCTATTGCATATACCAGTCTGTTTAGAAATCTTTCTATAATCTTTAAAAATCTTTGGTACTCATCTTTGAATCTAAGGACTGCTTGCCATCCACAGACCGTCGGTCAAACGGGAAGGGTGAATCAGATTCTCAAAGATTTTTTTTCCATGCTTGTGTTCTTGAATTCTGAAAGATCTTGGAAAGGTCATCTCCACATTGTTAAACTTACCTATAGCAACAGTTATTAGGTATGATTTTAATCTTCTTGTCATCTTGTCTTAATACTATCTCATTCTATCTTTTTCTGTGCTTTTCCTTACCTTATTCCTTTTCGGGGACGAAAAGTTTTGAGTGGGGGAGAGTGTAACAACCCTGTATTTTCTGATTATTGGTATTGTATATTTTAATTATTTTAATTTAAATTCCTAATTTAAAAAAAACTTTATTTTATTTATTAAAATGAATATATTTTGTTAATTGAAATACAAATGTTGATTTTGATGTGGATTTGAATTTCAATCATGCATAAATTGAATATTTCCAGAAAAGTAAATTTTGGTCAATCTGGTCAAACTTTGACTTTTAAATTTAAATTTTAAAAGTTTTAAAATTTTAATTTTACCTTTTGTTATGAATGTAAATAAAATTTCAAGAACAATGCTTTTCGTTTCGTTGAAATCCGAATAATACTGTGAAAGTTATGCTTTTACAAAATTGGGTGTAAATTGTTTTACTTAACAATATTGTTTATTTTAAATTATATAGAAATTTTTTATTTGTCATATCTTATTATAAATTGTATTATATGTTATGTTACATATATTTTTACCATTTAAATATTTTTAAAGTGATGATTGAAATTTTCCAAAGCTTATTGAATTTATTTTCTATTTTTAAAGCCTAGTTTCTATTTTCTTTGCTATTTTCCTCATTTAAATTATATTTAAATTAAAATTTATATATTTATTTGTGAATGCATTTTAGTTTATGTTATTATCTTTGTTATAAATATTTTTACAAGTACATAAAGATTTTCCAAAGTTCATTACATTTATTTTTCATATTTTCAAGACTAGTTTGCAATTTTTGCTGTTTTATTAATTAAATTATATGTAATTAATATTTATTTATTTTGTTTACTTGTTTAATTTATTTCTGAGTTTATTTTATATTTATTTATCAGTATTTTAAATGTATTTAAAATTACAAAAAGAATTAGAGAAATATGAAAAGTTTAAAACCTTTCATTTACCTTTGACTTTTCACCTCCCTGCCTTTTCAATTTCATCATATGCATTCAATTGGGGCTGTTCCTTATACCATCTTCAGCCGTATTTTTTTTTCTTCATTTTTCACGAAATTTCTTCCTCCTCATCTCTGAAAATTTTAGCCTCCATCATCTCCAAGAGTTTGGTAAAATTCTTTTTCTTTTCCATTGTTTTTCTACTTGTTTATGTTGTTTTCACTTGCTTTCTCACCCTTGTAGCTCAGCCCCTTGCTCCTCCTTCACCATGGCTGCCACCACCACCACCTGAGCCAGCCTCCACCACCACCTGAGCCAGCCTCCACCACCTCCTCTACAGCCCCAAGCCACTGGCCATGCACCCATGTGACCAAATCCAACAATATCTACACAAACTTCAACTATATGCACCATAGCCAATCACCTATGCCTTCATCACTTTCAACCACCCGTTGGCCGCCACCTACTCCACCTCCACCATCCATGGATGACCTGGAACCCGCTACCACACCATCCTACAGCCCACTACAGTGATGGCCGCACCATGCTAGCTTGTGGCCGAACCCATATGTTGCATAGGATCCATGGTAGTTGCATTGTAGTGTTAGTTCCATGCACCTATCTCTCTACCATACTTTGCTCCATCATTTTCCCATGCTAGGCCGACCTTTAGGAACCCAGACCAGATCCAAACCATGCCTTTAGCCGTGCCATTTCAGATCTGGAGCTGAAGCATAGGTGGTAGAAAGCAAGTGCAAACACTTTGGATTTGTTTATGCATCCAATTCTATCATTGTTTAATGGTATTTTGTGTTGAAACTTATGTGTTGTTATACTTGTTTTGTTGAATGTATCTAAGGGAAGTGATACTTTGGCTCTCTCACTCATCTTTGTGTCGTGTTATCGTTCTTGTTGGGATCTCATTCGTGCATTCGTTGTTGTGTCTCCAGCTCAAACAAGTGAGTTATCCTCACCAGACAATATGTACATATATAACTAGTAAATTGACCCCTTTTGAATCTGTAAAATGCATTAACATGTTACATATGCTATATTATGATTATATGATGTTCACCCATGCTTAAGCACCTATTATAACATCTGTTACTGTTATGTTATGTTGTTCAGTTATTTTTATCAGTTTATCACACTGCAGTTCCCTTTAGATTAGAATCACTATGGGTTGAAATGATACATACCCGAACGGACTTTAGAATAGGGGAAAATTGTTATGGGCTGAAATGATAGGCCTGAGCGATTTTTATTTTATTTCATTTACTTGGGACTGCGGGTTTGAAATGATAAAACCCGGATTTTCTTTGTAAATTACGGGTTGAAATGATACATTACCCGTATCACTTTACCTAGGCTAGAAAATTATATACAGACCCGTAGTTAAAATATATTTTTCTAAAATTTTTAAAAATATGTTTGAAATGTAAATATTATAATATTTTGATTTAAAACATAATTAAAAATGATTTTTGTAAAATATTATTGATTTTTTTGGAAATTTATAGGTTAAATAAATTATGGAAAAGTTAGAAAATTTAAATGTAAGTTATTTTGGAAATTTTGATTTAATTATAATTGGAAATTAAATTAAATATGAAATTATGATAAATTTATGATAATTTGAATTTAAAATGAATTTAAAATGATTTTTATATATTAATGATTTTTGAGTAAAGTTAAAAAATGAAAGGGATGATTATTTAAGTTGAAATTTTGAAATATAACCAAATGGGAATTTGTGAATTTGGCTTAAAAGTGAATTTTAAGTTAAGTGAATAAAATTGAAATTAAGTTATATTTTGAAATTTAAACTTAAGTGTTAAGTTGAAATTTAACTTAATGAATTTAAATTTGAATGTTGAAATTTATGAAGTGAATTATTATTAAATCTTGATTTTTGAATGGAAATTTAACTTTATAAAATCATGAACTTAAGGAAAATTAAATGTTGTTTATAAATGTGAAAATGTATGATTTTATAAGTTAAAAATGTTTTAAATAAAAATATAATTGGTTGTGAAATTATATTGAATATTTGAAGTTAATTAACTGCATTTTTGAAATGCTATTAATTGCAATTTGAATGATATTACAGCATTTGTAAATGATGTAGTTGATGATAATGAACTAAAAAGCTAAATTGAATTAAAGACTATTATAGCAATCTTTTTAAGTGCTATAATTGTTGAATTTAACTAAGTTTATTTGAAATATTAAGTAAACCCTATTACAACATTTTTAAAAATGTTGTCTTTTGTTAAATTGAACTGTTTTGAATGTAACTTTCCGTAGCGTTTTCTAAATGCTGCGAAAAGTGAATTTTCACTGTTTTGATAAACTTAAGTGAATAAATGAACTTTGGAAGTTGAAATTTTTGGAAATTTAATAATTTAATTATTAAATATAATAACTTCATTTTAATGATTTAAAATGATTTTTGAAATATAAACTGTTTGGAAATGTAAATTGAAATGGTATTTTAAATTGAATAAAATGAATAATGATTTGAAATGAATGTGGTTTTGAAAAGATATGATATTTTGGTTTATTAAAATGATTTGAAATGAAGTTTTGGAAAGATATGATATTTTTGATATATTAAAATGATTGAAATGACTTGAAATGGATATGATATTTTTGATATATTAAAATGATTGAAATGGGGTTTTGAAATGATATGATATTTTGATATATTAAAATGATTTGAAATGTGGTTTTGAAATGATATGATATTTTTGATATATTAAAATGATTGAAATGACTTGAAATGAATATGATATTTTTGATATATTAAAATGATTGAAATGAGGTTTTGAAATGGATATGATATTTTTGATATATTAAAATGATTGAAATGACTTGAAATGGATATGATATTTTTGATATATTAAAATGATTGAAATGAGGTTTTGAAATGATATGATATTTTGATATATTAAAATGATTTGAAATGTGGTTTTGAAATGATATGATATTTTGATATATTAAAATGATTTGACAAGAATTTATGGAAAGATATAATGTTTTAAAATGGTTTGAAATTAATTTAATCATTATTTTGATAAAGATTTGGATTTGAAATGATATCCTCTTTTGAAGTATAAACATTATTTTAAAAGTTATAACTACGGGTTATAATAACGATTGGTTGGCAAAAAGACCGGGATCGGATATCTAGCATACTCTCTGTCGATACCGAAAACCACTTTGACAACCGTGTACGCGGTGGAGATTCCAGAATGAAGTAGGATGGTGGCGACGTTCTTGAGGTATATTACGTGGACCCAACTCCCGTGAGTTGGCATAAGGTGGATAAAACAGGAGCGATCTCGGGCCAAGTGAGGTCATTCCTCCGATCGGACACATTCCTTCGATACTATACTCTTACTTGTGATTGATTAGATGGCCATCCTTCGATTTTGATTGGGAGTGTGTTCCGAGGTGGGCGTATGTGGCTGCTGCGTTACCACCAGCCCGTGTGTGTAATTGGTATATCTACCCTGGCATTGCCTTGTGTGCCGTGTCACCTACCATACCGAGCCTTTACTATGAGTTTGTTTTTCTCCCGTAGCCCGTGTGGTATCCTCTGACAGTCACCCGGAGTGGAGATGGCATGATATTGGATGGACTACTGGGACTATTATGTGTGAAGGGTGATATGGGTAGCCCGGAACGCTATTTAAAAGTAAGTTTATTTTACTGTAGACATTATTATAATAGCGAAATATTACTACATAGTAAATAGTTTAACGGATCCTTAAAGGATGGGCGGTCTCAGGCATCCTTTAAGTTACTTGTACCTTATTACAGTTCATTTGAGTTGGTTTACATTATATAAGTATATATTGTCCTGACTCGAGTGTTTGTATTTTTATTTACGCTCGGGTCAGCCTGAGTTATTCACAGATTTGGATTCCACTTTCTGGAGATTGGAATCGCTGGAGATTATCTGCTTATCTAGTTTTATCTATTCCAGTTCTGTTGTTCTATTCAGCTTGTACTTGGTTATCATCTTAAGAGTTCTGTTGTACTTTATTTAGTCTGTTGTATTTTATTTAACTCTGATATATTTATATAGTGGCTTCATGAACTACTATTTCTTTTACTTCCGCTGCATTATTAAATACTCTGTGTCTGTGATCTGTGATTTTATTTACTGTATATTCTGAGATTTGCCAAATTTTATTTACAATGCGGTATTTTGAGTAATTCAAGTCCGACATGTGCGGATGCGAATGGTTGAAAATATCGGGTTGTTACATCCATAGACAAACAGACAAGTGAGACAATGAATAAATCATCACATCCCTTATAAAGAAGTGACTGAAGCATACTAAAGGCAACTTGGTGGCTGAGTTACCATGGGTTATTGTAACGACCCACCATTTTCGACCCTCAAATTTTATATTAATACATTCACAATATTCACGTCCAAGCATCCAAGTGCTAAAAAGATGGATTGTTGGACGAAAAAGAAAGAAAAGACGGAACAAATCTCACATCATGAAGGGTAATATATAATATACAACGGACCTTTACAAAAGAAAACTGTAATATACATACATTAATCAGATTAAACTACAATCATCAGCTTGGACAGTTATAAAATTTTGTCCTCACAATTGTCGATAAATACAAACAAAAAATGCAGTGGAAAATAAAATATAAATGAATACATCTTAGAAGTATCCAACTGGTCTTTTAAAGTTCCAAAGTATCCAAATTAAATCTGAAAACATGCTCAGTCTGACCCGACCATTATAAAAAAAAATAACCGGATCGGTCTGGTAAATCAACATGAGAAACACACCTCAAATGGATTTTAACGTTATAAAATCTTTCAAAATAAAGGTATCTCGTAAGACCACGATGCACATAAACACAGATGGGTTTTTATCTTACGATGACCAAATCATTTATAGGAAATCTTCTGATATTATAATAATGCTTGAGGTTTAAAATAATTATTGAATCTCAGCCAAAATTATTGCATCAATTAAATTCCATAATAGGTATATGATAAGTCTGAAGGCATTTATTTGAGAATGGATTCCAATATGACGAGGTAAGGGTCTACCTTTCGTATAGTACATCTCTAGATAAAATGTATCAAATCTACCTTAATTTGCACCTCTGCTACTCAAGATCGACCTACTCCTTCCTAGATAGTATTAAATATGAACACACTCCCCGCTCCCCGGTGGTCCTTAACAAACCTTTCTATGGCAACAAACATACATACCATAAATAAATGTCGATGTAGATACAAGTGATGATCATACACTAATAGGAGCGACCCACATAGCCCTACGATACATCCCTGCTTTAGACATTACTAGTTGTAAGGTCTGAGGCTACACTTTACCTTTTAGCAAATCCAATATGGAATGCTGACACTGCCCTCCAGGTGACAATGCAATGCCAACATTCATCCATACAAGTTTGTGCTGGGATTAAACAAAGCCTAAGAACTACTTCTTCTACATCCTTTTTGAAATTACCTTTAGGATTAGTAGCAAGTAGCCCTTGCACTTCAAAGAACTACGTCTTCGATTCCATTCGAACACTTATACCGATTCGAAGTGGTTTTTGGACAATGCATTTGATCCTAGTCTTTCCTAAAAGACGACGATAGTTTTAAAAACTGGCCAACATTTGATAGTTGGTTATTTAACTATCAAATAAACACACCATTCAACCAGATATTTAATTCCCTAAGGAAAATAACACTGGTTAAGCACATAAGTAACCGTAGATTAAACCCTCCATTAATTCAAACTACTTTGTGGATTCTCATATCAAAATACTTTTACAAGGATATATTCACAAATCTCCTCTACTCTTTCGATACTCGAAAAATATTGATGTATTATTTCAACTGTATAAGTATACTCACAGACATTTCACTTTCAAAACTTAGGAAAATCTTTCTCATATACTTATATTAACAGTATAATTAATATTTACAAAAACACTACTTTTCAATACTTAGAAAATGTACTCAGATACTTATCTCAACTGTATAACTATATTCATAAGAAAGGTTTAATTTCCAAAATCACGCTAAATTTGGATTAAAGATGTCATTTAAAACATTGATAATAATAAACCCAAACACTTTCCTTTTTGGTGAAATTCAATAGATCATATAGAACTTAGACCAAATATATTTATGTCGCTTCCTGATTTCAACAGTACCATCCCTCGATTAAAAATGCAATCAGACAACTTACAAAATTATCGTTGCCTCGATACACATCATTAATTCTCAGGATAGAGACAAGTTTCCATACCTCAGAATTTGGTATTAAGTATGAAAAGAATATTTTCCATACCACCTTATTAAAATAATCACTAATGGAAATCGTGTCTTACTCTTTTTGTAAATCCCTTTAATAAAGTACCTTTATATAACTTTTATTTACAAACTCCTTTATAAAAAAATTATTTGTAAATTATAAAATTCCCTTTATAAATATATAAATGTAAATCGAAACCTCTTTTTTTAAAATCTCTAAAATATTTAATAAGATCCTTTATAAACATCCTTTATAATATTTATAAATTCTTTTATAAAACTTTTTTTATAAAATATCATTTGTAAAACCCATTTATAAATCCCTAAATTTATTTATAACTCTTTTTTACAAAACTCCAAATTCATTTATGAAACTCCTTTTATAAATTTTTAAATATAATTATAAAACTTCAAATATAAAACCAAACTCCAAATATAATTATAAAACTCATATTCTAAACACAGATCTTTGTTTCCAAAATAAGACCAAATACTTCCATGAAACAATCATTTTCTATATCACCACAATTCCATAAATGGAATTAATTATTCCAATTTTTCAAAATGATATTAATTTCCTTTGTATAGAATATCATTTGTAAAACCATTATTTTATTTATAGAACACTATTAATAAAGAGGGAATTAGTGAGAAGGACAAACTTTAAAAATATTTGGCTGAAGGACAACACGTTTCATTTTTTGGATGAAGGAAAAACTTAAAAGAAAATTAAGCCGAAGGACAATACTAGTTATAACTAGAATTATAATTAGTTTTTACACTATACAAAATGCTAGTTATAACTAGCATTATATTTAGTTTTACACTATACAAAATGCTAACTATAGTTAGCATTGTCATTCAGCCTAATTTTTTTCAAAGTTTGTCCTTCAGTCCAAAAATGAAACTTGTTGTCATTCAGTCTAATTTGTATTCAAAGATTATCAGTGTATCTATTTTCCACATTTATACAACTATCTTTTTCTTATAAAGTAATATTTATAAATCTGTCCTTCTAGACAACATTTTATGTAAACATTTCACAAATATTCTATTTCAAAATATTTCTATTAAACACAAAATCTCATTAAAATAAAAGATAACTCCTTTTTATTTTCTTTTTTAAACAAACATTCATTATTTTAATAACTTTTCTATAAAATAAATACCTTCCAAATAATTAAAAACATCTCCAACTTTAATAAAAGACAAATAAAAAGGTTGAATGAAATAGAGAAGTTTATAAACTATTTTTAAATAAAATATCTTGAAAAATCCAAAAAGGCAGTTTTAAATATCGTATTTTTCAAATTGAAACCATTTCTAAATCAAACAACAATTAATAGAATGTTTCAAAATTATATCAAGGCCAACAGTTACTATAGTACTTACCTAATGCAATTACTACATTTTTCTCAATAAAAAAAAAGTGCAGCTTACAATGTAGTTCAAAAAGGGAATATTTCAATCGGCTGGATCAAGGGCTTCAGTCGACTGAATGTTGAATTAGTTTTTAATTATGCATGAAGTTTCAGTTGGCTGAACTCCTATGCTCAGTCGGCTGAAACTGTTGTTTTTCTGAGGCATAACTTATTTGAAGTTCATTCTTAAAAATTTTAACTAATAAGCTATATATATTTGTTTATTGAGCTTTATTCTCATGTTAAAATAAATGTAATTTTTATATCAATAAACAAGTTACATACTCATATTACAATATTAAATTTATAAACATAAAAAAAATAGATTTTAATTTCTCAAAGTCATAGATTCCTCTAAGATTGGTTCAACTTTGGAGATATCATGTAATGGATGTATAGAAGACCAAACATTTCATTGAGTACTTTGTTCCTAAGAATTCGGAGATACGTGAGGTCGATGAGGAGATGGATTGTGCATACCTTGCTTAGAAGATGTTACATAGAATTTGAAAGTGAATTGTTCAAGGAACTTTAATTGTCTACCATAGTGTTTTTGTTCATAATACATCATGCTGTAAACCAAAAGTCTCATGTTGATAGTGATGGATTTCATCGATTTTCTCCTTGGTAGATGGCAAATCCAAGTTTTTCTTAGCTCGTTTCCCATTCGACGTATATCCAGTATGATGATTCAGAGATGGAGTAATATTCGTTGGAATATATGCCGGAGTAGATTTTTTTGATGAATCCATAGTAGGAGTGCTAAAAATGATCGATGATCGGAACTTTCTTGAGACGACATGTTGGAAAAAGAATGTATATTTATTCTTAAAGTTTATATATGAATTTAAGAAAATTCTGATCATGTATATATATTGTGTTGATTACATATTTAAAGTTTTAATTTTATGGTTAAATTTTTTTAGAAAACTTCATCCAAAAGTTAATGTAAGGTTAAGAAATATAAAAAGATTATAACTGCATATAGAATAAAAGTAATGTAAGGTCTTAACTCAAGTAACACAATAGAACATTGAAAAAACATGTGACTTCCTATCATGAGTGCAGAGTTCGAGTGCCATCATCTCCAATTTTTATTCAATTAAATTTTTGTTTACTTAAAAAAATACATTTTAATATTATAGACCAGGTAATGACATAATTCCAAGTTCACATTTTAATTTAAGAAAATATTTTCATTTATAGATTTAGTAAACATATCTGCGACTTGATTTTCTGATGATACAAATTCAAGAGAAATACTACCTTTTTCTATGTCATCACGAAGAAAATGATGTCGAATACCAATATGTTTAGTTCTGGGGTGGTTTATAGGATTTTTCAATAAATTTATAGCACTTGTACTATCACAATAAATTGTTGATTTAGATAGATTTGTACTAAAATCTTGAAGTGTTTGCTATATGTATATTACTTGAGTACATGCCAAAGCAGCAAAAATATATCCTGCTTCACACATCGAAAGTGAAACACAATTTTATTTCTTACTAAACCAAGATACTAAAGAGTTTCCAATGAAATGACAAGTACCACTTGTACTCTTTCGATCTGTTTAACATCCTCCAAAGTAAGCATCACTATATGATACTAACTCAAAAGGACATTCTTTTGGGTAAAAGAGACTATAGTCTTTAGTCTTGCTTAAGTAATGCAAAATTCGTTTCACTGCCCGCAAACGTGATTCTTTGGGATTTGCTTGAAATCGTGCACACAAGCATACACTCATCATTATATCTAGACGACTAGCAGTTAAATAAAGTAAGGATACAATCATACTTCGATATAGGTTTTGGTCAACATTTTTTCTATTTTCATCTCAATCGAGATGTACCACAGTGCTCATAAGAGTTGGTTTAGCAGAAGTGTTTTCCATACCAAAACGTTTTTTAGGATTATTACAATATTTTTCTTGATTAATAAAAATTCCATTATTTAATTGTTTAATTTGTAATCCAAGAAAATACAAAAGTTCTCCCATATGAGAGATTTCAAATTCTTTATCATGATATTCAAAAATTCTTGACATAAATTTTCATTCGTGGAACCATTATGATATCATCTACATAAATTTGTATTATTAAAATATCATTTTTATCTTGTTTTATAAACAAAGTTTGATATACTTTTCCAATTTAAAACTGGAATTTATAAGAGAACTTTTAGGATGATCATACTAAGCACAAGGTGCTTGTTTTAAACCGTATAAAGCTTTCTTTAATTTAAAAATATGGTCGGGAAATTTTTCACATGCAAATAGAGGTGGTTGTCCTACATACACATTTTCTTTTATAAAACCGTTTAAAAAGGCACTTTTTACATCCATTTGATATAGCTTTAAATTATGAAAACGGGTTAAAGCTAATAAAATACGTATTGCTTCAAGTCGAGCTACAGGAGAAAATGTTTCTTCGTAGTCCATTCCTTCTTCTCGATTGTAACCTTGTACTACTAATCTAGCTTTGTTTCGAATAATATATCCTTGCTCATCGGCTTTATTTTTGTAAATCCACTTAGTACCGAGACTGTTTGATTACTAGGTCTAGGAATTAAATCCCAAACTTTGTTTAGCTCAAATTGATTCAACTCTTCTTACATAGCTGTAATCCAGTACTCATCAGTTGAGGCTTCTTTAGCATTTTTTGGTTCAATGTTCGATAGGAAAGCTACATGACCCATTTTATTTAATTGATTTCGAGTTCTTACTCTAAAATTTATTTCTCCAATGACATTTTCAATTGGGCGATTTCTTAGAAATCTTGGCGGCGTTCGAATTTCATTTTCGTTTGATAAATTGTTATTTTCAATTTCAACATTTTATTCAATATTTTCCATATCACCTTCTGTGATATTTGATTTAGGAATTATTTCTTCATGTTTATTTTGCTTATTAAATTTTAAATTTTCATTGAATGACACATGAAGTGTTTCTTCAATTATTTTAGTTCTTTTATTATAAATTCTATATGCATGCTTCGTTTCGAATATCCAATGAATATTCCTTTATCGGATTTTGGATTGAATTTACTAAGTTGGTCTTTAGTATTTAATAAAATGCATTTTGTGCCGAAAACTTTAAAATATGATATGTTAGGTTTTCTTCCATTAAAAATTTCATATGGGGTATGTTTTATTAATGGTCTAATGGAGACTCGATTTAAAACATAACAAGCAGTTGCTATAGCTTCTGCCCAAAATTGTTTAGGTATAGTGCTTCATTTAATAAGGTTCTAGCGCATTCTTAAAGTATTCTATTTTTCTTTTCTACAACTTTGTTTTGTTGTCGAGTTCTAGAAAATGAAAATTTGAAAAGAATTCCTTTCTTATTACAATATGTTTCAAAAATATCATTATCGAATTCACTGCCGTGATCGCTTCGGCTGTTTTTAATTTTTATGTTCCTAATATTTTGAATTCTCTTAGCAAAGATTTTAAAATTTTCAAAAGTATCACTTTTATTTTTCATAAATATTATAAAAGTGTATCTTGAGAAATCATCTACAATTACAAAATCATATCTATTATGATTTATGAATTATACTTGAGTTGGTCCAAAAAGATCTAAATGTAATAACTCAAGTGATTGTAATGTAGAAATAATTTCTTTGATTTAAAGAAGATTTAGTTAATTTTCTTAACTAACAAGCATCACAAATACTATTTACTTTAAAATTCATTTTTTGTAAACCTTTTACTAAATTATTTTTAAATAATTTGCTTATTTATTTAAAGTTTACATGATAAAATCTTTTGTGACATAACTTAGGATCATTTTCTTTGGCTGCTAGACGCATATTTGTATTATGGTTATGTTATCCCGCCTTTTGACAAAGCAACATACAGGGGGGTTTAACCCACTCGACCGCATAATGATCGAAGTTGGATTTTCACAGATAACAAACATGATGATAAAGCCAAAACATAACATAGTCTACGAACAAACGGTGCAAGATGTATAAAATATGGTTTCAACAAAGATCGAGTCGCTTCAGGTTGCTTGGAGTCTTCTCCGAGTCTTCTCCATGTTTGCTTCAAGTTTCCAAAAGAGCTTCTTCGTGTCAAAAAAGTGTTCACCTTGGGTCTTTGAGGAACAAGCTACTTCGAGTCATCGCAACAACTGCTTCAAGACACTGAGTGGTTTTCTTCTGGATAAGGGGATGGTTGCTACGGGTCAGGGCCACAGATCGATCAAAGACCATCCACTTCGTATCCATCAACATCATGTTAATCTAGTTCGTATTCATGTGCTTTGGATCCATCACCATCGCACCTTGTATCGATCTATTTACTTCCACACTCACCAGCTTCATATCGATCAACCTCTCATATGTTTCGTATCGATCGGTCAAAAGATCGTGAGGCTATGAATCATGGATCGCTATGAAGCTACAACATGAGCATCAATGCAAAGTGCAAGGGGACCAATCTAAGTTTATTTCCTCCACAGCTGCTTGCTCTCATAACGATCCTTTTTATGTATGTTTCGTATCGATCGGCTGAGCGATCGATATGGATCAATGACCACTCGATCGATACGAAAGCAAGGGCACAGGATCGATGTGAAACCCAACCATTTTCATCGATACGAAGTAGCCCACATTTATCTACTTCATATCGATCATGTTGATGTATATTTCGTACTGATCAGATAGATGATCGATACAAAACTATCACTTTCCATCGATACGAAGGCAATACTAGATGATCGATACAAAGAGTACGCCAGCATTGATACGAAAGGCAAGCTGCATGATGGAGACGAAATGCATGGTTAAACAGAAGAAGCGGTCAATAAACGTGAAAAGTGGATCTCTTCTGGATTCTCGAGCGGCATCATCCGTATGCATTACATGGCAAAGAAGGACGATGAATATAATGCCATGGATCGATACGAACACGGCAGCCAACTGAAAATACAAACTTGCATCGATCATAACTCGAAATGTACAAGTCCAAATGCAACCAAATTTTCGCAGGAGCTTGCGTATAACCTCAAGAATGTCCATAATCAATCCCAACCCAAAAGGAGCAGTTTTTGTTCGATACAAATTTGGGTCGTATCGATCATGTATCAAGTTGAAATGTCAGTGGATCGATCATGTGGGCCCTCCCACGTTAGAGAAGGAGTCTTCCGAGAACTAGATGAGATATTTGTAGCCTATAACTATAAATAGTGACCCTAGACATACAAAAATGGATCTTTTGGCTCTTCTACGCCGTTACTCTATTGAACTTCAATGTAATTCGGATATTATCAATTGTACTCTTTTAACCAACGAGTGATAATCTATAAAACAACAACTCTTCAAAGTGGACGTAGGCTACAACGTCGAACCACTATAAATTGTGTGTTATTACTGCTTTCCCTTTTAATGTTGAGTGTTCTTCACATTTATATTCTCTACATACTTGCTATCAATGATCTGTGATTGTAAACAGGTGCTTTCATTGACATTGGGTGTTTGTGACCAATTTTGGCATAAGCATTTTGGTTCTTTCATTGAGAGGGCTAGCACTCAGGTATTCTACAACTTGGACTTTGGATCTGAAGGCTTAAGCTATGACAAAGCAATCAACGAGGAGACAAAGAGCGGAGAGAAGTCAACATGAAGGAAGCTAGGAAGCATCCTTGGGAGCTAATCGGGCCTCGATCTTCATCACCTGAGATGAGATGAAGATGGAGATGATGATGGAAGCTATGTAGGTGGGAACGCTGAAAAGGCAAGAAGAGATGATGCAGAACCTACGCCAACAGATTGAACAAGCTAGAGTGCAAAATCAAGGAAATGAAACTACAGGAAGCGCTGGAAACAGGGATCAAGAGCATGGATCAACCAGGATTCAGAATGGAGCAGGACCATCAGGAGTAGTCCATGAGCTAGGAGTAGTCCATGAGCTAGGAGTCATGCCCCCAGAGCATATAGATCCAATCCCTGGTAGGATACCAAGCGGAGCTGTGCAACACGGCGTTGATAGAGCAATGAATGCTCATCCAGGAGTGCAGATCCCAGGATTCCCTCGTGAACTCGAGGGGCAGACTGGAGGCAATAGAAAAGGATACCTACTTTATGACAGTGACAGGTTGGTGGAGATGGTCAAACGAGCCATGAAAGGCGGATTAGTGAATAGAGATCTGGAAGATGTTAATAGGAGCCCCTTCGCTCCTGTAATTAGGCAGGCTAGGAATCCACCAAAATTCAAGCTACCAACACTAGAGACATACGATGGAAGAACAGATCCTGTTGTTCATCCGACGAGGTATATGAGACACATGGAGGTACTGGAAGCATCAGAGGAGGTCATGGCCCTGTGTTTCCAATTATATTTAACAGACATAGCAGCACTATGGTTCAGGTAATTGGAGAGCGGCTCCATTGGAACATGGACCGAGTTGACCAAGAAGTTTATGATGCAGTTTAGAATTCACATTTCGAGACCCAAGAATGTGATGAGTTTAACAACGTTGAAGCAAAGAACCGGGGAATATTTGAGGAGTTTTCTGACATGATTCAATGCAGCGGCAGCATCGGTAGATCGACCAAATCCATCCACGGTTTTGATGGCATCTGTATCTGGCATAACTGATGGCACAGAATTCAAGAACTTATTGACAAGGGATCCACCCATGGATCTAAGAGATTTTTGCCATAAAGCATAAAGGTTTTTGAGACAAGTGGATGCAAATGCCGAGAGAGAGAATGTAACAACCCGCATATTTATCAATTGTATATTTAAATATTTTATTTACATATTTCATCGTTCGCCGGATTTTAGTCCGAAAACCTACTTTTTGCAAATAGTCGAATTAGGACTCAAGACCACCCCCATTGAGTTTAAAATGTCGTTTGCGACCTTTTTGAGTATAAGCTTCGATATGTTTGGAGATAGTTGATTTTTGCTACTTTTTCCCGCTTATGACTTTGGTTTGGACTGCACCCTTATTAGCTCAGCCCAATCCCCTTCTCTTCATAACTTCTCCTCTTTAATTAAACACTTCAAGCTAAAGTAACAATGGTGGAAGAGAATGGGAAATAGAAATTCCTAAGCCCTAGCTTGCTTTGCAAATCCAACTTCTAGCTCCAAATTCTAAGTGAACCCATTGGTAAGTATCATCTCCTTCTTCTCCAACTCATTCTCTTAATCAATTTCAGAAATTCCTAAAACCTAATTTTGGGAATGTTCTTCTTTTAAGCTTAGAATCAAGCTTCTTGAGTTGAATTTGAAGAGTGGTTGATTCTCCATTGCTTTCGAGCTTCTTCTTCAATCGTTTGGGTTCAAAGGTGAGATTTTTATCTCACATCTTTGTCTATAATTATCTTCGATTGTTAGGTATGAATTCCTAACACTTATTCATGTGCAATTGATTTTTGGTTTGGATTGATTTCGTGTATATTCCAATTTTTGGTGTTTTCGTCTAATTTATGAAAATCCTATTATGGATATTTGGACATTGATATTTGAGGCGTATCGAAGAGCCGTTTAGGCTGGGTTGTCGTTCGACGTAATTCCTTAGTCATCGCCATTTGCTCGTTCGATCGTTTCCGATATTCATTTGGCCATTTTTGGCCTAGATTCAGGGAATGCCCTGAACCCTTCATTCAGACGTCTGAAACATAATATTCAGACGTCTGAATATTGTTCTGGAAAGATTTCTATTCCCAGATTCAGACGTCTGAATATATGGTTTCAGACGTCTGAATTGGTTCATTTGGAACCAGAAAGGAAATAGGCTAAAAAGTGCCTTCTGAATTCTGTCTTTGGAAAATATTTAGTTTCCAGATTCAAACGTCTGAATCCTTGATTTCAGACGTCTGAATCAGCACTATTTTTCCTATTTGCCTATTTTCTTGAGAATTCCAATTTAAATCGATTCGTGATGATCCTATTTGTTGTTATCATTTATTATGACTTTGATGACTCCCTTTTAGGGATTTTTGAATATCCATTTCGATGGATTCTTTATCGGTTTCTTTGGATTTTATTCACGTCTTCGAATGTGAATTTTACTGATTGATTGTTCTTACAATCTTCTTTGTGATTTGTCACTTTAAAAATATAAAGGTTTTCTATACTAGTAGTAAATATCAAAACTCTTTCTTCAAATGATTTCAACACTATTTTATTACAAAGCTCGTTTTCTCAAACCGACTTCTAATCTATTAATATATACAAACCTTTACCTCACTCGTATGAGAAATCTAATTAAACGACTTAGTAAAACAAGTGGTATGAAACGCTTGCGTTTACTTCGTCGGTTAATTCTTGGACTTGTTCGATTGAATCTCTTGTGACAATTTTCTAGTGGAGATCTACAATTTGTTCGTAAATATTTAAGTTAAGCTAGTGGTTATGGGACATGAAGCTAAGCTCATATATTTACTAGCTTATTATAATTGACACTTCTTGGTGATCATGACGATCATTTTATGTTTTAGACTTGCATTGTGCGATGTCCCTTTTGATTGTGTTTTGGTTCATCGGATGTCACGCTGTACGACGTCGTTGTTCCCTTTGATTGTGTTTTGGTTCATCGGATGTCACGCTGTACGAAGTCGTTGTTCCCTTTGGTTGTGTTTTGGTTCATCGGATGTCACGCTGTACGACGTCGTTGTTCCCTTTGATTGTGTTTTGGTTCATCGGATGTCACGCTATACGACGTCGTTGTTCCCTTTGATTGTGTTTTGGTTCATCGGATGTCACGCTGTACGACGTCGTTGTTCCCTTTGATTGTTATTTGGTTCATCGGATGTCACGCTGTACGACATCGTTGTTCCCTTTGGTTGTGATTTGGTTCATCGGATGTCACGATGTACGACGTCGTTGTTCCCTTTGGTTGTTATTTGGTTCATCGGATGTCACGCTGTACGACGTCGTTGTTCCCTTTGGTTGTGATTTGGTTCATCGGATGTCACGCTGTACGACGTCGTTGTCCCCTTTGATTGTGATTTCTGGATTTCGTGTGTTGAATTCTGGAATTTATGTTTCACCAACTTTTACGATTGGCATGGATATGTATGTCATTTATTGTGGCTTGGTGAATGAAATTAGGAGTATGACATTCCTTTTTATCTTTGAGAAGATCTTTGTGATATTGATTAATCTCTTATTGATTTTTCAATTATTTATTTATCACAGCTTGGTATTGTGATTATTATACGTTTAGTCATATTTCTTATTCTATATCATTTCATCTGATATTTATAGCTAGACTGATCCGTTTATTATTTTCTTATTAAATAATACTCGGGTCAGACCGAGATGTTACAGGTGCTTCTGCTTGACTTCTCATCCAGGATCATTACTCTGACTTTTGGCTAACTACTTAGATTAGTAGTTTATTTTGTTGTATACACTTGAGATATAGACTCATAGATGTATTCTTTTGTCTTGCACTTGTATCTATTCTTTTGTGATGTCGTGGATCTTGTTTGACCTCTACTCTGATGTACACTTTCATGTGTTATATTCATATCTATTTCCGCCTTTGTGATATGAATTTTCTGTGACTGATTTGTGTTATATTTATTTCTATATTTGTTTCCGAAGACCTTTATAGCCACTGTGTAGTAGCTTTGAGTTTGTGTCGGTATGTAGGATTTCCTCTTGAGAAGAAAAGATATATTTTTATCCGGCATATCGGTACTCGCACAAAGCAATTATACAGATGGTCCTTCCTCAACAGCCTTATTCTCCGTGCTAGTCGAAAGCATTACTCCATAGTGTTCTTGGCTAGCGTGGGTATAGAGGTGGGGCGTCACAACATGGTATCGGAGCCAAACTTCGGAACAATGTAGAATAATCTAGCAAGGATCATCGTCCTAAGTCTTTCTTAGGAGTCGTGCTTTAAGATTTTATTCGAGTCTTCGTACCGATTCATCCTATTTTCTCCATGATTCCTTGTTTTATCTATCAAGATTGCTTGATTTTTATTTTGAGAATAACTTTTTCCTCTTCTTTCTTTCTTTCTTAAAGAAGAGAAATGGTTAGACCAGGCCGTCCCAGCGCCGGTCAATCTAGTGCTACTCCTCAGGATGGAGTATTTATGTCTGCCCAGCAACTTCTTGATCTAGTAAAGAACGCTCAAGCAGCCGGACCCATTCCAGAGCCTACTCATCCTAGATCCGGTTTTGCACGCTTGTGCAGAGACTATACCAATTTGGGTGGAAGGCCATTCAAAGGATCCGAGAGTGTTATAGAAATTCAAGCTTGGCTCAAATCATGTGATCGCATCTTTTCTCGCATGAACCTTATTGACCTTCATCGAGTCCAAGTGGCTTCTAGCATGCTCCAAGAAAGAGCATTAGATTGGTATGAGCTCTTAACTTCGAAGATTATCGAAGCGGATCTTACTTGGGAACAGTTCCAGGAAAGATTCGAATTGAAATTTGTGCCGTAGGCTGAAAAAGTAACTTTGGCCCGGCGTTTTATTGACCTTGTTCAAGGTGAATCTTCTATGACAGATTATGTCGCATCTTTCAAGTATCTTTCTAAATACGGGGTTGAGTATATTAATACCCTGATGAAGAAAAATCAAAGATTTGTCTATGGCTTGAATAAGAATCTTAAGAAGCCATTGCTTTTGAAACTTGAGGTTTCATTTGATCAGCTTATTGATATCGCTCTTCGTCTTGAAGAGGCCGATAGAGAAAGCGATATTGAAGTTGTGCATGCCAAACAGAACTTCAACAACAATATAAAGATGCCTATTAAATTCAAAAGCCCCATTCCCAATAAGAAAGGGAGGCAAGAAACCCCGGTAGCAAATGTTCTTACCTCTAGTCGTGGGCAATGCTACAATTGTGGTTCCATGGACCACTATGCAAGGGAGTGTCCGAAACCTCTTTATTGTCGCTATTGCAAAAATTCGGGTCACATATAACTGCATGTCCCATTCTTCAAAGCAGGAGAGAGGGAGAGCTGAATATTGTGCAAGCTCCTGGTAACACTTCTCGTGGTCAAGGTATTTTTCACTCAATCCTTGATGGCATTGTTTTATTTCGTGGTCTTCTTAGTTGAGTTCTTTTTGATATGGGTCCCATCTCACTATTTTATATCAAAAGAACTTGTTGATTCTTTTTCTTTAAAAATATTTTTGGGCTTGATGAGTTCTTTGACAGTTGTGAATCCGGATGGTAGGTCCGCAACACTCAATTTGCTTTTTATTGATGTCGAAATTATTTTATGAGATTTTTCTTTCCGAGCCGATAATTTTACTTAGGCTTCGGAATTGATTTTTTGTAAGGATCGGCTTAATCATTGTGAAGCCCATATCCTATTTTTCGAGTGGACTATTCATCTTCAACATTTTCTATCTATTAAGCAGCTTTCTAATTTTTCTTTGTGATTCCGATTTCACATTTTTGGTGGAATCATTTTATTCTTTAAGCCCTCAAGATGAGAAAAGTGTTATTTCTCTTATCTAAATAATTTGTAAAACTTTTCTAGTATTTTTGAGTTTGTCTTAGGATTATCACCTCAGAAATCTTTTGTGTGGTGTTAAGGTCTTTCTAGTTCGACCTTGTCACCGATTTTCATTTGGTTACGAGTTGCGGGAGTTCGCATTCCATTTACCGCATTTCGCACTCGTTACGATTCTTGTGAATGACTTATTTTGTCATTCAATTTGTCCAGCTTATTTCATCCATTTTATATATCGAGTATTCTATGAATATTTCGGTGAGACCATTCTTGAATTATTGATTTTGGATGAAAATAGAAATTTAAAATTTTGCAGATCTTTTTCATAAGATTTATTTATAAGTACAATTTGATTTGCTCTTAAACAAGCAAAGAATATTCTTAAAGGATTTTAAGGAACATGTTTATCATATAGAAGATGATTTTGTGATTGTATTGCCCGTTGAGTGCTTTAAGAATTCTGGTCGATACGCTTGATCAACGTTATCGATAGGAACTTCCTAAACGCTTTGATGAGACAATCAGACACGATATATATATTGACTTATAAAATGTAAATTTTTGTAGAAATATTATTACATAATGATAAATGTAATTTTGAAAGTTTTAACTTTTCAGGAAAGAAGATTATTTAAAAGAAATTCTTTCTTTTCGATACTCTTGTTCTTGTGATTCCTAAGGGGAACCAAGACTTTATCTTTTGTACCAATGCTTATCGTATTGGTTTGGATGTCGTTCTCTTACATAAGATAACGTGCTATCACTTGTGCTTCTAAATCATTAAAAGCCGATTGAGACTGGGTATGCCACTCATGATCTAGAGCTCGTGGCTATTATTTTCGCTTTTAGAGTTTGGCATCATCATTTTTGGGGAAGAAATTTGTTCTCCATCTCGATCATAAATCTTTGGAATATTTATTTTCTCATAAGGAACTTCATGTCAACTCGAGTTCATGGCATCTTATGATCTTGATATTCTAGAAATCGTGTTGCCATTGCGCTTTGTCGTAGGCAACAAGTTGTTGATTCTTTGATGTTGTCTGAATGGAATTATCTTTTTATCAAGTTCATCGGACGTTTTGATATACTTCGTTTTACTGAGTTTCATCTCATCTCTTTTATAGACTAGCGTCCGATGTTCTTTTATGGTGTTCGGTTCATTGGACGTACCGTTTTTGTACTACGTCGGCGTTCCGAATTATTTGAACTTCGGTTCATTGGACGTACCGTTTTTGTACTACGTCGGTGTTCCAAATTATTCGAGTTTCTAGTTTCTCGGGCGTACCGTTTCTGTACTACGTCGTTGCACTGGCTCAATTTTCTGCTATTCTTGACGTTTTCTGCGTCTTTTAACTATGTAAATGGATTTAGGTTTCCTATTTTATTCTTGAGCCCGGTGATATTGAGGAAATTGAAGTTTCAACAGATTTGACTTATAAGCAACATTCCATTCGCATCATTGCTTCGGAGGTTGAGCGCCTTCGGAATAAAGGTGTTCTTCTTGTGAAAGTTCATTGGTTCTCAAATCCTAAGGATTTCTCATGGGGTTCCTGGGAATTCATCGAGCGATCCCGTTCAAGCTTACCCTTTCATGCTCCTTATGGTGAACTTCCTATTTCAAATTTTCTTTTGTGTTGATATGCTTCTATGGTTGTTACTTCTTATTTTCTTCTTAAGTATTGCGAGGACGCAATTTCTTTAAGGAGGGGAGTCTGTAACAACCCGCATATTTATCAATTGTATATTTAAATATTTCATCGTTCGTCGGATTTTAGTCCGAAAACCTATTTTTTGCAAATAGTCGAATTAGGACTCGAGACCACCCCCATTGAGTTTAAAATGTCGTTTGCGACCTTTTTGAGTATAAGCTTCGATATGTTTGGAGATAGTTGATTTTTGCTACTTTTTCCCGCTTATGACTTTGGTTTGGACTGCACCCTTATTAGCTCAGCCCAACCCCCTTCTCTTCATAACTTCTCCTCTTTAATTAAACACTTCAAGCTAAAGTAACAATGGTGGAAGAGAATGGGAAATAGAAATTCCTAAGCCCTAGCTTGCTTTGCAAATCCAACTTCTAGCTCCAAATTCTAAGTGAACCCATTGGTAAGTATCATCTCCTTCTTCTCCAACTCATTCTCTTAATCAATTTCAGAAATTTCTAAAACCTAATTTTGGGAATGTTCTTCTTTTAAGCTTAGAATCAAGCTTCTTGAGTTGAATTTGAAGAGTGGTTGATTCTCCATTGCTTTCGAGCTTCTTCTTCAATCGTTTGGGTTCAAAGGTGAGATTTTTATCTCACAACTTTGTCTATAATTATCTTCGATTGTTAGGTATGAATTCCTAACACTTATTCATGTGCAATTGATTTTTGGTTTGGATTGATTTCGTGTATATTCCAATTTTTGGTGTTTTGGTCTAATTTATGAAAATCCTATTATGGATATTTGGACATTGATATTTAAGGCGTATCGAAGAGCCGTTTAGGCTGGGTTGTCGTTCGACGTAATTCCTTAGTCATCGCCATTCGCTCGTTCGACCGTTTCCGATATTCGTTTGGCCATTTTTGGCCTAGGTTCAGGGAATGCCCTGAACCCTTCATTCAGACATCTGAAACGTAATATTCAGACGTCTGAATATTGTTCTGGGAAGATTTCTATTCCCAGATTCAGACGTCTGAATATATGGTTTCAGACGTCTGAATTGGTTCATTTGGAACCAGAAAGGAAATAGGCTAAAAAGTGCCTATTTCAGACGTCTGGATCCAAGGATTCAGACGTCTGAATTCTGTCTTTGGAAAATATTTATTTTCTAGATTCAGACGTCTGAATCCTTGATTTCAGACGTCTGAATCAGCACTATTTTGCCTATTTACCTATTTGCTTGAGAATTCCAATTTAAATCGATTCGTGATGATCCTATTTGTTGTTATCATTTATTATGACTTTGATGACTCCTTTTTAGGGATTTTTGAATATCTATTTCGATGGATTCTTTATCGGTTTCTTTGGATTTTATTCACGTCTTCGAATGTGAATTTTACTGATTGATTGTTCTTACAATCTTCTTTGTGATTTGTCACTTTAAAAATATAAAGGTTTTCTATACTAGTAGTAAATATCAAAACTCTTTCTTCAAATGATTTCAACACTATTTTATTACAAAGCTCGTTTTCTCAAACCGACTTCTAATCTATTAGTATATACAAACCTTTACCTCACTCGTATGAGAAATCTAATTAAATGACTTAGTAAAACAAGTGGTATGAAACGCTTGCGTTTACTTCGTCGGTTAATTCTTGGACTTGTTCGATTGAATCTCTTGTGACAATTTTCTAGTGGAGATCTACAATTTGTTCGTAAATATTTAAGTTAAGCTAGTGGTTATGGGACATGAAGCTAAGCTCATATATTTACTAGCTTATTGTAATTGTGTAATGACCCGTTAAATTAATAATATTAAATGAGTTAAACTAATATAATTTCTAACCTGATTTAGAAAAAAAAAGGCTTTAAGATTTATTTGAGAAAATGTAGTAATTTGTTATAGTAATTGGAATTTAATGTAACAATTTAATTTTTATGACAATAGTTTTGGATAATGTAATTGTCACACTTTGTTAAAAGTTAATGTTAAGAAACCAATAAATGTTGAATTAGTGAATATTAATAAAATATTTACTAGAATGGGATTCATTTAATATTAAAATAAATAGTAGGATTGTTTCATTTGGTGACCGTTGAATAAACCAATGCAATAAGTGTAGATAAAAAATTTTATGAATATTGTTCGATAATGAATGTACTTAAAAACGGTAATAAACTTAATATAAGAAAACAAAGGCAAATTGTGTATTAATTAATGAATTCATGAATCAGTGTATGAATTAGTGTAACTATACGTAAATGTACGCAATAAGGTTGTGAAATACCAATGATTTGGATTTCCAATTTATATTAAACATAATGTTGGTAGAAATTGGAATTCACTGTTGTGTGAAATATATGAGAAATCAGGTCAAATGTAAATTATACCGTGGATGATATACTCTTTTAAACAGTAGGATTTTTAAATAAATAAACGTTTCACTTAGGTTTCAATTGGATAACTTATGTAGTTTAATGGAGAATCAATTGCAATTAATTGCCATAAATTAGTGATGATAGGGTAGTTTGATTTGGCCTTTAAGAAGCAAAGAAAAAGAAAGCCAAGATTTATGAATTCATTTGCAATGTGAAATGCAAATCTTGTGGATTGTTTTTTTTTTACAAATGGAATTAATATTTAACCATTACGTTAGTGGAGTCTGATAAGTTAAGGTAGATAATCAATGGTAATTTACCTAATTCAAAGGATATATTAATATAAATATGGGTAAAATGAGGTTAGACCAAGGATATAATATTAATTGATTTTTAAGGCTTAATTAATACGTGAAATAGACAAGATTCTACATTCAAACATTTATACAAAGCTAAGTTGTAAATAGAAGTACCAATGTAATATAATGTAAATAGATGGGAATCAACATTTATTTATTTATTTAATGGAATTTAATTTCTATAGTATGATAATCGCAATTAAATGAAATTGAAATAGCTAATTTATACGTTAGTTGAAATTTAGCTGGAATATAAGGATTTTTAATGAAATAGTGGAATCAAATGGAAATAAGATTTCAATTATACATTGGAATTTATATTCACCATAAAAAGTTAATTGAAAACCAAAGGAGTTAATAAAGGAATCAAGCTTTATCTATTAATTTGGATTTAAGATATGGTAAATTGGATTTATTGCAATAACTAATTCTATAAGATGAGGTTAATACTTATTCTATTTATAATTAGACCAAATTGTTCATATAGATTTTTTGAAAGCAGAATCTATAAATCAATTTGAGTATCAAATTCAATAATTGCGCTTATTGCATAAATAAAGGGAATTTAACGTTAAATATTACGTTACTGAAATTTAAAATGAACTTTAAGAATAATATTGTGAATCATGAACCAAAGTATGTGGCATCCCTATTTGGATAAAGAATGAGTATATAAAAGTTAAAATCTAATATACGGGGTTTTGAGCATTTAATTTTATAATTCTTAAATATAGGAAAGTGCAGAAATTAACACTGGAAATTGATATACTTATAATTTTAATTCACATCCAAGCTTGTTAAATCGTTTGAAATTGATTAAACTATATAAGTAATAAAATTTGGACAATTTTAGAATATAATATAAAATTTGGATTTTTGTAATTTATTTTGATTTATTTAATGAATATAAAAATAGCCTTTTTTTGTCACGGACTCGGATTTCGATGAAACCAGTTTCATCGGATCCGTATCGGTGAATTATTATAGGGTTTCAAGTTTCGTATCGATCGGACTTGTCGTTTGATCGTACGGGCGTGAAATGCCTTGAAATCAAATTTAATTAAAATCAATTTGAATCAATTTGGAAATTTTGTTTTCAGCATAACTTCTTCATACGATCAAATTTGGACGTGAAAATTTTTCCATCGCGTTCAGAATATTTTAAATTACCTATTTGGATATATAGATTTAATAAATTCGATTCCGGAGGCATAGCGGGCTTTTTGGGCCATAGTTTGTTCCGCACGTTCATTCTACGGTCTATCTACTCTATCTCTAACCCCTCTATATAAACCTAGCTACAAGCCCTAGCCTCCACCTAATTTCTTTTCATCTGAGCATATACTTTCTTCAAGCTCCTCTTCTTCTTCAATGGGTGCTAACCCTAGATCCAGTCAGTTCAAAAAAAAAAATTCGGATCTGCAGCAGCTTCTGGTCGCGCTTCGGGTTTCAGGGGAGAAAACCCTAGAGCAACTTCGGGTCAGGAAGAAAATGACTCGGGTCGCTCCGGGTCGTTTTGGAGAAAACTCCAAGCAAGCACTGGGGAATTGAGGCGGCGCACCGAAGTCGAACCCGAAGTCGACCCAGGACCAGAATTTTTCCATTTTTCAAATTTCCATAACTTTTGCATACGAGCTCGGATTCACGCGCGGTTTGTTTTGCTGGGATCGTATCAGAATTTCTGACGTTTTGACGCTGGTTTGGATGGATTTGGAGACCGTCAAAATTTTGAGTTTAAATTGAATTTAAATTCGATTTAAATTTCAAAGGTGAGTGTTTAAAACCCACTCACAACTACTAGAAGCTTTTATGTTTGTTAAATTAATTTTAGAAATGAATAGCAATTTATTTATGAGTATTTGGCATGTTTATTTCACTCATATTTGTTGAATTGCATTTATTAAGTTTAACTGTTAATTTAATTTATTTATTGCGTATTAATTGATAGTTAGAATTTATTTGTTTGCCTATAAACTGCTAGTTAACAGTTATATAGATTATTACTGAATATAAACTATTAGATTAATAGTTGTTAAATTTAATCTGAATAAAATTGCCAGTTATTACCTGTTATCTATTATCAAATATAAATTGTTATTGATTGATATTGCTTGATGATTTTGATTGGATGATGGATGATGTTGATGGATGTTTATTGAATATCATAAAATTGCGAATTATCATGCATATTTCATTTCATTCGGGATTATGGTTTGAAATGATATACAACCGCAAAATTTTATATCTTTTAAATTGCGGATTGAAATGATAAATATCCGTATCACTTGACCATAGGATAGAAAATTTTATACAGGCACCGCGGTCTATAT
The DNA here is from genome assembly GCA_030765085.1 of Allium cepa. Classification (NCBI taxonomy): domain Eukaryota; kingdom Viridiplantae; phylum Streptophyta; class Magnoliopsida; order Asparagales; family Amaryllidaceae; genus Allium; species Allium cepa. The sequence continues at coordinate 561,285,482 of CM060932.1, forward strand.
ATAACTATTTTAATGTGATTTCTATGGTTTGGATGGAATACGGTTTCTAAAAATCTTAAATTTTATATTGTATAAATATTATTCTTACATATATATACATATGAAGTTGAAAATTTTGAAATTAAAAGGTGTATAAAAATCTTTATTTAAAACTGGAAAAAAATTAAGAAAATGGAGTTTAATAATTTATATCATATGTTTAAATGTTAAGTTTGGAAATTTTAAGATATGATATTTATAATTGGATTTTTCCCAAAATAAATTGAAATGAATATTCTAGTATAATTTGAATTGGGAAAATATATATATCTTATTACTAGAAATTGAAGTCTTATTATTTATGGATTTTATGTGAATATTCAAGACTAATTAATAGAACAATTGATCTGTTGAAAGAATAAAATCCAATTTTAGTTTGAAATATTGTTACTCAAAATGGATATACGTATATATAAATAAATTGAAGTGGTTTTTGAACTTGAGAGAGATAATATAAATTTTGGTTTAGACTTTAATAAAGAAATGTATTTGTAAAGCCATGAGAACTATTTTCTTTACAAAGTAACATTTAAGTTAAACCATTTAATTCATATACCGTTGAATGTCCAAACCATTTAAGTTTTTTTTTTAGAAGTTATGGTTTTAAATTATGATTTTCAAAATACTATGCTTTGAAAATATTTGATTTTCAGACGATATGAAGTTAAAGCATTTTGATTTTGGAAAAGAATTATATTTGGGATAAGTGATAAAATATGGTTTTGGGTTTTGAAATGATATCGTATTCATGGTTATGAAATGGAATGTTTATTCTGATTTTTAAAGTATAACCTATTTTTAAATGACCGCGGTGTTATAACAACGATGGGTTGGCAAAGAGACCGGGATCGGATATCTGACATACTCTCTGTCGATACCGAAAACCACTTTGACTAACCGTGTACGCGGTGGAGATTCCAGAATGAAGTAGGTGGTGGCGACGTTTCCTGTAAGGTAAATACGTGGACCCAACTCCCGTGAGTTGGCATAAGGTGGCTAAAACAGGAGCGATTCTCAGGCCAATGAGGTCATTCCTCTGATCGGACCCTCCTCTTCGATATTATACTTTGATTTTGGATTGATTCAGTGGCCACTTCTATATTTTGATTTTGGGGAGTTAGTCCGAGGTGGGCGGTAACTGCGGCTACGCGTTTCCACCAGCCTGGATAGCAATTGGTATATCTACCCTGGCATTGCCTAGTTGTGCCGTGTCACCTACCATACCGAGCCTTTACTACGAGTTTCTATTTGTGTCGTACCTATGGAGTATCCTCTGGTAGCTTCCCGATCAGGAGGTATTACGGTACTGTATAGACTATTGGCATTATTTGTGTTAAGGGCTATATGGGTAACCCCTTAACGCTATTTAAAAGTAAGTTTATTTTATAAATAGACACTATTATAATAGCGCAATATACTACATAGTAAATAGTTTAACGGATCCTTAGGAGATGTAAATCCCGAACATCTCTTGAGTTACTGTACTCATATTTATTTCTGTTAATTTAACTCACATAAGATCTTTTAGTCTGACTCGAGTGTTTTTGTCTTTTCAAATTCGCTCGGGTCAGTCCGAGCGTTTCAGGATCGAAGACTTTAGCTTTGAAGGACGAAGACGAAGGAGTCGTATTATTATTATCTATAGTATTGCACCACACTCTAAATTTCCGCTGCATTGATTGAATTGGTATGTGTAACTCTGATATTCATTGTATAAGTAAAATAAATATTTTGTAAACAGTTATCATGAACTGTATATTGATTATTATATTTTATCCTTCCGCTGTGAGATTCTATTTTGTTTTATTTCTTCTCTGTTTTTCTTATTTACCTCATAACAATCCGCCCTTGCGTATGCTTTGAATTGGCACGTGTGTCGGTTTAAAGTGTGCGAAAAGGCGGGATGTTACAAATTGACACTTCTCGGTGATCATGACGATCATTTTATGTTTTAGACTAGCATTGTGCGATGTCCCTTTTGATTGTGTTTTGGTTCATCGGATGTCACGCTGTACGACGTCGTTGTTCCCTTTGATTGTGTTTTGGTTCATCAGATGTCACGCTGTACGATGTCGTTGCTCCCTTTAATTGTGTTTTGGTTCATCGGATGTCACGCTGTACGACGTCGTTGTTCCCTTTGATTGTGTTTTGGTTCATCGGATGTCACGCTATACGACGTCGTTGTTCCCTTTGATTGTGTTTTGGTTCATCGGATGTCACGCTGTACGACGTCGTTGTTCCCTTTGATTGTGTTTTGGTTCATCGGATGTCACGCTGTACGACGTCGTTGTTCCCTTTGATTGTGATTTGGTTCATCGGATGTCACGCTGTACGACATCGTTGTTCCCTATGATTGTGTTTTGGTTCATCGGATGTCACGCTGTACGACGTCGTTGTTCCCTTTGATTGCGTTTTGGTTCATCGGATGTCACGCTGTACGACGTCGTTGTTCCCTTTGATTGTGATTTGGTTCATCGGATGTCACGCTGTACGACGTCGTTGTCCCCTTTAATTGTGTTTTCTGGATTTCGTGTGTTGAATTCTGGAATTTATGTTTCACCAACTTTTATGATTGGCATGGATATATATGTCATTTATTGTGGCTTGGTGAATGAAATTAGGAGTATGACATTCCTTTTTATCTTTGAGAAGATCTTTGCGATATTGATTAATCTCTTATTGATTTTTCAATTATTTATTTATCACAGCTTGGTATTGTGATTATTATACGTTTAGTCATATTTCTTATTCTATATCATTTCATCTGATATTTATAGCTAGACTGATCCGTTTATTATTTTCTTATTAAATAATACTCGAGTCAGACCGAGATGTTACAGGTGCTTCTGCTTGACTTCTCATCCAGGATCATTACTCTGACTTTTGGCTAACTACTTAGATTAGTAGTTTATTTTGTTGTATACACTTGAGATATAGACTCATAGATGTATTCTTTTGTCTTGCACTTGTATCTATTCTTTTGTGATGTCGTGGATCTTGTTTGACCTCCACTCTGATGTACACTTTCATGTGTTATATTCATATCTATTTTCGCCTTTGTGATATGAATTATCTGTGACTGATTTGTGTTATATTTATTTCTATATTTGTTTCCGAAGACCTTTATAGCCATTGTGTAGTAGCTTTGAGTTTGTGTCGGTATGTAGGATTTCCTCTTGAGATGAAAAGATATATTTTTATCCGGCATATCGGTACTCGTACAAAGCAATTATACAGATGGTCGCTCCTCAACAGCCTTATTCTCCGTGCTAGTCGACAGCATTACTCCATAGTGTTCTTGGCTAGCGTGGGTATAGAGGTGGGGCGTCACAGAGAAATGAGAGGGAGTTGATGTTTATGCAAAAAAGTCAGAGACCCACCCAGAAAGGATTCAGGCAAAGATAAAGGGAAACAAAAGGCAGATAATAGCGGCGATAAACCAAAGCGGCCGCAAAACGAAGGAGATTCACCTCTTACACGAAGTTGAATGAGAATTTGGAATGAATTTACCAGGACACCAGGGGGCATGTTCCCTAACAGAGGCCAATGAGGAGGGATCCGACCAACAACGAGAGGAAGTCAGATAAGTACTGCTTATTCTAGGAACTAAGGGGCCATAGTACAAATGATTGCAGGCACTTGAGGGATGAGATATAAGGGCATATCTAGAACAGCATGCTATTACAATATGTGAAGAGGTGAGCAACAACGGTGGAGCAAGGACGACCACCATCCGCATCAACTGAGGATGGCTCAGGATCGAGGCATCAACTTGTCATCAACTGATTGAAATAATAGCAAATAAATCACAAACACCAGACTAGTGCGGTTAAGTCGCTTACACAAGTACAGGAACACGAACGGTCCTTAAGCGTGCTCTGAGACAACTATCAACCCTATTAGTATGGGTGTCTTGCACTTTGACATCTCTGCTTTGCTTTTTTTCTGTTCTTTGCATTTGTACTTGATTTAGTTGGACATTTTTATTATAAGACTCATTTTGAATGTAAATCTGGTATTTACAATCCCATAATGGCTAAGTCACATACACATTCACAGGATTGCGAATGATCCTCAAGCATGCTCTGAGATGGCGATTGTGACGACCCGCCTTTCATTCTACAGAAAGATGCATCATCATTAAGAAAGAAAGGGATAGAAAAAAGAAAAGATAGGAAAGAAAGAACTAAACGATATCTCACAGTGGAACGAATAAAATATATTACATCACATATTTATTACATAATAGACAACATTTATTAGAGTTACACGGCTTTACATCACAACACATTAGACAGTCATGAAAACTTGTCTGTCATACAACTCAAGATACAACACAGATCTCAACACAGCGGAAACTCATATATCTATATACGTTGAAGCCTCCTGCTCCAAGTCTCCTTCAAAATTCGTCAAAAGCAAACCTGAATCTCTTGGCTACTCGTAAAAATTTGAGTATCCAAAAGTTTAAGAAACAGAAGATAAACTCTGGGTCAAACATGGATCGGGTGTGACTTAACGGGTTAAAGTTGTTTAACTTTGAAAATCATTTGAAAATAAAGGTATCTCATAAGACCACGCCATAAATAAACATGTTGGGTTTTTACCTTACGATAACCAAAACATTTGAAAGGAAATCCAGTGATATTATAATAGTGTCTAGGGTTGTCAAGTAAAATAGAAAATAGCTAGAATGATTACATCTCATGTTCCAACATAGTTGGGCATAATCAAAACGTACGGTACTTATTGGCGATTGCATTCCATACAATGGCAGGGCTACTGGGGTACCACCCGTCACAGTACCTGGTCTAGATCAGAGTACTGAGGATCCACCCTGATCCCCTGCAACACAAGACCGGAACCATCCCTTACTGGATAATCCCGAATAATACAACCCTCCAGTTGGCGTGACCAATCGCCCACACAGCCAAATAAAACGGACCTCTAGACAGGGGTAATCATATCCTACTTGTGTACCACCCACTTAGCCTTGTTGCACCTCCCCTGCTTTAGCTATTCCCGGTTGATGAGGCTTGAGGCTACGATTACCTTTTAAGAACACATATCTTGGAATGCTCATCGTCCTCCAATGATGATGTTCTGAAAGCATTCAATCTATACAAGTTCGTTTCGGGTACGAACGAAACCAAAGGCACTATCTCGCTACACTCATTTTGGAATCATCCTCAAAGTTAACGATAGTAGCCCTTACACTTCGAGTCTTCATCTTGATCTTTACTTGAGATGTCACGACCTATTGTTTAATTTGGATCGATGTGGTTTTTGGATATCCAATTTAGAATCCAATCCCGGTCTCATCGAAATCGAAAACGCCATCTTTTAAGGCCAAATTGTTTTAAGTTTAAACAATTCAGTTTATTATTTAGAATAGCATATTCACACAGATGGATAATTCACATTATTACAGATAGATAATACATATTATCATAATTCAACCAAATCATCTCATATCACAAAGTAGCACATATCACATATCAGAGATATCCAATAATCCAAGGCATTCAATATCATTCAATCATCCATAAGCAAGATTAATTAGTCACACATTTCTAATTAATTTAAATAAATTAAATTAATTACTTCACTCACTTTCAAATCCTGCTTGCTTAACATTAATTAATTACAAACCAATTAATTAATCATCCTTTAATTATCATCTTAATTAATCATCCTCAATTAATTATTCTTTAATTACATTAAGTAATTAACCTTTAATTAATTACACAAATTAATTATCCTTTAACCATTCACATTAATTAACCTTTAATTACTCTCATTAATTAATTAACCTTTAATTACTCTCATTAATTAATTAACTATAATTAATTACATTGATTCTTAATTAATTACATTAATTAATTATTCTATAATCACTTACATTTGATTAATTATCTTTTAATTAATCACATTCACTAATTAATTACCTTAATTAATCCTTTAATTAATTACACTAAGTAATTAATCCTTAATTGCCTCCATTAAGTAATTATATTTTATTTACTTTCACTAAGTAATTTCCCTTTTATTAATTACATTCAGTAATTATCCATTAATTACTTACAATAAGTAATTACACTTTATTAATTATATTAAGTAATTATACTTAATCAATCTCATAAGTGATTATCCTTAGTTACTTTACATTAATTAATTATCTTAAATTAATCACATTAATTAATTTAATTAATTACATTGATTAATTAATCCCTTTAATTACTTTCATTAATTGATCTTTAATTAATTGACCTTTAATTACTTAGATTAATTAACCCTTAATTAATTAAGTAATTAACTATCATTAATTAATTAAACCAATTAATTATCTTAGTTTAATTACATTAATTAATCATCATAGTTAATTAAGTAATTATACTTTAATTACTTTTATTAATAGGAACATAATTTTATTAAGATAAACCATTTATCTTAATTAAACTCGTACTTATCATTTAAATTAAATTAAATTAAATGCTTGAAACAATTTATACAAAACATTTGAGAACTCTTTGATTTATTAAGGTTAAATACTCTTACTTTAGTCACATCTTAATTCAAATATCATCTTATTACATTTGAAAAAACTTATGAATTTAATTACATAATTAATCTAATGTATAACTACTTTTTAAACAAATAATTTTAAACATTTACTTTACACTTTAGATCTTTGAAAAAAAACTTGTTTAAAACTTGCTTTCAATAAATTTGCTTTGGAAACTAATTTCACATTTATTACTTTAAAACTGGTTATTTTATATTCGAAAGCTTTTGAAAACATATTTATTTTAATTACACTTTTAAAACTTTAAACTTGATTTAGTTTAGCTTCTAAACTTTGTACTTGAAAACCTTGTATTTCTTTGTTTCTATAAAACTGCACATACTCTTTTTATTTTACTTTTAAAACCAGGTTTTCTTATCAAAACAAACCCGAGCTAAAACAAACGAAACTCCGGGTCACCCATGACTCACTCACGAATTCACTCGCGAACCTCTCCTTTCCCGAGACAAATTTACTCGAGAACGAATCGAGAACACCTCTTCTTCCCAAAACAACACATCACAGACACAAGTGCATATACATGCATGTGCACGGTCGAACGTCGCCCCTCCGACCAACTCTCTAACCCTCGGCAAGTCGTCGCCACCTAACCCAGTCCCCCGACCCTCCAGTCCATTGAATTCGACATCAAAACGAAATCGAACACTTGACCATCAACTAGAACATAACCCGATCGATAAAATCCCTCGCTGACGACGATCTCATCCACCAGAGCACGCTTCCCTCCGACCAGAGTAGTGGCATAGACCTATGCAACGTTTCCCCCACATGCGATCACCTCTGGTGATCCAACGACGACGTACGAGCTTCGAGAACATCGACGACAAAACTGTCGTCAAAACCCTACATCGCCGTCCTCTGGCCGCTCCGACCATCTAGAAATTCCCTAGCCATTTTTCCTTCGACGATCATCCTTCCAACTACCCTCAGCCTCAGTCGCGACACACCTCCATCACCGATTGCCATGAAATCGGTCGAAGTTTGAATTTCGATCAACTTAGAAATCCTCGATAACCCCAAACCTAAAAATTCTAGTATCAATATCAAAATTCATGATTTTCCCATACCAATCAAATTGTGAAATATATGAAATTGTGTTCGTTGATTTTCAACTTATATATAATTTTTATTGTTATGTCCTATTTTTGAAAGGATTGCCAAATTTAAATTCTAGAAACTACTTTTAAAAAAAAATACATTGTTACAATCATTTGTTCTTTAGAGATCTTAACCTAGTTTTGATTATATGCAGAGTAATGAATTTATTAAGGTTGATTAGATCCTGTCATTTAACAAAAGAATGAATATATACATATACATTCACATGCATAGACAAATCATACCTGTATACATACATGCAACATCATTCACTACATTGCTACAAAATTCATCACATGCATCTAGTATACACGTAGATTAAAAATGTTTTTCTAAGAAAAGTCTACTCACTGGAAAATGAAATAGAGAGACAGGCTTTAAATTTTTGATCTGGAATCTTGTTTTGAAACTGAAGCTTGAATTGATCTGAAGCTTCTTGATGTTTGAGTTGATTTGAATCTTCTTTATGTTTTGCTTGATTTCAGATTGAAAGCCTTCAGTTTGATTTTATTATTCTGTTTAGTTTTGAAAATGGAAGAAGATTTGAGGATGTTTTTGAACTGAAAATCAAATAGCCAAGTTTCTCTCTAAAACACTTAGTTATGTAATTAAAATTTTAAAAGAAACATAGGTTGCCATTTGTTAATTATTCATGTTATCTTAGCCACAATTGTCAATGCATATATTACTTAGCTTACATATGTTAAAACAAGTATTTAAAATGTTTTCTTATGTTTTTATTATTAATATATGTTTTATGTTTTTAAACCTTTATATTATTTTAAGCATTATGTTTCATATATATATATACAAACTTAGTTCTTGGATAATTAAAAAGAAAGCATATGAAAGCAAAAGAAATGAACCCTTTTATTAAATCTTATTTTGAATTTTAAACTTAACTTATTATACTTAAATTAATAACTATATATACAAACTAAATTTATTTCAAGTATAAATTTTAATAGAAAACATATTAAACTCTTATTATTAAATATTATTTTAAACTATCATACTTTTTAATTAATAAATATTTGGTTTTGAAAATAAAGAATTAACCTTCAATAGCTTTCGAAAATCATTATATTAAATTTAAACATAATTTCCAAACCATAATATATATACTTATATATACATTAAAATTTGAAAACAATTTTATTAGCTTTGAAAAGATAAATTTTACCAATTTAAAATTTTATATTATTAAACCAATATTGCCAATTTAAATAATTATTTTAGAAGATTATCAAATTGTTATTGCCCAAAATTCCGGGTCATCACATTCCTCCTACCTTAAAAGAATTTCGCCCCTGAAATTTAAAAGCAAAGATAATTTAATAATCCAGCAAAGGTTTTTATTTCCAAACAACAAAGCATACATCAACCATACACTAACAACCATAGCAACAAATTTATTTCAAACAAACAAATCTAACTAACTAACTATCCTGACACAATTTAGGATAGGCCTTCCTAAAACTATCAAGAGTTTCTAGGTATAATTTCTGGGATACTCGCTCCACTGAACCTTAACTAGCTACACCACCCTAATCCTGAGCTCCTTCTCACACGATCTATAAACTGAACATGATGTCTGACCACAAACAAGTCCGACTCAACTTCAAAATCCTTCTGAACTTCTGGTTCTACAACCAGAGAGGCACGCACTTCCTTAGAAGGATACGGGAAATACCTTGTGAATCCCAGCCATCAGGAGTGGTAATTCAATCTTGTAGGCCAAAGTACTGATCCTTTCGAGAACACGGAAATAAATCCCATATATCTTGGAGCTAGCCTTCTAGTCTTACCAAAATCTTATTGCTCCCTAGATCGGAGAAAATTTAACAAAAATCCAAATCTCCGACTTCGAATTCCAAATTCCTATGTCTCTTATCCGCATAACTCTTCCGACGATCTTATGTTGCCTTCATCCTTCCTTTAATCAACACAACCTTCGCAGATGCCTCTCGAAACTAACCTAGACCAAGAATAAGATGATCTATGAATTCTACTCAACAAGATGGTCTTTTCAAGATCCATCGAAATCCAGAATACAAGCTCTACTTCACTAGCAACAGTAGACTTCGGACTTACTTCTCTTATCCGGAATAACTAGATCAGGTGCATTTAGCAACCTCACCTTTAGATCTTGAAAAGCTTCTTCACACTTAGGGGTCCATTTGAACCTTGCTCCTTTTCCAGACAGCTTGGTCAAGTGAGAAGATACCTTAGAATAGTCCTGGATGAACTTCCTAAAGATACATTCTGATCCAAGAAAACTGCAAACTTTCGAGGAGTCTTAGGTTGCTTCCACTCTTGCACAGCTGCTACCTCGGTTCCGCTACACAATTCTGATTTGGAGTAGATGAGAATGTCATCGATGAATACGAGCACATACTTGATCAACACATCCCAGAAAATGCAGTTCAACAAACCACAAAACAAGCTGGAGTGTTGGTTAACCCAAAAGACATAACCAACCACTCAATGAAACAGACGAGTTCTCTGAATGCAGTCAAGGGTACTGTCTTCAGCTACCCTTAGCTGGTGAAAACCCGAAACTAGATCTAACTGAGAAAACACAGAAGCGCCAAGAAGAAGATCAAAAGATTACCAATATGAGGCAAGAAATACTTATTCTTAATGGTCACCGCCCGATGTGGGCAAATTTTTGATTTCCTTAAATACATTCGGAAAATCTCAGAACACTTCGATAATTCCAAAGATGCTGTTTTCTCTTCACAAATCGGAACAGCTTTATGCTTGTCTCTCCAATCCATTTCCAAAATAAGGTCAAATCTTTCAAGAACACCTTCACCTATTAGAAGAAGTAGACGGTCCACTCTGCTGCTTTTGAACTCCACCCCTAGGACATTGCTTAGCCAAAAGATCTTTCTGCTGGCGCACATAACACTCCGAACTGCACTGCTGCCTCTCGGTTTCCCTTAACCTTGCTTCATCCAATTCGGATTGAATTTCCTTTTTGTTCTATTTGGAAGAATTCCCACTCGGTGCTGTTATATATGTCAAGGGCTTCTTAGCCATAAGCTCTTCGAACCTCAAAGCCATATCAACCATTTCCACAAATGAGCCTTTGAGATGGGCAATCATCTGCTCATGAAACTCGGGCCTCAAACCAAGCACACACATCTCGTTGAACTTAGTCTTATACTCCGATATAGACAAACTCCCTAGCTTACAATCCAGAAATTTTCTATACAAATGAGTCTTCTATGCCGTGGGTAAAAGTTGTTCCTCAAATACTTCCTTAAACTTGCTCTAAGAGAAATCATCCTCGAGAACATTCATGGTTATTGCGTGCCACCACGCAGCTACTCCTTCCAGAAGTTGCCAAGATGCCATCACTCGCTTCTGGCCATCCTATAGATCCAAACTCTTGAAAATCCTCTCAAACGCGCGCAACCAAACTTCCACTTCAATGATGGACTCTGTAACTTAAAAAGCTTCCCTCCGAGATTGGTGAAATCCTCGCACAATGTCGCAATGCTTACTGGAGGAAGTATTGGGTTTACAGCCTCGGCAGATACTCTTCCTCCTTCAGCACTAGGGCCACTTCCATATGTGGTAGTCATGCTACCCACTACTCTACCCCTCCTACCTCTAGAACTCATGTTGGCCACCGAACAAGTAACCCAAAAAATTAGGTAGGTATATAGATATATAATAAAAATACAAGTATGCTCTCTCAAGATAGATATCACTCCAAACCCTAGGTATTCTCTCAACCTAGAGCTTTGATACCAGCTGTGATGACCCGTCTTTCATTCCACAGAAAGATGCATCATCATTAAGAAAGAAAGGGATAGAAAAAAGAAAATATAGGAAAGAAAGAACTAAACAATATTATAATCTCACGGCAGAACAAATAAAATATATTACATCACATATTTATTACATAATAGACAACATTTATTAGAGTTACACAGCTTTACGTCACAACACATTAGACAGTCATGAAGACCTGTCTATCATACAACTCAAGATACAACACAGATCTCAACACAGCGGAAACACATATATCTATATACGCTGAAGTCTCCTGCTCCAAGTCTCCTCCAAAATTCATCAAAAGAAAACCTGAATCCCTTGGCTACTTGTAAAAATTTGAGTACCCAAGAGTTTAAGAAACAAAAGATAAACTCTGGGTCAGACATGGGTCTGGTGTGAGTAACGGGTTAAAGTTTAACTTTGAAAATCATTTGAAAACAAAGGTATCTCGTAAGACCACGCCACAAATAAACATGTTGGGTTTTACCTTACGATAACCAAAACATTTGATAGGAAATCCAGTGATATTATAATAGTATCTAGGGTTTTAAAGTAAAATAGAAAATAGTCGGAATGCTTACATTTCACGTTCCAACATAGTTGGGGACAATCAAAATGAACGGCACTTATTGGAGATTGGATTCCATACAATGGCAGGGCTACTGGGGTACCGCCCGTCGTAGTACCTGGTCTAGATCGAGTACCAAGGATCCATCCTGATCCCCTATGACACAAGACTAGAACCATCCCTTACTGGATAATCCCGAATAAGACAACCCCGCAGTTGGCGCGACCAACCGCCGGCACAGCCGATAAAAGGGACTACTAGACAGGAGTAATCTTATCCTACTTGGGTGGTACCCACTTAGCCCTTGCACTTCGAATCTTCATCTTGATCTTCACCTAAGATTTCACGACCTATCGTTTAATTTGGATCGATGTGGTTTTCGGATATCCACTTTGGAATTCGATCCCAGTCTCATCGAAATACAAAACGTCGTCTTTTAAGGCCAAGTTGTATTAAGTTTAAACAATTTAATTTATTATTTAGAATAACATATTCACACAGATAGATAATTCACATTATCACAGATAGATAATCCATATTATCACAATTCAATCAAAGCATCTCATATCACAAAGTAGCATATATCACATATCAGTGATATCCAATAATCCAAGGCATTCAATATGATTCAATCATCCATAAGCAAGATTAATTAGTCACACCATTTCTAAATAATTTAAATAAATTAAATTAATTACTTCAACCACTTTTAAATCCTACTTACTTAAAATTAATTAATTATAAACCAATTAACTAATCATCCTTTAATTATCATCTTAATTAATCATCCTCAATTAATTATTCTTTAATTACATTAAGTAATTAACCATTAATTAACTACACAAATTAATTATCCTTTAACCATTCACATTAGTTAACCTTTAATTACTCTCATTAATTAATTAACTATAATTAATTACATTGATCCTTAATTAATTACATTAATTAATTATTATATAATCACTTACACTGATTAATTATCTTTTAATCAATCACATTCATTAATTAACCAACCCTTTAATTAATTACCTTAATTAATCCTTTAATTAATTACACTAAGTAATTTATCCTTAATTACCTCCATTAAGTAATTGTCCTTTAATTACTATCACTAAGTAATTTCCCTTTTATTAATTACATTCAGTAATTATCCATTAATTACTTACACTAAGTAATTACACTTTATTAATTACGTTAAGTAATTATACTTAATCAATTTCATAACTGATTATCCTTAATTAATTTAAATTAATTAATTATCTTAAATTAATCACATTAATTAATTTAATTAATTACACTGACTAATTAATCCCTTTAATTACTTTAGTTAATTAATTAATCTTTAATTAATTGACCTTTAATTACTTAGATTAATTAACCCTTAATTAATTAAGTAATTAACTATCCTTAATTAATTAAACCAATTAATTATCTTAATTTAATTACATTAATTAATCATCTTAGTTAATTAAGTAATTATACTTTAATTACTTTTATTAATAATACCATAATTTTAATAAGATAAACTGTTTACCCTAATTAATCTCTTACTTATCATTTAAATTAAATTAAATGCTTGAAACATTTTATACAAAACATTTGAGAACTCTTTGATTTATTAAGGTTGAATACTCTTACTTTAATCACATCTTAATTAAGACATCATCTTATTACATTTGAAAACACTTGTGAATTTAATTACATAATTAATCCAATATATAATTACTTTTTAAACAAACAATTTTAAACATTTACTTTAACACTTTAAATCTTTGAAAAAAAACTTATTTTTAAACTTGCTTTCAATAAATTTGCTTTGGAAACTAATTTCGCATTTATTACTTTAAAACTGGGTTATTTTATATTTGAAAGCTTTTGAAAATATATTTGTTTTAATTACACTTTTAAAATTTTAAACTTGATTTAGTTTAGCTTCTAAACTTTGTACTTTTCTTTGTACTTGAAAACCTTGTAGTTCTATGTTTTTATAAAAGTGCACATACCCTTTTTACTTTACTTTTAAAACAAGGTTTGTTTATCAAAACAAACCCGAGCAAAAACAAACGAAACTCTGGGTCACCCTCGACTTACTCACGAACTCACTCGCGAACCTCTCCTTCCCCAAGACAAACACGTAAATCTACTTGAGAACAACCCGAGAACACCCCTTCTTCCCGAAACAACAACACATCATAGACACAAGTGCACACGCATGCACGTGCACGGCCAAACATCGCCCCTCCAGCCAACTCTCCAAACCTCGGCAAGTTGTCACCACATGTCCCAGTCCTCCCGACCCTCCAGTCCATTGAATTCGACAGCAAAATGAAATCGAACACTCGACCATCACCTGGAACATAACCTGATCGAATAAAACCCCTCGCCGACGACGATCTCGTCCACTGGAGCCCACGTACCTCCGACCAGAGCAGTGGCACAGACCTACGCAACGTTTCCCCCACACGCGATCACCATCGGTGATCCAATGACGACGTACGAGCTTCGAGAACATCGACGACAAAACTATCGTCAAAACCCTACATCGCCGTCCCTCGGTCGCTCCGACCATCTCGAAATTCCCTGGCTATATTTTCTTTGACAACCGTCCTTCCAGCTACCCCCAGCATCAGTCGCGACGCACCTCCGTCGCCGATCGCTGCAAAATCGATTGAAGTTCGAATTTCGATCAACTCAGAAATCCTCGACAACCCCAAACCAAAAAATTCTAAGATCAATATCAAAATTCACGATTTTCCCATATGAATCAGATTATGAAATCCAAATATAAAATTGTGTTAACTGATTTTTGGCTTATATATAATTTTTACTGTAATGTCCTATTTTCGATAGAATTACTAAATTTAAATTCTTGAAACTATTTTTAAAAATATATTTACATTGTTAAAATCATTTGTTCTTTAGAGATCTTAGCCTAGTTTTGATTATATGCAGAGTAATGAATTTATTAAGGTGGATTAGAGCCTGTCATTTAATAGAAGAATGAATGTATACATATACATTCACATGCACAGACAAATCATACCTGTATACATACATGCAACATCATTCACTACATTACTACAAAATTCATCACATACATCTAGTATAAACATAGATTAAAATTATTTTTTTAAAGTAAAGTCTACTCACTGGAAAATGAAACAAAGAGACAGGCTTTAAATTTTTGATCTAGAATCTTGTTTTGAAACTGAAGCTTGAATTGATCTGAAGCTTCTTGATGTTTGAGTTGATTTGAATCTTCTTTATGTTTTGCTTGATTTCGGATTGAAAGCCTTTAGTTTGATTTTATTATTCTTTTTAGTTTTGAAAATGGAAGAAGATTTGAGGAAGTTTTGAAACTGAAAATCAAATAGCCAAGTTTCTCTCTAGAACACTTAGTTATATAATAAAAAATTTAAAAGAAACATAGGTTTCCATTTGTTAATTATTCATGTTATCTTAGCTACAATTGTCAATGCATATATTACTTAGCTTACACATGTTAAAACAAGTATTTAAAATGTTTTCTTACATTTTATTGTTAATATATGTTTTATGGTTTTTAAACCTTTTAAAAGAAAGTAGAACAAATGAACCCTTTTATTAAATCTTATTTTAAATTTTAAACTTAAGTTATTATACTTAAATTGATAACTATATATATAAACTAAATTTATTTCAAATATAAATTTTAAAAGAAAACATATTAACTCTTATTATTAAGCACTATTCTAAGCAATCATACTTTTTAACTAATAAATATTTGGTTTTGAAAAACAGAGTTAACCTTAAATAGCTTTTGAAAATCATTATATTGAATTTAAACATAATTTCCAAATCACAATATTATACCTATATATACAATTAAAATTTGAAAACAATTTTATTAGCTTTGAAAAGATAAATTGTAACGAGACGAATTTTGCCCGCTCGAAAATCGACATCCATACTTCATATCGTATTCGAATGCCATAGATCCGACCGTTCAAATCTGATTCGCCGGAGCTTATAACAACATTAAGTAAACAACACAGCGGAATAAAAGAATAGTACATTGATATACAGCTTTGATACAATATCTGATACAACAGATGATCCAATAGATATCAATATACATCAGAGATATGATACAATGAAATAGCAGCGGAAAAGAAAACGATAACACTAGCAGCGGAACCACTAACTCTAAGATAGTCTTCAAAAGAGAACCCCAGCAGCAGCTCGAACCACCATCACATTTCACCAAGACAAGCAAGTGCAGTCCATGTCGAAAGACTGAATTAGCTCCAGATAACCTACTAATCTGACTATCTGAAAAAACCAACTCTAGACTGCCCGTGTAGAAAATTTTGAGCACCCAGAGTTTAGGAAAGAAACAATAAACTCCGGATCAGTCATGGGACTGGTGTGAGCAACAAAAACAGTTTATCTTTAAAAACAAACAACGAAATATTTAAAAATCAATTCGCAATGCTTTTTAGAAATGAGACTACCATAAGGCCTCCCGCACACACACACAATGCAAACGCAGAATCGGAGGAGATTTCTCCTTATGATAGTCAAAGATGCTTGATACGCATCAAAAAGAAACATTTGATATTATTACTAGAGCATAGTGTAGGAAAAATTATTTCGAAAGTAAAGATATAAATCTTAGCCAACATACGACCATTATCGTATGCCTACTATAGCTACCATGTTCAGTAGCAGGTTACCGCCACATTCCATGGCTGGTTATACAACTAATACTGTACAAGGCTCGTATTGTTTCTTTGTATTTCCAACGAATGGTCAGGCCAAGGAACTTCCCATTGCCACATGAGAATGCCTCTGGAAGGACGTCCCCAAGAACCTAACCGAATCTCTGCCAATACAAGGCCAGGTTACCCCTAACTGGGTAACTACTGACACGAGTATGCCATCCCCCGATCGTAAACGACCTTTTCCCGGGATCCCGATAACCAACAACCACAAAGTAATAAATTCGCAGTAACCACATAGGTTAAATATCTGGGCTCCATACCATGATACCACCTCTATCCAGAAGGAAATGCACATACCCTAAGGGGCGCTACCCCCAATAACCTTGTCGCATCTTTCATGTTTCGACCATTTCGGGGTGCGAGGTTCGACGAAGTCTCGTCCACAAAGCCACGCTTTGGTACAAAGCCATGCTTTGGGTCAATAAATGATTAAAGTAATGATCACAAAGATAAACGATCAAACAAATGATCATATCACAAATGATCAAACAATGATCATTTCACAGCAACACTCAGCATGTCACATTACCAAATTGGGAATATATCGCTGATAACCATCAACTACATAACCTCTGAGCTCGTACATCTCAGAGAATGGTGTTAAGCTAAGAGAATAAATTCTCCGCCACCAACAGAAATATATTTGAAAGAAATCAGCTTTATATCTCAAATTGTAATGTCAGACATAACAATCCATACAAGTCTGTTCTGGGTTCGAACAGAACCGAAGGCACTTCCGAAGAAGTCCTTGCAATCCGGGCATTCACAATCCCGATCGGATTTCCCATCACTTAGGGAGTCTCTATACCGGCGCGACTCGGTGCAGAGACAATCGATAGGTCATCCTATCGTTCTCGCAAATACCCGGTCTTCAACACCGGTCTTCAAATGCTATCCATAACGACGAATCACATATTCGAAATGGGTTATACGACACAAAGGTCCTTTCCCGGCTAAACCGAATAGTGAGCGCAATAATTAAAACATATGGATATGGGATTTCAATTAAGTCACAACTTAATAGTTCAAAACTTTCTTTCAAATGGTTTAAACCAATTACCGTTTCAAATCTTTGAAAAATAAGATTTATTTCACCTACTTTCACACATATTCATTTGGATTAACTCGTTTAAAATCTTTAAATTAAAGATTTATCTTATAGCTTTCAAACCGTTCCCAAATATTCACTTTCAAAATTCATTTCCAAATATTCATCAATAACTTGGTAAACTATTTCAGTTTAAACTTGAAATCCCTTTTATATAATTTGAAATTCGTTTCTCCTATGAAAGCTTTTTATTATTTAGAAACAACAGTCTTATTTCGAAAAAACCCGACTTCATTTATACAAGTTACAATCTTTGGGTAAATTCAAATCTCCAAAAATAATACTTTAAAAATGGTTTAACTCATAATGACTAGTATAATATCGTTAATCCCTAGTTTCAAATTACAGAATTCAATTCCTAATTTTGAATTCAAATTTAAATCAAATTATTTAAATTCCAAAACTTAATCAAGTAATTTAAAAATAAATTTTTATCTTGAAATTCCATTCCAAAAGGTTTT
Source organism: Allium cepa (assembly GCA_030765085.1). Taxonomy (NCBI): domain Eukaryota; kingdom Viridiplantae; phylum Streptophyta; class Magnoliopsida; order Asparagales; family Amaryllidaceae; genus Allium; species Allium cepa. The sequence goes on from CM060932.1 coordinate 561,303,894, forward strand.
CACATTTATTCCGATTCCATTTCCAAAACATTTGAATTTAAAAATTCAAATTGAAAACTATTTCAAAATTTGTGACTTAACTGATTTCCTCGTGAAATCCATAATTGTGTGTGTATGGTGTGGTCCATGGGTTTAACACAATAGTGCAACATCATTCAATCATCACAGATCAAATACAGAAATTTATTTGATAAGCGGTATAAACCATAACGCATCAAATACAGAAATTTATTTGATAAGCGGTATAAACCATAACGCTTATCTTTTATTCACAGAACACAGATATATATATATATATATCACAGATAATACTTGCATTTATCTTAAATAAATAAATTACATTTCAGATCATAACACAAATCATGATATATCACAAAGCATCAATATCAGGGATATCAAACAATTTAATTATCCAGTCAAGTTCAAACATTCACAAGTACAATTTATTAGTTGACTGATAAATTTGAATCAACTGTATTAATTATAAATCTGGGTTAATTATCATAAGTTAATTACAATTTATTTTGAATAAAATCCCTTTTTTTAACATTTATTAGTTCACTTTTAATTTTGGACTAATCAATCTTAGTTAATGAATCAATTGAACCTTTAATTATTCAATTATCTTAATTAATCAAAATTAATAATTAATTCTTTAATTATTGTCATTAAGTAATTACACTTCACAATTCCGCAAATAATTATTATTAAATAAATCAATCTAATTTATTGTTTTCAAATTCCCTTTTCGATTCCATTTTAAATTCAAGATTGAAATGAATTCTTATTTATTTTTAAATAAGTTTAAAAAAGAATTTTCTAACTTTTTAAAGTTTCAGCTTGTTTAAATCTTCCGTCTACAAATTCAATTCTATTTTGAATTCAAATTGCTCCAAACATTTAGTTGCTTTTAAAGTTATAAAAGAAAACAATTTGAAATTTATACTTTATTTGTTTTCAAATTAAACTCCAATTCAACTTAAATTTGTATTTTTAATTTAGTCTAAAATTCTGGAAACAAGTTCAGGTTTGAAAATTTTGAACAACTCTTTCAACCCGAGGTTCCCCTCCTTCTTCGTTTTGTTTTCTTTGAAAAGTTTTAAGTATAAAATGTAAATTTTATCCCCACTTCTCAAACTCGAGTCTGACCTCATGCAAACACTCTACTACCTCGAACACTTCCCCGAGCTTTCTTTCCTATCGACACAACAACCCAAATATACAAGCTATCTCGTGCACGTGCACCGATCACCTGACCAACTTTGGCCATCCCCCTGACCATTTACACATCGACCATGACCTCACTGACTAATCCCAACCACCAGGTAGACGAAATTGACATGGTATCAAAATTTAGTTACTCAAGACATTCTGAATCCAGACTCCGATCAGCCCAAACAACTCCCATCGCCACCCTCGTCTACCAGCGGTCACGCCGCTATGTCCTAAGCTTTGCCACACAACTTCGCATCGATCCCCTGGGGTGCGATCACTCGAATCACAGCGACGACGAAGCAATTCCCTCGCGACTTCGACCAACTACACATAGAGCTTAAACCCTACTTCAATCTCGTTTCAGAAATTTACTCAATAGAAAAATTTTCTGATATTTTTTCGAAAATCAAAGGTACTTAAACTTGCTTCAAAACAAATTTCAACGTTTATTTTGGATTCAATCATTAGGATTTGGTAAAAATACGATTTTTATTCAAATTCGAACTCCTCTTGAATTTCTGAACTAAAAATCCTCCTTTTTGTTTTAAAAACCATAATTTGCAGTATGGATTCAATATAAAATCTTGAATTAATATTTTATGGAATTCGAAATTTCCAGACTTCAGAGTTTTCACTGTAAAACTTGATTTTTTTCATTATATATTCATTTGTACTTCATGAAACCATTCTTAGATTATAACTCATTCTTAAATACGACCACTTTATTTTAAAACCAAAGCCTAATACTGATTAGAAAAGAAGAAGTTGAATTTTCTTTGTTGTTTTATACCCTATAACTAGACAGAGAAGAAGAAACACTGGCACAATACTTCCAGTTCAAATATACTGAGAGAATTTATCTATATATATATATATATTTATAACATGCATATCACAGAAATACTTACAATTGATTCAAGCTTTTGAACTTTTATTTTTTTTCTGAAACAAAATGTTACTCACCGTTTTGGGTTTTAACAGAGAATAGAGGTGAATATATAAACCTATACAGACATGCATAAATTATCCCAGACAATCACATAATTACTTCCAAAGAAACCACATTATTTTGATTGTTTATCACAAGAAATATCATATAAATGGATTTATTTATCAAGTTAAGGGTTTGCTCACCTTGGTTTCTAGAAATGAACAGAGCCTACTCATGTTGACACAAACTGTGAAATTTGCAAGCTTGATTCTTCTGTAAATCTTCTTACTTTTTGTTTATTGATTAAATGATGTTTGAGTTTGTAAAAAAAAGCTTTTTTATATTTTTGATAAATGAAAATGAACTAGAGGATACAAACATATAGAAGAAAAGATTGCAGGTTGATATTAATATATAAGCTACAGGTGATATGTTTGTACAAAATAGGCATGGCTGAAGATAATCTTGCATTAAATGCATGAGGTATGTTGCATTAATTACTTACAACTTTATGCAGGCTGAAATGATCCTAAGCAAGCTTGAATTGACTTTGTTCCATGCCTGGTTGCTTTCAAAACTTAATGTATATTATTGTTTTGTAATATTTCATACATAGGTTTATTTTGTCTACAGCCTCTATTATTTCCTTTGTTCTTTGTGTTTGTATTTGTTTGTGTTTTGTCCTATTATTTTGTCACGTGAATATTAAGTAAAGATTGTTTGTTTTTATGCTTTATTTTGTATGTACAATTTGTTTGTATCAAATACATAATATTTAAAAGATAATGTTTTGAGATTCAATACGTATTTTACTTGAATTTGGAGAAACTCAAACCATTTACCAATTAATTTCTCAAAAAAAAATGAATTAATTATTCATTAAAAATGAATCAAAATCCGGGATCGTTACAGATTCCCCTCCTTAAGAAATTTCGTCCCCGAAATTTGCAGACACGAAAATAACACAGAGATAGATAGATTCGATCTCCTATAATTCCTCAAACTTAAGATATGAATTCCAAACTCAAGTCGGAATATCTCAGAATACATACCAATTTGTCCCTCTTCAGACTTTGGTATTCACGAGAAATTACAATAGAATTTCAATTTTGGTTTTAACCAAAATCGTTTTATTAATACTATTCAAATTTATCCTTCATATTCTATCAACCAATTTAACTTAATTTAAAATTTCCAATTTATTCAAAATTTCCGATTTCAAATTTCAATTTCATTTTCATTAAGGTTTAAATCAAAAAAACTAATAAGAAACCGGTGAAATACGAAGTAAGAATTTTCTACAACGATTCGTGGGTCCATCACCGTACCGAAACTTCTTCTTGCAACCGCCACGAGGCAAATCAAAAGAATTTGGAAAGATGAATCAAAAGAGATTGATATAGAAAGTTTGTTTCCACTGTTGCAGGGTATTGACCATTTATCATCGTACTTCCCTGTCCCTTATCTCGTTCCCTTCTTGCACTCAAACTCACTATTAATGGATAGTAAGAGAATTTATAGAGACATACAGACGGATATCTTAGGGATATACTCATTCTAGGGTATACTTCACCCTATCTCTAAACGAGCTACTTAACGTGTTATACTCCTGAGCTAAAGTTTTAACCCTTAACTCTGATACCAAATGTGACGAGACGGATTTTTCGCTCACTCGAAAATCGACATCCATACTTCATATCGTATTCGAATGCCATAGATTCGACCGTTCAAATCCGATTCGCCGGAGCTTATAACAACATTAAGTAAACAACACAGCAGAATAAAAGAATAATACATTGATATACAGCTTTGATACAATATCTAATACAACGGATGATCCAATAGATATCAATATACATCAGAGATATGATACAATAAAATAGCAGCGGAAAAGAAAACGATAACACTAGCAGCGGAACCACTAACTCTAAGATAGTCTTCAAAAGAGAACTCCAGCAGCAGCTCGAACACCATCACATTTCACCAAGACAAGCAAGTGCATTCCATGTCGAAAGACTGAATTAGCTCCAGATAACCTACTAATCTGACTATTTGAAAAACCCAACTCTAGACTGCCCGTGTAGAAAATTTTGAGCACACAGAGTTTAGGAAAGAAACAATAAACTCCGGATCAGTCATGGGACTGGTGTGAGCAACAAAAACAGTTTATCTTTAAAAACAAACAACGAAATATTTAAAAATCAATTCGCAATGCTTTTTAGAAATGAGACTACCATAAGGCCTCCCGCACACACACATAATGCAAACGCAGAATCGGAGGAGATTTCTCCTTATGATCGACAAAGATGCTTGATACGCATTAAAAAGAAACATTTGATATTATTACTAGTGCATAATGTAGGAAAAATTATTTCGAAAGTAAAGATATAAATCTTAGCCAACATACGACCATTATCGTATGCCTACTATAGCTACCATGTTCAATAGCAGGTTACCGCCACATTCCATGGCAGGTTATACAACTAATACTGTACAAGGCTCGTATTGTTTCTTTGGATTTCCAACGAATGGTCAGGCCAAGGAACTTCCCATTGCCACATGAGAACGCCTATGGAAGGACGTCCCCGAGAACCTAACCGGATCTCTGCCAACACAAGGCCGGGTTACCCCTAACTGGGTAACTACTGACACGAGTATGCCATCCCCCGATCGTTTACGACCTTTTCTCGGGATCCCGATAACCAACAACCACAAAGTAATAAATTCGCAGTAACCACATAGATTAAATATCTGGGCTCCATACCATGAAACCACCTCTATCCAGAAGGAAATGCACATACCCTAAGGGGCGCTACCCCCAATAACCTTGCCGCATCTTTCCTGTTTCGACCATTTCGGGGTGTGAGGTTCGACGAAGTCTCGTCCACAAAGCCACGCTTTGGTACAAAGCCATGCTTTGGGTCAACAAATGATCAAAGTAATGATCACAAAGATAAACGATCAAACAAATGATCATATCACAAATGATCAAACAATGATCATTTCACAGCAACACTCAGCATGTCACATTACCAAATTGGGAATATATCGCTGATAGCCATCAACTACATAACCTCTGAGCTCGTACGTCTCAAAGAAGGGTGTTAAGCTAAGAGAATAAATTCTCCGCCACCAACAGAAATATATTTGAAAGAAATCAGCTTTATATCTCAAATTGTAATGTTAGACATAACAATCCATACAAGTCTGTTCTGGGTTCGAACAGAAACGAAGGCACTTCCGAAGAAGTCCTTGCAATCCGGGCATTCACAATCCCTATCGGATTTCCCATCACTTAGGGAGTCTCTATACCGGCGCGACTCAGTGCAGAGACAATCGATAGGTCATCCTATCATTCTCGCAAATACCCGGTCTTCAACACCGGTCTTCAAATGCTATCCATAATGACGAATCACATATTCGGAATGGGTTATACGACACAAAGGTCCTTTCCCGGCTAAACCGAATAGTGAGCGCAATAATTAAAACATATGGATATGAGATTTCAATTAAGTCACAACTTAATAGTTCAAAACTTTCTTTCAAATGGTTTAAACAATTACCATTTCAAATCTTTTAAAAATAAGATTTATTTCACCTACTTTCACACATATTCATTTGGATTAACTCGTTTAAAATCTTTAAATTAAAGATTTATCTTATAGCTTTCAAACCGTTCCCAAATATTCACTTTCAAAATTCATTTCCAAATATTCATCAATAACTTGGTAAACTATTTCAGTTTAAACTTGAAATCCCTTTTATATAATTTGAAATTCGTTTCTCCTATGAAAGCTTTTTATTATTTAGAAACAACAGTCTTATTTCGAAAAAACCCGACTTCATTTATACAAGTTACAATCTTTGGGTAAATTCAAATCTCCAAAAATAATACTTTAAAAATGGTTTAACTCATAATGACTAGTATAATATCGTTAATCCCTAGTTTCAAATTACAGAATTCAATTCCTAATTTTGAATTCAAATTTAAATCAAATTATTTAAATTCCAAAACTTAATCAAGTAATTTAAAAATAAATTTTTATCTTGAAATTCCATTCCAAAAGCTTTTCACATTTATTCCGATTCCATTTCCAAAACATTTGAATTTAAAAATTCAAATTCAAAACTATTTCAAAATCTGCGACTTAACTGATTTCCTCGTGAAATCCATAATTGTGTGTGTATGGTGTGGTCCATCGGTTTAACACAATAGTGCAACATCATTCAATCATCACAGATCAAATACATAAATTTATTTGATAAGCGGTATAAACCATAACGCTTGTCTTTTATTCACAGAACACAGATATATATATCACAGATAATAATTGCATTTATCTTAAATAAATAAATTACATTTCAGATCATAACACAAATCATGATATATCACAAAGCATCAATATCAGGGATATCAAACAATTTAATTATCCAGTCAAGTTCAAACATTCACAAATACAATTTATTAGTTGACTGATAAATTTGAATCAACTGTATTAATTATAAATCTGGGTTAATTATCATAAGTTAATTACAATTTATTTAGAATAAAATCCCTTTTTTTATCATTTATTAGTTCAATTTTTGTAACGACCCGCCTTTTTAGACAGTTTAAACTAACGATCAAATACACATGTCGATTCCAAACCATTCAAAAGGGCAGATGGTTATTGGGGTAAATAAGAAAGAAAAGAAAGAGAAATGAAGGAAAAGAAACAACACAGAATCTCAAAGCGGAACGATAAAATATAATAGTCAAATAAACAGTTCATGAAGCTGTTTACTATACTTTGACAATTATTTATAAAACATTTATCAGAGTTATACATATACAACAGAACAATTAAAATAATGCAGCAGATAGCATGATGCAAGGGTAATAATAGTAATAGTATACCAAATCTTTGTCTTCATCCTCCAGAATAGATCTTCAAAATCTGAAAAACTCAGGACTGACCCGAGCGTAATGAAAAGACAAAACACTCGAGTCAGGACTAAAATATCCTTATGATAGTTAAATCAATCATAAATAAATATGAGCGTAACGGCGTCAGAGATGTTTACGGGGTTTGACATCTCATATCCAGTGTCAACGTGCGTGCAATAACTCAAGAGATGTTACGCGATTTTCCATCTCTTAAGGATCCGTTAAACTATCTACTATGTAGTAATGTACGCTAAGTAGATAATGCCTATCCGTAATATAAAGTATCAAAATAGCGTTAAGGCGTTACCATAATCCCCCTTAACACATTTTTATAATGCCATAGTCTATACAGCACCGTAAGCCCCACCGTAAACTGGTGGTTATCAGAGGGTACCCCATAGGTATAACACAAAACAAAACGTAGTGGTCGCGAATAGGATAATCAGTATGACAAGGTACATGAGGCGATACCAACTAGGATACTAGTAGTTGCGTGATCCGGACTGATGTTGAGCATAGCCAGCAGCTACCCCAACACCGCGAAACAACACTCCCAAATCAAGGGGTGCACCCAAATCGCATCACAAATGTAATAGATATGGTATCGAAGAAGTGTGTCCGCTAGAGGTGGCGAACCTCAATGGCCCGGCGCGGCTCCTGTTTTAGTCATGTCAGGGGTCATCCAATATCGTTCTCTTTCTTCAGTCAACGCGTTCACCAAACCATCCACTTCATTCTGGATCAACACTCCGCGTATAATAGTTATTAAAGTGGTGTTCGGTATCGACAGAGAGTATGTCCATATCCGATCCCGGTCTCTTTAATAACTACGTATTATTACACCGTTGGCTCTTTTATATTTCAAATCGATTCATAATTGATATCAAAATATCATATTCACTTCAAAAATCAAATCCATTTCAAATATGGACATAGCCATTCAAAATATAAGGTTCCTTTTCAAAAATCATTTTTCGTCTCAATATCTCATTTCGATTTCAAAATCATTCCGAATTTCAATTTAGGTTGCAACTTCATTTAACCCAATTCGTATTTAAATTCAAGATTTAAACATAAACATTTCACCATATTAACCAGCTTGAAATTTTTAGAAAATAGTTTTAAGTAGTTTAAAAGAAGTTTAAATAATTGAAATAGTTAAAAATACTTAAAATCTTTAAAATGGATTTAAAATAGATAAATTAGTTTAAAATAATTTAAATTGGGTTAAGTAGATTTAAAATAGATTAAAATAGTTTAAGTATTCAAAATGGTTTATATAACAGAGTAATTTGGAAAACAAATTAAAATAGCTTCAAAACCAATCCATTTCAATTATAACTTCCCAATTCAAATAAATTTCAATTTCCAATTTACCGATTCAATTTCGATTTCAATTCAAATCAATGTCAACTTTGACTTCAAATTTATTCAATTTTACATTCACCTTCAACTTATTCAATTCCAATGTATATCGATTTTTAGCTTGATTTTTCAAAATATCAATTTTTAACACTTAACAAAATTTTCCTTCAATATTGAAATTTAAATCCCCCTTACAAATATGATTCAATTTCAAGCTCAATTTCAAATATCATTTTATATCGCTTTTACTTAGTAATATTCAAAGCTCGAATTAAGGTTTAATCTTTTAAAACGAATAAATTTTCGAAATTCAATCATAACCAAATTTTAAATTTCAAAGTCTTACTTAAATCATTTAACAATTTCTTTTAACCAAAATCTATTTCAACAATCCAACTCAATTTTCGATAGATTCGATTTCTATAAATTGATTTTACTTGTAACTTTTAAATCAAAACATTTAAATAAATTCCAAAACGACGATTTAAAAAAAATTATTAATTTAGCATATCCGGTGTCCGTATATAATTTTCTATCCTATGGCCAAGTGATTATTTATTTCAATTTAAATGTCAGGGATGAATATATATCACTTAAATTAAATCACAGTATCATATGTATGCATAACAGAATATATATAAGCAAATAAACATCCAAACATTTAAATATCAACCAATAGCATCCATCGAACTACATCATCTAATAGGCAATACAATTCATGGCAATTTCATAGTTATCAATGTTAGGTAATTTAATCGCAATTCAATTCTAATTTTAACTTGACCGTCAATTTAATTTACAACGGTGAATTCAAATAACAATCTATACGACAAATAAATTTTATCAAACGACGACAAATAAAATTCATATCACTTCATAATATTAAACTTAACTAGCATAAAGATATTCAGTACGTTGTGAGCGTTATAAAACACTCATCTTGATTTCAATGTAGTTACAGCGCTTTATTTCGAATAAAATTAAACGAGCGTTTAATTTTACCCAAAATTTTCACTATCTCCAAATAATTCCAATCCAGATCCATTGCGTAGTGCTCGTCGATACGATTCCAACGCAAAAAGTTTCATGCGTTTTCGACCTCGTATGAAAAAGTTATGCTATTTTAAAGATTGAACGATGATTAAATCTAATTTTTAATCTACAATTTCTATATATATATATATATATATATATATATATATATATATATATATATATATATATATATTTTACCCAGAATCAAATCTGACCGTCCCTCCCTCTACCATCAGATCTGGACCACCCCCACCTTCTTCCCTTCTCACGTTCGTGCTCCAGGACTTAGCCGTGCCCAAGAACCCATAGCAAGCAACTAGGGTTTGGAATTGCCACCACCACGCTCGACGAGAAGTTGATCAGCTAGCGCCAAATGGAAGCTCCTCTCCCCCTCTACCTTCGGCCACGACCATGGTGAACTCGGCCCCCCCTCTCTCTCGAAAAGCGTGAAAAACGCAGCTGATTCCATCGCGTTTTGCCGCCAATCCGTTGCTCCGTTTCCGATCTCCACCGTTGGATAGCTAGATCTTGATGCTCTCTACAACTTTGTTGTTGAGAGTTTTTGCTAATTGTTGATGGATTGAGAGGAAAAGGAGGAAGAAGTTTCGAAATTTTCTGGCCATTGAAATGAAAGTGGCGGCTAAGGGCTGAAACCCTAGGGTTTTTGCAAAACAAAGAAAGTGGGGGTCCTTTTATAGAAAATTGTCAAAACACTATTCATCGAAAATTTTCCGAACTCCAAACGAAGCATGCCGGCTGGCATTTCTAGGGTTTACCCCACGTTCCGGACACAATGGAACAGGTTTCGGAAGCTAATTCGATCGTATGTGTGAGTTACGGTAACAAACGATCGATTTTTAAATCAAATCGATTAAACGATTTTCTAGGCGTTTTGGCTTGCCCCGGACAAACGATAAATCCGATTGACACGAAATTTGAAATCTTACAATAATATCATATTACGGATCCGATGAAACTGGTTTCATCGAAATCTGAGACTGTTTGAAAAATGACTATTTTAACTCGTCAAATTAATATTAAAACAATTTCGATGCGTTTCGAGCTGCCATGGTCAAACGAAAACTCCGATTGCTACGAAAATTGAAATCCGTTAATAACAAACTATTACGGATCCAATTGAACTAGTTTCGTCCAAATCCGAGACTGTTCGAAAATTGGCTATTTTCAGTCGATAATTAAATATTAAAATAATCAATTTTCACAAATTTACTTTTAATTCGATTTTAAAAGTTCTACAACATCATTCTAACTTTAATACGATAAAATAAAAATTTAAAAATCATTTTTAATCATATTAAACCCGTTATTCAATTATCCAATAAATTCCAATTTTAAAATCTTATTAACTCTATTATAATCCCAATACAACTTACATTCACTTTGGAAACCCATTTGAATCATATTAAATCAAATTTCAATTATTCACTCTATTTTCATATATTAAATTTCAATATCAAATTAATCGTATCAAATTCGGAACTTAATTATTCAACATTTGTAATATTAAATTTAAACAAATTTGATTATTCTTAAATCACTATCTTTTGAAATATTCAAAACGAACTTATAAAATTTAACAAATTCAAATTATAGAACAACCATTTTCATTAAACAGTTATTCAATTAATTTCAAATATTAAATTTAAACAATTTAATTGTTCAATATTTGACGGATTTCAATATTGGATTTTTAAATAAAAAATTTATTATCAGTCGATTTACTATATTACATCAAATGAATTCCACATTATTATTTAACTATAGTTAGAGATAATGCACTCAACTAATATATAAACTTTCATTTCAATTGCAATTGGTTCACAAATTCAATTCGACTAACTAAATGAATAGGTAACTTAAATAATTATCACCGTTACTTTTAATTACTTATAAGTTTATTATTTATAAACAAGTGTCACAATTACCTATTCAATACAAATTCATTCAATTACCTTTGACTACATATTATTTCAATTGATCTGGGATTTCATTCAATTCATAAATAATTAACTTAGATAAAATTTGTTGCATTTCATTCTAGTTATTATTATTCCAAACGACTTACAAATTTTTTTCTAACACTAAATCACGAAATCTTATTAAATTAGCTATTTTAATTATCGAAAATTTGCGGGTCGTTACACTTTTAATTTTGGACTAATCAATCTTAGTTAATGAATCAATTGAACCTTTAATTATTCAATTATCTTAATTAATCACAATTAATAATTAATTCTTCAATTATTGTCATTAAGTAATTACACTTCACAATTCCGCAAATAATTATTATTAAATAAATCAATCTAATTTATTGTTTTCAAATTCCCTTTTCAATTCCATTTTAAATTCAAGATTGAAATGAATTCTTATTTATTTTTAAATAAGTTTAAAATAGAATTTTCTAACATTTTAAAGTTTCAGCATGTTTAAATCTTCCGTCTACAAATTCAATTCTATTTTGAATTCAAATTGCTCCAAACATTTAGTTGCTTTTAAAGTTATAAAAGAAAACAATTTGAAATTTATACTTTATTTGTTTTCAAATTAAACTCCAATTCAACATAAATTTGTATTTTTAATTTAGTCTAAAATTCTGGAAACAAGTTCAGGTTTGAAAATTTTGAACAACTCCTCCAACCCGAGATTCCCCTCCTTCCTCCTTTTGTTTTCTTTGAAAAGTTTTAAGTATAAACTGTAAATTTTATCACCACTTCTCAAACTCGAGTTTGACCTCATGCAAACACTCTACTACCTCGAACACTTCCCCGAGCTTTCTTTCCTATCGACACAACAACCCAAATATACCAGCTATCTTGTGCACGTACACGTGCACCGATCACCTGACCAACTTCGGCCATCCCCCTGACCATCTACACATCGAATATGACCTCACTGACTAATCCCAACCACCAGGTAGACGAAATTGCCATGGTATCAAAATTTAGTTACTCAAGACATTCTGAATCCAGACTCCGATCAGCCCAAACAACTCCCATCGCCACCCTCGTCTACCAGCGGTCACGCCCCTACGTCCTAAGCTTTGCCACACAACTTCGCATCGATCCCCTGGGGTGCGATCACTCGAATCACAGCGATGACGAAGCAATTCCCTCGCGACTTCGACCAACTACACATAGAGCTTAAACCCTACTTCAATCTCGTTTCAGAAATTTACTCAATAGAAAAATTTCTGATATTTTTTCGAAAATCATAGGTACTTAAACTTGCTTCAAAACAAATTTCAACGTTTATTTTGGATTCAATCATTAGGATTTGGTAAAAATATGATTTTTATTCAAATGCGAACTCCTTTTGAATTTCTGAACTAAAAATCCTCCTTTTTGTTTTAATAATCATAATTTGCAGTATGGATTCAATATAAAATCTTGAATTAATATTTTATGGAATTCGAAATTTCCAGACTTCGGAGTTTTCACTGTAAAACTTGATTTTTTTCTCATTATATATTCATTTGTACTTCATGAAACCATTCTTAGATTATAACTCATTCTTAAATACGACCACTTTGTTTTAAAACCAAAGCCTAATACTGATTAGAAAAGAAGAAATTGAATTTTCTTTGTTTTTTTATACCCTATAACTAGACAGAGAAGAAGAAACACTGGCACAATACTTCCAATTCAAATATACTGAGAGAAGTTATCTATATATATATATAACATGCATATCACAGAAATACTTACAACTGATTCATGCTTTTGAACTTTTATTTTTTTTTCTGAAACAAAATGTTACTCACTGTTTTGGATTTTAACAGAGAATAGAGGTGAATATATAAACCTATACAGACATGCATAAATTATCCCAGACAATCACATAATTACTTCCATAGAAACCACATTATTTTGATTGTTTATCACAAGAAATATCATATAAATGGATTTATTTATCAAGTTAAGGGTTTGCTCACCTTGGTTTCTAGAAATGAACAGAGCCGACTCATGTTGACACAGACTGTGAAATTTGCAAGCTTGATTCTTCTGTAAATCTTCTTACTTTTTGTTTATTGATTAAATGATGTTTGAGTTTGTAAAAAAAATGCTTGTTTATATTTTTGATAAATGAAAATGAACTAGAGGATACAAACATATAGAAGAAAAGATTGCAGGTTGATATTAATATATAAGCTACAGGTGATATGTTTGTACAAAATAGGCATGGCTGAAGATAATCTTTCATTGAATGCATGAGGTATGTTGCATTAATTACTTACAACTTTATGCAGGCTGAAATGATCCTAAGCAAGCTTGAATTGACTTTGTTCCATGCCTGGTTGCTTTCAAAACTTAATGTATATTATTGTTTTGTAATATTTCATACATAGGTTTATTTTGTCTACAGCCTCTATTATTTCCTTTGTTCTTTATGTTTGTATTTGTTTGTGTTTTGTCTTATTATTTTGTCACGTGAATATTAAGTAAAGATTGTTTGTTTTTATGCTTTATTTTGTATGTACAATTTGTTTGTATCAAATACATAATATTTAAAAGACAATGTTTTGAGATTCAATATGTATTTTACTTGAATTTGGAGAAATTCAAACCATTTACCAATTAATTTCTCAAAAAAAAAATGAATTAATTATTCATTAAAAATGAATCAAAATCCGGGATCGTTACAGATTCCCCTCCTTAAGAAATTTCGTCCCCGAAATTTGCAGACACGAAAATAACACAGAGATAGATAGATTCGATCTCCTATAATTCCTCAAACTTAAGATATGAATTCCAAACTCAAGTCGGAATATCTCAGAATACATACCAATTTGTCCCTCTTCGGACTTTGGTATTCACGAGAAATTACAATAGAATTTCAATTTTGGTTTTAACCAAAATCGTTTTATTAATACTATTCAAATTTATCCTTCATATTCTATCAACCAATTTAACTTAATTTAAAATTTCCAATTTATTCAAAATTTCCGATTTCAAATTTCAAATTCATTTTCATTAAGGTTTAAATCAAAAAAACTAATAAGAAACCGGTGAAATACGAAGTAAGAATTTTCTACAACGATTCGTGGGGCCATCACCGTACCGAAACTTCTTCTTGCAACTGCCACGAGGCAAATCAAAAGAATTTGGAAAGATGAATCAAAAGAGATTGATATAGAAAGTTTGTTTCCACTGTTGCAGGGTATTGACCATTTATCATCGTAGTTCCCTGTCCTTTATCTCGTTCTCTTCTTGCACTCAAACTCACTATTAATGGATAGTAAGAGAATTTATAGAGACATACAGACGGATATCTTAGGGATATACTCATTCTAGGGTATACTTCACCCTATCTCTAACGAGCTACTTAACGTGTTATACTCCTGAGCTAAAGTTTTAACCCTTAGCTCTGATACCAAATGTGACGAGACGGATTTTTCGCTCGAAAATCGACATCCATACTTCATATCGTATTCGAATGCCATAGATTAGACCGTTCAAATCCGATTCGCCGAAGCTTAAAACAACATTAAGTAAACAACACAGCGGAATAAAAGAATAATACATTGATATACAGCTTTGATACAATATCTAATACAACAGATGATCCAATAGATATCAATATACATCAGAGATATGATACAATAAAATAGCAGCGGAAAAGAAAAAGATAACACTAGCAGCGGAACCACTAACTCTAAGATAGTCTTCAAAAGAGAACTCCAGCAGCAGCACGAACCACCATCACATTTCACCAAGACAAGCAAGTGCAGTCCATGTCGAAAGACTGAATTAGCTCCAGATAACCTACTAATCTGACTATCTGAAAAACCCAACTCTAGACTGCCCGTGTAGAAAATTTTGAGCACCCAGAGTTTAGGAAAGAAACAATAAACTCCGGATCAGTCATGGGACTGGTGTGAGCAACAAAAACAGTTTATCTTTAAAAACAAACAACGAAATATTTAAAAATCAATTCGCAATGCTTTTTAGAAATGAGACTACCATATGGCCTCCCGCACACACACAATGCAAACGCAGAATCGAAGGAGATTTCTCCTTATGATAGTCAAAGATGCTTGATACGCATTAAAAAGAAACATTTGATATTATTACTAGTGCATAATGTAGGAAAAATTATTTCGAAAGTAAAGATATAAATCTTAGCCAACATACGACCATTATCGTATGCCTACTATAGCTACCATGTTCAATAGCAGGTTACCGCCACATTCCATGGCAGGTTATACAACTAATACTGTACAAGGCTCGTATTGTTTCTTTGGATTTCCAACGAATGGTCAGGCCAAGGAACTGCCCATTGCCACATGAGAACGCCTCTGGAAGGACGTCCCCGAGAACCTAACCAGATCTCTGCCAACACTAGGCCGGGTTGCCCCTAACTGGGTAACTACTGACAAGAGTATGCCATCTCCCGATCGTAAATGACCTTTTCTCGGGATCTCGATAACCAACAACCACAAAGTAATAAATTTGCAGTAACCACATAGGTTAAATATCTGGGCTCCATACCATGATACCACCTCTATCCAGAAGGAAATGCACATACCCTAAGGGGCGCTACCCCCAATAACCTTGCCGCATCTTTCCTGTTTCGACCATTTCGGGGTGTGAGGTTCGACGAAGTCTCGTCCACAAAGCCACGCTTTGGTACAAAGCCATGCTTTGGGTCAACAAATGATCAAAGTAATGATCACAAAGATAAACGATCAAACAAATGATCATATCACAAATGATCAAACAATGATCATTTCACAGCAATACTCAGCATGTCACATTACCAAATTGGGCATATATCGCTGATAACCATCAACTACATAACCTCTGAGCTCGTACGTCTCAGAGAAGGGTGTTAAGCTAAGAGAATAAATTCTCCGCCACCAACAAAAATATATTTGAAAGAAATCAGCTTTATATCTCAAATTGTAATGTCAGACATAACAATCCATACAAGTCTGTTCTGGGTTCGAACAGAACCAAAGGCACTTCCGAAGAAGTCCTTGCAATCCGGGCATTCACAATCCCGATCGGATTTCCCATCACTTAGGGAGTCTCTATACCGACGCGACTCAGTGCAGAGACAATCGATAGGTCATCCTATCGTTCTCACAAATACCCGGTCTTCAACACCGGTCTTCAAATGCTATCCATAACGACGAATCACATATTTGGAATGGATTATACGACACAAAGGTCCTTTCCCGGCTAAACCGAATAGTGAGCGCAATAATTAAAACATATGGATATGGGATTTCAATTAAGTCACAACTTAATAGTTCAAAGCTTTCTTTCAAATGGTTTAAACCAATTACCATTTCAAATCTTTTAAAAATAAGATTTATTTCACCTACTTTCACACATATTCATTTGGATTAACTCGTTTAAAATCTTTAAATTAAAGATTTATCTTATAGCTTTCAAACCGTTCCCAAATATTCACTTTCAAAATTCATTTCCAAATATTCATCAATAACTTGGTAAACTCTTTCAGTTTAAACTTGAAATCCCTTTTATATAATTTGAAATTCGTTTCTCCTATGAAAGCTTTTTATTATTTAGAAACAACAGTCTTATTTCGAAAAAACCCGATTTCATTTATACAAGTTACAATCTTTGGGTTAATTCAAATCTCCAAAAATAATACTTTAAAAATGGTTTAACTCATAATGACTAGTATAATATCGTTAATCCCTAGTTTCAAATTATAGAATTCAATTCCTAATTTTGAATTCAAATTTAAATCAAATTATTTAAATTCCAAAACTTAATCAAGTAATTTAAAAATAAATTTTTATCTTGAAATTCCATTCCAAAAGGTTTTCACATTTATTCCGATTCCATTTCCAAAACATTTGAATTTAAAAATTCAAATTCAAAACTATTTCAAAATCTGCGACTTAACTGATTTCCTCGTGAAATCCATAATTGTGTGTGTATGGTGTGGTCCATGGGTTTAACACAATAGTGCAACATCATTCAATCATCACAGATCAAATACAGAAATTTATTTGATAAGCGGTATAAACCATAACGCTTATCTTTTATTCACAGAACACAGATATATATATCACAGATAATAATTGCATTTATCTTAAATAAATTATATTTCAGATCATAACACAAATAATGATATATCACAAAGCATCAATATCAGGGATATCAAACAATATAATTATCCAGTCAAGTTCAAACATTCACAAGTACAATTTATTAGTTGACTGATAAATTTGAATCAACTGTATTAATTATAAATCTGGGTTAATTATCATAAGTTAATTACAATTTATTTAGAATAAAATCCCTTTTTTTATCATTTATTAGTTCACTTTTAATTTTGGACTAATCAATCTTAGTTAATGAATCAATTGAACCTTAAATTATTCAAATATCTTAATTAATCACAATTAATAATTAATTCTTTAATTATTGTCATTAAGTAATTACACTTCACAATTCCGCAAATAATTATTATTAAATAAATCAATCTAATTTATTGTTTTCAAATTCCCTTTTCAATTCCATTTTAAATTCAACATTGAAATGAATTCTTATTTATTTTTAAATAAGTTTAAAATAGAATTTTCTAACATTTTAAAGTTTCAGCTTGTTTAAATCTTCCGTCTACAAATTCAATTCTATTTTGAATTCAAAATGCTCCAAACATTTAGTTGCTTTTAAAGTTATAAAAGAAAACAATTTGAAATTTATACTTTATTTGTTTTCAAATTAAACTCCAATTCAACTTAAATTTGTATTTTTAATTTAGTCTAAAATTCTGGAAATAAGTTCAGGTTTGAAAATTTTGAACTCTTCCAACCCGAGGTTCCCCACCTTCCTCGTTTTGTTTTCTTTGAAAAGTTTTAAGTATAAACTGTAAATTTTATCACCACTTCTCAAACTCGAGTCTGACCTCATGCAAACACTCTACTACCTCGAACACTTCCCCGAGCTTTCTTTCCTATCGACACAACAACCCAAATATACCAGCTATCTTGTGCACATACACGTGCACCAATCACCTGACCAACTTCGGCCATCCCCCTGACCATCTACACATCGACCATGACCTCACTGACTAATCCCAACCACCAGGTAGACGAAATTGCCATGGTATCAAAATTTAGTTACTCAAGACATTCTGAATCCAGACTCCGATCAGCCCAAACAACTCCCATCGCCACCCTCGTCTACCAGCGGTCACGCCGCTATGTCCTAAGCTTTGCCACACAACTTCGCATCGATCCCCTGGGGTGCGATCACTCGAATCACAGCGACGACGAAGCAATTCCCTCGCGACTTCGACCAACTACACATAGAGCTTAAACCCTACTTCAATCTCGTTTCAGAAATTTACTCAATAGAAAAATTTTCTGATATTTTTTCGGAAGTCATAGGTACTTAAACTTGCTTCAAAACAAATTTCAACGTTTATTTTGGATTCAATCATTAGGATTTGGTAAAAATACGATTTTTATTCAAATGCGAACTCCTCTTGAATTTCTGAACTAGAAATCCTCCGTTTTGTTTTAAAAATCATAATTTGCAGTATGGATTCAATATAAAATCTTGAATTAATATTTTATGGAATTCGAAATTTCCAGACTTCAGAGTTTTCACTGTAAAACTTGATTTTTTTTCATTATATATTCATTTGTACTTCATGAAACCATTCTTAGATTATAACTCATTCTTAAATACGACCACTTTGTTTTAAAACCAAAGCCTAATACTGATTAGAAAAGATGAAATTGAATTTTCTTTGTTGTTTTATACCCTATAACTAGACAGAGAAGAAGAAACACTGGCACAATACTTCCAGTTCAAATATACTGAGAGAATTTATCTATCTATATATATATATATATAACATGCATATCACAGTAATACTTACAACTGATTCATGCTTTTGAACTTTTATATTTTTTCTGAAACAAAATGTTAGTCACTGTTTTGGGTTTTAACAGAGAATAGAGGTGAATATATAAACCTATACAGACATGCATAAATTATCCCAGACAATCACATAATTACTTCCATAGAAACCACATTATTTTGATTGTTTATCACAAGAAATATCGTATAAATGGATTTATTTATCAAGTTAAGGGTTTGCTCACCTTGGTTTCTAGAAATGAACAGAGCCTACTCATGTTGACACAGACTGTGAAATTTGCAAGCTTGATTCTTCTGTAAATCTTCTTACTTTTTGTTTATTGATTAAATGATGTTTGAGTTTGTAAAAAAAATGCTTGTTTATATTTTTGATAAATGAAAATGAACTAGAGGATACAAACATATAGAAGAAAAGATTGCAGGTTGATATTAATATATAAGCTACAGGTGATATGTTTGTACAAAATAGGCATGGCTGAAGATAATCTTGCATTAAATGCATGAGGTATGTTGCATTAATTACTTACAACTTTATGCAGGCTGAAATGATCCTAAGCAAGCTTGAATTGACTTTGTTCCATGCCTGGTTGCTTTCAAAACTTAATGTATATTATTGTTTTGTAATATTTCATACATAGGTTTATTTTGTCTACAGTCTCTATTATTTCCTTTGTTCTTTATGTTTGTATTTGTTTGTGTTTTGTCTTATTATTTTGTCACGTGAATATTAAGTAAAGATTGTTTGTTTTTATGCTTTATTTTGTATGTACAATTTGTTTGTATCAAATACATAATATTTAAAAGACAATGTTTTGAGATTCAATACGTATTTTACTTGAATTTGGAGAAACTCAAACCATTTACCAATTAATTTCTCAAAAAAAAATGAATTAATTATTCATTAAAAATGAATCAAAATCCGGGATCATTACATAAATTTTTCCAATTCAAATATTTAGATAATTAAAATAATATTGCCAATTTAAATAATTATTTTAGAAGATTATCAAATTGCTATTGCCCAAATTCCTGGTCATCACAGCGATAAACCGCAATAACAAACAATTCAGAAACTCATTCGAATGTGAAATCTGACATTAGTGATACTAAGTCCCCTTTGGGCACATAACTCGCCTCGAATGGCACCCGACCTTGAACGGTCACAATTTGTCTCGAATGGCATCCGACCGCGAACGGCTCACAATTCGCCTCCAACGGTATCCGACTACGAACGGTCATCATTCGCTACGAATGGCACCCGACCTCGAACGATCATATACCACCTCGAAAGGCATACCATCTCAAACGGTCGCCGTTCACAGTCAGGTAAGACTAACAAACTCTTTACAGGTCATTAACAGGATATAAACATCTAGCTTGTGGCATCACAAAACACACCTTCCTACAACCAGGCATGTTTTGGGGGCAAAGTGTTAACTCGCCTTTTGGCAAGGCAATGTACAGGCGAGTTTAACCCACCCGACTACATAATGATCGAAGTTGGATTTTCATATATAATATACATGATGATAAAGCCAAAACATAGCATAGTCTACAAACAAACAGCACAAGATGTATAAATATGGTTTTAACAAAGATCGAGTCGCTTTAGGTTGCTTGGAGTCTGCTCCGAGTCTTCTCCATGTTTTCTTCGAGTTTCCAAAAGAGCTGCTTCGGGTCAAAAAAGTGTTCGCCATGGGTCTTTGAGGAACAAGATATTTTGCGTCATCGCAGCACCTGCTTCGAGACACCAAGTGGTTTTCTTCGAGATAAGGGGATGGTTACTTCAGGTTAGGGCCATAGATCGATCAAAGACCATCCTCATCGTATCCATCAACATCATGTTCATCTAGTTCGTATCCATGTGCATCGAATCCATCACCATCATGCACTTTGTATCGATCAACCTCCCATATGTTTCGTATCGATCGGTCAAACAATCGATACAAGGCTATGAACCATAGACCGATACAAAGCTACAAGCCGAGCATTGATGCAAAGTGCAAGGGCACCAATCCAATTTTATTTCCTCCACAGCTTCTTGCTGTCGTATCGATCCTTTTTATGTATGTTTCATATCAATCGGTCGAACGATAGATATGGACCAATGATCACTCGATCAATACGAAAGTAAGCACATGGGATCGATGCGAAACCCAACCTTTTTCATCCGTGCAAATTAGCCCACGTTTATCTACTTCATATCGATCATGTTGATCTATATTTTGTATCGATCAGATAGATGATTAATACGAAACTATCACTTTCCATCCATACGAAGCCAATACAAGATATCGATACGAAGAGTACGCCAGCATCGATTCGAAAAGCAAGATGTGTGATGGAGACAAAATGCATGGTCAATCAAAAGAAGCGGTCAACGAACGTGAAAAGTGGACCTCCCTTGGATTCTCGAGTCGCGTCATCGGTACAGATTGCATGGGTATGAAAGACGGTGAATATAGAGCCATGAATTGATTCGAACACGGCAGCCAACTGAAAACACAAACTTGCATCGATCGTAACTCGAAATATACAAGGCCAAATGCCACCAAATTTTCGTAGGAGCTTGCGTACAACCTCAAGAATGTCCATGATCGATCCTAACCCAAAAGGAGCTATGACGACCCGGGATTTTGGTAATATTATTTTAATAAGCATTTAATCTAATTAATTAAAATACAAACTTATCATTTTAAAAACAAATAAGACATTTTTCTATTTACCATTTATTTATATATATGTGTGTATTTTGTGAAGGAAACTATTATTTGAAAATTTAAAATAAAGTCTTTCAAAAATATTTAAAATAAAATCTATCTTATTCAATTTAATTAAAAGCTCTACTTTATTAACATTTAATATATATATATGAATGTAATCTAGATCAAAATGCTTAAAATAAAATTAATCTTATCAATATATAATATTAAGTATAAAAATATATGAATATAAATAAAGTGGTTGATGGTTTAAGCTTAAAATAGAAATAAAAATAAAAATAAAAAAAACAAGGATTTATGTTAGAAATAGAAACAAATATATATGGTAACTTCTATGGTATTATGAGAACATAAAGTAAATACATATGGTAATTCTAGTAATATACTATGGAAATTCATAAGTGTATGCAAGAAGATAAAAAAATATCTACATACAAAATCAATAGGAGAAGGCTGTAAACTTGTAAGGAAACATTGCATCAAATACTATCAATTCTAGCACAAAACAAAAGTCATTTCGTATCCTTTCTAAATCATTTAAGTTTTAAGAAAGAAAGAATAAAATCTTGCTGGTCAAAGGAAATATCACTGTCCAAAGAAAACAAGCTTATACCAGAAAATTCTTATCCTTGTAAATTTTTCTCTATATGTACAATACTTCTTGTTCCAGTTCGTTTACCACTTAGCAAACCAGAAAGAAAAAATAAGCATCACTATTTTTACAAACTCAAATACAACTCAACTAAATAAACAAGAAGATCAAAGGGGTTCAGGCAAGCAGTTTCAACACGGTATTGGTTCCCTGTTCAAACTCTTTTTATCAGGTGAGTAAACACAATTTTTAAAGACTTAAGTATAATTTAACTATGCATGTGATTCATGAATAATATTATGCTTGCATATGTATTTTTTTGAATATAGCTCTGTGTTTATATATGAGTGTTCTGTCTAAATTTATTTTACATGGTCTTCTCTGTTTGTAGTTACAGAGTTGAATATTTAATCAAATTCAAAATACTTTCATCCAACCATTGTTAGGCTTAGATTTTAAAACAAAACAAGTTGTTTAAACATAAATCAAGATTTTAAATTTTGTTTTGAACATGTTGGTGAAGCATCACCACTGGGAAACTTGTTTTACAGACCAACATGTAATATTATGTTGAATTCGAGTGTCATGAATTGCAAATTCATACATAACTTGAATCCACTCATCAAAATAGGATTTTTAAAACGAAAATGGTAATTTTTAGTTAAGTATACAACGAGCAGTTTATAGATGAACCGAAAATGGATTTTAATCGATTTCTGGTGATCAAACAAATATTGGATGTTGAATTTTCGATCGAAGCTAGCTTGGTGATTAATGATATCAGGAAAATTGTTAAATGATTTTTCTATTGCAAGAGATGATGGAACGAGGCGAAGTTAGGGTTTAACTCATTGGTTTTGACGTGGTCGGAAACAAGGTGATTTGGTCACCTCTGGTTGATCGAGCTGCTCGAAACTCTGGGGGAGTGTCGTATAGGGGATCGGCGAGGTGAGGCCGGAGTTGTGTCGCCTCCGATGGTCGGCGTGAGTGAGGCAAAGCGCTTTTGTTGGGTGAGTTCGAGTTCCAGTTTTTGAATGGAGGACTTGATTTCGCTCTAGAATTTTTGGCATCGAGGGGATCTTTGTGATCGAGTGTAGGGATGATACGTGACTCGCCGGATGATGCGTGGTTCACCAAAGCGTCGGCGAGGCGTTGTGCACGTGCACGACAGCGATTTGGTGTCTGAAGGTTGGTTTGTGGTAACTCGAAGGGGAACTCGTGTTTCTTTTTGAAGTTGGCTCGAGTATTTCCTGTTTTGTCTGGAAAGTATTTCATCTGTGTACTTAAACTTAACTAAAAAAAGAAAGGTATGTGAAGAAGAAAGAGGACTCGGGGAAATGGAGAGGAAACGTGAGTTGTAACCCGAGTAAACTGGGTATTTCCTCGAGTTGGGTTTTCGAAGTGCATAGCTTGATAAAATTTAAGTTACATCATCTTAAACAAATTTTAAATATTAATGACGTAATTAATGTTTGATAATTTTAGTAAAGAATTTATTTTAAGTTTTAATTATTTAAGTAAAAACTTAAGAATGTTTTTAAAATCCAATAAATACTTTAATTAAGTAGTGAATGTAAGATAAATTTTAAATTTAATTAAAATTAAAGCTTTTTAAGTTAGTAATAATTTGATTTCAAAGTTATTAAGGAAGATTGTAAAATGTTAAGTAAGAAGATAATTAAGAATATTAATTCATTGATAATTGTAATTGACTAAGTGAATTGAGATATATAAATTTGTTATTTAAGATTGATTAACAAATGATTAAGTATTTCATAAATTTGAAATTAAGAATTTTAATTAACTATTTAAAGTTAATTAATATATGATTAGTAGTTAACTAATTAAGTAATTTAATTAAGAATTAATAATTGATTAATTAAGTAATTAGTGATAAATAAATGGGTAATTAAGTTTTATAAATTAAGGTTATTAATTAATAATTAAGAAGTAATGAATTAAGTAATTAAGGTTTAATAAATTGATTTAGAAGTGATTAATTAATTAAATAGTTTGAAATGGAATAATTAATTAATCAATGATTTATCAAGCAGGATTAAAGATGTTTGCTTATGGATGATTGTATAAGTAGAATATCTGGATTTGTGATATCTATTGGGTGATATTCTGTGATACTCTGTGATATGCTTTGGATATATTTGTGATGTTTGAGTATGATTTATTTATGATAAATGCTATGTTAATTCAAAGTGCGAATTAAATTGTTTAAACTATTAAACAACCTGACCTTCAAAATGGCGTTTGGATTTCGATGAGACCAGGATGGGGTGTCAGTTATGATTATCCGAAAACCACATCGATCCAAATTAAACGATAGGTCGTGAAACTCAAGTGAAGATCGAGATGGTGTTTCAGAGTGCAAGGGTTATCGTCGTTAACTCTAAAGATGATTCCAAAATGAGTGTAACGAGATAATGCCTTCAGTTTCGTTCGAACCCGGAATGAACTTGTATAGATTGAATGCTTACAGAACATCTTCAGGTGGACGATGGACATTCTAAGAGATGTGTTCTCTGAAGGTAATTGTAACCTCAAGCCTCATCAACTGGAAATGACTAAAATAGAGGAGATGCAGCAAGGTTAGGTGGGTAGCACCCAAGCAGGACGAGATATACCCCTGTTTAGATGTCCCTTTTATTTCTGCTGTGTAGGCAGTTGTTGGCCACAAGTGCGGGGTTATCTTGTTCGGGACTGTCCAGTAAGGGATGGTTCCGGCCTTGTGTTGTAGGGGGTCGGGAGTGATCCTCGGTACGGTGATCTAGGTCCCGTACTGTGACGGGCGGTACCCCAGTAGCCCTGCCATTGTATGGAATCCAATCTCCAATCAGCGCTGTACGTTTTGATTGTGCCCAACTATGTTGGAATGTGAGATGTAAGCATTTTAGCTATTTTTGTATTTTACTTAAAAACCCTAGACACTATTATAATATCACCAGATTTCCTATAAAATGTTTTGGTTAGCGTACGGTAAAAACTTATCCGTGTTTATGTGTGGGAAGTCTTACGTGATACCTTTATTTTCAAATGGTTTTCAAAGTTAAGCAACTTTAACCCGTTTACTCACACCAGACCCATGTCTGACCTGGAGTTTATTCTGTATTCTTAAACTCTTAGGTACTCAATTTTTTATGAGTAGTCAAGTGATAGGTCTTGGATTGTTGAAGTCTAGAGGAGCTTGAAGCAGGAGTCAAGACGTATCTATCTATCTAGTTCCGCTATGTTAGTTGTTGTATGTTGTATTTTGGGATGTATGAAATGGCAGATATATATGACTGTCTTGTTGTATGATGTTATATAACTCTGATATATGTAAAACTATGTAACAGTTATGTGGTGTATTATATTTTGTTCCGTTTCCGCTGTGAGATTCTGATGTTGTTATTCTTTCTTTCTATCTTTTCTATTTCTATCTCTTTCTTTTCTTATTGATGATACCTCTTTCTATGGATTGAAAGGCGGGTCATCACAGTTGGAATCAGAGCGTAAGTTGAGATAATACCTAGGCTCTGGAATAGTATCTATCTTGAGAGTGCGTATTTGTATTTTTATATAACTATATACCTATCTAAATTTATTGAGTTACCTGTTTAGGTTTCCAACATGAGTTCTGAAAGGAGAGGCAGAGGTAGGGGCAGTACCTCGACCGATAATGGAAGAAATCAAACTGCTAGTGAGGCTGTGGATCCAGTACCGCCTCAGGTTAGTTTTGCCGCTTTATGCAAGGACTTCACCAACCTTGGAGGTAAACCATTTAAAGGGTCAGAGACTATAATTAAGGTTCAAGCTTGGCTACGCTCATATGAGCGCATCTTTAAGAGTATGAAGTTGTCTGATGAGCGGAAAAGGGAAATGGCTTCGTGGTAATTGCAGGAAGGCGCTGCAGCCTGGTGGGATGCAGCGGTAGCAAATATCTCTGAGAACGACATT
This sequence comes from Allium cepa, assembly GCA_030765085.1. NCBI lineage: Eukaryota > Viridiplantae > Streptophyta > Magnoliopsida > Asparagales > Amaryllidaceae > Allium > Allium cepa. The sequence goes on from CM060932.1 coordinate 561,330,520, forward strand.
TCTTGGGGAAGATTTAAAGAGTTGTTTGAGGAGAAATTCATGCCAACAGTAGTAAAAACTCGTCTGTACCGAGATTTTCTGAATTTGAAGCAAGGGAGCATGACTATAGCGGAGTATGAGACTAAATTCAATGAACTTTCTTGCTATGGATCAGGGCTCATTGATACTCCACTTAAAAAGAACGAAATGTTTGTGCAAGGATTAAGGCCATAAGTTCATGAAAAGATGACAACGCATTTGAAAGGATCTTTTATTGAGTTAATTGATATGGCTATGAGATATGAGGATTTGATGAACAAGAAATCAATGGCACCAGTAGCAGCATCGGGAGGGAATTTTGCTAATCCAAATAAGAGGAAGTTCAATCCCAATTGGAGGAAGCAGAACAAGAAGAAGCCTGGAGGTAGTAACGGACCTCGCAAATGCTATATATGTCAACAAAAAGGTCACTTGAGGAATAAGTGTCCGAGGAAAGGATCTCAGCAACAGCAGCGGCAATCACATCAAAGTGGACCAGGTTCGGCTTTGGTTCAGAAATCTCTATGCTTCAACTGTCGCCAACCAGGTCATATGATCAAGGATTGCCCGCTACTTCATAAAGCTCGGCGAAATAAGGTATTTTCTTTGGAATGTGCACCATCAACTTCATCTAAAGGCAAGGGACTATTGGAAGGCACATTACTTTTAGAAGGCAAGTATATTAAAGTTTTGTTTGATTCGGGTGATTCTTTAGTTTTATTTCTCTGGAATCTGTAAAGAAGTTCTTTCTTACCCCTAGTACTGTAGACTGTCCCATTTTTGTATCTAATCCTATAGGAGGGATAACCAAATTAGATATGATCTATGAGGATTTGAGGATTTCCTATCTGTCCTATAGTTTTTCTTGTGACCCTTGTGTGTTGGAATTTAAGGGATTTGACCTTATATTGAGGATGGATTGGCTTGATAAGTATAAGGCTATCCTGAATTGTAATGAGAGAACAGTTTCGCTGGAAACCTATCTGGGTAGGATTGCTAGAGTGATGTGTGATGATTCTGGAATTCACTTGAGTAGTCTTTTACACGGGGTTGTGACTTCTCAAGAGAAGGTTGAAGATATCGATGTAGTCTAAGATTTCCCTGATGTATTCGAGGAAGTCAAGTGCTTACCTCCGCATAGAGAGATAGAGTTTCGCATTGATTTGGTTCTAGGAGCAGTACCAGTGATTCAGCCTAGTAGGAGGATGGCTCCTAGGGAGAGGGAGGAGTTAGTGAAGCAAAATCATGATCTTTTGGAGAAGGGAATGATTAGGCCCAGTTTTTCTTGTTGGGGTTCTGCTACGGTGTTTGTCACCAAGTCGGATGGGTCGCTGAGATTCTGTGTTGACTATCGAGAGCTGAACAAAGTGACCATCCGAAATAAGTATCCTCTTCCTCGTATTGATGATCTATTTGACCAGCTGCATGGAGCTTCTGTCTTTTCTCAACTGGATTTAGCATCGGGTTTCCATCAGTTCAGGTTAGCTGAGGACAATATCCCTTTAACTGCATTTAGGAGACCAAATTATTTCTATGAGTGGTTGGTTATGCCTTTCGAGTTAACTAACGCTCCTGCCTACTTTGTCGACCTGATGAATTGAGTCTTTCGAGATGTATGAATAAGTTCGTTCTGGTGTTCATCGATGATATCCTAGTCTACTCTAAGTCTGAAGAAGAGCACAAGCAGTATTTAAGAATTGTGTTAGAGACTCTGAGAAGGCATGTTTTAAAGGCGAATGTTGTGGCCGATGCTCTTAGCAGGAATGTAGTTCTGTCTCTTTTGGAAGTTGTTCCGTCTCTCCAGGAAAGAATCATAAACAAGCAAATGGAGGATAGATCTTTTGAAGAACTGATTCTTGGAACCAAGGATTGTCGATATTCGGATCTCAAGGTGGACGATCAAGGTGTTTTGAGGATTAATGGTCGTTTGTGTATACCTAATATAGATGGATTGAGGTAAGAAGTCTTATCTGAGTGTCATCGCTCCAAACTGAATATCCACTCAAGAATTTCTAAGATGTATAAGGATATGAGAAGAGTTTTCTGGTGGCCGAGCATGAAGAGGGATGTAGCTGCTTTTGTCAATAGTTGTGCTATCTGCCGGCAAGTTAAAGATGATCAACAGAAGTCGGCAGGTTTTTTGCAGCCTTTGGAAGTTCCAGAATGGAAATGGGAAATGATTTCGATGGATTTCATCGACGGTTTGCCTAGAACCAAGAAGGGAAACGAAGGAATTTGGATGATTATGGATCGTTAAACTAAAAGTGCCTATTTTATACTGGTTAAGGAAACTCGCACTGCAGCTTCTCTAGTATAGATTTTCTTGAGAGAGATAGTCAGATTGCATGGTGTTCCAGTTAGTATAGTAAGTGATCGAGATCCTATCTTCACCAGCAAGTTCTGGGAGGCTTTGCAATCAGCTATGGGAACGAGTTTGAGATTGAGTACAACATATCATCCCCAGACAGACGGACAAATGGAGAGGCTTAACCGAATTCTAGAGGATATGCTGCGAGCTTGTTTTTTGGATTTTGGTGGATCTTGGGAAGACCATCTACATCTAGTAGAATTCTCTTATAGTAACGGTTACCAAGCGAGTATTAAGATGGCTCCTTATGAAGCTTTATATGGAAGACCGTGTAGATCTCCATCCTGTTGGATAGAGTCGAAAGATCGTCTTGTGCTTGGACTAGATTTGATTCGTCAAGCATCTGCTAAAGTTGAGCTTATCAAGAAGAGAATGAAAGCTTCTCAGGATCGTCAAAAGAAGTACGCAGATAAAAGGCGAAGACAATTGGAATTTGATATTGGAGATTTAGTCTTTGACAAAGTTTCCCCGATCAAAGGAGCTATTAGATTTGGAAAGACGGGAAAACTTGTCCTGAGATATATTGGACCATTCCGAGTGCTGGAAAGGATTGGTGCTATAGCTTACAGAATTAAATTGCTAGAACGGATGTCTGGAATTCATAATGTATTTCATGTATCCCATCTAAGGAAGTTTGTCCATGATCCATCACTGGTTTGTACAACCAGTAGTCCAGGAAGATTTAGAGGTCGAGCCAAACTTGACTGTGGTCAGGAACCCTGTCCAGATTGTAGATCGAGACGAGAGGCAACTCAGGAGCAAGGTAGTGAAGCTCGTCAAAGTATGCAGTGGAGCGAGGATCCCAGAGATTGTACATGGTAAACTTTGGATGGTTTTAGGAAAGCTATCCGGATTTGTGTCCGGATAACTAGTAATGTTTGTTAGGATAAACTGTTTGGTTGATTTTCGATGTATGGATGATATGTGTGTTTGGGTTGTTGATATAAAAGCTTTTGGATTTTCTTTTGCTTTAAATTTCGGGTACGAAATTCTTTAAGGGAGAGGAATGTGACGACCCGAGATTTTGGCAATATTGTTTTAATAAGCATTTAATCCAATTAATTAAAATACAAACTTATCATTTTAAAAACAAATAAGACTTTTCGCTATTTACCATTTATTTTTATATGTATGTGTATTTTGTGAAGGAAACTATGATTTGAAAATTTAAAATAAAGTCTTTCAAAAATATTTAAAATAAAATCTATCTTATTCAATTTAATTAAAAGCTCTACTTTATTAACATTTAATATGTATATATATATATATATATATATATATATATATGAATGTTATCTAGATCAAAATGCTTAAAATAAAATTAATCTTATCAATATTAAATGTAAGTATAAAAATATATGAATATAAATAAAGTGTTTGATGGTTTAAGCTTAAAATAGAAATAAAAATAAGAAAACAAGGATTTATATTAGAAATAGAAACAAATATGTATGGTAACTTCTATGGTATTATGAAAACATAAAGTAAATACATATGGTAATTCTAGTAATATACTACGGAAATTCATATGTGTATGCAAGAAGATAAACATAACAATACCTACAAACAAAATCAATAGGACAAGGCTGTAAACTTGTAAGGAAACATTTCATCAAATACTATCAATTCTAACACAAAACAAAAGTCATTTCGTATCCTTTGTAAATCATTTCATTTTAAGAAAGAAAGAAGAAAATTTTGATGGTCAAAGGAAATATATCTGTCCAAAGAAAACAAGCTTATACCAGAAAATTCTTATCCCTGTAAACTTTTCTCTATATATACAATACTTCTTGTTCTAGTTCGTATACCACTTAGCAAACCGAAAGAAAAAATAAGCATCACTATTTTTACAAACTCAAATACAACTCAACTAAATAAACAAGAAGATCAAAGGGGTTCAGGCTAGCAGTTTCAACACAGTATTGGGTCTCTGTTCAAACTCTTTTTATCAGGTGAGTAAACACAATTTTTAAAGACTTAAGTATAATTTAACTATGCATGTGATTCATGAATAATATTGTGCTTGCATATGTATTTTTTTGAATATAGCTCTGTGTTTATATATGAGTGTTCTATGTAAATTTATTTTACCTGGTCTTCTCTGTTTGTAGTTACAGAGTTGAATATTTAATCAAAATTCAAAATACTTTCATCCACCATTATTAGGCTTAGATTTTAAAACAAAACAAGTTTTTTAAACATAAATCAAGATTTTAAAATTTGTTTTAAACATGTTGGTGAAGCATCACCACTGGGAAACTTGTTTTACAGAGCAACATGTAATATTATGTTGAATTCGAGTGTCATAAATTGCAAATTCATACATAACTTGAATCCACTCTTCAAAATAGGATTTTTAAAACGAAAATGGTAATTTTTAGTTAAGTATACAACGAGCAGTTTATAGATGAACCGAAAATGGATTTTAATCGATTTCTGGTGATCGAACAAATATTGGATGTTGAATTTTCGATCGAAGCTAGCTTGGTGATTAATGATATCAGGAAAATTGTTAAATGATGTTTCTATTGCAAGAGATGATGGAACGAGGCGAAGTTAGGGTTTAACTCATGGGTTTTGACGTGGTCGGAAACAAGGTGATTTCGTCACCTCTGGTCGATCGAGCTGCTCGAAACTATGGGGAAGTTTAGTATAGGGGATCGACGAGGTGAGGCCGGAGTTGTGTCGCCTCCGATGGTCGGCGTGAGTGAGGCGAAGCATTTTTGTTGGGTGAGTTCGAGTTCCAGTTTTCGAATGGAGGACTTGATTTCGCTCTGGAATTTTTGGCATCGAGGGGATCTTTGTGATCGAGTGTAGGGATGATACGTGATTCGTCGAAGGATGCGTGGTTCACCAAAGTGTCGGCGAGGCGTTGTGCACATGCACGACAACAATTTGGTGTCTGAAGGTTGGTTTGTGGTGACTCGAAGGGGAACTCGTGTTTTTCTTGAACTTGGCTTGAGTATTTCCTGAGTTGTCTGGAAAGTATTTCACTGTGTACTTAAACTTAACTAAAAAAAAGAAAGGTATGTGAAGAAGAAAGAGGACTCGGGGAAATGGAAAGGAAACACGGGTTGTAACCCGAGTAAACTGGGTATTTCCTCGGGTTGGGTTTTCAAAGTGCATAGCTTGATAAAGGTTAAGTTATATCATCTTAAACAAATTTTAAATATTAATAACTTAATTAATGTTTGATAATTTAAGTACAGAATTTATTTTATGTTTTAATTATTTAAGTAAAAACTTAAGAATGTTTTTAAAATCCAATAAATACTTTGATTAATTAGTTAATGTAAGATAAGTTTTAAATTTAATTAAAATTAAAGCTTTTTAAGTTAGTAATAATTTGATTTCAAAGTTAATAAGGAAGATTGTAAAATGTTAAGTAAGAAGATAATTAAGAATATTAATTCATTGATAATTGTAATTGACTAAGTGAATTGAGATTTATAAATTTGTTATTTAAGATTGATTAACAAATGATTAAGTGTTTAATAAATTTGAAATTAAGAATTTTAATTAACTACTTAAGTTAATTAATATATGATTAGTAGTTAACAAATTAAGTAATTTAATTAAGAATTAATAATTGGTTAATTAAGTAATTAGTGATAAATAAATGGGTAATTAAGTTTTATAAATTAATAATTAAGGAGTAATGAATTAAGTAATTAAGGTTTAATAAATTGATTAAGAAGTGATTAATTAATTAAATAGTTTGAAATGGAATAATAAATTAATCAATGATCTATCAAGCAGGATTAAAGATGTTTGCTTATGGATGATTGTATAAGTAGAATATCTGGATTTGTGATATCTACTGGGTGATATTCTGTGATACTCTGTGATATGCTTTGGATATATCTGTGATGTTTGAGTATGATTTATTTATGATAAATGCTATGTTAATTCAAAGTGCGAATTAAATTGTTTAAACTATTAAACAACCTGACCTTTAAAATGGCGTTTGGATTTCGATGAGACCAGGATCGGGTGTCAGTTATGATTATCCGAAAACCACATCGATCCAAATTAAACGATAGGTCGTGAAACTTAAGTGAAGATCGCGATGGTGTTTCAGAGTGTAAGGGTTATCGTCGTTAACTCTAAGGGTGATTCCAAAATGAGTGTAACGAGATAATGCCTTCGGTTTCGTTCGAACACGGAACGAACTTGTATGGATTGAATGCTTTCAGAACATCGTCAGGTGGAAAATGAGCATCCTAAGAGATGTGTTCTCTAAAGGTAATCGTAACCTCAAGCCTCATCAACCATAAATTGCTAAAACAAGGGAGATGCAGCAAGGTTAGGTGGGTAGCACCCAAGCAGGACGAGATATACCCCTATCTAGATGTCCCTTTTATTTCGGATGTGTGGGCAGTTGTTGGCCACAACTGCGTGGTTATCTTGTTCGGAACTGTCCAGTAGGGGATGGTTCCGGCCTTGTGTTGTAGGGGGTCGGGAGTGATCCTCGGTACGGTGATCTAGGCCCCGTACTGTGACGGACGGTACCTCAGTAGCCCTGCCATTGTATGGAATCCAATCTCCAATAAGCGCCGTACGTTTTGATTGTGCCCAACTATGTTAGAATGTGAGATGTAAGCATTAAGCTATTTCTGTATTTTACTTGAAAACCCTAGACACTATTATAATATCACTGGATTTCCTATAAAATGTTTTGGTTAGCGTAAGGTAAAAACATACCCGTGTTTATGTATGGGAAGTCTTACGTGATACCTTTATTTTCAAATGGTTTTCAAAGTTAAGCAACTTTAACTCGTTTACTCACACCAGATCCATGTCCGACCCGGAGTTTATTCTGTTTTCTTAAACTCTTGGGTACTCAAATTTTTACGAGTAGTCAAGTGATAGGTCTTGGATTGTTGATGTCTGAAGGAGCTTGGAGCTGGAGTCCAGACGTATCTATCTATCTAGTTCCGCTGTGTTAGCTGATGTATGTTGTATTTTGGGATGTATGAAATGGCAGATATATATATGACTGTCTTTTTGTATGATGTTATATAACTCTAATATATATAAAACTATGTAATAGTTATGTGGTGTGTTATATTTTGTTCCAATTCCGCTGTGAGATTTTGATGTTGTTATTCTTTCTTTCTATCTTTTCTATTTCTATCTCTTTCTTTTCTTATTGTTGATACGTCTTCTGTGGATTGAAAGGCGGGTCATCACAGGAGCAGTTTTAGATCGTTACGAATTTGTTTCGGATCGATCATGGATTGAGTCGAAATGTCAGAAGATCGATCACGTGGGATCACCTGCAGAAGAGAATGAGTCTTCCAAGATCTGGGTGAGATATTTGCAGCCTACACATATAAATAGTGACCTTAGACCTATAGAAATGGATCTTTAGGCTTTACTATGTCGTTACTCCATTGAACTTCATTGTAATTCAGATATTATCAATTGTACTCTTTTAACCAGCGAGTGATAATCAATGAAACAGTAACTCTTCAAAGTGGACGTAGGCTACAAGGCTAAACCGCTATAAATTGTGTGTTTCTACTGTTTCCTTTTTAATTTGAGCGTTCTTCACATTTATATTCTCTACATTCTTGCTAACGTTGATCCGTGATTGTAAACGGATGCTTTCATCGGCAATTGGGTGTTTGTGACCAATTTTGGCGTAAACAGGTTAACTTTCATACTTAATATGAATATATTTCATTCTCTAGTTCTTCGAAGATTAGATTCTTCTTTTGATCAAATATATTACATCGCCTTTGCCGATGATATAACCTTTGGAGTTATCTCCAAATATGACAGATCCTCCATCTAAGTAGATAATGTTAGTCAGGATGTCTTTATTTATTGTCATATGTTTTGGGCAACCATATCAAGTGTCCAGTTTCCTCTTTCCTTAGTTGGTACCTGCAAAAATATAGAGATGACGTTGGTACCCACTTTTCATTAGGGTCCTATGAGTTAGTCTTAGGAAACCAAACCCAAGAGGGTTTAGAATTCCCTTTTGTAAGTAAAATTTTCATTTTTATGAATTAAATTTATAATAGACTTAATATACTTATTTCTAATTGAATTATAATTAGTTTTGGTACCCAAATTTTTATAGTATTTGTGTTGCAAATATCCTTCTTTTGAGTGGTTTTGCTTTTACAAACTTCTTATGTATATTGAAATTTTCATATGGTGAATTATTCCTTTTTGAACTAGATTTCGAGGAATTTTTATATCCTAATCCTTTCTTATTAAAAGTAGTTTGAAAGTTTTTAATAATTTTAGAGAGATTTTCTCTACCTTTATTAAATTTAGAAACACGTTTAATAATATTTTCTAACTCGGTTTTGAGACTAGTATTATTTAATTCAAGAATTTTGACATTTGATTTTAAATCATGATTTTCTGAAGTTAATATCGTATTCTTTTCTTTTTGAACTTTAATTTCATTTGATAGCATAGTGAGTTGAGGAGATACATTAGACAAAGATTTTTGTGTTTTAACAAGTTCTCCTTGTAAGATTTCCTTTTCATCTTTGAGCATATCAACTTCTAGTTCAGTTTTATTTAGTTTTTCTAAAGCATCTTTATACTTTCTTTTAACTTCTTTTAGTATATCCAATAATTCTGAGTGTATATCAATTATATCATCAGAAGTTAGATCACCTACATCGTCCGTCGAAGCCATAAAGCAGACATTGGCTTGTTCAGAATCATTGTTAGTGTCACTATCTGATGATGAAGATGAATCTGAATCATCCCATGTAACAGAGAACGCTTGCTTCTTCTTATACTTGTCCTTTTTATTCTTGTTTTTGTCTTTCTTTCGATCAGGACAGTCCTTCTTTATGTGACCCTTCTTATGACATTCATAACATTCGAGATTTGAAGCTGTGGTTTATTGGTATTGTCTCTCCTGTTATTTTCGAATATCTTGTTTTTTTTTAAATTTCAAAACCTTATTGAAACTTTTTGCTATAAATGCCATGTCATCTTTATTTGAATCTTATTATTTGGCTTGGAAAGCTATAGTCTTTCTGTCTTGGGCTTGATCTCGTTTTACCTGCAAATTTACTTTATACGACATGAGGTTTCCTATTAACTCTTCAGGTTTGATGGTATTAATATCGTTAGCTTCTTCAATAGCTAAGACTTTTCTTTCCCATTCATTCATTAAAGAGTTTATGATTTTTGAAACAATATCAAAATCATTGTATTTTTCTCCTGATGCTAATAGTGAATGATATATGTCTTGGAATCTAGAATACTTTCATTTATAGTCCCATTCGATTTCATTCTGAAATTTTGGAACTGATTTTTAAGCAGAGAAATCTTGCTTTGTTTGACTTTGTTTGTTCCTCCATGTGTAACTTTAAGAGTTCGCAAAATTTCATAACTAGTTGTACGCGTGCTAACTTTATTAAATTCGTTCTTATCTAAAGCACAAAATAACATATTCATGGCTTTTGCATTTAAGGTAACATCTATCTTTTGTGTGTTTGAACATTGTGCATACGGTGTAGTAGGTAAAGTGTATTCATTCTAAGTGATATTCCAAGTATCATATCCATTCGCATGCATATAAATTCTCATGTGAGTCGACCAATAATCGTAATTCAAACTGTTAAATAGTGGCGGTCGTGTAGTGGATTGACCTTCAACAAAACTTGTGTTGGTGTTATTTTCCATATTAACTAAATATTAAATAACTGTGTTATGGTTATATGATGACCTTGCTTTGATACCAAGTGAAAATGACTAAGGATCGTATAATATGGAATATTAACATAGTTATCCACTAGTGCAGAATATAAATATAAAAGTAAATGACACCAGAGATTTTTATACTGGTTCGAACTTCATATTCTACGTCCAGTCCCAGACTCCTTCTGAAATTTAACTATCAACCATCACTTAACCTGGAGAAATAGGTATTACACTGCCTGAGCAACCGAACATGACTTCAACCGCCTAAGCAACAAAATAGGACTTCAACCGCCTAAGCAACTGAATAGGACTTCCAATACAAATAGTAAAGTTGTTTCTGACCGAGTATGCTCTTGAATAGAATTGATAAGTCAATAATGTACACCCTTCCTATAATATTCTCCTTCATGGTATATCATTTAATTCGTGAAGATAGGAAGTTTATTCAATCACTAATGAAGTTTGCTTGAATGAACAAGTGATTAGAATGAGAATACTGAATGCAAATGGGAAGATTATCTAGACAATAAGAATGAGAATTAGAATCAAAATTCAGTAATTAAAAAAAATGAATTTCATTACTATATATAGGAAATAAGAGTTGCAATCATTCATGAAAAGTAGGCTTGAAAGAATATGGAAGCAACTCTTGAATCAAGAGTTGTTTCTATTTGCTGAAATGAAGCGTCTTTTCAAAATGTAGCCGTTATAAAGATTTGGCTATCTGAGTAGAACAAATCAGCCAGCTGAATCGATCAAAAATCGAACCAAAAAGAAAATAGTGCAAAAGAGGCTTAATTCAGCCAGCTGAACTTGCATGGTCAGCCATCTGAATGTTCAAATAAAATTGTGCACATGCACGGATTTCAGTCGGCTGACTGTAGCCATTCAGCTGGCTGAAATGAGTGTTTTCTAGCATATAAAGATTGTTTTAAAAACTTTATCATACAAACAATGTTTTGAAAATCTTTAAATTGCGTGTGCATTCATATACCACTTCGGAGATATTTTAACATGAATTCACTACTAAACTTTGACCATAGACTAAATATATTACTGAAGCTTCTATCTTAAATCTGGTCCACGATCCGTTAGATTATTTCTCAAGTAAAATGGTATCTTCTCCTACAAATATGGTTAGTTCATATAATATTTACTTGTCACAATTAAAACATCAAAATTCAAGGTTCTAACATGAGGCTGATCTCTGGCATAGTTGATGTTTCAACTATGTAGTTCCCGAACCCAATAACCAATCTCCTAGTGGAGCTAGGTCGGGTTTCTAGCCAACGGGTGGAAACGATCATGCTTGGTTAGGGGATGACCAGAATTTGTAGAGTAGAGGTATCGTTGGTTTGAATGTTGATCATGTATTAGATGTCATCCATGTTCATGTAGATTGTTGTAATGTTGCTTCAGTGGTTGCTCTGAAAATGCAGCTAGTTTTAGTGGCACTATAGTTGCTTATGGAATTGCCTATTCCAAATTTATTCTTGAACCGTGTAATTCTTGTATGAAAGGTGTTGATACTGTTAAACCTACCAAAATGGTCGTCTTTATTCACTTCTTTTCCACGTAATGATGGTGTGTGTGTGCCACGTTCTTTTGATAAGTTGATAGAAGATGGCATCATGGTTCCCCTGGTAGAGGTGATACGGGTGGGAGAAGCTTATTGGTCAGGTTTCTTAGTTGGTTTTTTCTTGGATTCCAATCTGCCATACGCGGTAGTCAAAGAACATTGTTTCAATGGTTGGAAAATTAGAGGTTCTTTGCAAGTGCATTTGCTTAAGTCCATATTGTACTTTAGGTTCTCCCGGCCTGAGAAGCGTCTTCGTGTCCTCGGCATGGATCCTACCTTCATAAAGGGTAAGCCTTTTATTGTGATCACATGAAGTCTATTTGTGGACAGCGTCAGGTCTCAGGTTGCAAATTTTATCCATTCCAGTATGGACATATTTTTCACATATTCCTTCTATTTTAAAACTTATGATTAGTTTGGATTGGTTAGCTAATGTTGTTGGGAAATTGAAATGTTTTGATGCCAATATGGTTGCAACAGAAAAAAAAGTATATGCGAAGGCATTGATTGAAATTACCTTACCTAATACGATTCCGAATAAGATTAAGGTCAGGGTCACAAAGGGTTATGTTGCAAAGGTAGTTGTTCGTTATGGTTGGAAATATGATATTTGCATGTTTTGTCAATCATTTGGGCACCTTACAGAAGCTAGTTATTCCGTTGTCAGTCCTTCTATTGCTCTAGTTCCACCTTTCGTTAGGGTCCCTCTTCATTGCTCGGTATTGAAGTGGGTCTGAAATGTTCATCCAGTTGATATTGCATGTTCTTATCCTGAATGTTCCGATGAGGTGGTTGTTCCTGTTATACCTTTAGACTCGGTGCTGCCTTAAGGAAGTGCTTACCATTGGTAATGTTCTTTCTTTTGATGGAATATCCTAGTATTCTAATGAGCAAACTTGGGCTCATGAACCATTCGAAATGAGATATTCTCCCATGAGTGATAAGTACCTCAAGTCCGTGAGTGATGATGATGGAGAGAGTAGACGACTATACTATCACATTAAGGGTGAGAGTCTTGCCCTTACTAGGGACAGTGAAGTTGGTAAGGCAAATAGGGCATTGTTTTATGATACCACTTGAGAAAGGAGTTATGGAAATCTGGGATATGTTCCTAACCTTCCTTTGCTTTTCTCTAGTTTTGTCCATGTCATTGAGCCTGACGATGTCAATAGTAGATCCTCCTCCTTTGAAGGGGGTTAGCCTGGGTAATTAGTAGTTTTGGCATGTAGCCAAACTCCTATGCCTTTTATTTTATTTTTTTTGTTTAGTGGCTGGCCAATATAAAACCAGCTTTAGCTGTTCTGTGCACGTGTAGAACACATGTTTCTATATTAATATAGAGTGGTATGGCTTCTATAAAATTGGCTAGCTTTGCCAAAAAATATTAATCATCTAGTTATAAACTAATCCCTCCCTAAACACCTTCATCCCGCCTACATGCTGAAACCATAAACGACATGCCGAACTCCATCCCTCAAATGCTCTTACCCTAGTGCATGAAAACACACAACAACTTCACCATCGCCTTCCCCTTCCTGAGCTCAACCGCCCCCATCCCAAAAACACCACACTCAAGATCATGCCTCAAACCCCACCTGAACCACTCCTCCTCGTCCGTACCAATGTCGCATTCACCCATGCCCAGTCGCACGCCTCTATACTTCGGGACAAGGTGCTTCTCAACTCGACAAACCGACCACAAATAATCTTGCGATCTAACTCCTCCCTTATCGATTACAACCGTTAACCCCAGTCGACTGTCCAAACGATGAACACAACCCTATGTCACCGCACCCTACTTCGAGCAATGGGTTTTGAAGCTTTTGCTCTAACAAACTCAATGGAACTAATTTCATGATTTTTAGATGAGTATCGGATCTATTACAAATTTTTAAAGTAGGGAGCTTACTTTCTTCTTACAGGAATAGGAAAACTTGAAGAAGCAAAGTGAAAAAATGAATTTGAGAGTGATGGGACGATGTACAATTATACCCAACAATTTATATTGCTTCAAACTTGAGTTAATCTAAAACTCCAAGCAGCCTCACAAGTCAACTTTCAAATCACCAATAAAACAAAGTTTAAAATTTTGAGTTTGATTCAATCTGGGAAAAGTTTCAAAAAAAAAACTTTACGGTCGTTACCCAACATTCGCGCAAGAGCCATGAACGATAGAAATAAAAATATGACCACACACAAAAATATTACGATCTTAAAACAATAATAATACACACTGATAATTGAATTTGTAAAATCATGAAAATATTGTCATTTACCCAAAAACTCGTCAAACGATAATTTAAAAAAATTTCAAATTTAAAATTATGGAAAAATAAATATAAATTAGAAATACGTCACTAAAAATCGAGTCGTTATATTAAAATTAAATTTTATTATTATTTATTAAGTTTGAAACAAACTTGACTATTTAAATAAATTAAATATTATCATTCAAAATATTAAAAATTCCAAGTCATTACAGTTATGGGCTTATTGGACAACCCAAAAGTCCATAAGCAGACATATTCCATTTGCATTGGCCTATGGAACTAAGGCCATAATTCTAATTAAAGTGGATATCCTTTCTCACCGAATGCATTTTAACCCCAAGGCAAACGAGAAGATGGTGTTGTCATCACTTGACCAGGTGGACGAAAAGTGAGAAGTGGCTAATCAGGGCAGCTGCTTACCAACAAAGAGTAGCAAGGCAGTTCAATGCCAATATCTAAAACTATACCTTCAAGATAGGCGGCCCCATTTTGAAATTTCCATGTACGAAGGTATTGATTTAAATTAGGAAGGACCTAGATTATAGGATAGAAGCTTGGAGACAACACTTTCAAGCCATCTGTAATCGATGGGATCCCAATTCCGTGGGATGGAATAGCGTGTACCTACACCGTTATTTCACTAGGTTTCCTTTTGTAATTAGGATTTTATTTTCATTCATATTGGAAGTAATAAGGTGACATTTTCCATGGATTTATCGAAATAAAATTAGCTTTTTGATCAATGGAATCGTATTCTTAAAGTATGACTTTGTGCGCATGATCAGTAGCATTATTAGACATTCTATATTTTGAAAATCAGATGTCTAGGTACCCAGAGATAGGTATCGACGAACTCCTTCAAACCACGATCGGATCATTGGAGTATAATCAGATCAAGGGTCAATCAGATAATTCGCCCTAACACATCTTATATAACCAACGACCAGAGATAGTAAGGCCAAAAGTATATGCATGGGGATATGCATCGTAGATACTGTGCCCAAAGATAGGTGTTGGTGTATAATTGAATTTTATAGGTACAATTCTAGTTATATTGGTGATCGTATAAACAAGAGAGAAAATCCATATAATTTCAGTCGCATCAATGGAGTACGATTTTATTTATAGTTAAGCATGACATGTTTAACCGATGATAAATAAAACTAAGTATTGGAACAACACCACATAATTGCATAAGTTTATTTACATATAGAGAGTTATAGTAAATGAAAGCATTGTAGAGATTACAGACATAGGCAAGTATGATATAAGTAACTTCATATGGATGATTATATATTTATAAATGCAGAAGAGTACATAAACAAGAAAATAAAAGATGTGATAAAGTAAATAAGTTAAAGTTGAACAAAAAACAACTTCTATACACTAAATCTTTTGAAGTGCAAATTTGTGGAGGCCATGTCTGCATATCGACTGCCCATCTACAAGAAAGCTAAAATGAACAAAATGCACAAAAGAATAAAAGAACATGTCTTCAAATAGGTGATGGGACTGGCCACTTATTCTTTCCTCTAGTTGGCTGCATCCAGGACACTTCCTTGGTTTTCCCTTCTCTGGAGTGCTTTTATCAAAAGGTGAAACCTCATCTTTGGTGGTTTGGTAGAAGGGGTCATTCGGATTGACGTGGGCTTCATGAGGAAATCGAGAAAACCACGGTAGTAGCATAAGTTAACTTGATAGGAGCTGGGGGAACAAGAAAACCAATGGATAATGACTTTGGAGGATCAGCCAACTTAGGTTTGTCCATTACTTTTTTTTAGCTTAGTGGCATCAATGGCCTAGTTGGACGCCATTGAAGGATTGGCTCCCATAATCTAAGTGATGTTTAAATCATCGTTGCCATCAATGAAAGCATTATGATCATCTAAAGCTTCCTCCGATAAAGCATCTATCTTTTTAGTTTCGGGACTAGGACTGGACTCGGTAGAGGAAATTGCAATTCGAAAAGCAGTCGAGATGACAATGAAGGTAGTTATGGTGGCTGAAGGCGAAGTAATTGTTGCTTGAGCGACTACCACAAGAGCTATTATTGCAAGTTGACATGTGAGATAGCAAAGAGAAAAGTAAAGGTTGGTAGCTTCTTCAAAAGACATTGAGCTTTCCAAAGATCGAAGAAGTTAAGGATAAACCTCTTAAAACCGAAGTGGACTTATTGGTGGTTTCAAGATCTTCCCCTCTTCTCAAATATGTAAGAACAGGAAGGGTGGGGGTAATCGGTGGTGGAAAGAATCCTGGATCTTTAGGGTCGTACCCCCTTAGAAGTTGAAGTTGTTCGTTGTTACAACAGAAGTGGCAGACTCGGGTGCAATGGACCCAAGTGTAAGAGTTACTATGGTCTCAGAGTTGGCTTTCTTTGGAATGATATTATCTACTTGAGGTTCCTTTTGAGTATGAATGAAGCTTTCTGCTAGAACTAGACTCGACAGGAACCTCTCAGGCACCTAGGTTGATGTGGAAACTTTGGTAGCTCGTTCTGCCTGGCACTTGGCTAGGGCCTCCATATCAAATTCTTCTAGGAGAGCAGCTTTCAGTTCCTCTTCATTGGCTTTGCCAAATTTCTCTCTCTTGTGTCTCAATATTTCATCCTACGAAGAGCTAGCGTCTTAGGCTAGTTTTTTCTAGCCACCTAATATTCCTTTTCTTAATGACATTGGCGTAGAATCATACTAGGTTAGCTCACTCTTTTCTTCAAGCTCTTCTTTATCATTTTCATCATTGAGGGCATGTGTTTCAACTTTCGCAACTTTCCCCTTAAGGTTCTTCTAGGCCTCCTTGATGTGAATCACTTCCCACGTGTGCATCTCCATTAAGGAGAGAGTGCGTTATCTTTTTCTTTCTTTTATGTCCTCACCCATGACCTGGAGGTTCATAATGGAATAGGCTTGAGTGTCGAAGGTGAATAGCTTTTGCTTTTGCCACCTAATCACTGTTGACATGAGCATACTGAACTTGCTCATCCATCAATTTTACCATGGCTTACATGGCCTTAATTTCCTCTTGACGCTTCTTCTCAACATCCTTTATTGCCTTATCTCTTTTTGCTACCTCTTCTTTTAGCTCATTTATCTATTTTTGTAGAATTGACATATGCTTTCATGATCCTTCTTTTCACTCTCATTTTGCTAGAGGATGAGCTGATTGGCTCTATTGATATCGGAGTGTCCTTTAGCCAACCTCCTGTATGAAGTATACTGCTCGACTATTTAATTAAAGATCAAGGAACCTTAAGTTAGCATTTATTAAGGCGGGTTCTCCACCTTAAAGTTGAATTTCACCCTAGTCAAACAAGGTTCAAGGTGCAAGCACTACATCTCTGATAGGATGCTAAGAGTTTGACTAACTAAGTAGTGACAGTCGATGTAGCAGCATAAAAGGCCTTTGATATTAGTTCCTTTTAAGTTCTTTAGATGATGGTCTAGGAACTAACAGAGTATGCGACCTTTTAAGTGTGCTTGGATTTATGGGTAGGAACAAGGGCTCGAGGAGGTGTAACAATAGAAACACTATGAGCTTTGAAAGTAGGAGGAAGACCGTTGGGTCTCACAAAGTAGTGGATTTTATGAGAGGAGAGCGGTCGCAACAAGGGGAGCCTGATCTCCTTCCTGACTCGAAGCGGTCACGGAAGTCTTGGTTGCCACCGATGTGATGCACTATTTCCTCTTCTTTTCTTCTCACTCTTTCTTTTCTGCTTTCCTTCTCTTCTTCTACCTGCCTCCTCATTTCCTTTGGCTTAACCCTTTCACTATCAGACTCATGGTAAGGGTCGCGTCTAGGATAAGAAGAATTTGAAGGTTTATGGCTTTGATATTTGCTGGATTTGTTGTCCAAATTACCGAGGAGACTAGTGTCACCCATTGTACCTGAAATGAAGAAATCAAATTGAATTAGAACTCAAGAGTAAGATAAAATTATGTGTTGAGTGAATGTGCTTGTAATCCTTAGCGTTATGTAAAGTGTCGGTGTGCCTTATTAAACCTACGGACTATGCTCGGTTGAGGTTTGGAGTGGAATGTCATATCCATGAGGAGACAAGGGCCCATCAGCAAGAGTTTGATTAAGGTTTTAAACAGGAGAAGCACTAAAGATTTCAATGTCATATTCTAGAAGAGTGAAAACAAGGACGTTCTCCAAGTCATCCAGCGAGCCATAGATTTCATCAACTATTAGGAGCGTGGAAGATCCTATAACCGGGTTTTGGTGAGGCATAAGAGATGACCTTGAGGTTCTTATTTTGAGTAACCTTGGCCTTATGAAAGATGATGAAATTCCTTCATCTAGGGTTGTCTCTCATGTCGACTCGTTTTCCTTTTCCTCTTCTTCTTCTTCTTCAACCTCTCTCTTCCTCTTCATCTTAATCCTCTTCCTTATCTTTCCTTCTTTGGCTTCATTCTTATTGCCACTGATTCTATAGATGTCTTCCACCAAATTTGGAGCATTATAGCAGGCAGGAGCTAGAGAATCGATCTCAGCCTCTTGAGCAGCTTGAGTGATTCTTGGTGTAGGGCGCATACAGTTAACTTTTCAACTGTTGTGCAATAGCCAGAACTGGTGTAGTCAGAGGTCATTGAGTAGATTTTCTCTCTTTCTTTCTTTGTCTGGGATGACTTTTAGAAGTTGGAGTGTTTAGGCTAGAGAAGCATTTGTAGTCCTTGGGGGAATATCTATAAGAGAAGGAATGAAAGGAAGTTAGTGACTTGAAGTAAACTCAAGTGAAATGGGATGTGCAGAGTCGAAGCTTACATTTAGACAGCCAACTTTGAGCAAAGCCGCTTAGGCATCTAATGAAGAAATACTTGTCTTTGACGAGGTTTAAATTGTTATGGAGATCGAATATGATTTGGTAACCATGGAAAAACTCTAAGAAGGTTAGATATGGAGAATTGGATCTCTTTTTAAAGTTATACAATATCGAATCTCCTTAAAGGCAGGCACCCTGCCCAAATTCCTGATGAAGATCATATAGGTACAGTTTAGAGTAGCATATCCATTTGGGTGGAGTTAGGCAAGGGAAAGTTTCATGAGTTGAAGGATCAAGCAAAGGAAATAATCGAAAGGGAGGACGACTCCAAGTTGGCAAATATATAGATTACAAGCTATGTAGCCCTTTATAGGACTGTGTGCTCTCTGATGTGGCTATGGAACCAGAGTCTCCTCTTAGGAATACCATGTCGATCACAAATTCCGTTAACGTCTGTGGTCGATAACCTCTCTCTCATCCATTCCTCAACCTCCTTCTCATCTAACCCACTTTCATCTCATCAACTCTTCCTCTCCATCGATCCTTGCCTTCTCATTCAAAGCTAGGAAATCCTAGAATTGGTTTACCTCGTCGTCATTTGCATCCCGATTTGCTCCCAATGCCCTATTGTCGCTTGTATGATTTTAGGATGTGATATGGATACATTAGTAGAATTTTGAATTAATAGTATGAAGAATGGTGGCAAGAAGTTTGATGATTTGCAAACATTTGGTGAAATTGTTCATCTAAATGGAGTAACTGTCGATTTTCTTCACTTTATACATGTTCTTGAGTTTATGAATATTTTAATTAACTTGCATTGAAATCTGATGTAGGAGTTAGTTTGAAAGGCTATATGGCTACACTTACTGATATCGAGGTTGTTGCAGCTATAAATATCCTAACCAACTTTGCTTTCATTTTGGTTTTTGCATTTCTAAGGCTTCGACCATTAAACGATATAGTTTATTTTCTCAAATGGTACCTTAAAGGTGTAAGAAACATGCTTTAGGACTATGACAAAATTTGTTAATTTAGAGTTAAATTCATATCTGATATTTCTTGATTAGATAAGTTAAAGAAATGCAGTATTCTTGAGTTGAATGAATTGATACAACTGTTTCTATGTGTTACATGGCCTTATACATGGTTATTTATATATATTTAGTTCGGCCAGCCATATGGTTTGATTAATTACAAAAGTGCCCCTTGAGCCAACCGATTCACAAATACAAGACTTGGTCATATTGACCGTTACATTTTATTATACTCTTCTAATTCACCCCCTCAACTCGAGCTAGGGTTTTCAACCTTCTTTCTATTTTCAGCCGCTATCTCAAATTCTCAATTCAGGCTTTAATTGTTCAAAGTTCTTTCGTGATAGTGGCTTTGTGAGCAGATCTGGCTTTTGGTAAGTCGATGGTAAGTGATTCATACTTAGTTTTCCCTTTATGATACGCTCGTGAACAAAATATAAGTCAATTTCCACATGCTTTGTTCGAGAGTGTAAAATTAGATTGGCAGATAATGAAACGACACTTAGATTATTGCACCAAATCGTGGATTTGTGTTTGACTTAAAGTCCTTATTCATACAGTAGAGATTCTACCCACATAATTTCTGCAGTTGCACACGCAATACTCCTATATTCTGCTTTTGTACATGAACGTGAAATAGTGAGTTGTTTCTGAAACACCATGAAATGGGGTTTTCACCCATGCATATACGGTATCTTGTAGTTAAGTAACGGTCATCATAGTCATTGGCCCAATCTACATCAGCGAATCCTTTTATGCTTAAATTACTACATGCCTTTAGACAAAGCCCTTGATTTATTATGCCTTTTAAGTATCTAAGTATTCTTTTTACTGCTTTACAATGTTCATCAAGTGGTTGTTGCATGAATTGGTATACCTTATTGACACTATAAGCTATTTCTGGTCTTGTAATAGTTATGTATTGAAGCGCTCCTACTGTACATCTATATTTCTTTTCATTTGTTATGGCTTCTCCTTTGTGCTTGGATAAGTGAAGATTGCTTATCATAGGAGTAGGTAGAGAATTAACTTGATCCATTTTACTTTTGATGAGAATTTATGAGATGCACTTTCTTTGACATAATATCATTTCTTATTTTGATTTTCTTTTTACCTCTTTGCCCAAAAAGTACTGAAGTTCATCCAGATCCTTGATAAAAAAAACTCTTGATTCAAATGTTGTATCACTTTGTTAATTTCTGAATCATTGCCTCCAGTGATTATAAGATCATCTGCATATACTAATATATATGTTGCAGCATCACCACTATGTTTCATATATAATGAATTGTCTGATTTGGTTGGTACATGTCCTAGTTTGACAAGTGTTGTTTTTAATTTATCATTCCATACTCTAGGTGTTTTTTGAGACCATAAATGGCTTTTTTAATTTGCAGACCATATCCTCACTACCAATTTGTTTGAATCATTGTGGCTATTCCATATGTATTTCTTCTTTCAGTTCACTATTTAGAAATGCATTGTTCACATCCAGTTGCCTTATTTTCCAATTGTTGTGTAGAGCAATGGCTAGAATGATTTTGATTGTGGTTGGTTTTACAACTGGAGAAAAGGTCACTATGAAATCAAATCTATATTGTTGAGTGTAACCTTTTGCTACAAGTCTTGCCTCATAGTTATTGATGGTTCCATCTGGATGTAAAAGTCCATTTGCACCGAATTGTGTTCTTTTTTCTGGTTTCATTATAAGCTCTCGTGTTTTTATAAGTGCTTTGTATTCTTCTGCCGTTGTTGTCTTCCATTTGTTGCTTTTTACTGCTTGTTCATATGTGACTGGTTCTTCAGATTCAAATACTGTTGTATATACTATTGGCTTAAAAATCCCTCTTTTTGCTCTTGTTATCATATGATGACCAGTTTGTGCAGGTGGTTGTTCATGTGGATGAGGGTCATCATGATGATGTGCATCTTCATGAAGATCTTGTTCATGAACTTCAGTTGAAGTGGTATCATGCTCATGAGTAGATGAAGTAACTGGGCCTTCAAATGATTCAGTTGGTTCTACGTCTAAACCATTCAATGACTTGCGGTGCTCCTCATTAGTTTCCTTGCAAAAGGTTGCATCTTCTCCTTCTTCACATTCTTCTCTATGTATTGGTATAAGAGGTACTGATACTACTGCATTATATACCTTTTAATTGACTTTTATATCTTTCTCGGCAAAAGGAAAGACATTTTCATTAGAAGCAATATGTCTAGAAATAATTCCTTTACCATTCTCACTTAGACATTTGTATCCTTTCTGTTGAGATGCATATCTCAGGAATGTGCATGGAGCTGATCTGAAACTGAGCTTGTGGGCACTGTATGGTCTTAGGCATTGAAAAAATAGACATTCAAATGCCTTCAAGTTTGAGTAGTCAATTTTAGTATTGAAAAGAGTTTCACTGGTGGCTTTGTACTGTAACACCTTTGTGAGTAGTCTGTTTATCGGATAAACTGATGTAGAGAAGGCATCTGGCCATAATTTAAGTGGTAATGAGGCTTGTGCCATTAATCTGAGTCTTGTCTCAACAATATGCATGTGCTTTCTTTCTACCATATCATTCTGCTCTGAGGTATGTAGGCAGGTTGTCCTATGCATAATACTTTTCTTTGTAAAATAATCTTTTAGTGATTTGAATTTTACTCCTGATGGCCCAGTTTTCTTTTCCGCTATATTTATAAACTGAACCACTGCATTGCATGTCCCAGCCTTTGTTTTAAAGAAATAAATCCAAGTAAATCTTGAACAAACATCTACAAATGATATATAATAATTGTGTTCATAATCTAAGTTAACTAAAGCTGGACCCCATAGGTTAGAAGCCACCATTTCTGGTGGTTTGTTGTACTCGGTTAGGGATTTGGGAAATGTCGATTTATGACTTTTTTCCCATTTGACAATGTGCACATGTTTGGTGATGATATATCATTCAAACTAATATTATTATTTCTAAGGACTTTCTTTACAACATCAACGCTTGGATGACCAAGTTTACCGTGTCAAACATCAAATATGCTTTTACCATTTGCATTATCACAAGAACTAGTGTAATTGCATTGCACCATTTTCCTTCAACTGCACCCTTATTATTCTTCATCAGGTTGAGTGTATATAGACCATTATGAACATTACCCGATAACAAAATTTTCTTACCTTTTTTTTTTTTGTAAACCCAGGAGAACCCGGCAGACCGGTAAACTCCTGAGAAGGGTATAATAAAGCCGTCCGCTGATCCAAGCCCCCATACCCCCAGGTAAATTTATATAGGATAGGGAAGCGCATGGTAGAAATCGAATCTGAGTCTTTTTAGCAGAACCCAGGCCTCCTTTCCACTGCGCCGCACCCGCGGACAAAATTTTCTTAATAAGTCTCTAACGACACAAATTTTAGGATCAAGTTCAAAGTAAACTTGATTATCATTGGCAAATTGAGAGACAATTATTAGATTCTTTATAATTTGAGCTATGATACCAAGTTAAAGAAATGCAATATTCTTGCGTTGAATGAATTGATACAACTGTTTCTATGTGTTACGTGGCCTTGTACATGGTTGTTTATACATATTCAGTTCGGCCCCCTCCATGGTTTGATTAATTACAAAGTGCCCTTTGAGCCAACTGATTCACAAATACAAGACTTGGTCATATTGACCGTTACACTTTATTATACTCTTCTAATTGGATGCCAGCTGCACTCTGTAGGAATAAGTAAATTTATTGACAATTTACCAACATAACGAACTGTAATTGCTGCAAACTTCATATTTATAGAAAACTAACTGATATTTATGTGCATTTATCAATGAACTTTGAGGTATTGTTTATGGTTTACCGTATCCATGTTTTTCAAGTATTCCATACATTCCATCTTCTCCGTTTTAGGTGGCAACCGTTGCTTTTGCTATCATGGGTATTAATGCATTGAATAGGGAAGACAGTTCATTATTCAGCTGCAATTCTTTGGCCTGCTTTGATATTCTTTATTATACAACAGTTGTTTATTCATGAAAATGTGTAAATATCTTAAACTTCGCTATCTATTGAGTACTATTTAAGGTTAACCAACTTCATGGTATCCGTTTGTTTAGTTAGCACATCATTCTCTAATCTATCGTCCGCTTGTCCTGTTTATACTCCACGCACTCTTCTCAACTTTTTTTCAATTATTTGCTAGAGTTGGGTGATGGACGATAGTTCACATGTAAAATGAAAGAAGCAAAGCCGGGTTAGTTTCAAATATATGAATGTACTTGTGCTCTAAGGAGGTAGGCAATAATCTTGATATTTTAGTGTATTATGACGATTTCAATACAATACTTAATCAACAATATTCCTGAGTGAGTTATGTATAACCAACCCTGCTTGCTTTGGATAAGATTCCTTTTGAATTGATCCTTATGGGCTGTAATGCTTTCGGGAAATCTTTTCTGTTAAATATTGTGAATACCTTCATATGGGCATGAAGCTCATGCGCTTTTTGTCCATAAGCTGAAAATCATCGTGTCGGTAGACCCGTGCAAGCGATAAGATATGAATACATATAAACCATCCATATGTAGTGTGATTCATGAGATATTTTGCTTGAAATTGTATATGATACATATATGTTTATGTGGTCTTGTTTAACATAAATAGACATACTCAACTTACAATATATAAGCATTAGAAAAAAAATCTTGAGGGATAAAATTGGAACTGTATTTCAGATATAAATTAGATATGCATTTTGTCAACTAAAATTTTCATTGGATTGAACAGAACTCTTATAATTGATATTAAGTTATTAGAGATGGTGTTGAACTATTGATTGTTAATTATAGTTGTTTATTTTATATTTGTATCGGTTTGTGTGATGGTTTGTGTGATTCGTCTGCTGTGTGCATGAGCAAGTGTTGCACCTACACGTGTATTTGCATGTGTGCATGTACATGTTTTAGGCAACTTATGGATATGCGATGCTTTGTGATTCCAAGATGATTCAACGTATTTATACATTTTACAGATATGATTTATATTTTCAATTTTATTTGTCGCCAGGATTTGAAATAATTTTGGGTTGTCTTTCATTTCTTAGTTTACGTTGTTTGGACTCATTCATGCAACATATAACTATAAACATTCAACCAATCGTCTAATTAGTATCAAAACCTTGACGCTTAACATGGCATGTAAGAGAAACTAAATACTATTTCTAGTTCTCTTGTTTGAGCTTAAAAGTAGATGTAGCCAATGTCCTCACTACTACTTCTTTATAATTCATTTGTGTTTTTATGACATAATAAGCGAATATGAGTTATGTCTTCTGGTTTGTAAGCTGTATTATATTTTCTCTGCTGTAGCAAATGCGGGTGTTAGTTTGGGCCAACCCGTAGCCCATCTAAATATCTTTACATTTTGCCTATATAAAGGCATGTTCTCTGTATACGAAAATATACTGAGTTTTGATATAATTCAATACAATAAAATACATCATCTTCAACAAACTCTATCTTGGTATCAGAGCGTTAAAGAAAACTGCTTAACAGCAGATTCTCTCATCAGAAGATATTTTCATCACGTGAGAGAGTTATTCATCATTTGATTCAAGTGCCGTGCCAAGAAGAAGGATCTCAGAGTCATCTCATCATTGATCCATCATCGGCTGCACTCATATCATCAGAACTTTCAAGAATTCATTCCTTTCCTTACCCGCAGTGCCCTACCAAAGCATTGGTGTCAGGTCTTCATCATTCACCAGTACTGGTTGCACTTACTGATCTTCCCTTCACTTCTTGAATTAATTCCATTCTTTACTATCTTGAACTTAACCGTTCTAAGGATACAATCTTCATGGCTGATGAAAACAGCAACTAGCCATGTCTGAAAATTCTGTGCCAAGAACTACCCAAGATCAACCGAATGACACTCAAGACTTGATCAAATCCATTATCAAGCCCCAAAGTCAGATTATCACCATTCAGTTGAATGAATCCAACTTCCTGTTATGGAAATTCCAGATCGAAACAGCCATTAGAGGATATGGCCTGCAAGAATTTGTGTATGGCACTTCAATCACCCCACCAAGATTCTCTACAGATAACGAAGGAAAATTAGTCAGTAATAAAGACTATATCACTCATGAAAGACAAGATAGCCTGATTAGTTCTTGGCTACTATCCTCAATTGGAGCAAATCTCATGCCACAGCTAGTTGGTTGCAAGACAGCACATGAGATTTGGCACACAATTGAACAAATATTCAATTCTCAATCTGCAGCAAGGATAATGCAATATAAAAGGCAATTACAGAACTTAAAGAAAGATAATGACAATATGAGAGAATATCTTTCCAAAGCTAAAACTATTTGTGATCAACTTGCATGTGCTGGACATAAAGTTGCAGATACTGAACAGATATTATGTATCTTGAATGGCTTGGATGAAGAGTATGAAGCTGTTGTAGCAATAATATCATCCAATGAAAAACTACCCTCACTTCAATCTGTTCAGTCAATGTTAATTGCACATGAAGGCAGATTAGAGTTAAAGAAACCTATGAATGGAGAATGTAATGTCAATTATGCATCAATCAACAGAAACAGGAATTCAGATAAAGGCCAAAGTAACAGAAATCAGACAGGATGTTACAGAGGTGGTCAATCTAACCGTGGCAGAGGTAGAAGTGGCAGACCAAACTATAACAACAACAAACCAAGATGTCAAATATGCGAGAAATATGGTCACACAGCTAGCAAATGCTACTTTAGATTTGATGCTAATTTTACTCCTGTGCAACAGAATAACAACAATAACAGATCTCAAAACCATAGTGTGAATTTGGTAAATAATCAGCAAGAAACCAAGCCAGAAAGTTCAAATAACAGCATTGCAAAGATTGAAGACATTCAAGATGACAGTTGGTTTCCAGATTCTGGTGCAACAAATCATGTGACAAACAACTTGAATCAACTAAATCTTGGAAACAGAGAATACAAAGGTAAACATCTATTATATTTGGGTGATGGTAAGTCAATACACATATCTCACACTGGAAATGCAAGTATTAATGGTACCAGGCAATTATATCTCAAGAACTTACTAAGAGTACCATTAATCAGAAAAAACCTAATGAGTGTCTCACAATTCGCTAAAGACAATAATGTATATTTTGAATTTCATTCAAAATACTGTGTTGTGAAAGATAATCTAACAAATGAAGTTCTTCTGCAGGGTAGAGAACACAATGGGTTATACAAATTTGATGTGATAAGAACAAGAAAATCCGAGTGCAAAAGCAGATCATGTCATGTAATTGAATCTAGTAATGTTGAAAAATCCAATGACAACTTTGATGTATGGCACTGCAGACTGGGACATCCCAGTATAAATGTTGTAAAACATGTTTTGAATGAATGTGATAATATTCTAGTTAAACAAATTCCCAACTCTTATATATGCACATACTGTCAATTAGGCAAGAGTCACAAACTTGCATTTCCAGACTCAGAAACTATGTATAAGAATCCTCTTGATCTAATTGCTACTGATCTTTGGGGGCCTGCCCCAATCAGTGCAGATTATGGTTACAAGTATTATATTTCTTTTATTGATGCTTATTCTAGACATGTATGGATTTACTTTCTGAAATCAAAATCTGAGACTAACAATGCAGTGATACAATTCATCACAAATGCTGAAAGGCAAACAAATAATCAGGTGAAAGTTATACAAACAGATGGAGGTAAGGAATTCTTACCATTAAAAATATATTTTCAAGACAAAGGAATCACACACAGAATCACCTGTCCTTACACATCTGAGCAAAATGGTCTCATTGAGAGAAAACACCGACACATTGTTGAGACTGGTTTGACTTTGTTAGCACAAGCATCTATGCCACTTAAATTCTGGCCAGATGCCTTTTCTACTGCAGTTCGTTTAATTAATAGACTGCCCACAAAAGTGCTAAAATACAAGAGTCCAATGGAAGTACTGACTAAAGTCAAACCAAACTATCAAACTCTAAAGATGTTTGGATGTCAGTGTTTTCCCTATATAAGACCATATAACTCACATAAGTTGGATTATAGATCTACACCCTGCACATTCTTGGGTTATCCTACTAATCAAAAGGGCTACAAGTGTCTTGATAGTAATGGCAGGGTCTATATATCCAGGCATGTAATATTTAATGAGCATGAATTTCCTTTTAGCAATGCAGATATAAAGACATCTCAAAAAATATACAATGCCAAACATTCTGTACCTCCTATAATTCCTTCACCAGAGATAATCATACCTGTTCATGGTGAAGATGATCATGCCAGAAGAGACATCATCCCACAACACACAATGCTCACAAGTGAACCAGGTCATGGACATGATGGGCAGAATGAAGGTCCAACTAGAGTCACTGCAGCTAACAGCAACAACTTGAATGATCCTTGTCAAGTATCAAATGATCAGCAGTCCAATGATGATCAGCAAAGGAACACTGATACTGATGCTGATAATCAGCAAAGAACCACTGATACAGATGAAACTCAGTCCACTATCCCTGCAAACACTGGTCACCACATGATAAGTAGGGCAAAAAGTGGTATATTTAAACCAAAATCTTTCAGTATTGAATCAGACATAAAGGAGCCCAACACATATCAACAGGCAGTCACTGATAACAACTGGAGAACTGCCATGAGTGAAGAGTATAATGCTTTAATAAAAAATAACACTTGGGATCTAGTGCCAAGACCTATGAATAAAAATATTATAAGATGCAAGTGGACATATAAGTTAAAGAAAAACCCTGATGGCACAATTCTTAGGCATAAAGCAAGATTGGTTGCAAAGGGATACTCACAACAGAATGGGTTTGATTTTAATGAAACATTCTCCCCTGTTGTGAAACCAACATCAATTAGAATAATTTTAACTATTGCTTTGCATAAGAATTGGGTCATTCAACAATTAGATGTTAATAATGCCTTTCTCAATGGTGAATTGCAGGAAGAAGTCTACATGGAGCAGCCATATGGTTTCATAAAGAGTGGCAGTGAACAACTTGTGTGCAAGCTTAACAAAGCACTTTATGGTCTCAAACAAGCCCCTAGAGTCTGGTTTGAGAAATTAAAGGCTACTTTATGCAGACACTGCTATCATCAAACCAAATCTGATAACTCACTGTTCATTAAAACTCTTAATCATACCATCACATATATATTAATTTATGTGGATGACTTTATCATTACAGGCAATAGCAAATCTGAGATTGATAACATCACACAATGCTTAAAGGCAGAGTTCTCTATTAAAGACTTGGAAGAACTAAATTACTTCTTAGGCATTGAAGTCAAAAGAGTGTCAGATTCTGAAATTCATCTTAATCAAAGAAAATATATCAATGATATTTTAGTCAAAGCCAAGATGGACAAGGCAAATCCTCTTCCCACTCCAATGACAAGTAATTTGCATCTCTCAAAAAACAAAGGTGATCCAATACTGAATGACAAACAATACAGAAGTATAGTGGGTGCACTACAGTATGTTACAATAACCAGACCAGACATTGCTTATAGTGTTAATAAAGTGAGTCAATTTATGCAAAGACCACTAGATGAACATTGGAAAGCTGTAAAAAGAATTCTGAGATATCTCAAGGGAACTATTAATCAAGGGTTAATTCTACAATCATGCTCATCACTACATATTACTGGTTATTCAGATTCAGATTGGGCAACAGATTGTGATGACAGGAAATCAACCACTGGTTACTGTGTGTTCTTAGGCAACAATTTGATATCATGGTGTGCAAAAAAACAGCAAACTGTTTCAAGATCTAGCACTGAAGCAGAGTACCGAAGCATAGCAAGCACTACAGCCGAAATTATGTGGATAAAATCACTTTTAGGTGAATTACATGTTAATTTCAACAACAAAGCCACCATATGGTGTGATAATCAAAGTGCTATATCACTTACAGTAAATCCAGTTCTACATTCTCGCATGAAACATATAGAACTGGATCTACACTTTGTTCGTGAGCAAGTTATCAAAGGAGAAGTAAGGGTTAATCACGTACCATCTACTTACCAGAAGGCAGACATACTAACTAAGCCTCTGTCAAGACAGAACTTTATTCGTCTCAGGCGTGAGCTAAATATTGATGAAGCAGACGGTAACCTGAGGTCAAAGTCTCCGATTTACATCCCTAAAGCTCCTCTCTCAACAACTGAAGTCTTCAGCAACCAGCAATCTAACCTAACTTCAAAAGCAAGTCTGTCCAGTGTCACTTTGGACGGAAATTTTCATGTTCTAACTCCAAAGACTTCAGATTGAACCTCTTCTGTGTTTCTGCCTCACTCGATTTACTCAAAGCCTTAAAGTTTACCGCTCATCTGTTGAATCTCTAGCCAACCTCTCAAGTTTGCTGTAGATCTGAGGAATCAAATGAATAATTCTCTCAAATTTTTCAAAAAGGCGGTGGATCTGAAGAATCGCTCACAAACCCTAAACCTAATTTGGGTTTGAGGGTTTGAGGGGGGTGAATAAGCGAATATGAGTTATGTCTTCTGGTTTGTAAGCTGTATTATATTTTCTCTGCTGTAGCAAATGCGGGTGTTAGTTTGGACCAACCCGTAGCCCATCTAAATATCTTTACATTTTGCCTATATAAAGGCATGTTCTCTGTATACGAAAATATACTGAGTTTTGATATAATTCAATACAATAAAATACATCATCTTCAACAAACTCTATCTGACATGAAATTATTATTTAGTCTTGGATGCTTTCATTAATTTCTGGAGAAAAAAAAACTTTCAAGCGCTTGGTGTGAACATGCAAGTTGGATTCTTGCTTCTTGGGCCTCCTGGCTACTAAAAACATTAATTGCCAAAGCAGTCGCAAATGATTCAGGCGCCAATTTCATTCCTAACAAGGTGCAGATTGATTTGCTTTATGCTACCTTTCCTTCATCGACATTTCTTCCCTACAGCGGTCTGCACTCTTTTTCCTAACAACAATTTTAGCTAAGTTTATATGTTACCAATTCTATTGTTTTTCCCTAAATAAACATCATATTACATTACTTTTTATTGCCAGGCTGCTGAAGTTCTAAAAAAATATGTTGGAGAGAGTGGGCTAGCAATTAGGACAATATATATTTACCCACAAAAGAACATGCTCGCCCTGCATATTTTTCTTTGATGAGTTAACTATTGGTAAATTACCCTTAATAATTACTTGTATGATACTATCATCTTTTGACATCTAGGTGAAATACTGTATGTATATTCTCCTTAATTGTTCATATTTTAATATGCAAAGTTTCATATCACAAGAATACACAATGATTAAGTTTAAACAAATGAAATAAGTAAACTTTTAATATAACCCAACACTATAAAGTTAATAAATTTTCATTGTAAAACTATATAGTCTATATCTCATGTCAACACGTCTATTAATGAAATGTCAATGAAAGCAAGTGTATCTTACAAATATCTCAATAATAATTAATATAGTACGCACTCTTTACTATGTATGCACCAATTGCAACAACAAAGAGGTAAAGACTGTCACATAAGCGTGGATTTAAAAAGGAACTCAGACCTCTTAGAAATGTACTAAGCAAAACTTATATCACAAACTGATCCTTCTTAAGAAGCATAAGTTTCATGGAAGTTGTGTGATTTAATCCTATTTGTGTGTATTAATGACAATACGCAGTATTACGCACACATATAACTAACTTACATAATAAAGTTTCTTTTATGAGTTTTAATGTGAATATTATTTATGCATGTCTAAATTAGGTTTGTCAATTGAATATTCACCAGAAACCATTTCTTTCGATAATGTTTATGATTAACTATAGGTGGATGCATTGACAACTCAGCGAGGACAAGATGGAGGATGGGTAGTTGACAGGCTTCTTACTTAGGTTGGACCTGAATTTGATCACTTTCTATACTTCATATTATAGTATTTTAGACCACTCTTTTCTGAGGAAGAAAATAAACCATAGAGAGCTAGTTCACTAAGCTAATTTGGTGTGGCAGTCTTATTGTCCACTATTTAACTCATGTTTGATACATAATCTAAATCATGAGCGTTCCAAACCGAATTCATTTTTTTTTTTTTTTTTTTAATATATTTTGTCTTCACCATGAATGTGACCTGTTTATGTATGCTACTATAGGGTAGTCGAGCAAAACGTGTATACGTTGTGAAAATTTATATATCGCTATTCGATTGCTGTTTGTTTTAAATGGCGGTGATCAAAAATAGTAATCAAATTATAGGCCAATCACTCTACGAGAGTTTATCTATTTATATTGTGAATAGATATATTTCAGCTTACAAAGAAAATTATATAGAATTAATAGCTTTTTTGGCAAATTGTTGGTAAACATGCTATGAATTGGTAATCTACCATGAATTTCTTGATGCGAGGTGTATAACTGTAGATTGGGGCAGCATGCAGGCTAAAATGGCAAGCTGACAGGATCATAATCCAGGTGCTTGATGAGTCAACGTAGATTCTCATTGAATTTCAGTTATACTTTTGGAGTACGATGATAAGGATTTTCTTTTCTTTCTTTCTTTTTCATTTTGAACTCGTTTTTAAACTTATTATTATAAATGACTCAGTTTTAAAACCAATATCAAATATGGCTCTGTTTTGATCAATTCAGGGCTGACTTTGCCAAAATGAATTGACGACTTTTGAAAATCGCTGTTGTAATATTCCTTTTAAGAAAAGAAAAAAAATACCGGCAATTTTTCAAAATTTGCCGTGTTTTTTTTCAATTTTTTTTCTAGTTGACTCCTTTTGAAAAGACGTCAATTAAACTGGAAAATATATCACACTGACAACTTTTGATATTAGTTTTAAAGCGAGCATATTTGAGAAAAAAAAAATCCAAATGATAAATGTGTTACAACACAGATTTATATACCGATGTACATACTACTTAGTCAGAAACAATGGTCAAACATGCAAGTGCAAACATTATTGTACTTTTTAAGATGCTTGTTGAATTGATCGCCTATAGGGAAAAACCGTTCAAATATCAATCTATAATAGTGTGCCTCCTTTGTAATTGGAGTGTTGTGTGGATAAATGTGTTGCGCTGTAAATATTTTTTACAAGTTCGCTTGTTGATGGTTAAACTTGTCCAAAGGTAATTAAGCATTTACGAAGACAACACGAGCTGTAGCAATAGAATGGTACATTGTTCCCATCATCATTTATATCATAACAGTTCGTTAGTAGTATAAACTTTAGTCTATAAATGTTCAAGGATATTTAGTGAGCTCGACTATTTTGTCTAAAGACTTTTGTATTGGAATGATTGGGGATATCGTGTTTTTATATGCAATTAATGTTTTTATCAGTTGTTTGAATATTATGATTACTTGGTTGATACTTTTTTGTACCAAAATCTGTTAATTACTACTGTATAATATATGCAACGAGCAAATTGCAGCAAAAATTGAACAAGCAACCAACAAGTAAACGTATGGTGCAAAATGTGTAGTGAAATAATCAAAAAATTTAGTAGCGTTAGCAAAACGCTACAGAATTATATAGAAGCGTTTATCGGATGTTAAGAAAGAAACTTTCTATTGCGCATAATAAGCGCTATAATATATGTTGGATTTACGGTATGTTTATGAAAACGCAACATAAATTTCTGCACTTTTAGTTGCACCTTCTATAACGAAGTTTACTAAAACCCTACTATAGGATTTGGCAGTGTTTTATGAATGCTACCAAAGCTCTTTTTTGGTGTAATGGTCGGACTATCTGGTATATTTTGGGCTAAGTCAACACGATGAGTTTTTAGTTTGTCTATGAAAAATAAAAGGTTTATAGTAATCCTAGAAAAATATAAGGATAAGTGTTTTTAATTGTTCAATTTAATACTCACGATTACAAACTCATTTGCAACCGCAATCAATTAAGTGCTAAGACTACGGATTTCTAACAGTATATCTTTAATGTGCTCATAACATTGCCTATGAATATTTATCATAGTAATATGTAATAGAAAAAAAATCAAAATGAGAAATTCTATTTTATACAAGATTCTCTATAAGAGGTAACTGTATACATAATCAACTTACATAAATTCCTCTCGGACATACCCTTAAACTCTAATCACCCAATTAAACTTAGGGCCAATTATGGTTTCGTATAGCCATCGATATTCCAAGAAGTTTGAGAAAGAGTCTTAGCGAGTGGATCTGTAATATTATTCTTTTATATCTACTTGTTCGATCCACATCTTTCCACTACGAATAAATTGTTTTATCATGTACTGTTTATGGAAATATGTTTTGGCCTCTTAGGAGCTCTTGGTCCTTTTGCATATACATACATACATACATACATACATACATACATACATACATACATACATACATACATACATATATATATATATATATATATATATATATATATGCTTACATCACAAATATCATGATACATTATTTGATTCTCAATGTTAGGGATCTTCCCAAGGTCACTTATAAATCATGCATAAATATTACTTCATTATGACACTTTTCATGGTGATGTACTTAACCTTTATATTTGAATCTGTCACAATCTCTTGTTTGGAACATTTGAATTAAAGCTCTCTTTTAATGGTGAACATAAATATTAAGACTGAC
Organism: Allium cepa; assembly: GCA_030765085.1. NCBI lineage: Eukaryota > Viridiplantae > Streptophyta > Magnoliopsida > Asparagales > Amaryllidaceae > Allium > Allium cepa. The sequence goes on from CM060932.1 coordinate 561,364,903, forward strand.
TTACTATTTTTGATGCCACTTTGAAAGTTCAACTCCAAACACTCCTCTACAAGGAGCTCATTATTTCATAAATAGTTATATAGTTTTTCATAAATACTAGAGAACACATTAGCAACCGTCCAAATTTGAATGATATTTGCTTACTGCATCAAGTGCATAACCAATATTTGGTCCAGTACATAGTACAACGTATAAGAAGAATCCTATTGCCAACGCATAAGGATTCCTTCTTAGATGCTTTTATTCCTTGTAATGCAAGAACATTTCTTTACTTATAATTTTTCATATTAAACATTTTAGTTGCACACCGATTAGAGTCTTAGTATCCTTTATATCGAGTATATAGGTTATCTTTCTTAAATCTTTTATCGAGTGTTAAACAATCAACCTTTGACTGATTATAATAAGGAATATCATTACCAATTAGTAGCATTTTATTTACATAGTATTATAAATGTTTTAGTACCTACTTTTTCTTTCCTATAGACACATGCTTCCTCTGCATTTTTGACATAAACTAAATTATTCAATTTCTCAATCAAATTACTTATTCTAACCTCTATATATTCATTTAAGATTGATTAAATTTTCCACAATCTTTATTACCACTCCCACTTACTTTGACATACTTTGGCAACGGTGTACAAATAGTCTCTCTTTAAATCATTATCTAGAAAGTCTGTTTTAACATTCATTTGTCCAAACTTACAGTCTTGGTATGTGACAATTTTTAGTAGAATTTGAATGGACTTACAAATACAGTGATTTGCGAAATTGTTTCACAAAAACCAATATTTGAATTTGACAAAATCTTTTCAAATTAACCTTGTTTTATAAGTATATACTTTTCCATATACATCGATCTTTTTTCTAAGATTCATTTATAGCTAATGGATATTATCTTATTGGGTACATTTTTCAAAATCAAATTTTGTCATTGTATAATGAATCCATTTTGGAATTAAAGCATCATCCTAATGGAAAATTTTGTACTTTCCATAGCTTGTTGATAACTATAGGGATTATTAGCAATCCATTAAATCACTATTGATAGGAACTCATAGGTTTCCTTATAGTGTGTGAGATATCATATTAGATATGCTAATAAGTATTGCATTTTGTTATAAGTTGAATTAGTTATATCCATTGATTGGTTTTCATGTTACATTCTTGGATCATATCCAAGTCTAACACACTGCCACTAATTTCTTTAGAAATAAATTCCCTTCCTTGAAAAGTGGCATGTCTTAAAATAACAATTTTGTTTCTCGGTGTGATGGAATAAGCATCTATAGTATCCTAAGAATTGCTTACATTCTTACATTAAATAGAGCTTTACTAGAGTTTATCAAGGCTTAAGTCCATAACATAGACTAGAAAACCTTATACCTTAAACTATTTACGTGAGGTTCTTCCCTTGTCCATCCCTTATAGAGTTTTAAACTCGGCTTTAGACATAATCTAATTCAACATATGCGCTCATTCTTAAGCGCACATCCCTAAAAGAAAAACATATGTCAGTATGTATCGATCTTAAAAGTTGAATAACTCTTATGTTCCGCTTATTGAATGGGTGCTTTGCCATGCGATTCATAATCACATGAATGCAAATATTAATCATCACTTGTATAGTTTTTTCTCAATTTTACGCCTAGTCTATATTTCCAAAAGAAATTATCAAACGTTTTAGAAACTTCTATGTTTTCGGTAGAAAACACATCATTATTGTCAAGAATACAAGCATTACCATCGAAATACCAAGCGGATTTATTCATTAAAAATAATCATAATATTCGTATAATATCATATACACTTTCGGGTTAACACTAAATATATATGTATATATATATATGTTTCATAATTAATATTAGGTATAGATATGATAGTATTTATTCAAAATTTAGATGCGACCATGAGTAAGTGTTATATGGTGTGCTCCTATTGTTTCAATTACAATGATGGCAACATTTACATTACAAATCTCAATTAAACCCCTTACCATCGGCTTACTATTTCTTCTTCTATAACATCACAGCTTAGAGTTTCAAATTTAGCGTCTAAAATTCCAAGAACTAGTTCTTATATAAAGATAATCTTCTATAAGAGAAACATTTAAGAATAAAAGTTATATCCCACACTCTTTGTTAAACGTCTAAAAGTATTTGTTATATTTTGTTTCCAACGTCTCTTCATGAAGCATAGATGACAATTTTGATCTCTTCATTCCCAACTGTACCTATTGTACTATGATTTTGACACTTGGCCATATTCCTTCACGCTAATGCATTTTCCTCTCCTTAACAAGTTAAGATGATCTACTATGTAGCACTTACGTGAATGGATCAAACTGACCATTCAATGAGCCAAGACCTAGGTCTATCTTTAGTTATTGGTCCAGGGTTATGATCTTTCATTTTAGTTTATTTGCTCATTTTGAATAAAACAATTTCATAAAATTCAATATCTTACGAAACACAACATTTCACTATATAACTTTTGTATATAGTCAATTATGGAATATAATTCAATATTCTCATATTATTTTTGTTAGGAAATCAAATCTACGGTTTCGATGACAACAACTATACAATGGAAATCGAATGTGCATATATATCTCTATTCATAGGTAATTGCTAAAGTAACATCACTAAAGGGATGAGAACAATGCTCAAAGAGCATTACAAGAGACGACAAATCGATAGGATCAATGGAGCAATGACATAGGTCCACATAAGCAACATGCACAAGTTTCAAACGTCTGAAGACACTAGCCAGACGTTTGAAGAAATCCTTTGGAATTCAAAACAGACAGGATTAGATGTATGGTTACTGTACTCAGACGTCTGAAAGGCTACTGTATACAAAAAATATATAGAGCCAAACGTCTGAAACATATACCATACGTTTGGAAATGAACTCGGATTTTGAAATTCAAATAACAACTGTCGAACTTGAAAAGACATCTTCGCTTCTCTTCACCGCAACCCTTCATCACCATCAGAAGCGACCATAGAACACTTGTTAATGGATGCAACTACTCAAGGAAACTCTCTACCACTATAAATAACATCAAGAATCAAAGAGAAGAACTCACCTTACTTTCTTGCGCTCTTTACTTTTATACTCTGATATATTCTTGATCTCTAGCAATCATATACTTGTATTTCACTCTTCCATATATTCAGAACTCCTCAATTAATGTTCTCTAGATATATATTGGAAGCATTTGTACTTAATAGTCAATATCCGTGTTATAGAATACATACTTGGTAAGAACAAGCTATTGTAACTAAGTCTATTCCTCCAGACGAAGTGAGGGTGTTTGATAGTCGAATTCCGAAGGGGAGCTTGGGGATTGGACGTAGGACGGGAGGTCCGAACCAGTATAAAATCCGGGTGTGCTTAGTCTATATTTTACTAGATTAACTTTATATTAGTTACATCATATAATTAGTAGCATATACTTGCATATATATTACACGATCCATCATGTAGACTTTTAATTGGTATCAGAGCAAGGTTTGATCAAAGTACAGTAACACATTTTTGAACCATTTTAATATGGCAAGTATTTTTTAAGAAGGACAATCCACAGCACAACCCCCACTTTTTAATGGCTCTAACTATGCATATTGGACAACACGTATGATAATTTTTATGGAAGCTAATGGTTTAGAAATTTGATCAGCCACTCAAGATAAATATGAAGCCCCACTACTGCTATGAACACATGGACCGATGCACAAAAAACAGCATCTTCTAATAATGCCAAAGCTATGAATGTTTTATTTTGCTCATTAGATAAAAATGAATTCTCATGTGTCATGCTATGTGACATTGCATTTGATATTTGGCGTAGTTTACAAGTCACACACGAAGGCATAAAAAAAATTAAACAAACCAAGATTTTAATTTTACACAATCAATTTTCATCATTCAAAATGAAACAAAATGAATCTATAGTAGATATGTACTCTAGATTTCAAACCATTCAACATGATTTAATGGCACTTGGAGTCAAATTCACAAATATTGATTTAGTATCTAGAACACTCAATTCCTTAACTCCAGAGTGGAAAAGAAAAGTATTAGCTATCAAAGAAACTAATGATCTCTCAACATTGTTAGTTGAAGAATTGATAGGAAATTTATTGTCCTATGAAGCTAATATGCAAGCACGAAAAGAACTAAATTCGAAATAGAAGAACATAGCATTCCCAGCAACAAATGAAGACTCCGACTTAGACGAAGAGGAATTATATTTATTGCCAAAAATTACAACAAATTCAAAAAGTTTAGGAAAATGACTAAATTTCATAAAGGAGGAAAATCAAGCTCAACGAATCAAACATCAATCAAATGCTATGAATGTGATCAATTTGGACATATAAAGAAAGACTGCCCCAAGCTCAATAATGATAAAAATAAGAATAAATTTGAAAAGATCAAAAAGAAGAAGGCTTTCAAAGTAACATGGGATGGCTCAGATTATTCATCATCTGAAAGTGATAGCGATATTGATGGAGAAAAAGCTAATGTGTGTTTTATGGCACAAACTGATGAGGTAGGTCCCGAACTTAGCTATGATGAATTATTAGAACTTAGAATGGAATTAGATGATAAATTTAGACAAACTAAAAAATTGAACAAAGAACATATAGCCAAAATAAATTGATTAGAACTTGAAGTAGGAATGTTAAAAGATGAAAAAATTATCTTAGAAGAAAAACTAGAATTATCTCAAGAAAAAATTAAAAATAATTTGGTAGAAAGTGAGGCTATTGCTATTGACTTTGATAAAACTGAAATAGAAAAGGATAATTTATTAAAAGAAAATGTCAACTTGAAAAGCAAGATTGAAATATTGAAATTGAAAATTTAGAATTAAAAGAAAAATTAGATAAAATTACAAATAATGTTTCAAAATTTAATAAAGGAAAATAAGATTTGGAAAATCTTATCAAAACCTCAAAACTATCAGGAAATAGATATGGAATAGGATTTAAAAATACTCCTAAACAAAAAGGAAATGATATTAAGAATTATAGTTATAAAAAGACTAAAAGTTTACCTAAGTATAATATGAATATCAAAAATTAAAAAGTTGGATTCCTAAGACAAATAATAATTTGATTAGGCAAAAACATATTAATAATTTCTTAGAGAATGTAGTCTACGATAATTATATTTATAAAGGTACCAAACCATCTTGGGTATGGCTACCTTCTTCTAACATCTAAGACCCTAACAAAGTATATGGGTACTAATTAAAACATCTTTTATTTTGCGGGTACCCAAAATGAAAATAAGGAGGAATGGATATTAGATAGCGGATGCTCCAAGCATATGACCGAAAATTCAAAAATGTTATCTAATATAACATACATCGATGGTGGAACGGTAACCTTTGGAGATAATTCAAAAGGATATGTCGTGGGCGTTGGAGAAGTCATCAACTCTGGTATTTCTAAATCTTCTATTATTACAAATGTTTTATTATTAGAAAATCTAAAACACAACCTACTAAGTACTAGTCAATTATGCGATAAAGGTTTTCAAATCAATTTCAAAAAAGATAGGTGTAATATTTTCGATAATAACAAACAATTTATTTTTGAAGGTTTTAGAAGCAAAAATATTTATGTTCTAAACATGAATATAAATAAAAATTCAACTTTATGTTTAACCTCCAAACATGATGATCCATAGTTATGGCATAAATGATTTTGTCATATCAATTTTAAATATATTAGTAAATTATCAAAATATGAGCTAGTTAGAGGTTTACCCAAAATAAATTACAAAGCGGAACATTTATGTGATGATCGTCAAATAGGAAAACTAAAGAAAAATTCTTTTAAATCTAAAAATAATACTTCTACTAAACAACTATTAGAATTATTACATTTAGATTTATTTGGTCCAACGCAAATACGATCTATATATCACAACAAATATGTTTTCGTAATAGTTAATGATTTTTCAAGATATACATTTTTAAAACATAAAAGTGATACCTTTGGTATGTTTAAAGTATTTGATAAAAGAGTTAAAACAAAAATGGACTAGAAAATAAAAAATATTCGAAGTGATCACAGTGGAGAATTCGAAAATGATCTTTTTACTAATTTCTGCAAGAAGAAAGGAATATGTCATAATTTTTCTTTTGCTCGCACACCTCAACAGAATAGTGTAGTAGAAAGAAAAAAATCGTACGTTACAAGAATGTGCACGAACACTACTGAATAGTAGTAGTCTACTGAAACACTTTTGGGATGAAGCTATTGCCACACCTTGTTATGTGTTGAATCGAGTAACCATATGTCCTATGACTAAACAAACTTGTTTTGAAATGTTTTTTTGGAAGAAAACCTAAAGTACCATACTTTAAAACTTTTGCATCAAAATGTTTTATATTAAAAAAAATTTAGGAAAATTTGACCCGAAGGCCGATGAAGGAATCTTTGTTGGATATTCGAATCGAAGCAAAGCATATAGAATTTTTAATAAACAAAATAATACTATTGAAGAATGTTTGCACTTTTCGTTTGATGAAAATTTTCTTAACCATCACACTCATGATGATGAACAAATTATTCCAATAACAAATTCAATTAATAATGAGACAAATGTGCAAAGTAACACTTTGATATCATCCCCTAGAATTCTTAAGGATCATCCAAAAGATAATATCATTGGAGATCTCAAATCTAGAGCAACTATAAATCAACTTAATCAAGTAAGCCATATAGCATTTGTGTCAAATTTTGAACCAAAATATTATAAAGAGGCTTCAAATGATAATTTTTGGATAATAGCTATGCAAGAAGAATTAAATCAATTTGAATGTAATAATGTTTGGAAATTAGTACCAAGACATGAAGACCAATCGGTTATAGGAACAAAATGGGTATTTAAAAAAGAAGAAGATGAAAATGGAAATATTGTTAGAAATAAAGCACATTTAGTGCTCAAAGCTATAATCAAGAAGAAGTAACGACTAGGATGAAACCTTTGCTCCAGTAGCAATATTGGAGGTCATTCGTACAATACTCGCCTTTGCAACTCAGCACAATTTTAAACTATTTCAAATGGATGTCAAAAGTGCTTTTTTAAATGGTTTTATTAAAGAAAATGTATATGCATAACAACCCCCATTATTTGTTCACGAAAAATATCCCGACCATGTTTTTAAGTTACACAAATTATTATATGCTCTATTTAGCGCAACAAGGGTGAACTGGGCTAAATTTGTCTTTGACGAGCTCAAATATTTTTTGACTCGATCACGGCCATCAATTATCTACCTCACATATATTATGAGACTTCTACGTGCTCACAGCATCTCCTCATACTTATCAACTTTTGAAGAAATCTCTCCACAATATGCTTCCACCAAATTTTTCTCACTAATGCACTTACCCGAGATTCCCTCAGAATTTATGTCTTTTAAAGATTAGACGCACAATCGTCAAACCAGACAAGTTGAACCTCTACCTCAACCATAAATTGAACCATCACAAGAGGAGGAACAACATCGTGAGACAACTCCTCCTCCTCCTGCACCATTTGACTATCCAAGCCAGGATGAGATTGTGGAGACTCGAACAAAAACAAATCCAAATGAAAGCATTTGAGATCTCACCCTCAAAAATCAACATATATTGTCTCAAAACCAAAAAGTTTTAGCTAAGCGAATTGATAGCTTTGAATCTTCTTTTGCCACACGCCTTGCAACAGTTGAAGAATCACTTTCAACTTTCCTATCGGTTCTCAAAGAAGTACTTCAACAGGTTCGTGGTCCGACATCTCCTTCTGAAGATTGGACAACCCCAGTACCTTCTCCTCCCGCGAAACATTCCAAACTTTCTAAGGATGAACCTCTAAAACAAGCTTCGACATCTCCTACAAAGCCTAGCTCTTCCAAAAAGAAGAAACAGGAGATGATCAAGAAAAAGCTTCTCCGAAGGAATCATAGATTTTAGGATTTTCGAATTTCAACTCTTGTATAATTGACAAAATCTATGAATGTAATCCATTTCGAATTATTAATGAAATTTTCTTTTTTGTGTTATCTTTGACGATTGGCTAATAATTTATAATTCTTTTTGATAATGTTAAAGGGGAAGAAATATAAGTATATTTATAAAACATTAGAATTAAGCACATATTCAGGGGGAGATTTAAAAATTATATATATAAATACATTGCATAGTTGTCATCATCAAAAAGGGGGAGACTGTTAGGAAATCAAATCTACGGTTTCGATGACAACAACTATACAATGGAAATCGACTGTGCATATATTCTCTATTCATAGGTAATTGCTAAAGTAACATCACTAAAGAGACAAGGAAAAAGCTCAAAGAACATTGCAAGAGATGAAAAGTCGATAGGATCAATGGAGCAATGACACATGTGCACCTAAGCAACATGCACAAGTTTCAAACACAGAAGACATTAGCCAGGCTTTTGAAGAAATCCTTTGGAATTCAAAAAAAAAAGGATTTTGTGATTGCATCATTGTATATATGTATTTAGTTGATCAACATATCACAAAGTACACTAGAGACTCATCACCATCATTTTGTGGTTGCATGAGATAAGTTATACAACCCTTGAGGATGCTCAACAAGGTTATATAAATATATCTACTAACCTAGTACAATCGAAGCATAACTAAAGGCATAATGCACAGCTTGAGGGTGCTCAACAACCTTGCATATGTCTTAGTCACTACTTACAAATGTAGATGATAGAGGGCAACTTTATTTCTAGATATATAATCTTGAAATAATAATGAGTATCATCAACCATAAGATTTTAGGATTTTTCTCAATATTTAGTGACACCGAAAGTTATTACACATGCGCAATTTTAATACATTGCATGCATAAATCCCTTATGTTTGACCAAGGTTTTACTTTTCTTTGATTTTAACTATTAAAATCATGTTTTAGAAAACCTCATTTTATATATACATTGATATAAGATTAATTTATTATAACATTATAGTTTAATTTCCATCTCATATGTAATAATGAAAATAATTTAATTTGTATTATAACTCTTTGTAGTAGTTTGAATTATAAATTTTATATTCAAACTGTTTGAATTTCATATATATTACATATGATTCATAGAATTTACGGTTCATGTGAACTTAAATTTTATTCGAAATAAATTTGCACTTAGACTATAACTTTTATAATTTGAATTTATATTTGCAACATTCATAAATTTATAATTTATTAGAAATATGATATTTGAATCAACCTAAGACACAAACGATTTGAACCTTACACTTAGAGCATACCGTAGAGACAAACAGCTTTACAAGGCAAGTGAGGGCCAGGTAGGGAGGTTTTTATTTTTAAGAATGTTTCTTAATTAGAGAAATCTTTTCTTTAGTCAAACACTCTTTCCTAAGCACTCATCTTAATCGAATTCTCATAAGATCTACCCTCATGTGTTGGTCAATTTTCTACAATAGCACAATGCAAGATCTTATACCTTTGCTAGATCAGGTGCCTCGAAGGAAGCATGGAGGGGATGAATTTCAAAAATTCCTCGTATTTAATTAAGTATAAGAAACTGACAAGTGCTATTGTAAATAATCTTTTAATTAAACATTTTTAATATCAATCAATATGTTAGTTTTGTAATATGATATTCAAATTTTGAATTTGAATCTATATAATCTAAATATATTTTTCATTAACTACAAGTATTTTGTTTTAAATATTATCACAAACGTCATATATTTAGTGAATAAATGGGATATATATAACAATTAATATATTAATATCTAACGTTAATGTGTGATAATATGGGATTGTATGAATGTACTTGCATATGTGGTGAATAAATATATTAAGTGTTTATATATATATATGTGTGTGTGTGTGTGTGTGTGCAGACACACATTTTTTAATAATATTTATATAATTACAAACCTAAATAATTTATAAATATTCATATTTAATTATATATACAAAAATACTATTTTAAATCACACACAGATACATAATACATATATGTAATGTATGTATGTATGTATATGTATGTGTGAATGTATGTATATGGGTATATATATTTATATAAATATAATTATGTATTTAAAATTTTTATAAAACACACACATATATATAATATATATTTTTATCAGTTGTTGAAATAATATTAAAATATATGTAAATAGTATTAAAATAATTTTTTTGCATTTAGAAATAAAATTCTTTAATATAAAAATTAATTCAAAATAATAATAAATGCATGCTAAAGTAAATATACAAATATGTATTAAAAAATAAAGTTTGAAATAAAATTAATTTCTTTTACAATTATAAATGCACAAAGCAGTAAAATATGTATGTACCTTATTATTTGTGTCTATATAATATTCACATTAATATTCCTTTCGAATAAATACGAAAAAGCTATTATTAAAAATTCACTATTTTAAAATTATATTTGTTTAAATAATTTATTATACCTATATTTATGTAAACATGAGACTTCCTTTAATCCTTCCTCTTTCTCTTACATAGCTGCCCTTTCTCCCGCCAATTTCTCTAACCCTAGCCTTTCAAATCTTCCCTATCTTCCCAACCCTCATCCTTCTTCCCTTTAGCTTGCGACTGACCCTCCTCCCCATATTCTAGTCCTTTGAACTCATCCGAGCTTCTCGTGCCTCTTCCTTCTGCTGGTCCTTCTTTTTCTCATCTTCACTGTAACAACCTGGAATTTTTATCATATTAGTTTGTAAATATTTAATTTTAAATGTTTAGTTAATGATTTTGTTAATTAAATAACCCTCTTTTAATTTATAACTGATAATAGATAATTCATTTTTTAATTTGGTCTACAAAAATAGATAGTTCGAAGGAAAACTGAAAATGTGACCAAAAACGTAATTTTCAAATTTTCAGCTTTTTATCGAACTACAAGTTATTTAAAGTTGTAATATTATGATTTGTTATGAAATAATATTTAAAATGTTTAAAACCCTTTTATTTAGAGTATATAATATTAATAAGTTTCAAAAGAAAATTATATTTAAAATTCAAAATCATGAAATGTTTTCCAAATGATATGTAGGTTGCTCAAGAAGTAAGTAAAACAGAGAAGTACATAAAACATCGTTTTTCTCAACACACATGGATTAAGTATATGGAAACACCCTATTACTTATTAAGCCTTCCTATGCATTTTGAAAGTTTTGAAATGATTTTTGACGTTAGAAGCATATTTTTATTTTTCTTTTAAATCCCCTTTTATTCATACATCTTCAGCTTCAGTTGTTTAGATTTCATCTTCTTAACTCCATCCTCCTTCCATTCTAAAATTTTAGATCTCAACCTTTTTAGCTCAGACATCTATTTTTACTCAAGGTCAAAGTATAAAGAAACTTTTCAAAAAGCTTAAAAAATATAGAAAATTGAGTTTATCAATTTGTTATTTATTTTGTAAATTTAATACTTTGAGAAATTTTATGATAACTTGATTTGAAAATTGGTATGTAATAATCATTATCATGTTAGTAGGTTTAAAATTTCATAATTTGGTTACCTTGGCTTGGCAATTGTAAATTATGTTTACTGTAAACAATATGTGCTCACTTTTTTTGTTGAAACCATATCATATTTACACTCAAAAATCGATAATTCTCAAACCATACTGAATTTTAACTTGTTATCAACCACAAAATTGTTTGTTTTATTCCATAGATTATTTTATAAATTACTATTGAATTTTTAATTGAATATATTTTTAGAAATTTATAAGATATAGTAAATGGTCACTTTTATCGATTTTTCGTATTGTATATTTCTGTTCATCATAGAATATCATGATTTTTAGTGGTGGTTTAAATATTTTTAGAGTTTTGGTTTTTTAGAATTTGGTTTTTCATCATTTTTGGGTAGAGAACTGGTGGTTGAGCAGTTCGATGGAGGGTACTAGGATGAAGGTCAGAGGCAGATGGTATAGGATCGATTTCACTCTAAGGGGTGGTGGATAGGTTGATACTAATAACAATAAAAATTTAATGCGGAAATAAATAAAATAATTGCAGCACAGATAATAGTAGAATAATAAAAGAAGAAATAGAACAACACAGATTTACCCAACTTCGGCAAAATCCTGCCTATGTGCTGCCTCGAAGGTTTCTACTATAAATTAAGTAGTCAGATGCTTACATACGTAAACTTGTGACACTTGCTATTGACTAGCCTAACTCTACGCTCAAAACCTTGTCACAACTCAGCCACTGTGTTGCGAAATCTCGAACTACGAAAACCGTAGTTCATAACCTAGTTAAATACACTAAAGTTTGAAAAGTTTAAAATAAAATTACAACTTAAAACACTAAAAAAACTTAGCCCACAAAATAAAATAGCCAACCCACTTTAATTATAAACAGAAAAAATGCGAACTTCCCTTTATTATCACTTCATAGAAAAATGTCCGATCCTATTCTTTTCTTCATTCCTTTAGAAAATTAGGGCTTTGCTTTGAATAGAAGATGTCTCTTGTATTTGATTAATTGCAGTGATTATTTTGCTTTTTTGGCTTGGACAATCGATTCTTTGGTTGTGATATGCTTTCGGTCGTTCCAATTTTATCGAGTTTGAATAACAAAAAATTAGTATGCTATTTATGCTTTTTTGGTTTATTGGTTAATCTGCTTGAACTCGATTCAATGATCTCTGCCGATGATGTTAAAGGAATCTATATAGGAATCGAAACACTTAGTTTACATTCGTATAATTTCGGTTTGAATTCTTCACATGATTTGCTTTTCCATTAATTTTTGATCGAATGATGTGATTAATCTTGACTTGTTCATATCATACGTATACTCCATGAATTTGAATTTTGGTTCCGTTCTTTTTGGCATTTGAATTTGTTTCCTCTGTGACTTCGGCACTTTGATATTATGACAATATTTTGAGATGAAACTTCGACTTCGACTTGTTCAATTCGAACTTGTTATCACCTGGCTTTGACTTTGGCATTTAAACTTGACTTTATTTGAAACTGCACTGATTTATTTGATATATTTCGAACATATTCCCTGGCTGACAAGTTCAACAATGCTGCTGTTAATAACTTAACACCTATAAACTACTTCACACACATGTAACCTGCTTTAAACTTGGTTTCATATTCATGTTTTGGCTGATGTCCACAATTGTTTGTTTTGTGTTATATGCATGTATGCATCTGGTCTGTGTTGCATTGAGCTCTGGTTTGCATTGTGTTTCATGTGTACATTTTGTGTTGAAGCTGTTTTGTTGCTCTGGTGCATTTTAGTCTTGTTGCTTCGAATAAATGTCCATATGCATAAGTATACATTTTCCATTTTGTTTATTACTTCACTGATTTGGTGGATTGAGTAGCTTTGCATTTTTCTTATGCATTAGTAGTTGAAACTGGTTTACATTTTAATGTTGGTTTGTAAGTATGTGTTCATGAGTCTATTCCTGTAGTCTTGATTGAGGCTTCACTTGCATGCTCTTAACCCTGAATTCTGTTTTTTCATTCTTTATTGCATATGTATATAAGTGCATGTGCTCTTGTATTTTCTCACCATGCTCACTTGTATGAATTGTTGTTGTTTTGCATTTATATTTGTGTAATCTCTGAAGTCTGAGCATGTCTGAAACTCGTCGTTGAATTGTTTTGTTCATGTCTCGCATACAAGTCTGATTCAAGTGTGTTGTTTGGCTCCTGCATTGCAATCTGGTTTATTGATGATGATGATGTCTTTACTACGATCATTTCTGTTGCATTTCATGTGAGGTCTGTATACATTTTCTTCAAGTGCTTCTTTGTGTTTGTACTAGGTTGTAGCCTCTGTTGCTTCGAGCCAGTTCATTGTTTGCTTGTAGTATCTTAAAGTTGTAGCCTTGCGGTAACTTGATTGCTTGCATACTGAACTTCTACATATTTGATTGTTGCGCACTACATATATATTTATACATGTGGACACAAATGTGTGTGTGTGTGTATGTATGTATGGTGGTTTCTTTGTGTAGCCTTCATCTCATGCTTGTGTACTACATTTTGGTTGTTGTTTTGATCTTGTTTTCATGTTCATTGAAGGTCTGGTGCAGTTTGACCCATTTCCTTGTTGACCTAATGTGTTGACACACTTGTGCACTTGTTAGCATGGTCTGGTTGGCCCTGAATTCGGTTTTACATGTTGATTTACTGGCTTGTTGTCAAGTGTATTTTTACTGTTTGCTTCCACTGCTTTCTTTTTGAAATCACTTCAGGTTGTATATGTGGATTTGTCTTCATGTTGAATTTTATTTGTATTGCACCTAAGTTGAATCCAGCCTCGGCTCGGGTTTGTCTTCGTGCTCACCTGTCCCTGTAGTTTTATCAAGTGTATATTGGTGTTCACGGCATTGTGGCATGTATAATGATACGCTGTGCATGTCACAGATTGTTTGTGTTTGATGAATTAAGAACGAAAATGATGATGAACAGTCCAAACACTGAGGCAAATAATATTTTCAAAAATACACATTTTATTTCACACTGCAAAAATATTTCTTTTTCAATTTCACTATGTCAGTGTTTATTTTGCAGATAATTCAGATGCTGGATACAAGTTGGAAGCAAATTGGAATATAGTTGAAGAATAAATATTAGTGAACGGTGATATGTAGTGAGGTGCAAAGGTAAATGACAATTGTATAGCTCAAATTTTGTACTATTCAAAAATTATTATAAAATATTTGTTTGAATAAAATATCTGTTTAAATTTAAATTCTGTGTTATTTATTTTATTCAGCAAGTATTTATTTAATTATATGAAAAATAAAATAGTACAAGAACAAATATATTTAAATGAATATATATATATATATGTTTATTATCATCAAACAAAAATCATATGTTAGCATATTCAACAATCTTCCCCTTTTGATGATAACAAACATATATTTAAGATTTTGAATTTATTAAATGTATTTGGTCATTAATGAACTCTTTTTGCTCTCCCTATTTGAATCCTCCCTCTCTACAAAAAAAGCTCCCTTGCATATATGCATGAAAATAAATAAAAATATGCAAATAAATAATATAATATAATATTTGACCTTTATTTGCCAAAATCTTAACTTTTCTCTCCCCCTTTTGTTATCAGGAAAAGAATAATAGTGTTAGAAAAATAGAGATAAAGTGATAGACATTAATACAATATTAATACCCAATTGAATATAAATATTAAATTTCAATAAAAAATTAAACAAAAATCATAAATACTCTATTAGGCACATATTCCACTATAGAGTGATAGGGGTGATGTCGGCATATAAAACCATATAGTTGTGTCTATTTGTGGTATATTTATATTAGAAATTCAAATATCTACTAACCATGCGTGACCATTAGGACTTTTAAATGAGATTAGTAGTATTCACATTTTATAAAAAAATGACTTTCAAGTATCTTCTAACACACATAACTGTATGGATTTTTAAATGGGATTAGAATCAACCTGTCTATTTAATAATAAATTTTGATATGTGTTCCATACATGCATAACCATGAGGAATTTTAAATGAGCATAAAAGCACATAAACAAATATTCCAACTAATTCACTCATGCACAAACGTGAGGACTTTTAAATGAGAGTTAATACTTTGGATTTTTTTTTAAAAAAACGAATAATATCCTGTTTAAAATACCACATTTTGACATACTATATTGGATTTTGATGAGTGATGGTGTTAGAAATATGATAGAAGTAGAGATGGTCATGGAATTTTTACCGACAAAAGTTATTATAAATCTTGTTTAAATTTTTAAACAAATTTACAAAATACACTGTCTCAAGTCATAATATATGATTAATATCAATACTCATCACTTTTTCAATCACTATTTATCTTTTCGATAATCAATAAGGAGTCAGATTGGTCAAAATAGCAAAAAAATCAAATCGAATTTCTAAAATATCTAAACTGAGATGAAGTTGACAAAAACTATTTTCTAGAAAGGGTTTTGTAAAAATGTCTGCCAATTGAGAATTAGTTGAAATAAAATTTATACAGATATTATCTTTGAAAATATGATCTCTAATAAAATGATGTCTAACATCTATATGTTTTGTCCGTGAGTGATGCACATGGTTATTTGTGAGATCAATTGCACTTTTGCTATCACACATTAGTGGTACACGTTTAAAATTTGGACCATAGTTTTGCAAAGTTTGCATCATCCATAAAATTTGAGCAGAGTAACCACTTAGAGCAATATACTCTGCCTCAGTGGTGGATAATACAATACAATTCTGTTTTCTACATGACCATGCAACTAACGAATTCCTAACATAAAACATGTTCCACTAGTACTTATTTACCAACTAGACTTCCAGCATAATCTACATCTGAATATCCTTTTAATTCAAAGATATTATTAGCTGGATACCAAAGACCAAAACATGGGGTGTGCAACAATTATCTTATAATTCTTTTAATAGCTTTTAAATGAGATTCTTTTGGATTAGATTGAAATCGTGCACATAAGCAGACAGAAAACATGATGTCAGGTCTAGAAGCAGTAAGATAAAGAAGTGATCCAACCATACCTCGATATTTCTTTTGATCAATTGCCTTACCTTTTCATCCTTGTCAAGTTTAATTATTGTGCTCATGCGGGTTTTTGAAGGTTTAGCTTCTTTCATTCCAAATTTGTTGACAGGTTCCGTAATATACTTTTTATGAGAGATGAATGTACCTTTATCACTTTGTTTGTTTGAAATCCTAAAAAGAATTTTAACTCCCCAACCAAGCTCATTTCAAACTTCTCCTGCATGACGTTTTCAAATTTCTCATACAGCAAGTTGTTAGTGGCACCATAAATAATGTCATCAACATATATTTGAACAATCAAAAGCTCATCATTTTCATGCAATAGAAATAATGTGGTATCTACACAGCCCTTTTTGAATCCATTCTCAAAAAAATAGGTGCTAAGACATTCATACCATGCCCTAGGGTCTTGTTTTAATCCATATAGAGATTTATTAAGGTTATAAACATGGTTAGGGTATTTATGGCTTTCAAATCCGTCAGGTTGTTTAAAGAATATATCTTCAAAATTCCATTTAGAAAAGCACTTTTATGTCCATTTGTCTTAGTTTAAATCCTTTATAACAAGCAAAGGCTAATAGTATTCTAATATATTCTAGTCTAACTACCGATGCAAACATTTCATCAAAGTCAATTCCTTCAATTTGATTATAAACTTTAGCAACTAAGCTAGCTTTATTTCTAATCACATTATCAAATTCATCAAATTTATTTTTAAAAATCCATTTGGTTCCTACAACTGGATAATCATTAGGTCTAGGTGCTAGAGTCCAAACATTACTTCGTTCAAATTGATTTAACTCTTCTTGCATAGCCATAAACCAATTTTCATCATTGAGAGCTATATCTATACCTTTGGGTTCAATTTCTGAAATAAATCCATTGTATAGGAATAAATCACATAAGTTACTAAAAGACGAGCAAGTTCGAACACCTTCGGTAGGGTTACCTATTACCAATTCAGGAGGATGATCTGCTTTGAGTTTCAATCTCTGTGATTTTGGATTTCTTTGGATTTCTTCTGGCGTTGAAATTTCTTTTGGATTCTCACTTTCATCCTTTTTGTTCTCCTCTTCAACATTGCTTTTTATTTGATCATCGATACCTTCATCAAATTTCACATTGGTTGACTCCACAATTATTTTTTTCCTTTTGTTGTAAACTCTATAATCTTCGCTTCTAAAAGAGTATCCCATGAACATGCCTTCGTCAGCTTTTGGTTCAAATTTTCCAAATGATCACCTGTGTTGAGAATATAACACGGACACCCAAAAACTCTTAAGTATGCAATATTTGGCTTATTTTTGAAACATAGCTCATAGGGTGTTTTCTTAAGAATTGGTCTAATCATAACTCTATTCATTATATAACAAGCTATATTTACTACCTCTGCCCAAAAGAACAAGGGTAGTTCATACTCATTTATCATAGACCTAGCCAATTCTCGTAATGTTCGATTTTTTCTCTTGAATACCCCATTTTGCTGTGGAGTACATGGAGCAGAGAATTCATGTTTAAATCCATTTCGTACAAAAAAAAATCATAATTTTCAAATTCTCCATCATGATCACTTCTTAGTGAAATGATAGAAAGTCCTTTTCATTTTGAACTAATTTTGTGAATTTAGTTTAAGTATGAGAAGGTTTCTGATTTTTTAGCTAAGAAGTATAACCATGTATATCTTGAGTAATCATCAACTAACACAAAACAATATTTCTTACCATCTAAGCTAGCAATATCGTTAGGTCCAAAGAGATCCATACGAACTAGTTCAAGGATTCTAGAAGTACTTACGGTGTTCTTGGCATGAAAAGATGATTTTTTAAGTTTTTCCATAGTACATGCTTTACGTAGATTTTATGTTTTAAAATCATGAGATGGTAAACCTCTTACCAAGTCTTTTCTTTTTAATTTGTTTAATAGATTCATACTAGCATGCCCTAATCGTCTGTAACTACCTGATATTTTGGACCATTCAAATCGACAATAATCCACACATGTCAGACTTGAATTACTCAAAATATCAGATTGTTAATTTAAAATTGGCAAAAATCAGCATATACAGTAAATAAATCAATCACAAGATCACAGACACAAAGTAATATAATACAGCGGAATAGATAGATAATAGTTCATGAAGCTACTATATAAACATCAAAGTTAGAAATAAAATATAGCAGGATAACTCAAATACACTGAAGTCTCGAATACAAATAGATGACATCTTTGAACCAATCAACTTGAAAAATTGAAAGCTGAATCGATAGTTGGATCTCCAAATGAGCTCCAAACTCCAAAGGTGAGTCTCAAATGTTGTATCACTCAGTCTGACCCATGTGTAAAACAAAACACAAAACACTCGAGTCAGGATTAACATTCTTATATCGATAAATCCAACTCAAGTGAAATATCAACTGAAATACAATTAACTTAAAGGATGTTTGTGATAACCATCCTCTAAAGATCCATGGAGCTATCTACAATGCAGAAAATATACACTAAAACACCATGGTCATTTCAATAAATTTATACTTCAAAACAAATTGTCATTTCCATTAAATATATATATATATATATATTTCCTCAATTTCACAAATATGTTCCAATTAATTCGAGTTCCAAATTCACATTTAATTCAATTTAGATTTATCCATTTTAATTCAATTCAATTTCTAAATAACAAATTCAAATTTTATTGATTTCAAATACGGATCTGGATCATAAATAAACCATTTAAATTCTAGCATTTCAAAGCTTTAGTATTCAACATTTTCAAAGTTTAATTTAACGGTTTCATATAGATATATGTTCAACTCATTATTATTTAGTCTAGAAATATTCAGTTAATAAATTCAGTATTATTTAAATAACCTTAATTTACCCTCAATGTAAATGTTCCTTTCGATTTGTTTAAACTTGAAATATCAATTTAGTCACTTTAAGTCAAAAATCAAATTATAAAA
Source organism: Allium cepa (assembly GCA_030765085.1). NCBI lineage: Eukaryota > Viridiplantae > Streptophyta > Magnoliopsida > Asparagales > Amaryllidaceae > Allium > Allium cepa. Next base: position 561,384,477 of record CM060932.1, read on the forward strand.
TCAATCTTAAACTTCAACTTTAATAGTTCAAATCGATTAAATTTAGTAGAATTCTTAATTAAATACAATCTCAATTAATTCAGCATTATCTTCTCAACCTTAACTTATTCAAATTATTACAACAATCTATTTTGATATATAGATTTAAATAATACTTAATCATATTATATGTATTAAATCAATCTCAATAATATTATTATTAACTCTTTATATAAAATCACCATATATATATATAATATTTTAATAATCTATATTTAATAACAACCATATATTTCTTTTCAAAACCATAGAAATTATGTTCAAACTTTTATATATGGTCCAACGATGTCTGTATATATTTTCCTATCCTATGGTCAAGTGATTCGGATATTTATCATTTCAATCCGTAATATATACGGGTAGATATCATTTCGACTCGCAATCCCAAATTCAATTCAATGAAAATCGCTTGGGTTTGTCATTTCAACCCATAATAATTTTCTCCTATTCTAAAGTCCGTTCGGGAATGTATCATTTCAACCCATAGTGAATTCTATACTAGCAGGGAACTTGCAAAGTGATAACAGATAATATAAATATACCAATAGGCATATATCATCAATAACAATATAATATAAACAACATGATATGGTGTCATATCCCACATGTGAACGGTTAAAGATAATAGCATATATAACAATTTAAATAACTACAGCAGAATATTTCTATTGTCATTTCAATTGAAATCAAATTTAATAAGTAAAAAACGTTAATCGTGAGTATTTCTCTTCTTTCGAGGCTAGATAGATAGACAATGAAGATGAGTTACAAAATCCAGGCACGAATCCAAAACAACAGATTCGGCACGAATTCGTCGGACAACTGATAAATAGAAATTGACGAGAACAAATCAGAATCAACTTGATATATACAGAAAATATATATTTGTTTAAAAATCAATTTTAATACATATATAAATAGAATTCTATATACATATATTCAAAACCAACGTGTTAACAAAATCATTATATAATATATAATAAATCACATACTAATTCTAAAATAAATATTATTACAACCTCTATACATATATACTTTGAAATCAACCATATGCTTATACTATAAACTTATTATATATATATATAAAAACCAATATGCAGAGGTCTAAACATATATATAAAGTACAGTAAAAGTTTGTACTTTAAAGCACGCAAGCATATATATATATATAAAACTTATATCATTTCAAAATCTAATATATATATATATAGACACACGTACTTACCAATCATTGTATATAGCGGTATAAACAACACTTTAATATAACTTGTCCAAACTTTATACATATAACAACAAACTTTTCTCTTTCCAAAACAACAAACTGTATATATAACAACTAATAGAACACAGCCTACGTCTTAGAGTATGGTACATATATTGGTATAATACTTCTTTTATAAATTAATATGTACTTTCTTCCAAAATATATATTACGAATCAACATTTGCTATGAAATAATACAACTGCAAAACTATGAATACTTATATATACATATATATGATTAATGTACCAACTACAGACATATGCAAACCTTTATACTTTTTATTTTTTTAACACCAGTGCTTATATCACATTATACTACTGTAAAGAAGATATTTATAACAAACATTGTAACTTACAGGTTATGTAAACTCTTCGAAATATAAACATATATATATATATATAACTGTATAATATAAACAGAGTATATAACTTATATATATTTATTTAACTTATATATAACAGTTTATATTATAAACTATAATACTATATATATAAACAAAAAAACCAATATATCTATGTATGTGTGTGTACAATTTTATAAACTGAAGTTATATACGACTGTAAATTTTATATACACGTAAATAAACTATTACACATACTTACTGACACACACACATATATATACTTTTGCAACTTTGTAAACTATATATTATATACCACATAATACAATATAAATAATATAACATACCCATATATAAAAGAGGAGATGATGGTGGTGGTCGGAGAAGATGGTGGTGGTTGAGGCCGAGCTAAACAAGAGGAAGCAAGGCAAAACAAATGGAAAAAAAAGAAAAGTAGGAAGGAAGAAGCCATTACTTACAGATTTTTTTGTGGCCGTGAGAAATAAAAGATGAGAAGTAAATTTTCATGTGAAAATGAGTTGGAGGCGGCTAGGGTTAAGGATGCACGGGTAAAATTTTGGAGAAGTTATGGTAGGAAATCAAAAGGGTGAAAAATATAAATGCAAGAAATCAAATGAAACGTATGCCTGTAATTAAAACATGTAACGTACCTTAATTGATTCATTTCCTATAAAATAAAGAAAGACGTATACAACAGAAGCCTTCACTAAACAAATAAATACAAGAACATTTAATAAATAAATTTTAAAAGATATGCATTTAAGTCAATAACATATATCTATTTGAAATTTCTTTCCAAGAAATAAATAAGGGATCTAAACACATAACTATTCAATTAATAAATGAATGTATAAATAAATAAAATAGAAAGATAAGGTAGAGATAGGTATTATGACAAATAAGTAAATAATCTTAGGAAAAATAGAAAATAAATAAAGAAAATACTCTATTTAATTGAAACTAGAATTAAAATTTGTAAAAAAACACAACTAACATTGAAAAATTTCAACTACACTTATAAAATGTTTAAAAAAATATATATACATAACATGTCATGTTACACATGTAAACGTAAATTAGAACATGACATAATAAACGAAAATATTATTTATATAAATTAAAATAATCAATTTTGTTAAATAAAACAATTTACATACAATAGTTTAAAAAGCATAACTTTCACAATATTAATTAGATTTCAACGAAACAAAATGAAGTATACTTAGAATTTTATTCACTTTCATAAAATAAATATAAATTTCAAAAGTTCAAATTTTAAATTTTTTTAAATTAAAAGTCAAAGTTGACCACATTGACAAAAAATCACATTTCCCGAAAATATCCTATTTATTCATGTTTGGAATTATAGTTCACATAAAATCAAAATTTATATTTAAAGATAACAAAAATATCCATTTTAATAAATAAATAAAGTTTTTAAATTAGGAATTCAGTTTAAAATAATTAAAATATACAATTAAAACAATCATAAAAATACCGGGTTGTTACACTCTCCCCCACCTAAAACTTTTCGCCCTCGTAAAGCAAAAAAAGAAAAAAAAAATCGGAGAAATAACAAGAAAGAACAATAGGTTGAAAAATATCCCCCAAAAAAGAGAAGGTAGGAGAATAGGAATAGCTAGAAGGGAAAATAGGAGAATAGGAATATCCAGGAAAGAAAATAGGTTGAAAGACAAGGATGTACTATTATTTAAACTACATAGATTTCAATTAGAATTTTAATATTTATAACATTTTAAACATTTTATAATATGATGAATAGTCATTTTCAAATTTGTTAGTTTGAAGTAGCCAATATAATACTTTATAAAAGTACATTTATAACTCGATGTCTTAACAAGTTTGTCCTTGTTCCTGTAGGCTCTGGCTATACAGGCACAAAGCTAGAATTCTCCAGGTACTTAGTAGACTTGTTTCAACACCGGGTGAAAATACTAGAAAAACTTTTAAAAACAGATATGGAAAGTACAATCTAAACAAATCAACCAAATCATTGTCTAACCATGGATCGCAGATACACAATGGTTACGCTTGGATCCCCTAGGAAACATCTATATCCGAAAGCTTTCTCATCCCTATGAATTACGCCATGATGACTAGTAGACCGCAGATACACAATGGTTATGCCTGGATCCCCTAGGAAACATCCGTATCGGTAAGCTTTATCAGCCCTGTGGATTTCACTACTAAAAACGACCTACATAGATCACAGATACACAATGGTAACACTTGGATCCCCCAGGAAACATCCATACCCATAGGCCATCTCAGCCAGGCGAATTATGCTATGCAGTCGCGCTCGTAAGACCATAGGTTACGCCATGGCAGGACACTCGAGTATCACATCTGGAAAACCAAAATCAGAGAGAATAATATCGATAGAATGAATCCACAATGTGGCCACAAAGCGGATATCAAGCAGAAGGCACTTCCCATATCTTTACTTCAAAAATATATATCATATAGTACTTTTCAAATCAATTTCAAATACCGTACTTATATAAAGTCCATTATATATAAGATTTCATTTTCAAATCGAGTACTTTTCAAAATAACTTCAAAATCAAGTATTTAATAAAACAAGGTTCTCAATTTCAATTCCTTTCAATATCAGTATAGTTTTCAAAAGGAAAAACATATACGATTTCACCAAATCATTTCTTCCAAATCAATTATCTTCAGTTTCAAGTTTCCAAAATAATAAGTTCAGAAAATAATCCAAATCAACATAATTTATGTCAAACAAATCCGTTTCCCAAAAATCATCATAAATATACTGGGTTTTAAAATTTTAATTTATTTCCGAAACCAAATCGTTTCCTCATGAATCACTTATCCTCAAAATGATTACAATTCTATACCTTTGAAAATTATTATATATAGTTTTATAAAAGATGTCACTAAGTTAAAACATTTAAACTAAATTTTATTCAAAATATTTTGAAAACTAAATTTTTCTTTAAAATGTTTCAAAACTAAATTTCATATTAGTATAATTCAAAATAGTTTTATCCATTTCTTAACAAAACAGTTTCAACTTATTTAAATCATATTACTTCATACTTAAACGTACAAAACTATACTTATATGCTTTATCAAATAATTTATACTTTTTAAAATTACTTAGTTTTGAGAAGTTAACCTTGATTTGGAAGTGCTCGAACCTTCAAAATAGTCGAAGAAATCATATTTTCAATCCAAGAGTTTGAAATCACCAACAAATCAGTAAATCAATTCCAAAAGATAGGGTTATATCAATCAAATTCGAAACTCAAGAACTGAACACTGGCTCATTTCAAAACTATGTTATATATATATATATATATATATATATATATATATGCATATCTTCTCGAAAATCAAATTATACTTCTGTATTTGAAATCAAAATTGGTTTCGCAAATCAATCGCATAGCAAAGATGCCGAAGTGGCCTTTCCCCCACTCAAAAACTCGAAAATCAATGTCGATGATGCATGCATTCATCGCCGAAATTATTTTCCAGTGACATAAGTGGGTTTTGGACTTCTATTTTCTCGAAGACTTCTTTTGAAATTTCTTCGAAATCATTGGAATTCATTTGAAGTCATTTGAAACATTTCTTATTCAGAAAATACGTTTAAATTATATAATTATATTTTCCAAAATCTTAAAACCAATTTCAAAACACCGGAATTCAATCTCTCGAATTTCAAATTAAAACCCTTCAGTTATAATAAATTTTATATAAATCCATTTCTTATATAAAATCTTCAAAATTTCAAGTCCTTTCGAAATTTCAAATTCTCATTTTTAAAAGTGATATAATCCTCATCAAAAAACGTTTTTACTTTTATATATAAAATAAAATCATACTTATCAAAATAATAATTCGATATATAAAACAATTTCTAAATTACAAACAAACCCGATTTTCAAAGGATGATTCAAGAATGGATTTCCAAAACAAAGATAGGATCATCTGAATCGAGGGTATAGAATTCTCCGATGAATCAATGCCAATTGTAAAGTAGTTTCACACCTTTACAAATCATTCAAAGATTGGCGGGATCGCCTATTCTTATAGAGATCATTCGAAGTGGAGTTATGGGATACTCCAGAATCAAGAAAGCACGAATATGAAGAGAAGATAATGGATTTTAGAATCGTAGGTCACGTTCCAAAGTCCAAAGGAAAAAAAACCAAATCAAGAGGAAGAAATTCATGCTCAAACGAAAGTGATTCTACAAATAAATTTACTATATATGCTAAGCTTGCCTAGAGCCAAAGCTCTAATACCAACTGTAATGACCTGATATTTTGGACCATTCAAATCAACAATAATCCACACATGTCAGACTTGAATTGCTCAAATATCAGATTGTTAATATAAAATTTGGCAAAACTCAGCATATACAGTACATAAATCAATCACAAAATCACACACACAGAGTAACATAATGCAGCGGAATAGATAAATAGTAGTTCATGAAGATACTATATAAACATCAGAGTTAGAAATAAAATACAGCAGGATAACTCAAATATATTGAAGTCTCGAATACAGACAAATGACATCTTTGAACCAATCAACTAGAAAGACTGAAAGCTAAATCGATAGTTTGATCTCCAAATGAGCTCCAAACTCTAAAGGTGAGTCTCAAATGCTGTATCACTCAGTCTGACCCGAGTGTAAAACAAAACACAAAACACTCGAGTTAGGATTAACATTCTTATATCAATCAATCCAACTCAAGTGAAATATCAACTGAAATACAATTAACTTAAAGGATGTTTGGGATAACCATCCTCTAAGGATCCGTGAAACTATCTACAATGTAGAAAATATACACTATAACACCATGGTCATTTCAATAAATTTATACTTCAAAACCAAATTGTCATTTCCATTAAATATATATATATATATATATATATATATATATATATATATATATATATCCAATCAATTCGAGTTCCAAATTCACATTTAATTCAATTTAGATTTATCCATTTTAATTCAATTCAATTTCTAAATAACAAATTCAAATTTTATTGATTTCAAATACAGATCTGGATCACAAATAAACCATTTAAATTCCAGCATTTCAAAGCTTTAGTATTCAACATTTTCAAAGTTCAATTTAATGGTTTCATATAGATCTCAATTCAACCCATTATTATTTAGTCTAGAAATATTCACTTAATAAATTAAGTATTATTTAAATAACCTTAATTTACTCTTAAACTAAATGTTCCTTTCGATTTGTTTAAACTTGAAATATCCACTAAGTCATTTTAAATCAAAAATCGAATTATAAAATCAATCTTAAACTTCAACTTCAATAGTTCAAATCGATTAAATTTAGTAGAATTCTTAATTAAAAACAATCTCAGTTAATTCATCTTATCTTCTTAACCTTAACTTATTCAAATTATTACAACAATCTATTTTGATATATTGATTTAAATAAATACTTAACCATATTATATGTATTAAATCAATCTTAATAATATTATTATTAACTCTTTATATAAAATTACCATATATATATATGTATATATTATTTTAAGAACCAATATTTAATAACCATATATTTCTTTTCAAAACCAAAGAAATTATTTTCAAACATTTATATATGGACCAATGGCGTCTGTATATATTTTCCTATCCCATGGTCAAGTGACACGGATATTTATCATTTCAATCCGTAATATATACGGGTAGATATCATATCGATCCACAATCCCAAATTCAATTCAATGATAATCGCTTAGGTTTATCATTTCAACCCATAACGATTTTCTCTTATTCTAAAGTCCGTTCGAGTATGTATCATTTGTACCCATAGTGAATTCTATACTAGCAGGGAACTTGCAGAGTGATAACAGATAATATAAATATAACAACAGGCATATATCATCAATAACAATATAATATAAACAACAGGATATGGTGTCATATCCTACGTGTGAACGGTTACAGATAATAGCATATACAACAATTTAAATAACTACAGCAGCATATTTTAATTGTCGTTTCAATTGAAATCAAATTTAATAAACGAAAGAACGTTAATCGTGAGTGATTGCTCACCTTTCAAGGCTAGAGAGATAGACAATGAAGTTGAGTTACGAAATTCATGCACGAATCCAAAACAACAAATTCGGCACGAATTCGACGGACAACTGATAAATAGAAATTGACGAGAACAAATCAGAATCAACTTGATATATACAGAAAATATATTTTTGATTCAAAATCAATTTCAATGCATATATTAATAGAATTTCTATATACATATATTCAAAACGAACGTGTTAATAAAATCATTATATAATATATAATAAAACACATACAAATTCTAAAATAAATATTATTACAACCTCTATACATATATACTTTGAAATCAACCATATGTTTATATATAAACTTATTGAAATATATATATATATATATATATATATATATATATATATATATATATATATATATAAACCAATATGCAGAGGTCTAAACATATATATAAAGTGCAGTAAAAGTTTATACTTTAAAGCACGCAAGCATATATATATAAATTACATCATTTCAAAATCTAATATATATACTTATCAATCATTACATACAGCGGTATAAACGACACTTTAATATAACCTGTCCAAACTTTATACATATAACAACAGACTTTTCTCTTTCCAAAACAATAAACTGTATATATAACAGCTAATAGAACACAACCTACATCTTAAAGTATAATACATACATACATATATATATATATATATATATATTGGTATAATACTTATTTTATAAATTAATATATACTTTCTTCCATAATATATATTATAAATCAACATTTTCTATGAAATAATACAACTGCAAAACTATGAATACTTATATATTCATATATATGACTAATGTACCAAATACAGACATATGCAAACATTTATACTTTTTTTTGACACCAGTGCTTATATCACATTATACTATTGTAAAGAAGATATTTATAACAAACATTGTAACTGACAGATTATGTAAACTCTTCGAAATACAAACACATATATATAACTGCATAATATAAACAGAATATATAACTTATATATATTTATTTAACTTATATATAACAGTTTATGTTATAAACTAACATACTATATATAAACAAAAAAACAATATATATATGTATGTGTACAATTTCATAAACTGAAGTTATATACGACTATAAATTTTGATATACACATATATAAACTAACACATACTTACTGACATATATATATTTGCAACTTTGTAAACTGTATAGTATATACCACATAATATAATATAAATAACATAACATACCCATATGCAAAAGAGGAGATGATGGTGGTGGTCGGAGAAGATGGTGGTGGTTGAGGCCGAGCTAAACAAGAGGAAGCAAGGCAAAACAAATGGAAAAAACAAGAAGAAAAGTAGAAAGGAAGAAGCTATTACTTACATATTTTTTGTGGTCGTGAGAAATGAAAGACAAGAAGTAAATTTTCACACGAAAATGAGTTGGAAGCGGCTAGGGTTAAGGATGCACGGCTAAAATTTTGGAGAAGTTATGGTAGGGAATCAAAAAGGTGGAAAATATAAAGGCAAGAAATCAAATGAAACGTATGCCTATAATTAAAACAAGTAACGTATCTTAATTGATTCGTTTCCTATAAATTAAAGAAAAATGTATACAAAAGAAGCCTTCACAAAACAAATAAATACAAGAACATTTAATAAATAAATTTTAAAAGATATGCATTTAAGTCAATAACTTATATCTATTTGAAATTTCATTCCAAGAAATAAATAAGGGATCTAAAAACATAACTATTCAATTAATAAACGAATGTCTAAATAAATAAAATAGAAAGATAAGGTAGAGATAGATATTATAAAAAATAAGTAAATAATTTTAGGAAAAATAGAAAATAAATAAAGAAAATACTCTATTTAATTGAAACTAGAATTAAAATTTGTAAACAAAATACAACTAACATTGGAAAATTTCAACTACACTTATAAAATGTTTTAAAAATAAAATATATATACATAACATGTCATGTTACACATGTAAACGTAAATTAGAACATGACATGATAAACAAAAATATTATTTATATAAATTAAGATAATCTATTTTGTTAAATAAAACAATTTACATATTGTAGTTTAAAAAGCACAACTTTCACAATATTAATCAGACTTCAACGAAACAAAAAGAAATATGCTTAGAATTTTATTCACTTTCATAAAATAAAGATAAATTTCAAAAGTTAAAATTTTAAATTCTTTAAACTTAAAAGTCAAAGTTTGACCACATTGACAGAAATTCACATTTCTGGAAAATATTCTATTTATTCATGTTTGGAATTATAGTTCACATACAAATCAAAATTTATATTTAAAGATAACAAAAATATCCATTTTAATAAATAAAATAAAGTTTTTAAATCAGGAAATTCAGTTTAAAATAATTAAAATATACAATTAAAACAATCACAAAAATACCGGGTTGTTAAATCGTCTGTGCCATAAGTTTACTTCTACATCATTACCTATTAGCATTTTGAAAGAGTGAGATCATAAAAAGTTAAAGAATATATATTATCTTTCCTTTTACCTGAAAATAATATTTCTTTTGCTGATTGGTCAACAATTTTGTATAAGTCAGAGTCAAAAATAACACTCATTCCTTTGTCACATAGTTGGCTGATTGAAATCAAACTGTGGTGCAGATTTTCAACATATAATACGCCATTTAAGGTAAGTGTACTGTTACCTACTTTACCTTTACCGGTAATTCTACATTTGTCATTGTTGTCCATTGTGACTCTGCCACCTTTGTGCTTCTCTAGGCTAAAGAACTTTGATTCGTCGCCTGTCATGTGCCTGGAACAGTCAAAATCCAAATACCATCGTTATTGTTCCTTAGCCTGCCAACATATCTACAAAAGAAAAGAATTTAGTCACCTATTTGTTTTTATAGGTCCATGATTGTTAGTGACAGTATTTTTTGCAAAATATGTTTGTGTAGACCCTTTTAGATTGAGTATACCTTAACTCTTATCCAACAATACTGACTGTTTGTTTTCCTATAAGCATATTGTCAGGACCGATTCTTCGACTCTCGAATATCGACATCAATACGTCCACTGTATCGAATGCCGATCAGTCGGATGCCGGAAAACCGAACACTGAGGGTTTTAAGAAAGAAGAAAGAGGAAAAGAAGAGAGGTAGAAGAAGAGAGAAAAGATAGAACATAGAACAGGACAGAAAATAATAACAGAACAACATCAGAATCTCACAATTCGCAGCGGAACAACATATAATAGATAAATGAATAATCTTTAAACAAAGAACTATATCAGTTATTACATTTTATACATTACATTACATCATCATCAGAGTGTACAACAACAAACTATAACAAACAGCAGAAAAGAAATACTATATACTAGTAATACGTCAATGCCATCCATCTTGCCTCCAGCAATTCCGGAATTCCAAAATATCCTGATAAACCTTAACTCTTGACTGCCCGTGTGGAAATTGGTGGGCACCCAGAGTTTAGGAAGGAAAACAATAAACTCCGAGTCAGTCATGTGACTGGTGTGAGAACTCAAAACAGTTTATTTATCTTTAAAATCAAAATAGAGGAATATTTTTAAAGTCAATTCGAAATGCTTTTAAAAATGAGACTACCATAAGACCTCCCGCCACACACACAATGCAAACGCAGACTTGGAGGAGATTTCTTCTTATGTTAGTCAAAGATGCTTGTACGCATTAAAAGAAAACATTTGATATTATTATTAGTGCATAGTGTAGAAAACATTTCGAAAGTAGAATATAAATCTTAGCCAGCATAGGTACCATTATATTATGCCTACTATAGCTACCATATTAGATGGCAGGTTCTACAACTAAAACCGTACAAGTCTCGTATTGTTTCTTTGGATTTCCAACGAATGGTCAGGCCAAGGAACTTCCCATTGCCACATGAGAACGCCTCTGGAAGGACGTCCCCGAGAACCAAACCGGATCTCTTCCAACACAAGGCCGGGTTACCCCTAACTGGGTAACAACTAACACGAGCATGCCATCCCCCGGTCCTTTAGGACCTTTAACCGAGAGCTCTCTAATCAACATCACACAATCATAAATAAAGTGTTTCAACATGAGTAAGTATCTGGGCTCCATACCATGATACCACCCTTTTCCAGAAGGAAATGCACATACCCTAAAGGGAGCTACCCCTCATAACCTTGCTGCATCTTTCCTGTTTTGACCATTCCGGGGTGTGAGGCTCGACGAAGTCTCGTCCACAAAGCCACGCTTTATACAAAGTCATGCTTTGGGTCAACAAATGATCATAGAAATGATCACCAAGATAGACGATCAAACAAATGATCCTATCACAAATAATCAACACAATGATCATTTCACAGCAACACTCAGCATGTCACATTACCAAATTGGGAGTATATTGCTAATAACCTTCAACTATATAACCTCTGAGCTCGTACGTCTCAGAGAAGGGTGTTAAGCTAAGAGAATAAATTCTCCGCCACCAACAGAAATATATTTGAAAGAAATCGGCTTTATATCTCAATTTGTAATGTCAGACATACAATCCATACAAGTCTGTTTCGGGCTCGAACAGAACCGAAGGCACTTACAAAGAAGTCCTTGCAATCCGGATAATCTCTAATCACGTCCGAATTTCCCATCACATATGGAGATCTCTATACCGGGGATCAGCCAGTGCAGAGACAATCAACAAGAAACCCTTTCGTTTTTGAAAATATCCGGTCTTCAACACCGATCTTCAAATGCAATTCATAACGACGTATCACATATTCAGAATGGGTTATCCGACCCCAAGGTCCTTTCCCGGTTAACCCGAATAGTGAGCGCTTATTTTTTTTAAAAAAAAAGTGTGGCATTCAAATTCAAGCAAATCACAACAAATACCTATTCAAAGGTAAATATTGATAGTCGGTTATTGAACTATCAATGGATATGCCAACATCACTAGATTCCAAATAATTTTCCAAATTATTTATTTTCCAAAAATATCTTTACAAGATATATAATCTCAATACTTCAAAAATAAATCAATATTTATTTTTAAACGAATTCCAAGTTTCATTTATAAATTCCATATTGAATTTACATTTCCAAAATAACTACGAATATACATTTTCAATTATTCATTTTCAATTTATCTTCAAAAAGATAAATTCTCTAAACTTTTCATTTCACATTGGAAAAACATTTCCATACTTATTTATTTATAAGTAATTCACAAGTCTTTTTATTTTCTATACTTGGAAAATATTCAATATACTTAAATCGAAATTAAGTATATATTTCATTCTTTAGGAAATCATTCTCTTAAACATATTTATTTGGGCCAAAACGAATGTTGCGTAAAACATTGTTACGACAACCCAAAATCACTAGTATAGGGATTCAAAATTAAAATAGATATATAAATCCCAATACTATACAAAACATTTCCTTTCGAAAATCATTTACTATAACAACAGTGTTATAGTCTACCATTTCCTTCTATTTCTCAAAAACGTCTATTTCAACAATGAATGTTGAAATCTATGGTTTTGATAGTTAATACATTTTAAAACATCTTTAGATCGTTTTAATTATATTTAAAACATCACATTCAAAACATTTCTTTAACATATTATTCACTATTCAAAACGTGAATATACTTGTTAACCAATTTCATCATTTCTATTCCTTTTATTTTAAAGGATTATTCACTATCTAAAATGTGAATATAACTCCATTAATAAATTACAACAATTTTACTTATCAAAATAAGTCGTTGCGGATTTATAAAATAATGTTTATAAATTCCATTTCTATTTATTTTATAACACTTCCTCTTATAAATTTTCTTTATTAACCTATTCGATATATAACTCAATTATATACAGAAAGTCCATATTATAAGTTAAATGCTTATAATTTATTTGTTTACAAAATTGTTCTTTTAAACTTCATAATTATAAATCCCATAACTTATAAGATTCATTTATTTATCCAAATCTATTCCCTAAAATATCTTTATAAATTTTATTTATAAAATTCCATTTATAGCTTCACCGTTATAATTCTATAAATTTCATTCATTTATGAAATTCATTCACAATTCATTATAACACTTATAAAAGCTCGTTTTGTAATTCCAATATTTTTAATTTATAAATATCAATTTATAAATCTTTTATATGGATCAATTTATATTATTCTTTTAAAACGTCTTTTGACTCCTTTATAATTCATCATTTTGATTTATAAAATAATCAAATTTCATAAATCCTATATTTAAACTTTTTATAATAAATTCAGAAATCCAAGTTTAAACTACTTTATAAAATCATTAATCCCATATTTTCAAAAATCAACTTTTAACTGTATTTTCTCAAAAATCATAATTTTTATAATATTAAAATTTTAACGTTTATTTATTTAAGATGAATCAATTCCAAAAATATTTTACAAACGTATACTTTCAAAAATCACTTTAGAAATCTCTTAAAATCAAAATCGTTATTTTTAAACTTCAAAATTGGATTCGATGATGCAACACATCAAATAGTCAATCATGACTTTCAAATATCATATATCGATATGATAAACAATCAAATATCACAATATCTAAAATCAATAAATATTTGTGAGGAGTCCAGTTGGATCCCTCCAACCTGTTTCCCTACATCCACAGACATTAGCACAATACCCATTCCACTTCGAGGTGGAATATCGCGGTATATGGGATTTATAAAATATTATCCTCTTAATAGGCGGCGCAATAGGGTCTCATCCGCTATACAATGCGGGAAATCAATCAACTGCAATATATACATATGCCAATATATATATATATATATATATATATATATATTGCTATATATAGATATATATCCTAATATCACAATCAAGCAAACAATCAATAAATAACTGCAAATCCAACTTTAAATTTTTGAGTGAGAAGTTCTCACCTTTGCTTTTATTAGCAATCCATTTTCCATCTTGATTTTCTTGATTTATACCTTGTATAAATATTATACACATTCATTAATATTCAAACAGACTGAATAATAAATTTTCGTTCTTGATTGTTTAATTAATCAATAGTTTTATTTAAACCAGTTTCTTCTTTAATAAATTTATTTAAACTAATTTTCCTTTTTATAAATTTAAATCAACTAAACCTTTTAATTTCAAACTACCTTCCCTTTTAATTTAAACCGAAACCTCATTTTCATAAATATCTCAAACATTTTGCTTATATAAATTTCTTCAATATTTTAAAATTTAATTTCCATTTCATAGAAACTATTTAATTTAGAAATAAATTCCTATTTAATTATCAACTTTAAACTAACAATTTGATTTATCAAAAAAAATTCCCTTTTTCTTTTAATAACTTAAAACTTTTCAATATTTTAATTTACAAATATATATTTAAATAAAAAAAATTTCTTGCAATCCCTTATCTATCTATATATAAATATATATATATATAACCTAATAAAATAACTGAAAATACTTTAATGTGAATTTAATCAATATATTTTTTTTCTTGATTACTGCAAACAGGGTGTTCTACTGTCAATATCCTTTAATAAATCAAATTTTTTTTAATAACTTTTTTTTTTCATATAAAATTTAACGAATTAAATTTAAAATAAATTAGGTATACCTCTCTGCAATCGACTTCGCCTCCATCATCAACGTCGCCGCCTTCACCTCGGCCTATGCGCTTCACCTGCTCTCGCGAATCCACACAGCGCTGCACGAAAACGCCCCACGACCTTCGACCCACTGTTCCTTCAAGAAACTCCAGCCTTGCCGCGAACCCCCATCGCGACCTCACCCCACGCCTGCACACGCGCGCCTCACTTTCGGTACCCATAGCCGCCTTCACCTCGGTATACGCGTGCGCCACCAAATCATTGCGAACGCTTTCCCTGACTCGCGCGCCGCCGCTATCTCGAGCGCGCACCCCCTTGTTCGAGCATTTAGCTCGAATCGGCTTCGGCCATTTGTTTTTTTTTTTTTTTTTTAGCTGTATCGATTTTGAGATTTGAAGAAGGAAAGGGGGAAGAAGGAAATGGGAGAGAGGGAGACGGCTTCGGCCATTAAAATTTGAACGAAGAGATTTTTTTTTTCTTTTTTTCATCGGCCATTTGATTTTCTTCTGTGTTGCTCGTGTTTTAAAAAGAAGAGGGAGGGGACAAGAGATCGTGTCTTTGCAGAGGAAAGATCGTGCTTACCTTACACTCTACTGTGTTTTGATGTTGACCAAATTTAAAAATTAAATTTAAATTGAATTCAATTTGATTTCGACGCGTTTTCTTACCGTGTGCTCACATATCAACTCCGAAAAGTACGAAATTTGAAATCCGAGAATAATTCAATATTACGGACCCAATGGAACTGGTTTCGTCAAATTCCGAGACTGTGCCTCGGACGGCTATTTTAAATATCGATTCAAACGATATAATTTCAAAACTGAACAATTCACTTTCAAATCCAATTCTGAAGCTTCTAAAATCTTCAGTATTATCAATATGAATTTTACAAGCCTCTGAAATATTTTTAATTGGCTTAAAATTGAAGATTCAAATTTTTATTCAACTTTCAATATATTAAATTCTATAATTTAATCGCCAAATTCAAAGTTATATTAGGAATTCAATCCAAACCATCATTCAAATATTTAAAATTAATTAAATATTTTCAAATTAAATTGTTTAAAATTCTGGGTCGTTACACATATTTAGTGATTTTTCTCCTCTGGAGAATTTTCCTAAAGTTGTAGACAATTTGTTGGATTTGTGTTTTTAGCGATTCATTTTCATTTAATAACATGGTGCATTTTTTAATAGAATTTTCTATCCTAGTGTTTTTACTTTCTTTCAAAATCAGAATTTCATTTTCAAGTGATTTAATTTTAATTTATGATTTTTTAATTTCTTCTTCAAATGATGGACATTTATTACACTTATAGCTCTTGTTTTGATAGTTTTTAACTAATTGATCAAGTTTTTTATTTAGTTCTATCAAACTATCTCTTTGTGGTACAATTTTAGCATACTTTTCCCTAAGTCGATCAAAACAGCCATTTACTTCATGAAAATATATAAGTAATTCTGAATGAGTAAGTTTTGATACCTTGCTTGGCTTGTCATCATCACTGTCAGTTGTTTCTCCTTGAAAACATAGATTTGCTTTATCACACTCACTGCCAGTGCTTTCATTTTTATCTTCATCACTTTCGTCCCAAGTTACTGCAAAACTACTCCGTTTTGGTTTCTTTCCTTAGCTGAGTCGATTTTGAGCATAATTGGGCTTGATATGACCCGGTTTATTACGCTTATGGAAAATAATCTCTTATTTTTTTGAGTTGTCTAGAACTTTGTTGATTCTGCTTTTCGGTTGATAATTTTTGGCTGGATTTCCATATTTGTGGTTCCACTTTTTTAATCTCTTTATTAGTAGTGCCAACTCTACTTCACCATCAACATCATCGTCTTCTTCACTTTCAATTGTTCCTTTGAGAGCAATTGATTTCTTTCAAGTATCACTTCCTTCACGTTCTTCCTTGAATTTCATTTCTAACTCATAAGTTGTGAGATTTTCGATAAGTTCTTAGACATTGATTTGTATAAAATGTTTTGATTCTTGAATGGCAGTTACTTTCGCTTCAAAATTTCAAGGAAGGACTCCAAGGATTTTTTGAACTATTTCCAACTTTGTGTATGATTTTTCGAGAGATTTTGATTTATATACGAGATTGAAAAGTCTTCCATACATCCCTTTGATGTTTTCTTCCATGGCCATTGTGAAGTTCTTGTATTCGCTACTAAGCATGGCAAGGATAGATTCTTTGACTTGAGAGGTTCCTTCGTGAGTCACTTTAAGCGTGTACCAAATTTCCTACGTAGTTTGACAATGTGAGACACAATTAAATTCAATTTGATCAAATGAACAAATAATAGAATTCATAGCTTTTGCATTAGAATTCTATAGTTTAATTTCAAGATCTGTCCATTGATCCATTGGTGATCCATAGGTTTTTCAATTTCTTGATTATCTACCACTATAGTTGGTGTTCAATATCCTGTCTCAACAATATCCCAAGCATTAATGGTTTTCAAAAAAATTCATTCTATTTTTCCAGTAAGCATATTCACCATTGAACATAGGTAGTCTAACTATGAACTGACCCTCAACAAAAGCATTATTAAAGAAGCCATTTTTAAAAAAAAAAAAATCAAATTTTTAAAATAAAAATTGATTATTTAAGAATTAAATTTTGAAAAAATTGGTTTTTGTTCCTAGCTCTAATACCACTTGTCGGATTGATTTCATCCTAGATGGGGGTGAATAGGGTGATACTAATAATAATAAAAATTTAATGCGAAAATATATAAAATAAGTGCAGCATAGATATAGCAAAATAACAAAGCAGAAATAGAACAATATGATTTACCCAGCTTCGGCGAAACCCTGCATACATGCTGCCTCCAAGGTTTCTACTAGAATTAAGTAGTCAGACGCTTACACACATAAACTTGCGACACCCGCTATCGACTAACCCAATTCTACGCTCAAAATCCTGCCACAACCCAGCCACTGAGTTGAGAATTCTCGAACTACAAAAACCATAGGTGTAACCTAGTTAAATACACTAGAGTTTGAAAAATTATAAAATGAAATTACAACTTAAAACACTAAAAAAAACTTAGCCCACAAAATAAAATAGCCGGCACAATTTAATAATACACAAAAGAAAAAAAAGGTGAACTTCACTTTATTATCACTTCACAGAAAAATGGCCGATCCTATTCTTTTCTTTGTTGCTTTTCAAATTTGGGCTTTGAATTGAAGACGTCGCCTGTATATAATCAATTGCAGTGATTATTTTGCTTTATTTGATTTGGAAAACTGATTCTTTGGTTGTGATATGCTTTCGATCGCACCAATTTTATCGAGTTCAAATAACATGAAATTGGTATGTGATTTATGCTTTTTTGCTCTACTGGTTAATTTTCTTGAACTCGATTCGATGGTCTTTGCCGATGATGTTAAGGGAATTTACAAAGGGATCAAAACCCTTAGTTTATGTTCATATAATTCCAGTTTGAATTCTTCACATGATTTTCTCTGCCATTGATTTTTGATCGAATGATGTGATTAACCTTGACTTGTTCATATCATATGTATACTCCATGAATTTGAATTTTGGTTCCGTTCTTTTTGGCATTTGAATTTGTTTCCTCTGTGACTTTGGAACTTTGATATTGTGATAGTATTTTGAGATCAAACTTTGACTTTGACTTGTTCAATTCTAACTTGTTATCACCTAGCTTTGACTTTGGCATTTAAACTTGATTTAATTTGAAACCGCACTGGTTTGTTTGATATATTTCGAACATACTCCCTGGTTAACAAGTTCAACACTGTTGATGTTAATAATTTCACACACATGTAACCTACTTTAAACTTAGTTTCATATTCATGTTTGGGCTGTTGTCCACAATTGTTTGTTTTGTGTTGTGTGCATGTGTGCATCTGATATGTGTTGCATTGAGTTCTGGTTTGCATTGTGTTTCATGTGTACATTTTGTGTTGAAGCTGTTTTGTTGATCTAATGCATTGTAGTCTGGTTGCTTCGAGTACATGTCCATATGCATATGCATATATATATATATATATATATGCCATTTTGTTTACTGCTTCACTGATCTGGTGGATTGTGTGGCTTTGCATTTTTCTTATGCACGGGTAGTTGAAACCGGTTCAAATTTTAATGTTGGTTTGTATGCGTATGTTCATGATTCTCTTCCTGTAGTCTTGATTGAGGCTTTACTTGCATGCTCTTAACCTTGAATTCTGATTTTTCATTCTCTGTTGCATATGTATATAAGTGCATGTGCTCTTGTATTTTCAGACCATGCTCACTTGTCTGAATTCTTGTTTTTTGCATTTATATTTGTGTATGTTTGAAGTCTGAGCATGTCTGTAGCTCTTCTTTCTTGTCCATCTTCTTTCCTATAGCTCTTAAATTAAGTTTGGTCATCAGGTATTTAATGTCGCATCTTCTTTCCTGTAGCTCTAAAATTAAGTTTGGTCATCAGGATTTTTCGGCTGGTGGTGGTCCAGGGTTCAGGGTGCGCCTCTAAAGGAGTGTGCAAGGTGAGGTGGACTTAGAGGAAGGGTCGGCAGGGTAGCGCGGAGGTGCGATCGCGTGTGCATGTGTATATATGTACGAATGTTTACGTCTAAGTGCTCCAAGATTTGGAAACAAGGAAGCTTTGTTTTTTTTTTTTGAGTTTTCTAACTTGGGTAGAGGAGAAGAAGTTAGGGAAATTAGGCCTTATTGGTCGGATAGTGTTTATATGTATATGTATATGTATATGTATATGTATATGTATATGTATATGTATATGTATATGTATATGTATATGTATATGTATATGTATATGTATATGTGTGTGTGTGTATGTATGTATGTATGTATATATACATATATAAGGCTTTTTAAGCTAAAATTTAGAAATTGTTTAACTCCTTCGTTCGGGATTCAATTTACACGTGGCTTCTGGCATAGGATTCGTATTGACTTATAGAACAAACCTATCGAAATCATGTGACCCATTTATCATAGTAAAATTTAATAATAAATGAATAAGAATTGGTTTTAATTAAGCTGTTTAGTAATTTTATTTAATTCTTGATATTTCAGTTAGTAGAATAAAACATCGTTCCATTATATGTAAACTGAATAGATTATACTGGACATTTGTCAAACAGAATAACCACCGTTCTACTATTATGCTGATTTGGAAATTTATTTATATGCCAATTGATGTATATTGATTTGTTATCCATTAATTGATAGTATAGATTTTATTTACATATATGTCGTTTATGTAAATACTTGTATTACAACTTAAATGTCGATTTGAGTATAGTGTAGCTTGTTTAAGTGCCACTAAGATTTGCTAAGCCTCTTTCCAAATTGGACAAGTTATGGAATTGAAATCAATTTAAGTCTATCACAATTTAAAGCAAGTTAATTAATGGTATAAGATTGTTAATTTTGTTTATGATGTTTAATGTTGTAATTATTAAAGTTTAAATTAATTTAACCTAAAGATGTTTTAAACTGATTGTATTTTAATTAATAACGATTAAGCTAATTATTCTTTTATTAATGATTTGTCTTAAGTTAATTAATCTTATAATCAAGTACTATTGTAAATTTAGGTATTTAAGTTAAGTAATTGTTTTATTAACAAGGTTAAAATTAATTACTTAATTTATTTAAAAGGTATTTAAAGCTAATTAATCATTTAATAATGATGTTTAAACTTAATTAATCATTTGGTTATTTGTGTTTAAAGTTAATTAATCTATTTGATAATGGAGTTTCACTTAATTTAATTAGCTCAAGAATATGCTTTAAATAATAAATTTGTTTTATAAAATGGGTTTTTCTTAATAAATGAATTAAGTAAATTTTTTATAATAGGAAAAAGATTTTTAAATCTGGAAAAGAGTAGGGTTTTACTGAACCTTGTTATCTAAATATTATATGGAAACTATGAATTTAAATATTTTTTCCATATACAAATCAGTTGAATTTAAGCCAAGTTTATTAATTAATAAAAAAATCCTTCTTAATTATGGTCGTATGGAAATGTTCTTTCCGTACTTAACACCGAAGGATGAGTTGTTGTGGGTTATAGTAAACAATGTTTTGAATGGCATTTTTTTGACCCATTTAATATGGCTTTGAAATAGAAACCTTTCTTAAATGGTTTGAAATATATACTTATACCGGTGAGTGGAGTATATGAATATTTTGGAGAAAAGAATTGAAGAGATTTAATTAATAAGAGATTGTTTAAATGAGGCTTAGTGGTTTGTATGGGAAATTAAATTTGTGGTTGATTGTTGTTATGTGATAGTTAAATAACCCACTCTCAAATCTTGCTAATTTTTAACTTTGAAAATATCTAGAGCAAACATGGAAATTATAAAGTACAATTATCTTAGATGTTACTACTGTATGTATAAACTCATATGTTCTTTTAGGACAAACGATAAGGAGATCCGTCCACTTAAACGATTAGAAGGTGATCCCCTCTCTTATCTTGTTTTTGTTTTCCGAAAGAACTGGAGTTGAGTTTACAAGAAACTATCGAATGTTGATTCGAAGAGACTAGGATTAGATAAGTATGAATTATCCAAAAACAACTTCGAACCAACTCAAGCATTCGAATTAGAAGCATCTTGAAGATGATTAATGATGGAGCTCTTTGAAGTGCAAGGGCTACTTGCTATTAATCCTGAGGGTGAGTCCAAAATGGATGTAGTAGAAGTAGTGCCTTCGGTTTGTTTATATCTTGAACAACTTGTATGCACAAATGCTGGCATTGCATTATCGCTTGGAGGACAGTGTTAGCATTCCAAGTGGGATTACTATATCAAAGGTAAAACATTGCTTCAAGCCTTATCAACCAGGAATGACTTAAACAGTGGAGATGCGGCAGGGTTATATGGGTCACTCCCATTGGGGAATGATCACCACCTTTCTAGATCGTTATTATCGAGTTTGGTTGTGCATGATGGATCTCAAGTGAAAGGTTGGAAAGAAACCTGGGTGATGACATATTTGGTACTATCTAGTAAGGGTAGGTCGATCTTGTGTTGACAGGGGTCAATGAGAGGCCCTCGACACATTTTATCTAGAGATGCACTATATGGAAGGTAATCCCTTACCATGTAAATATATGGCATCCACTCTTCAATAAGCACCGTACCGCACTTAGCTATGCCCAACTATGTTGGAATATAAGATGCAAGCATTTTAGTTATATTCATATTTAAATATTAACCCTAGAAGTTATTATAATATCACTATCTTCTTTATAAACATGTTTTGGTTATCATAAGGTAAAAACCCGCCCATGTTTATATGCACGTGGCCTTATGAGATACTTATATTTTCAAAGGTTTTCATAATATTAATAATCCATATGACTGTGTTTCTCATGCTGATTGTACAAGACTGATCCAGGCGTTGTTTCTTATAGTGCTCGGGTCAGACGAAGCATTTTTTTCAGATTAGATTTGGATCCTTGGGGCTTAGAAGACGAGCTGCATGCCCAAGGCGTATCTCTCGTATATTCTTTTCATTTTCGCTATATTGTTTTGCTATATTTTTCAGCATTTGTAAGGACAGACTATTTATAACTGTCCAAGTTGATTATAGAATAGTTGCTCTGATTGTATGTATAAAACTTTTCTTGTGTAAAGAGTATTTTATATTATAGATTATTTGTTGAATTGTGAGATTCTGTTCTTTCTTTCCTTCCTTTTTTCCCAATGAACTATCTGTCGGGCACTTGGATGTTCAACATATGAATATCGTGGATATATTAGTGTCGACATTCGAGGATCGATTAGGTGGTTCACTACAGCGTCGTATTTGAGCTTAGGTTGAGCGAACATCTAGCCTTTGGTAGGGTTGACTCATTAGAAATAAGGTAAGTCCGACCCTAGGATGAGTTTGAGTGTATTATTTATAAGAGCTCATATTTGTTAAAGGTATAAAAATATTTTATATTGTATTGATTTATCGGTTAAGTGGTTTGTGGATTCTGGTTGAGACATGAGATGCCACGGTGTTGATAGGAGTTTCTAAAGACTTAATCCAGGCAAATCGACACAGTATTGTTTTGGAAATTGGCAAATGAAATAATTTTACCTATGATTATATTATATATGTACGAATAGTTTTCAAATGACAATTATAGTTATTTTGTTGTGATTGTTTATTAGGCAATGTTGATATTTATTTATCATCATTTGTTTCTTCTGCTCAGTTAGTTATGAGCATTGTTCGGTTGATTTTAATTTTAACTAGATACAAACACCTTGTGAATTCAGTTTCATGATTTGACTACAAGGCATTCGATGTTAATGTTGGATTAGAAATTTATTTTGAATAAAAGTTGTTTATTAAAATCTAAACAAGATAACATTCGAGAAATGAAATTTTATAAGTATGGTTTGTAAATACGAGTGGTAAATGAAAATGGATTTAAACTGAGAGTTTGAGAATTTAAATCCCAATGCTTTGAAAAATGTTTTCCAAAGTTTTGAGAAAATAACAATGGTATTATTTGACAATATTTATGATTATAAATATTTTAAAGAATTTTTAAAGGAATAAAGAGCATTGAACCCATTTTTTCATTGGAAAATAATCCTGTGATGACTGCAGCATCATCGATCTTTATTTTCAAGTTTCTAAGTGAGGGATTGTTATCATAATAGTTTTGTTTTACATATTTTGGTAAAACAAAATCTCGATATATAATCCCAAAGTAGATTTGATATAATGATAGTATAAGAATGTGTGTGTGTGTATCAATTTTGATTTGAAATAAAACCTGGGTGCTTAGTTCTTAAGTTTTTGGTTAGTTATCATATGGACTCGTGTAATCTATGGAGTAGGGTAGGTTGCTTGTGCATCTTATTATGGTATGTTGTTTGATAGTTTCCAATCATAAAAAGAGTATTATATGAACATGAACTCAAGTTAAGTTTTATGAGATATTTTAATAAATAATTTTAGATGTAAAGAGAAAATTGATATAAGTAATATCCAATAAGAATAAGTACGTAAGCTGTACTTTAATCTTTTTGTTCACAAAATATTCTTTATCTAAGATTCGAGTACATGAATTAAGGTGTTTCACACTGTTCCAAATTAGGATCTAACATTTGATTCTTGACGGTGAACACTTGGTGAGGGTTTTGAATATGGAAACAAAGTTTTCTATCATAGTATACAGCTATACAAGGAAAATGGAGGTTTCTAATCAAGGATCCTGATTAGAGTCCGTGCTAGGAAACTAGGTGAGCAATACCAGTTTGGAAGTGAAGTTATGTATTTGAGTAGAGATCAAACCTGATTTGGCATGTGAATGATCTAATAATATCATGTGGGATAATGAATATTATTGGGCATTCATATAGTGAAATTTTGGTGTCGAAATTCTTTTAAGGTGGGAAGAATGTAACGACCTAAAATTTTTAGCGTTTTAATTTGTTAATATTTAATTTGATTTAAATATTCAATTAATGGTTTTATTAATTACATAATCCTCTTTTAATTTATGAC
Source organism: Allium cepa (assembly GCA_030765085.1). Lineage (NCBI taxonomy): Eukaryota > Viridiplantae > Streptophyta > Magnoliopsida > Asparagales > Amaryllidaceae > Allium > Allium cepa. The sequence goes on from CM060932.1 coordinate 561,409,392, forward strand.
TAATAATAGATAATTCATTTTTGAATTTGGTTTACATAAATATATAGCTTGACTAAAACTGGAAGTGTGACTAAAATGCAATTTTCAATTTTCAATTTTTTATCGAACTATAAGTTATTTAAGTTGTAATTTTTGATTTTCTTTAAATAATATTTAAAGTGTTTAAAACACTTGTACTTAGAGAATATAATATTAATATGTTTTAAAAGAAAATTATATTTAATATTGAAAATCATGAAATGACATGTAGGTTTCTTAAGAAGAAAGTAAAACAAAGAAGTACATAAAAATACCATTTTGCCCAATAGACATGGATTAAGTATATGGAAACACTCTATTACCCGTTATGACTTATTATGCGTGTCCTTTTGAAATGATTTTTGAGGTGAAAGCATATTTTATCTTTATTTTTTGTTTAAATCACCATTTATTCATACACCTTCATTTTCTTTTTTTTTAGATTTCATCTTTTTAACTCCATCCTCCTTCGTTTCTAACATTTTTAATATCAATCTTTTTAGCTCAAACTCCTAATTTAACTCAAGGTCAAAGTTTAAAGAAAGCTTTTTAAAAGCTTGGAAAATATAGAAAAGTGAGTTTATCAATTTGTTATTTATTTTGTAAATTTAACATTTTGATATTTTTTATGATAACTTGATTTATTAATTGGTATATAACAATCATGATCGAGTTAATAGGTTTAAAATTTCATAATTTGGTTATCTTGGCTTGAGAATTGTAAATTTGTGTTTACTATAGACAATCTATGCTCACCAATTTTGTTGAAACCATATCATGCCTGCATTAAAAAATAGATAACTCTTAATACATATTGAATTTTAACTTGCTGTCAAGTATAAAGTTGTTTGTTTTATTCCATAAATTATTTTAAAAATAGATTTTTAATTTTTAGTTGAATATATTTTTAGAAATTTATAAAATACAGTAAATGGTAACTTTTGTCGGCTTTTCGTTGATCACAAATAGATGAATGAACTATATATTCATGTTCATCATAAAATATCATAATTTTAGTGGTAGTTTCTTAATTTTTAGTGTTGTAGTTTTTTGGAATTTATTTGTTGATCGTTTTTGGGTAAAAAGGAAATTCTGGGGAACCGGTGGTGGAAGGTTTCGGCAGAAGGTACTGGATGAAGGTCGTAGGTAGACAGACCTTCCCTATATTGGAGGCGATGAGCTATTGTGGTCCGAGTTGATGGTAATTAGGTGAACTAGGGTTTGGTGTCTTTTACTTTTGGGTTCCAGGAAGTAGGGTTGCACGCGGTGATCATGGAGTCGAGTTAGCCAAGCATGGAAAAGGGGATGTAGGAGACTGTGGCTGAGCTGAAGGCGGTGTCAGGCCAGTTATGAAGGTGTGATGTGGTGATGCGACTAGCAGGCGACAGAGAAGGTGATGTAGGGTGTTTAATGTCGCATCTTCTTTTATGTAGCTCCAATATTAAGTTCGATCATTATAGTTTTCGGCTGGAGGTAGCCGAGGGTGCAGGAGGTGGCACTAGAGGAGTGTGCGAGGTCGGGTGGACCCAGGGTAAGGGTCGATGGGGTGGTGTGGAGGTGCGGTCGTGTATGCATGTGCACAGATATACGAGCATGCATGTTTAAGTGCTCCGGAATTTAAAAACTTGGAAGCTTTGTTTTTGTATTGAGTTTTCTCACCTGGGTAGAGGAGAAGAAGTTAGGAAGTTGGCTTATAGGCCGGGTAGGACAGAGAGAGAGAGAGAGAGAGAGAGAGAGAGAGAGAGAGATGTGTGTGTGTGTAAAAGAATTTTTAAGTTAAACATAGAAATTTTTTAACTCCTTTGTCCGAGATCCGATTTACACGCAACTTCTGGCATTGGATTCTTATTTACTTATAGAACACAGCTACGAAATCATTTGACCCACTTATCATAGCGAAATTTAATAATAAATCAATAAGGATTTGTACGTTGTTTAGTAATTTTATTTTATCCCCGATGTTTTAGTTAGCATAATAAAACACCATTCTGCATACGTAAACTGAATAGATTATATTGGAGATTTATTTAGCAGAATAAATCACCAATCTGATATTATGTTGATTTGGACATTTATCTATATGCCAGTTGATTTATATTGATTTATTATCCATCAATTGATCATATGGATTTCATTTACGTATCTGTTGTTTCTGTAAACACCTGTGTTGCTACTTAAGTTGATTTGAGTATAATGGAGGCTTTTTTAAGTGCCATTGATATTTGACAAGCCTTTTTCTAAATTGGACAAGTCATGGAATTGAAATTTTATTTAAGCTTATAACATTTAAAGTAAATTATTAAGTTAATTGATGATATTAAATTGTTAATTTCAATTTATGATGTTTAAATATGTAATTTTTAAAGTTTAAAGTTAATTTAAATAAAGAGGTTTTCTATTGATTACATTTTAATTAATAATAATTAAGCTAACTATTCTTTTAGTTAATGATTTGTCTTAAATTAATTAATCTTATAATCAATTATGTTTATAAGTTATTGTAAATAAAGGTATTTAAGTTAAGTAATTATTTTATTAACAAGGTTTAAATTAATTAATTACTTTATTTAAAAGGTATTTAATGCTAGTTAATAATGATGTTTAAACTTAATTAATCATCTGGTTATTTGTGTTTAAAGTTAATTAATCTATTTGATAATAGAGTTTCAATTAATTTAATTAACTTAAGAATATGCTTTAAATAATAAGTTTGTTTCATAAAAGGGGTTTTACTTAATAAATGAATTAACTAAATAGTTTTATAATAGGAAAGATATTTTTAAATCTGGAAAAGAGATGGGTTTTATAGAACCTTCTTATTTGAATTTTATTTGAAACCTATGAATTTAAATATTGTTTCCATATACGATTCAGTTGAATTTAAGCTAAGTTCATTAATTGATAAAAAATCCTTCTTAATTATGGTGGTATGGAAATGTTTTTTCCATAGTTAACGCCGAAGGATAAGTGTGGGCTATGGAAAACAATGTTTTAAATGAAATTTGTCTTTGACCCATTTAATATGACTTTGAAATAGAAACCTTTCTCAAATGGTTTGAAATATATACCTATACCACTGAGTTAAGTATATGAAAATTTTGGAAAAAATTTAAAGAGATTTAATTAATATAAGATTAATTAAATGAGGCTTAATGGTTTCTATAGAAAAACCTAAGGATTGTTGTTATTTGATACTTAAATAACCAACTACCAAATCTTGGCAAATTTTTAACCTTGGAAATATCTAGAGGAAACACGGAAATTATAAAATGCAGTTATCTTGAGAGATACTACTATACGTATAAACTCATATATTCTTCTAGGACAAATGATAAGGAGATCCATCCATATAAATGGAGAGGGGATGATCCATGCTCTTATCTTATCTTTTTATTTTAGAAAGAATTAGAGTGGAGATTATCAAAAATTGTCGAATGTTGATCTGAAGAGACCGATACTGGATAGGTATGAATTATCTGAAAACCACTTCGAACCAACTAAAGCATTCTAATTGGAAGCATCTTGAAGATGATCAAAGATGGAGCTCTTTGAAGTGCAAGGGCTACTTGCTACTAATCATGAGGATGATAACTAAATGAATATAGTGGAAGTAGTACCTTCAGTTTTTTCACATCCTAAACAACTTATATGGACGAATGTTAACATTACATTATTGTGCATTCCAAGTGGAATTGCTATATAAAAGGTAAAGAGATGTCTCAAACCTCATCAACTAGAAATGGCTAAAACAATGAAGATACAATAGGGCTATGTGAGTCGCTCCCATTGGGGTATGATGATCACCTTTCTAGATCGCTATTATGGATTTAATTGTGCACGAGATCTCTCAAGGGAAAGGTTGGAAATAAACCAGGGTGTTGACATATTTGGTACTATTGGACAAGGGGCAGGTCGGTTCTGTGTTGGAAAAGGTCGAGGAGAGGTCCTCGATACATCTATCTAGAGGTTTCATGTACGGAATGTAGTCCCTTACCTTGTCGTTATATGGAATTTATTCTCCAACAAGCGCCCTACGAACTTAGTTGTGCCCAACTATGTTGAAATACGAGATGCAAGCATTTCAACTATATTCATATTTTAATTTAAACCTTAGACATTACAATAATATCACTGGATTTTCTACAAAAAAAATTTCTTACCATAAGGTAAAAATCCATCCATATTTATATGCAGCATGATCTTACGAGATACTTTTATTTTCAAAGGTTTTCATAACATTAATAATTCATATGATTGTGTTTCTCATGCTTGTTTTATCAAACTGATCCGGATGTTGTTTCTTATAATGTTCGGGTCAGACCGAGCATATTTTCAGATTAGCTTAGGATGCTTTAGAGCTCAGGAGATGAGCTGGATGCCCAAGACGAATCTCTTGTATATTCTATATATTTTCGCTGCATTGTTTTGTTGTGTTTTTCAACAATTGTAAGGACGAGCTGTTTATACCTGTCCAGGCTGATTATAAAATAGTTGCACTGATTGTATGTATAAAATGTTTTCTTGTGTAAAGATCATTTTATATTATAGATTGTTCGTTGCACAATGAGATTCTATTCTTTCTTTTCTTTCTTTTTTCCTAAGGAACCGTCTTTCCGACATTTAGATGTTTGGCACGTGAATACCATGGATGTATTAGTATCGACGTATGAGGATCGAAAAGGTAGGTCGTTACATTCACTACCCACCTCCTCCTTCTTCTACTCAAGCCTCATTTTCATCTTGTGATGTTATTCCTCCCTAACAAAATTGGTGCTCTTTATTCAAATACAAACCAAGAAATGCTGGGAAATTCATTCCTTCTAACTTAAAGCTTTCCTTCTCTGGTGAAGCCATTTTTCCTCAAATGAAATCATTCAACCTGGAAATGTTATGTGGTAGATTATTTGGTAGGCTTTTCCCTTGACAAACGCCTCTGCTATACAATTATAATCAAACATCTAAAATGTATTTAGAAAATCAAAGGCTCTGTTAAGGTTAAATCTGATGGACTCCTCTTCTTATTCTCATTATCTTGTGGTGAGGTTTAAAAAAGGATAGTGGAGGGAGATCCTATTCTTATGAAGAATAAACTATTCATAGTTAATCCATGGGACCAACAATTGGAAATTTCTGGGGTAGTGGTACATCTGTTTCTATGTGAGTCAAAATTTTATAATATCCCTTTATTTGCTTAGTCACATATGAGTATAAACTGGCTAGCTTGTAGATTAGGTAAGTTCTCTGTATGGATGAATCAATTGAAAAGTTAGAGAGGATTAAGTTTTCCAAATGTTTAGTTGGTATAAAGCTTGATATTGAGCTTGTTAATCAGTTCCTTGTGCAATTAGTCAAAGGTGGAGAGCAGGTTATTCAAGTGAAATATCTCTAGAATCATGAAATATATTCTTCTTGTAAGCAATTTGTCCATTCAATCATGTCTTGCCTCAATGTGATAAAAGAAAGTAAGAAAATCATGATGTGCAACCAAAGGAAGTCAAGGTTAAAGAAAAGGAAAGCAAGGGGAAGGATGTAGTTGTAGCTGAAGGTAATATAAAATAAAATTGGCAGAAAGCAAGAAGGATAAGAAGGAAACAAAGTTTGAATTTGGAAGGTTAAAATCAAAATATTAAGGAGGGTGAAATGGTTAACATTCAATCTAAAGACAAAGGAAATAATATAACTGTTTTTGACTAGTCTAGTAAAAGAAAAGGTGTGGATGGATTCACTTTCATGATGCTTCTACCAATAAATTTTAGCCTCTAAACGAATTTAATGGAAATGGAGAAATTAAAACAAATAAGGATGTTGAAGAGGTGATTGAAGTGGGTGAAATAAATAATGGAAATGATTATGCTGAAGTAATTTCTGTTGCATTAATTCTTGAAAACTTGAAACATGCACAAGCTGTTGTGTGTATTTCAAACTACAAGTTGTATGCACCTCATATAACATAGGTGCCTCACATTTCTCTCTACCAGAAAAAGTATCACCTTTGATCCCAAATAATAAATACAAAACTACATCAAATCAAAGCTCGTAATCTTTATCCCAAACTTTGCTTGCTTCATGGGAAAGCGTTCTCCCTTTGCATGGTTTGCTGCATGAAAATACAACATCAAAATCTAGCATTAAATCCTTACCACCTATATTAACTTAAAAACTCCTCATCTCTTCTGCCAATGATCCACAATTCAATTCTGCCCGTGATTACATTGTATTAAATGTTATGGGTTTCATCTCCTTAAAACATATTACTTCTCCCCCAAGCTAGATTCTCCCTCCTTTCCCTCTTTAACTTCCATTTTGGCTCCTCCTCCCAATCTCTCATCTAACAATGACTATAGAAATGCTAAATAAAAAGAAAAAAACCAAAAAAGGAAACAAAAATGATTCTAGTAAATTGGATGAGACCTCTAGCCTTCTTCCTTTTGGCATTGTCCCTAAAAACAACTCCACTAAATCTCTACAACTAGGAGCAACAAGCTAAAGTTACAAGTCCAATAACATTAGTTTATTTTATATTACACAAAATTGTTGCCGGGAATCTGAAATGTGCACACAATAACATTAAACTTGACCAAGCGAAAAACCTTATATATACAACTTTCATCTCCTTGCCCTTCTTGAGACTAAACTCAATTCAACCCTAACCAAAAGAGTTGCCGACTACGTCAACCCACATTAGCATCTCTCTCATAATCTTCTAAAAGCTCCTTATGGACCCTCTTACTTATTATCTCTCTCCTATTATTTCAAGAACTTGGACCATTCACTTTCATATTTTTTATACCCCTTTCTCCACCTCCTTCTATCTGTCCATTATTTATGCTAATAACTCTGTAGTTTCAGGACAAACCCTTCTTAATTTGATTCCTTCTTTAAGACAAGGTACCCGTCCTTGGTTAGCAACAGGTGACCGCAAATGATATCTTAATTTAAGAGACAAGTGTGGAGGCACTTCCCTATCTTCCAATGGCATTCAAGCTCTGAATGAAACATTACTTATGCTTCTCTTTCGACAACTAATTGCTCAGGTGCCTTATACTCCTGGAATAACTAAAGTAGGAGTGGTGGCGGAACCTACACAAGAATAGACCATGCATTTTGCAACTTCACTGCCCCCTCTACTTAGCCTTAATTATCCAACTTCATTCCCATACCAGTCCTTTTAGATCACTCCCCTCTTATAATCTCCTCTGGGCATAATGTTGTAAAAGAGAAAATCAAGTTTCAAATTTTTTAATGCTTGGACTAAAGATCCCAATCTTATTGACATTGTTTCTTTTGCTTGGTCAAAAGGGTTCTTTGTCTCTTAAAAGTTGTAAGCAACTAAGGCTGTTATGAAGGTTTAGGCTAGAAACAGGCATAGTGATAACGAACTGGTATCTTCTACCACAAAAGAGAATCTTTCGAATGCCCAAAAGTTCATGATGAACCACCCTGATGATGCCTCTACCCCAATTATTGAATCAACATTTGCTGCTAATTACGCTCAAGCCCTTTTCTATGAAGCCATCATGTTGAAGCAATAGCTTAGATAGGAATGGAATGTGCATGGTGATAGAAATTCTAAATACTTCCATGCCTTCTTAAAGCTTAAGAAAGCAAGACAAAACATGTAGCGATCCTGACTCGACCTTCAAAAATCGGCACCGAATACGACACTCATATTCAAATGCCGCAGATCCAAACGTCGAACCTGGTGCGCCGGAGCTTATAACACAATTTAGTACAACAGCGGAAGAAAAAGAATAATACATCAATATATATAACATTGATACAATGGATAGAATAATAGAATGATACAACTGAATATCAATACTATCAGAGATACAAGATACAGCGGAAAAGAAATACTATATACTAGTTGATACGCCACGCCATCCAGCTTGCCTCCAGATCTCTACAGCAACTCCTGAATTCCAGAATGATCTGATAACCTAACTCTAGGCTACCCGTGTGGAAAATGATGGGCACCCAAAGTTTAGGAAGGGAACAATAAACTCCAGGTCAGTCATGGGACTGGTATGAGTAAACAAAAACAGTTTATCTTTAAAATAAAAAAACAGAGAAATACTTTAAAATAGATCCGTAATGCTTTTAGAAAATGAAACTACCAGAAGGCCTCCCGCCACACACACAATGCAAATGCAGAATTGGAGGATATTTCTCCTTGTGATAGTCAAACATGCTTGATACGAGAAATTTTCTTTGATATTATTACTATAAGTGCACGGTGGAAAACTTTCGAAAGTATAATATAAATCTTAGCCAACATAGGACCATTATCGTATGCCTACTATAGCTACCATCTAAACAGTGGGGCACCACCAAAGTAGATGGCAGGTTCGACAACTAAAACCGTACAAGGCGCATATTGTTTCTTTGGATTTCCAACAAATGGTCAGGCCAAGGAACTTTCCATTGCCACATAGGTACACCTCTGGAAGGACGCCTCGAGAACTTAACCGGATCTCTGCCAACACAAGGCCGGGTTACCTCTGAACTAGGTAACTACTGACACGAGTATGCATCCCCCGGTCGTAACCGACTTTATCCCGAGATTCACCAACAACCACAAAGAAATAAGTTTGCAGCAACCATATAGGTTGAGTATCTGGGCTCCATACCATGATACCACCTCTATCCAGAAGGAAATGAACATACCCTCAGGGGGCGCTATCCCCAAATAATCTTGCTGCATTCTTCCTGTTTTGACCATTACCGAGTTGTGAGGTTCGACGAAGTCTCGTCCACAAAGCTACGCTTTTCATGAAAGCTATGCTTTGATCAACAAATAATCATCAATATGCAGTAGCATTTAGCATGCCACACTACCAAATTAGGAGTACATCGCTGATAACCTTCAACTACATAACCTCTGAGCTCATACGTCTCAGAGAAGGGTGTTAAGCTAAGAGAATAAATTCTCCGCCACCAACAGATACGTATTTGAAAGAAATCTGCTTTATATCTCAAAGTGTAGTGTCAGACACGCGACCATTCAAGTCTGTTCCGAGTTCGAACAGAACCAAAGGCACATTCGAAGAAGCCCTTGCAATCCGGGTATTCACAATCCCGATCGGACTTCCCATCACTTAGGGAATCTCTATACTGGTGTGACTAAGTGCAGAGACAATCGATAGGTCATCCTATCGCTCTTGCAAATACCATGTCTTCACCACCGATCTTCAATGCTATCCATATCGACGTATCACTACTAGGTATGGGTTATATGACACAAAGTTCCTCTCCCGGCTAAACCGAATAACGAGCGCAATATTAAAAATCATATGGATGCTGGGGTCTCAGTTAAATCACAGCTTAAAGCCCAAAACCTTTCATTCAAATGGTTAAAATAAATTACCATTTCCAATCTTTTAAACAAAAAGATTCATTTCAACAACTTTCGATGGTTTAAACAAATTTCCACACTTTTAATCTTTTAAACAAAAAGAATTAATTTACAAAGTTCACCCCATTAACAAAGATCCATTCGTGGATTTAAAAGAAATTTCCATTCCAATTGGATTAACTCGTCCGGTCTTTGAATCGAAGACTTACTTCATAACTTTCAAAACAATTCAATTTTATTTCAAACTTGAAACCTTTCTACACAATTTGGAAATCCTTTCTTTAAATGAAAGCTATTATTATTTGAAAATAAGTAGTTTTTATTTCGGAAAAATCCGATTGCATTTGCTCAAGCTAAAAACCCTTCAAGTATAAAACTTGGGTTGGACTCAAATTCTCAAAACAATATGTTTAAAAATGGTTTAAAATCCATATAAACACATTATAACTTTGTATAACATTTTAAACCATAATTTCGAAACATGGATTTCAATCTCAAATCTTGAATTCAAATTTAATTCAAGTTATTTAAATTCCAAAATTTTATCAAGTTATTCAAAATAACTTTTATCCTCCAAAACCCAAAAGCTTTTCATATTTAACCCGATTTTATTTCCAAACCATTTGAATTCAAAATTCAAATTTTTAAAACTATTTTCAAAAATCTGTGACTTAAACGATTTCCTCGTGAAATCCATATTCGTGTGTGTATGGTGTGGTCCAGGGGCTTAACACAATAGTGCAACAACATTCAACCATCACAGATCAAATACAACAATATATCTGATAAGCGATATAAACTATAACGCTTATCTTCATTCACAGATCACATAAATATATATATCACAAGTAATGAATTACATCACAGATAGTTAATTACACCACATATCACAACACAAATCAGGATATAACACAAAACATCACATATCAGGGATATCAAACAATTCATCATCCAATAAAATCCAAACATCCATAAATAGGGTCAACATAATTATCTGATGGGTTTAAATCAGATTGAGTTCTATGAATAAATTTGTCGGTAATGGTAAAATAATAATCAATAAATCACAAAACATTTAAAAAACTATCCTTTAATTAATCATTAATTAACCCTTAGTTAATAATTAATTCTTAATTAATTATTCTTAATTAATTTGCAACAACTAAGTAATTACTCCTTAATTAATAATTATTTATTAATTCACTTTCATTAATTAATTAACCGGTAATAAATTAATTATTCTTAAATTAATTACCTTAATTAATTTATCACATTATCCTTAAATTAATTTTTTTTTGCTTAATCACTTGATCAATCAACTTTAATCATTAATTAATATCTAATTAATAATCCTTAATTTACAAATTAATCATTCCTTACTTAATTAATTAATTTAATTTAAACCTCTAATTACTTATTTAATTAATCCAAATCATTAATTAATTAAGTAAATAAATTATCCATTCTAATTAATTTAATAAGTAATGAATTACAAACCATTATTACTTAAGGTAGAACTCATTCTTATCAATCATTTAATTGTCACTTATCAATATATTTGATAACATATATTTTTCAAATTTACTTCTAAATTTCATTTTTAATTCAAGATTTAAAATGAAGTGCCAATTTTATCTTAAATAAAGTTTAAATCTAATTTTTTTAAACCTTAAATTCACATGTTAAAGGAATACTTTTGTTATAAAGGAAATTTAAAGAGTCAAATCAAATTCTTTTTAAATTCACATATTTAAGAGTATACTTTAACACTAAAACTTATTTAAACATTTTTAATTTATAAACTTAAACCCCTTAAAGTTATTAAACAATTTCATAATAAAAACTTATTTCATTCCAACCAAGTTTCAAACTATGCTTTAATTTATATTTAAACTCTGATTTAAATATTAGTTTAAAACTTGATTTAACATTTTAAAATTTAATTTAAAATTCAAAACAGGAGTAGGTTTGGTTTAAACTTGGAAAACAACTTATACCCGAGCCTCTCCTATTTTCACTTCGAGCCACCACTCAAAAACTTCGAGTCAACCGCAGGAACTCCTCGAGGAAACACTCAAGTGAAATACGCGAAAGCCCTGCTTTCACCCCCACTAACTAAAATACCCAGACCCAAGAAATTCGTGCATGGTGCACGTGCACGGCATTGCTGCTCGCCTCCGGTCGGCGTCACTACGTCGAACAAGTCGACAATCTCCCTCGTACCAACTCCAGATCGCCAGAACTCCAATAATCACTCGATCTCGAAATCGAGAGTTCGAGCCAAAACCTGGAACGTGAAGTTGAATTTTTTTTCCAAACCTGGCACGGCGTCGTTCTCCCCACCACGACCACCTGAAAACTCGAAACTTCGGCGAACTATTCGATGTCAACCCCTCTACCATCACCTCAAACCCCATCGCACTCGATCAATCCTACAAGCCGCAGCGATCAACTTAACATAGCCTAGTTAAACTAGGGTTCCAGACTTCAAATCACAATCATCACCTCCACGTTGAAATCCACTACCACTAGAAATTTTTTCCATCGACACTGGTCACTCCTCCACTTTCAGGAGGAAGCTCGACCCCTCCGACCCTTTAGATCAACCGAGACAACTCAAAATGCTCAAATCAGACAAACCCAAACTGTTCTCCGATTCCAATTCTAAAATTTGTGATTTTGTTTTTAAAAATCATGATTTTGTTTAGGGATTCGATTTATAACCCTGAATCCATAAATTAAGAACTTTATTTTTTTAACTTATTTAAAGTTTTACTCAGCTTTCCTGCTTTCCAGAGATATTAACTAGTTTTTTTAACTTAAATATAATTTTAAATTAAAGCTTAAGATAAAATAATCAAGTTTTGTTTAAATCATGCATCCGGATTTTTTCTTGGATTCAAGAAGAAATAATTTTTCTTAATCCAAAACTAAAGCTTGAACAAAGAATAGGATATTGCTGGAAGCAATCTTTGCACACACATATATCCATTTTCAAATATATAGATAATTCATATATATATATATATCCAGACTTACTTATCACAGGTATAACTCACATCGGATCCATATTTTAAATTAAAAAAAATGCTACTCACCTTCCACATTTTAGTTCCAGGTTGATGAGTTAGAAAGAAACAGAATGTTAACTTCCTTGTTTCGAAACCATCCTGAGATAATGCTTGCTAAAGCCTTCTTGATCTCATGTTTAAGTTGTTTTGGATTGAAGTTTGTTTAAGTTGTAGAATAATGATGTTTATTTTTCTGAAATGCTAAGTTGATGAACGAAAATAAAGTAAAAGAATGGACATATATAGGAAGAAAATGTGGACAGGTTTGTATAGTAGCTGTACAAGTTGATTTTTTTTATTTTTTTTATTTTTATCATGATGGCTGATGAAACTTGCATTAATGAGAAGTTGATATTAAAGAAAGTTTCTAGGGATGTTACTATTTGTTTGTACTTGTTTATGCAGGTTTGTTCCTTTACTTTGGTGGCTGATATCTTTGCATTTATTACTTTGTTTTGTTCATGCTTCTTCCAGGTCTTGCTTTCATATACATAGATTTATATTTTATAAATATACTTTGTTTGCAGTTCATTTTACTTATAAATATTAAATTCTAATTTAACTTAAACATTTATTTCTATAATTTTTTTATACGCTCATTTCAGATTTGATATAACTATAAATTTATTTGAAATATTTATTTAACATCAACGCTTATTTTTTTTATTCCTTTTTAAACTTTAACTATCAATTCTTAATTTAATGTTATTTATTTTCCTACTTATGTCACGGATATATAAGATTTAAACTCAAATGATTTAACACATATTTAATTTAAATTCAGAGAAACTTGAATCTATTTACTGATTAATTTTGCAATTTTATTCAAAAATTTAAATTAATTAACAATTTAAACTTAATTAAAATTCGAGATCGTTACAGATTCCCCTCCTTAAGACATTTCGTCCTCGAAATTTGCTAGTTTAGTTTTATAAATTACCCACTCACACAAAATAGACCAATAACAGCTCAACTATACCGGTAAACACATAGATTCCTATGGTTAATCCAAAATACACTTTATATTAAGTGTTACTAAGGGCATTCATACTGATGTTATAGCCATCCATCCAACCATACATATACATACATCCGGTATTCACGACATTCTGAGTCAAAATACATATATAAAGCATACACTACCCAAAAGGAAACATCCTAATCATCTACAGATCCTCACTATTAGAGCTTCCCGTTTCAGGTCCTGACAATTCCTTGATCTCTGCCTCACTGTCTAATTCCGAAACTTCCACTGGATCAGGTACTGCAAGGAGATAACCTCCACCATCTAGCCCCTCAACGGCATCATCTAAATCCCAAATAATTGCTTCATCATCTTCTGACTATACATAATACTCCTCATCTTCAAATTCTTCTTCGTCCTCAAACTCTTCTTCGTCCTCTTCGAGTCCTTCCTCGACCTCGAACTCTTCTCCATCATCAAATACCTCCTCGAGTTCTTCTTCAGTCTCCTCCTTGGGCTCCTCTGGTACTTCCTCATCCATAGACGCTCCTAAATCTTCCTAGCTGAACCATAATCACCAACTCTTCTGGCCTTTGAGGTTGCTCCGCCTCGACTGATGCTATGGGTTCTCTATAATCAAAATCAAAATCCAAAGATAGATGAAAGATGATTCATCAAATCAAACTGAATATCTATTCTGTATTTGACTTACCAAATCAGAATATCAACAATAGATACAAGAAAGAATCTATTAAGTTTTTCACACTATACTCGGGTCATCCAGATATACGAAATATGGAGTGATATTGGTTAGTTTGAAGGGATAACTAACCATTCATAGAATATATTGGAACCCAAAAACAGACAGATATATGGATATAATCTCAAAACTTTTTAGTTTAGAAACTAAAGCATATCTATCAACCATAGCAACCAAAACAATCAATACATCCAAATGAACAAAAAAAATTTCTATCTGGAGTTTATGTCCCATATTAATATATCGAATTTCTTTCTGGATCTACCAGAAACTATCGAAGAATTGAAAAGATGACGAACAAAGAGATTGATAGAGAAAAGATCGTTTCCTTGTTGTTACAGGGTATTGACCATTTCTTGGTACTTCCCTGTCCCCTATCTCGTTCTCTTCTTGCACTCATACTCACTATCAGTGGATAGTAAGAGAATTTACTCAGGCATTCGAACGGATATCTTAGGGATACTCATTCTAGGGTTTACTTCACCCTATCGCTAATGAGCTACTTAATGTGTTATACTCCTGAGCTAAAGTTTTAACCCTCAGCTCTGATACCAGATGTAGCGATCCTCGCTCGACCTTCAAAAATCGGCATCGAATACGACACTCATATTCAAATGCCGTAGATCGAAATGTCGAACCTGGTGCGCCGGAGCTTATAACACAATTAAGTACAACACAGCGGAAGAAAAAGAATAATACATCAATATATATAACATTGATACAATGACAGATACAATGGATAAAACAATAGAATGACACAACTGAATATCAATACAATCAGAGATACAAGACACAGCGGAAAAGAAATACTATATACTAGTTGATACGCCACGCCATCCAGCTTGCCTCCAGATCTCTACAGCAACACCTGAATTCCAGAATGACCTGATAACCTGACTCTAGGCTACCCATGTGGAAAATGATGGACACCCAGAGTTTAGGAAGGAAACAATAAACTCCAGGTCAGTCATGGGACTGGTATGAGTAAACAAAAACAGTTTATCTTTAAAATAAAGCAAACAAAGAAATATTTTAAAATAGATCTGCAATGCTTTTATAAAATGAAACTACCATAAGGCCTCCCGCCACACACACAATGCAAACGCAGAATTAGAGGAGATTTCTCCTTATGATAGTCAAACATGCTTGATACAAGAAATTTTCTTTGGTATTTTTACTATAAGTGCACGGTGGAAAACCTTTTGAAAGTATAATATAAATCTTAGCCAACGTACGATCATTATCGTATGCCTGCTATGGCTACCATCTAAATAGTGGGGCGCCACCATAAATAGATGGCAGGTTCTACAACTAAAACCATACAAGGTGCGTATTGTTTCTTTGGATTTCCAACAAATGGTCAGGCCTATGAACTTTCCATTGCCACATGGAGACGCCTCTGGAAGCACGCCCCGAGAAGGATCTTTGTCAACACAAGGTCGGGTTACCTCTGAACTAGGTAACTACTAACACGGGTATGCCATCCCTCGGTCGTAACCGACCTTTATCCCAGGATTCACCAACAACCACAAAGAAATAAGTCTGCAGCAACCACATAGGTTGAGTATCTGGGCTCCATACCATGATACCACCTCTATCCAGAAGGAAATGAACATACCCTAAAGGGGCGCTATCCCCAAATAACCTTGCTGCATTCTTCATGTTTTGACCATTACCGGGTTGTGAGGTTCGACGAAGTCTCATCCATAAAGCTATGCTTTGATCAACAAATGATCATCAACACACAGCAGCACTTAGCATGCCACACTACTAAATTGAGAGTATATCGCTGATAACCTTCAACTACATAACCTCCGAACTCGTACGTCTCATAGAAGGGTGTTAAGCTAAGAGAATAAATTCTCCGCCACCAAAAGATACGTATTTGAAAGAAATCTGTTTTATATCTCAAAGTGTAGTGTCAGACACGCGACCATTCAAGTCTGTTACGGGTTCGAACAGAACCGAAGGCACTTCCGAAGAAGCCCTTGCAATCCGGGTATTCACAATCCCGATCGGACTTCCCATCACTTAGGGAATCCCTATACCGGCGCGACTTAGTGCAGAGACAATCGATAGGTCATCCTATCGCTCTTGCAAATACCCAGTCTTAACCACCGGTCTTCAATGCTATCCATATCGACGTATCACTATTCAGAATGGGTTATATGACATAAAGGTCCTCTCCCGGCTAAACCGAATAACGAGCGCAATATTAAAAATCATACGGATGCTAGGGTCTCAGTTAAATCACAGCTTAAAGCCCAAATCCATTCATTCAAATGGTTAAAATAAATTACCATTTCCAATCTTTTAAACAAAAAGATTCATTTCGACAACCTTCAATGGTTTAAACAAATTTCCACACTTTTAATCTTTTAAACAAAAAGATTCAATTTACAAAGTTCACCCCATTCACAAAGATCCATTTATGGATTTCAAAAAAAAATTCCATTCTAATTGGATTAACTCGTCCGGTCTTTGAATCAAAGACTTATTTCATAACTTTCAAAACAATTCAATTTTATGTCAAACCTGAAACCTTTCTACACAATTTGGAAATCCTTTCTTTAAATGAAAGCTATTATTATGTGAAAATAAGTATTTTTCGTTTCGAAAAAATCCGATTGCATTTGCTTAAGTCAAAAATCCTTCAAGTATAAAACTTGGGTTGAATTCAAATTCTCAAAACAATATGTTTTAAAATGGTTTAAAATCCATATAAACACATTATAACTTTGTATAACATTTGAAACCATAATTTCCAAATGCGGATTTCAATCTCAAACCTTGAATTCAAATTTAATTCAAGTTATTTAAATTCCAAAACTTTATCAAGTTATTCAAAATAACTTTTATCCTCAAAAACACAAAAGCTTTTCATATTTAACCCGATTTTAGTTCCAAACCATTTGAATTCAAAATTTTAAAACTATTTTCAAAAATCTTTGACTTAACCGATTTCCTCATGAAATCCATATTCGTGTATGTATGGTGTGGTCCAGGGGTTTAACACAATAGTGCAACAACATTCTACCATCACAGATCAAATACAACAATATATCTGATAAGCGATATAAACTATAAAGCTTATCTTCATTCACAGATCATAGAAATATATATATCACAAGTAATGAATTACATCACAGATAGTTAATTACATCACAGATCACAATACAAATCAGGATATAACACAAAGCATCACATATCAAGGATATCAAACAATTCATCATCCAATAAAATCCAAACATCCATAAATAGGGTCAACTTAATTATCTGATGGTTTAAATCGGATTAAGTTCTATGAATAAATTTGCTGGTCATGGTAAATTAATAATCAATAAATCACAAAACATTTAATAATTTATCCTTTAATTAATCATTAATTAACCCTTAGTTAATAATTAATCCTTAATTAATTATTCTTAATTAATTTGCAATAACTAAGTAATTACTCCTTAATTAATAATTATTTCTTAATTCACTTTCATTAATTAATTAACCTATAATAAATTAATATTCTAAAATTAATTACCTTAATTAATTTATCACATTATCCTTAAATTAATTTTTTTGCTTAATCACTTAATTAATCAACTTTAATCATTAATTAATATCTAATTAATAATCCTTAATTTACAAATTAATCATTCCTTAATTAATTAATTTATTTAATTTAAACCTTTAATTACTTATTTAATTAATCCAAATCATTAATTAATTAAGTAAATAAATTATCCATTCTAATTAACTTAATAAGTAATGAATTACAAAGCATTATTACTTAAGGTAGAACTCATTCTTATCAATCGTTTAATTGTCAATTATCTATATGTTTGATTACATATATTTTTAAAATTTACTTCTAAATTTCATTTTTAATTCAAGGTTTAAAATGAAGTGCCAATTTTATCTTAAATAAAGTTTAGATCCAATTTTTTTTAAACCTTAAATTCACATGTTAAAGGAATACTTTTGTTATAAAGGAAATTTAAAGAGTTAAATCAAATTCTTTTTAAATTCACATATTTAAGAGTATACTTTAACACTAAATCTTATTTAAACATTTTTAATTTATAAACTTAAACCCCTTAAAGTTATTGAACAATATAATAATAAAACTTATTTAATTCCAACCAAGTTTCAAACTATGCTTTAATTTATATTTAAACTCTAATTTAAATATCAGTTTAAAACCTGATTCAACATTTTAAAATTTAATTTAAAATTCAAAACAGGAGCATGTTTGGTTTAAACCTGAAAAACAACTTATACCCGAGTCTCTCCTATTTTCGCTTCGAGCCACCACTCAAAAACTTCGAGTCAACCGCAGGAACACCTCGAGGAAACACTCGAGTGAGAGCCCTGCTTTCACCCCACTAACCAAAATACTCAGACCCAAGAAATTCACGCACGGTGCACGTGCACGGCGCTGCCGCTCGCCTTCGGTCGGGGTCACTACGTCGAACAAGTCGACAATCTCCCTCGTACCAACTCCAGGTCACCAAAACTCCAATAATCATTCGAACTCGAAATGGAGAGTTCGAGCCAAAACCTGGAACATGAAGTTGAATTTTTTTTCCAAAACTGGCACATCGTCATTCTCACCACCATGACCACCTGAAAACTCGAAACTTCGGCCAACTATTCGATGTCAACCCCTCTACCATCACCTCAAACCCCATAGCACTCGATCAATCCTACAAGCCGCAGTGATCAACTTAACATAGCCTAGTTGAACTAGGGTTCCAGACTTCAAATCACAATCATCACCTCCACGCTGAAATCCACTACCACCAGAAAATTTTTCCATCGACACTGGTCACTCTTCCACCTCCAAGAGGAAGCTCGACCCCTCCGACCCTTTAGATCAACTGAGACAACTCAAAATGCTCAAATCAGACAAACCCAAACTGCTCTCTGATTCAAATTCTAAAATTTGTGATTTTATTTTTAAAAATCATGATTTTATTTAGGGATTTGATTTATAACCCTGAATCCATGAATTAAGAACTTTATTTTTAAACTTGTTTAAAGATTTACTCTGCTTTCCTGCTTTCTAGAGATATTAACTAGTTGTTTTAACTTAAATATAATTTTAAATTAAAGCTTATGATAAAGTAATCAATTTTTGTTTAAATCACGCATCCAGATTTTTTCTTGGATTCAAGAAGAAATAATTTTTCTTAACCTAAAACTGAAGCTTGAACAAAGAACATGATATTACTGGAAGCAATCTTTGCACACACATATATCCATTTTAAAATATACAGATAATTTTCATATATATATATATATACATATATATATATATATATCCAGACATACTTATCACAGATATAACTCACATCGAATCCATATTTTAAATTAAAAAAAATGCTACTCACCTTCCACATTTTAGTTCCAGGTTGATGAGTTAGAAAGAAACAGAATGTTAACTTCCTTGTTTTGAAACCAGCCTGAGACACTGCTTGCTAAAGCCTTCTTGATCTCAGGTTTAAGTTGTTTTGGATAGAAGTTTGTTTAAGTTGTAGAATAATGATGTTTATTTTTCTGAAATGCTAAGTTGATGAACGAAAATGAAGTAAAAGAGTGGACATATATAGGAAGAAAATGTGGACAGGTTTGTATAGTAGCTGTACAAGTTGATTTTTTTTTATCATGATGGCTGATGATACTTGCATTAATGAGAAGTTGATATTAAATTTTTTTCAGGGATGTTACTATTTGTTTGTACTTGTTTATGCAGGTTTGCTCCTTTACTTTGGTGGCTGATATTTTTGCATTTATTACTTTGTTTTGTTCATACTTCTTCCAGGTCTTGTTTTCATATACATAGATTTATATTTTATAAATATACTTTGTTTGTAGTTCATTTTACTTATATATATATATATTAAATTCTAATTTAACTTAAACGTTTATTTCTAGAATTTTTTTTATACGTTCATTTCAGATTTGATATAACTATAAATTTATTTGAAATATTTATTTAATATCAACGCTTATTTTTTTTATTCCTTTTTAAAGTTTAACTATCAATTCTTAATTTAACATTATTTATTTTCCTACTTATGTCACAGATATATAATATTTAAACTCAAATGATTTAAAACATATTTAATTTAAATTCGAAGAAACTTGAATCTATTTACCGATTAATTTTGCAATTTTATCCAAAAATTTAAATTAATTAACACTTTAAACTTAAGTAAAATTCTGGATCGTTACAAAACATTTCCTCCATTTTTGATGAGAATGTACTACTTCACACCACCCCTCAAACTATTGATTGATTCTCTCCTTTCCTACTCCATCGATTTGTTAGGCAATGCTAATGATTTCTCTCCTAATTTGGACCTTTTCGATGACATAGAAATGCCTAAGCTAAGCACAGATGACATCAACTATCTGTATTCCCCTTTCTCTAATGAAGAATAAAGCAATCTATACTAAGTATGAATAAGAAGGCATCAGGTGGTCCTAATGATTTTAATGTTCTTTTCTACACACGCTGTTGGCATATTACTTCTAATGATGCTATCAAAGCAATTCACAACTTTTTCAAAAATGCAAACATCTTAGGGTGATTAATGCAACTAATTTAGTTCTTATACTTAAGACCAATCCTCCAACCTCTATAAGCTCCTTCGGACCCATAACCTACTGCAATGTCTCTAAATTAATTCCCCCTAGACTTAAGTGTGTACTGCCTAAGCTAAGCTCCAATAATCAATCCACTTTCCTTCCTCAAAGAAGTATTATGAATAATGTGTTGCTTGCATATGAGTCGCTCAATGGTTATAAAATGGCCCATGTTTCTATGAGAGCCATACTTAAGCTGATATAAGAAAACCATTTGACACTATTCACTGGTCCTCTATTGTTAATATATGTCCAAGATGCACTTCCCTAAACACTTTGTTGCTTGGATCTACATAAGCATATCTACTCCTAAATTTTCTCTCAGTTACAGTGGCAAGTTAGTGAGATATTTTAAAGGGATAGCTTGGCTAACATCCCTGATAAGTTTCAAAATAAAGAAAACATCCTTTCCAAACTAAACTTAAGTTTCTAACCCTTGTTTTCAAATTAGCCTGCGCCAAAAGACCCAAATACCCTGTACGTTTTTAGCATTTCATACGCGTATTACTTTCTAT
This sequence comes from Allium cepa, assembly GCA_030765085.1. Taxonomy (NCBI): domain Eukaryota; kingdom Viridiplantae; phylum Streptophyta; class Magnoliopsida; order Asparagales; family Amaryllidaceae; genus Allium; species Allium cepa. Next base: position 561,430,720 of record CM060932.1, read on the forward strand.
AGAAATATCAGATCAGCATACCGTTTTCACCAAAAAATTATAAATTTTATGATCCTTAAAATGAGATCCATTGTTGATACCAAAAAATCATATTTGCGGTAAGACTACAATTATTCCACATATTTGCAGAGAATTCTGCAATTTTTGAACATCATCGATTTTTCTTCAAATGTTAGCAGTCATTCCATATAATTGCAGACTTTTATGCAATTACGTGAAATAATTGCAGACTTTTGGGCAATTTTATGTAATAATTGCAAACTTCTCTACTATTATTCCATATAATTGCCGACTTTTCTGCAATTATTCAGTATACTTGCCATTTTCAGCAATTATATGAAATGATCATCAAATTTTCTTCAAATATTAGCAATTATTTCACATAATTACAGACTTTTATGCAATTATATGAAATAATGCATATTTTTCTATAATTATTCCATATAGGTACATACTTTTATGCAATTATATCGAATAATTGCATAACGCTCTACAATTGTTCCAAGTAATAACAGAAAAGTGCAACTATACCACATAATTGCAAACTTTTATGCAATTATTGCATATAATTATTGAATTGTCTACAATCATACTATATAATTGCATACTTTTTTACAATTATTGTATATAATGGCTGAATTGTCTATAATCATACCATATGCACAATGTTAGCCGTTGTTTTTACATACAAAAAATGTCACTCATTATAAAGATAATTAAATTTATGATTTAATGGTGACAACGGTATGTTAATCCGTTGTTTCCACAAAAAGTTACCGCTTTTTAAAGATTGATAATTAATCTGGTGTAAAATTTAATTATGAACGTAAGAATAACATTCACATATGAAGAATTAACATTCAGTAATGGAGTAGAGGGATACTTTAGGGAAGAAAATTACAGTATTTGAAAATAGAGATGTTATTCATATTTTTTTAGGGGAGGATGTTTTGTGTATTAAGTTTGATTTTAGGGATGTGCACTTTATTTTCAGTATTTTAAAAGCAGGCAAGATGACCCTATGTCCTCATACCTCTTTCTGATGGTCATGGAGAATTTTACTCAATTAATTAATAAAAATGGTCCTTTCTAAGGAGTTCCAGTTGCATCCTAACTGTAGGCTCCCTTTTATACCTTCACAAATGTTTGCTGATGTCGTAATAATCTTCATAAAGCATAATCTCAGTTCCATCCACTGCATATTTCAAGTTATTGACACCTTCCATAGGATGACTTGCTTAAATGTTAATCATCAGATGTCACACTTTATTGCTGCTGGAATTCCACGGTCTGTTTCTAGTAACTTTCAACAGTTAACTAACCTTCAGCCTTATGAAAACAACAACAACTATCTTGGCATCCCTCTTGTAACTTCTAGAATCATTTATATTCAATGCCTTCTCCTTTTAATAAGATTACTGCAAACATAGACTATTGGGCCAACAGATTCTTAAACCAGGCCAGTAGACTTGTCTTGGTCAGGTCTGTAATCTTCGTCGTGATGGTGAATTGGTCTAGAACATTTATCTTGTTCAACAAGCTTCTGAATATGGTGAGAGGGGCTGTATATCATTTCCTCTTTACTAGTAGCATTCGCTCAAGAAATCCAATACCATGTGCATACAAGATAATAGAGTTTCATAAGGTTAATGGTGAGATTCGTCTAAAAAACAAACAACCGTGGAATATAAAGCTGCTTTCGGTAAGCACTTTGATTCCTTTCTTAATCATAATGAAATCATATAGGTGTAGTGGACACTTACTTATAATATAGGAAGAAAGAATTTCTGGACTATGAAAGATCATAGATTTAAAATCCACTCTTCTTCCACACATCAATGATGGGATTCTTTCCTTACCTTGGACCAACCAGATAATCAGAAGTCTTTGGACTATGGAACAAGATTAAACCATTGAAATTTCAAGTAAGAAGCATTGTATTTGGGCTCATAAAGGGGATGAACATTTATTGAATTAATGTATAAGGAAATAGTAGGGCTTGCTACACTGCCTATTTTTTGCTGGAACAAAAGGATAAGGTTAAATCACTCTCCTCCCAAGGAAAACTTATTACCTTGGAAAATTTTCAGAAATGCATTACATGCTAAAGTGAACCTAATCAGTGAGGGTTTGGAATTAAGCACTATTTGTGTTTTCTGCAATAGCGATCATAAAGCTATATTTCATTTATTTTTCTCATGCAGTTAAACATTTGAGTTTGGAAAGAATTGATCATTGTGATTGGCAGGAATGATGTGGTTAAGCTAAGCAACATTGAATGGACCTTGATTTTTAAAGCTATTAAATAGAGAAATATGCAATCCTACTCTTTAATTCTAGTCTTGAAGAAGCTTGTGAAAGTGATATGGAATGAAAGAAATGGTAGAGTTTTTCAGTAATAAATCTAAGGGAATGAACATGCTATTTCACCATCTCCAACATGAAATGGCCATTGGATTAAGAGAATCAAAATTTCCTTCGATTTCTCTATTATCATTCATTGGCCATCATTTGCTCTTAAGTTGCCTTGTCTGTTCCGTGTTTTCTTTTTGTTCTAATCATTTATTTATTGTGCGGCCTTGTTGTCTACTTAGTTTACTTTCTTGAGCTCATAGCCTGTTATGAGTCTCTTGTTCTCTTATATTTCTTTCTTTTCTCTTTGCTTTGTAATTAAACTAGTATGGGGCCAATCAACCCCGCTATCTTTTTTTAAAAAAGATACACATACACACGTTACTTAATTTATATATTTTTTTAAAATAGTTTTGGATGGGAAAAAGTTTTCCGTGGAAATTATGTGTGTGTCTGTGTGTGTAATAAGATTTATTACCTTGATAATGACGCCATTAGTTATCTCTTTGAATATTGGTGCTTCTTTCTTAAAACCTTTTCGATCCTAGTTTAGGAGACGTAACCTACTTCTAAGCTTGCTTATTAATGGAGTTTCCTATCGATTTTGTTGTGTAGAATAATGAAAGGGTAAGGCTCTATTTATAGTAGAAACGGAAATACACATACCTTAAAGCATCTCCTTTGAAAGTGGATCACAACTTTACCATTTAATCTATATTAAGTTATCATCCTTTAATATATTTGTATATATAATATTTATTATTGGTCGAAATTAGTTGATATTAATTAAATAATATGTAACTTACAATTTTTAAATACATATTTTACACATTAAACAAACACGTCATTTATTTAATTTATCATGAGGCCTTTGTTCGGTTAAATATATAATGATTATACATTTAATTTGCTAAATATTTTATTCTTAAAACATAAATATTTATACTAATATTACTCCAAATATGTAATCTATAACATATTTAAGTTATAACTACGCTTTTTGAAATGCACAAAAATTCTTTTATGAGACTCATGGGTGTGAACTCAATCCCCATTCAATATTTAAACAAACTAAATATTAAAGCTTGTATGTACTTTGTTGAAATAAAGTACCGAGCATGAGTCATAGGCTTAGAGATTATCTAAGAAAAATCCTTATTTTTAGACTATTTAGAATGCTGCCTTTAAGCAATAATATGTTATGCCTTTTCTTTTCATTACCATTATGTCATTAAGACATCTACAACTTAGATTGTGACAATACTCTAATCATGTCCATAATTAATTGTGAAGTCTAGAATCCAAAAGTTTGGTTCAATCCGATAATATTTATTGATTAAGTGAAATTACTCTAGATAGAAACATTGACTTTGAGTTGGCTCCCAATTACGGTAGCACCGTCCCAATTACGGTAGCACCGACCTTATATATCGAAGAAGACAAATTCTCTCTTGAGTGTTGCTTCACTTATTGCACTTCAATGCATATCAAACCATGGTCATCTCAAGCTAATAACAAATGAAACTTCTATAATCAAATTAAGGTGTTCATGTAAAAGATCCACAATACCGTCAAGTTGAAAGACCGCCACGCATCATTATGTGAGATCCTCTAATTGACTTAAATTCACAAACTAATATAGGACTCTCGGTAAGCCTATTCTATAACTGCTCCAGACAATTACAAGTATGTAACCTCTTGGTACCCTAACGATCGTGAGTAATTCACTATGTACCCTACAGACAACACTAAGTCTACTAATCTTACGAGTATATTAATATTTGTACCTTGACTAGAAACCATAAGGATAAGATTTTTACGATTCGATTAAATACCCATGGTTACAGTAATAACTCATTTGCAGCATCAATCGATTAAAGACTTTTCCTAGCTATTTCGAACTCCATGTTTTGATGTGCTAATAACATTATCTAAAAATATATATCGTGGTAACATACAATAGAAATAAAACTAAAAAAACAAACTTTAATTTCAAACAAGATTTATATAAGGGTTAAGTGTATACATATACATAATCAAAATACATAATTTCCTCTAGGGTATACCCCACAACTATATAATGTCCATCCTCTATTGGGATGTTCTTTGACATTCCTGGTCAGTCTACCTGTTTGATGGCTAAATCTCTATCGAATCAGAAAATAGCTGATTAAATTTTAAATTTAAGTTAACCGTAAGAGCACGTCATACAATTTTAGTATGTGGCGAGTACGAGTCGATCCGTAAGAAATTGTTTAGATTTTAAAATTCTATTCAATCAAATTAACCAAGAGTTTGAAATTGTTTTAAGCTAAAAATGTAGAAAAACTAGAAAAAGAAAATGGATAAAAATATGAGAGTTTGAAGGCAATAAGAGATAAGTCCACTCTATTGATCACATATTCATGTAACGACCCACCTTTTTAGACGGTTTAAATCGACAATAAACCACAGATGTCAAATTCAAACCATTCAAAAGAGAGGATTGTTATAGGGTAAATAAAAAATAGAAGAGAAAGGAAGAAAAACTAAACATAGAATCTCACGGTGTAATAACAAAATATAATAACCAAATAAATAGTTCATGAAGTTGTTTTACAAATACATTTGATTAGACTTTTACAATATAGTCAGAGTTATATATACAACAGGAATAAATAATAATGCAGTGGAACAACATAATGCGGTGGAATAAATAAACTAAATAATGGACTAATCTCCGTCTTCATCCTCTAAATAAAATGGTCTTCAATATATTGAAAAGTTCAGACCCGAGCATAACAAAAAGACAAAACACTCGATTCATATTTAAAAGATCTTATGTAAGTTAAATTAATAGTAAATAAATATGAGTGTAACGACTTCGGAGATGTTTACGGGATTTTACACCTCCTATCCAATGTCTAACGTGCGTGTAACAACTTAAGAGATGTTCGGGATTACCATCTCCTAAGGATCCCTTAAACTATTTACTATGTAGTAGTGTACGCTATTTTAATATGTCCATCGGTAAAGTAAAGTATTAAAATAGCGTTAAGGCGTTACCCATATCCCCCTTAACACATTTTTATATATTCTCATAGTCTATACAGTACCATAATTCCTCCATAAACTGGAGGGCTATCGGAGGGCACTCTATAGGTACAGTACAAATCAAACTCGTAATGGACGCAATAAGGCATGTGACAAAGGCATGCGAGGCAATGCTAAGGTAGGATTCTATCGTTTGCACTCCCGGACTAGTGGTAACGCTTAGCCGCTACTACCGCCCATCTCGGTACATACTCCCAAAATCAAATCGAGGGATGGCCACCAAATCAATCACAAAGTCATAATATGGTATCGAAAAATGTGCTCGATAGGAGGAGGACCTCACTTGCCCGATATAGCTCCTGTTTTAGCTACATCAAGCTGACTCGAGAGAGTCGGGGCTACGTTAATACCTCATAAAAAATCGTTCGCCAAACCATCCTAATTCATTCTGGAATCTCCACAACATGCATAGTTGTTAAAGTGGTTTTTGTATTGGCAGAGAGTATGATAATATCCTATCCCGGTCTCTTTAACAACCAAACACTTGTTTCACACCGGATGGTTCTTTTATATTTCTATAATCAATTCATAATTGATATTAAATATCATATTTACTTCAAATCATATCACTTTTGAAATCTTATTCAATTCAAAATATCCCTTATTTCAAAACCACCATATTTACTCAAAATATGACATTTCACTAGAAAATATCATTTTCAAATTCCAACGTAAGTTATATCATCCTTTAACCATATTCGCTTTTGAGTAAAGGATTTAAATGTAAACAATTCGACCTTGCACCGTTTGAATTTTTTTAAATTAGTTAAGATAGTCATAAGTAGTTTAAATAGTTTTTAATATAGTTTAAAATAGTTTAAAGCAGTTTAAAATAGGTAAAATAGATTAGAATGGATTAAAATAGCTTAAAGTAGTTTAAATAGTTTAAAATAGATTAAATTAGATTAAAATAGTTTAAAATAATTCAAATTAGACTAAATTAGTTTAAACGGTTTAAAATAGATTAAAATAGTTTAAAGGAGATAAAAATAGATTAAATAGTTTAAAATAGATTAAAATAGTTTAAAATAGTTTAGATGGTTTAATTATTGAAATGGTTTATATAGTAAATATTTTGAAATTCTAAATAAATCTGAATTTAAAACAATATATCTTTAAATAGTTTATATTAAAATAATAAATTTGAAATTAATATCAAATTAAACTATTCCTTCCATTTCAACAGATCCGGACCATATCCAGCTTTCAAATCAATAAAATTCAATTTTAATCTTTCAGTTCAGATTCTCAAATAAATCATTTAAATTTATATCGATTTCAAATCTATGTTTGAACTATAAATTAAACCACATCAAATTCAATATATTTCAATGTTTAAATATGCAACTTTTACAATAACTCAATTTTGGTAAATTTCATTTATAATTCAAAACTCAACTTTAAAATTTCAATTTAAATTCTTTAAACAATTTCGATTTCAACATTTAAAGCTTGGATTTAAAATAATTCGATTTATATAAATAAAATTTCTTCAAAATACCGTTTAACTGGATCTAAAAATTTAGAATTTAAAAATCATTTAATTTAACCAATCCAGTGTCCGTATATAATTATCTACCCTATAATTAAGTGATACAGATATATATCATTTCAACCCACAATAAATTTAAATTTACGGATATATATCATTTCAACCTGCAATCCCGAGTTAAAATTCAAAATCCATAAAATCGCTCGAGTCTATCATTTCAACCCATAACGATTTTTCCCTACTCTATAAGTCCATTCGGGTATGTATCATTTCAACCCATAGTGATTTTCCTAACAATACTAGGGAACTTGTGATGTGATATTAAATATAAATATAACATCCAGTCGTCCAATATCGACAATTAAGTATCCATCTAAATCATCATTCAATTCAACCGATAAATCACAACAAATAATCTGGTTATCATTATCAGGTATTCAATTAAAAAATTAAATTCAATATTAAATTAGATGGCAATTATATTCAATAAATTTCAAATTTGACTAGAACAACGATTTAAACATACCAAACAGCAACCAATCAACTTCTAATCACATCATAGATTTTATTTAGCTAACATAAGACAGTTTAGTAATTATGAGTAGGCTAAAGCACTCACCTTTGGTTTCAAATCGATTTAAAATCAAAATAAAGCCCAAAATCTAACAGTCTTAGAATGCGGTCAAACCAGTCACATAATGTCCGCAGTTTTGATATGATCGCAACGGAGAAAATCGTGTCCAAATCCAAGTTCGTATGCAAAAAATATGATAGAAAGAACATTTGAAATTAAATTTTAAATTAAAAAAATAAGGGGTATTGCTATAATTTCCATACCCCTGCAACCTTAGTAAGCGCGCTACAGTCTCGGTCGCGGCATTACAAGTCTAGCCACCACTAACTCCTCTGAATGCTGCCTTGCACAAGCAACGCCACATCGATCAGAGACCACGCCAACATTCCCTGCTCCAAGTCGACCCCACCAAGCACTCGCGACCTCCTCCAATGCAGCCCTAAGGACCAGCCTCCACCCAGATTTGAGTAGAAATCGCCTCGAAAACAAGGTACTGCATTCATATGTGAACCTAGGTCCAAGGCTTGCTCGACCTCTTCTTCCCAACGCCGCCTCCCGATCATCAAACAGTCAACGATCCACCATTGGATCGTAAATTCTAGAAATGGCCGATTGAAAAAGATCACCAATTTCTTGTCAAATGTTAATTCAATTGCAAAAACGAACAGCAGAGATTGCGCTCTTTGAGAGCTTTCCAACGATATATAACTTGCTATAGTTTGGAAAGTTTGAATTTTGAGATTGGTTTTGAAATTGAATTTAGGGTTTTTGGAATTGAAAATAGGTATTTTCCATTGGAAAGAGGAGATAGGAACAGACAGATAGAATTGTACGCACATAAACAAGAAATAAAAGGCTTCTAGGGTTAGGAAAAACTATTTATGCAGACAAGGCTCGATAAGAATGAATGAACATATCAAATTGATTCGGAACGATAATAACGACCCGAAAAGCCCATTCCGTTTCTGAAACAAAAGTAGGTCATCCCATATGTCAAAATAGATGTTTTTGATATTTTTAAACTTAATGGAATAGATTTCAAACCCAAATTCCATTGTATACAGAAGTTAGCTTTTAAAATCAGCTTATTTTAATTGAATTCATTAAATGATTTCTACGCGTTTCGAGGCCGCACGATCAAACGACAAATCTGATCGCTATGAAACTTGAAATCCTATAATAATTCTCTATTAAGATCCGATGAAACTAGTTTCGTCGAAATCCGAGACGGTGGCCAAAATGGCTAATTTCACGTTACTTAAATAAAATATTATTAAATTAATTAATCAACTTTTAAAATTTTAATTTAATAGTTCACAACTTACATCATTCTTGATTACCTAGCATTTATAATCTTTTTAAAAAAAATCCATGTTCAATTCAATATCCAAATATTGCACTAATTACAACGTTCATTTTCAATTGCAATAAATTCATTAATTATAATTTAAATTCCAATAGATTCATTTATTTTAATTCTTATCTTATTATAAAATCCACTATCTGTGGATATAATTAACATCTGTTTACATTTTATTACATCAATATGCTGCAGTTATCATTCTAATTCATATTAACTGCAATATTTAAGTAGATTAATTGCAACTGATTTCCAATTTAATTTCAACGGATTAAATAATGAAATGATAATTAAACAATTGTTACAACATACAATTTCAAACATATTTCTATGTTTATTATTTATAAACCAAGTTAATAAATTCACATACTGATTAATCATTCTATATTAGCCAATTTCAATTAATTATATTCAATTTCACCACTAAATACAATATTTAACTTATTTCCTTATTTACAGTTTATAACCAAATCAACTTTACAATTATTTCAATCAATTAAAATTACATTAAAATAGTTATCGGTTAATTGAATCAACATTGTTAAAATTACATTCTAGTTATTTTCATTATTTACTTTTTAATTTTATAATTTTTCACAATATTAAATTCCAAAATCTTATTAAATTAATACTTTTAATTATCGCAAAAATGCGGGTCATTACAATTCAACACAACATGAAATTATAGTCACTTTTTTTGGTCATTAGTGAGTTTAATTAATGTGGTTATCATAAGTATGACATATTTGTGCTATTAATTAGCCCAATATAAACTATCAAACTATAACACACCCATTAAACCACTTCTTAATTCTTATGAAAATTGCAATGAAATTGAAAACAAAATCTATTCTAAGCATGATCTATTAACTATTGATTAGAAATATATACCATCAAATTTTGACTTTAATATTCACTTCATTATCATAATCATATGTAGATGAAGACGTAATTTGTGTTCGTGTTTGTTTAAGCATAGCCTATTTGGTGTCAACAACATAGGCTATCAAATTAAAACATAAACAATAAAATTAAACGGCATCCAAACATTTTCATTAAGACAAAAAGAGATCAAAAATTACCAAAATGTTGAATCTACATGATTAAGAGAGCTTCATTGCCCCTAAATTGATGGGGTTTAGCTTCTTATATTTGTTATCATTTCAACATATGTTGCATTCAACATAAAATAAAATCAAGAAAAAAATGCAAGCTAAGTAAAAGGAGAGCTGATTAAAATGAAATAAAATCTATTCTACTTGCATAAATAAACAGATCTATGCTACTAATATGAAAGGAAAAACCATGTAAATAAAGAACGAGCAAGAATTAAATTGCATTAAGAAGAAAATTATATAAGAAGAAGGAAATGGCGAAGTAGCCATGAAATAGAAGAAGAGCTTATATTTTATTTTTGAGCCTCAAACTAAACTAACTACAAGAGGAGGCTCAATGGAGGCTAAGAGATTGATTACATGAACATATAGGGTATTTATACATATTTGAAAACCCTAATCTGATTTTTGGAAACTATCCAAATTGCACTTGAGTAAGTGTGGCAACCAAGTTATCATTAGCATGAATTAATCCTCTACTTAAATGTTCATGTAACTTTAATCTTCATTAGCATGTGCATTAGCTCCTAATTGTACATCAAGGAAAGTGGGTAGGTGGGGTCCTCCATGATACATGGTTTGAATTATTTCTATCTTCATTCCCTTGTTTCCTCTTGTGCATGCATATTTTCCATGAAACCTCTTGTAATTAATAAAATATGAAAATAAATATTCTCAAATTATTATATGCACAAAAATGACCACTTTTCTCCTATATTAAGATGAATATACAATGATTTGAAAGTAATTTGAATTTTGGTTTAAACATGTTAAAACACCCTAGATGCTCATTTATTTAATTTAATTAGATTAAATATGGAAGTAAAAACATGCACAATTATGTGTACATCAAATACCTCTATCCTTGTCTTCTTATTCATCCTCGAATATGCTAAAAGATAAATCTGTTTTATTAGGGAGCATGATAGCATTGAGCATATGCAACAAGCCAGTAAACCTCTAGGTGTCTCTAGTTGGATGAGTGTTGTCTCGTGAGGGTTTTCAGTGGATACTACTAATAAAATCCAAATGAAAAATAAAAATTTCCTAAATGGAAGATTTATTTACAAAGATATGGATGCAAAATTTTAAAATATTTACAAATGAAGAATTTACTTTTAAGTTTACACAAATAAGTTAAATATAATTTTTGGTCAACATCATGAAATTTCATTTTACTTGTCAAAATTTCCAACAAAAATTAAGTTATCATCACGAATAGACACTAGTTTGGCTAGTTGTTTCGGTTAATAACATTAACTATGAAATGGATCCTTAGTTGATTATCAAGGTTTTTCGAAGTAATATTTTCATTTCTTTTGAATAACAAGTCAAATCAAATAAGTAAAAATAGTGCTTGGATTTGAATTGCTTACTCTCTCTTTATTTGAAAATTTCATTGATATTAATAATACTTACTATGCCCAACTTAGAAAACCGAGGTTAGATATATTACCCAGGCACGGCCTTTCGGGCTTACGTGAGGGGAATACAGAGCGTGGCTATGACGACCCACATTTTGGAAGATTTAAATTGACAATAATTCACACATGTCCAACTTAAACAATCCGGAATATAGATAATCAATGAGATTAATTAAGAAAAATAAGAAAAGAAGAAGAAAACAAACACAAAATCTCGTAGCGGAACGATAAAATATAATAATCAAACAAACAGTTCGTGAAGCTGTTTATGTTATACATTTGATTATAATTAATGAACATTTATCAGAGTTATATATACAACCGGGATAAATAAATAATGTAGCTGACAACAATGTGATGGAATAATAAAAGTAATAATATACCAAATATTCGTCTTCGTCCTTTAGAAAATGATCTTTGGTGCGCTGAAATACTTAGGGTTGACCCAAGCGTAATGAAAAGATAAAACACTCAAGTCAGGACTAAAATATTCTTATGTGAGTCAAATCGATATCGCATATAACATGAGTTCCATGGCGTCAGATATTTTTACTGGGTTTCACATCTCCTATCCAGTGTATAACGTGTGTGCAATAACTCAAGAGATGTTATGGGATTTTCCATCTGTATCTGCATAAATATTTATATGCGATAGATTACGCTATATATAATGTCTAATCAGTAAAATAAATATCAAAATAGCGTTAAGGCTTTACAATGATCCCCCTTAATGCATTTTTAAGCATTGTCGTACAATTTAAGTATAAAAACCAATAAACCATCGGTGGATCGGGATGTGCCGTGATACGACAATACTAAATCAAAATTGTAGCGTTTTCGTATAGGGATAAAGGTATGACAAGACATGTGAGGTAATGCCCAAGGTAGGATATTACTAGTTTACCCTTCCCGGCTGGTGGTAACCCCTAATGGCCCACCACGTCCAACACTCCCAAACTCCAAGGTTGCACATCGATCAATCACAATGTAAATGATGGTAATACAAAGAAGTGTCTCCGTTGGAGGTAGCTAGCCTCATTGACCGGTACGATTTCTGTTTCAGTCATTTCAAATTGACACAAGTGTCAGGCCAATCCATCATCATTCTCTTTCTTCAAATCTAGCAAACGACATCAAATCCAACCACTTCGTTCCGTAGTCTCCTCCATGTACACAGTTGTTAAAGTAGTTCCAATATTGACAGAGAGTATGCCAATAAAAGGCCCCGATCTCTTCCACAACTGAACGTCGTTTTACATAACGAGTGGTACTTTTATATTTCGAAAACAATTCGTATTTGATATCAAAATATCATATTCGCTTCAGAATCAAATTCATTTAGAAATCATCATATTTACTCATAATATACTATTTCAATTCAAAATCATGATCGTTTTAATATCTTGATTTCAGTTCCAATTCAACATTTATTCGAATTTTTGTTTGGGTTATAACTTCAATTTGACCCATTTTGTAGTTAAATCCAAGATGTAAATATAAACCTTTCATCATTTGACCAGTTTGAATTTTAGAAAAATAGTTTGAAAATTTTAATTTGTTTAATTTTTTTTTAAATAATTAAAATAGTTTAAAAGGTTAAAATAGTTTGACATAAAATAGTTTAATATTAAAATGGTTTGTATAATAAAATAATTTGGAAAATCAAAATAATTTGAATATCTAAAAAATATATTAAAATAGTTTATTTGTTCAAAGCCGAACTGGTTCAAATCCAGATCTTCCAATTCAAATCATTTCATTCTCAATCAAATTCAATTTAAATCGATTGGATTTCGATTTCAATCTGACTTAACTTCGACTCCATTTATAAATTCAAATTGGTTTCAACTTCGATTTTCCATATTAGTTCAATTTCTATTTTAAATCAATTACTTTCAACTTCAAATTAATTATTTCATCTCACTTCCATTTTTGATTTAGTTCCAATTCAATTCTCAATTTTTAAACAATTTAAGTTTATCGATTTCGAGTTCTATTTCAAAAGATTGACTTAAATCATTTAATTCAAATTAAACTTCAATGTTCAAATTTAGATTCAAATCTTTAAAATAATTCATTTTTGAGCTCATGTTTGGAATATACATTTAAAATTTCATTTACTTAAATAACTTCAAAGATTAAGTAAGAGTTCAATTCTTTTTAGACAACTCAATTTCAAAAATTCAAATTATATTTGAATCATAACTTCAAAATCTCAACTATGATTATTTCAACAATTCCAATTACCAAATTTAAATTCCAACATTTCGAGCTCAAGTTTGAAATAATTTGATTTTCATAAATTTTATTTTTATTTCTTTAAAACAAAATCATTTAAATAAATTTCTAATCAAAATTTTTAAAATCATTTAATTTAACCAATCCGGTGTGCATATATAATTTTCTATCATATGGCCAGGTGATGGTTATTTCAATTTAATTTCAGGGATGGATATATATCATTTCAATCCAAATCACAATTTCATAGGTATATATCATTTCAACTTATTTCTTAATTTATTCGAAATAATTTGATCTACAGTTCTATATACTGTAAATAAATTACATGGTGATAAAAGGACGTATATAAATTAAAAAACATCCAAATCATCTAGATATCAATCAATAGCATCCATCGTAATCAAGCATCCAAACAGCCAATATAATACACAACAATTAACCAATTATTAGTAATCAAAAATTTAACTAGCAGTTTCATTCCAATCTCAAATTTAATCTCTATAGTTAATTCAGATGTCAATTTTTTAATGTTAATTAGGATTATCAAACAGCAATCAATAAATTTAAATCACTTCATAAATTTAATTTTACTAACATAAGAGTATTATAGTACGTCATGAACGTTAAAACACTCACCTTTTATTTGAAACTGAAAATATTTCAGCTTCAAATAAATGCCACTTCGATTATACGTCAAAGCCTTCGTCGATATGATTCTAACGTCACATGTTTCGTCTCCATCGGACCTCGTATGAAGAAGATACACATTTTTAAAGATTGAAAACAATTTAAGTAAATAAATTTCTTTGTTAAAAAAACCAAAACACATCTGGCCGTAAGTTTCATGTAATGACCCGAATTTTTAGCCATATGATATTGTGGTAATTAACTAATTTTAATTATTAGAATATTAATTTTTAAGTCGAATAGATAAATTTTCTAATAATGGAGATATATGAATCTATAAATTGATTAAATTATGTTAAATTTTAAAATGTAAATTGCTGAGTAAGGAAAATTAATATATGTATGTATGTATGTAAAGTTCACAACCTAAATCTCGTGATAAGATATCTATATATCTATATACAAATATATACAAGCTCCATTTTGATGACAAAAATATATGTAAGCATATATGTATGTACATCCATATAAAAAATTGTATACGTAAATATATATACACACATGAATGTATAAACTTCATATAGGCAAATTTCAAATTTATGACCATATATATATGGGTATATGTTCATAGAAATAATGCATATGGAGATATAAATATTTATATAAAGGTAAACATGTGTTATATAAATATATATTGTAACGACCCGAATTTTTCGACATTTAATTTGGATATTTAAATGGTTTCAAATATTGAATTTGAATTATATATTGATTTTGAATATAGAGATTTGGTTCTTCTTTATAGAATAAACTCAAAATTTAAAAGTAGCAATTTATTGGATAATTTAATTATTGAATTTAATAATTGAACATTGGTTAAATTATTGTATCTTAAATTTTAAGCTCGATAAAAATAATTTAAAGGCTTATAAAATTTATATTAATAATAATAAGGATAATAAATGTTTTAAAATTGAATATAAAAGTGATCTTTTCTATTTAAAAAAAAATAGCTTGTTTAAATTGACATTTAAAAATAGCCGTCCGAGGCACAGTCTCGAATTAGA
The DNA here is from genome assembly GCA_030765085.1 of Allium cepa. NCBI lineage: Eukaryota > Viridiplantae > Streptophyta > Magnoliopsida > Asparagales > Amaryllidaceae > Allium > Allium cepa. Next base: position 561,446,065 of record CM060932.1, read on the forward strand.
CGAAACCAGTTCCATTAGATCTGTGATAGTATAATATTATCGAATTTCAAATTTCGTAGTATTTATAATTATCGTTTGGCCGTAAGGGATATAATGCCTTGAAATTTATATCGAAAATTTAATATAATAATTCGGTCCAAAAATCTCTCTTCTTCATACGATCGAGTTAGGACTCGAAACTTTTTCCATTGCATTTGGAATAGAGGTAAAACATTTTAAATGCCTAGCTGCACACCTCGATGGTAGGTTAGGTTTTTAAGCTACGAATTCGAGACGATTTAATAATTTAAATAATATATATATATATATATATATATAATCGATTGGACGAATATTTCACATCAAAAGTTTTTCCTTCTCTTCAAAGCACCGTAGCTTATCACCTACACACAGATACTTTCACATCGCAACTTTTTTTTTAAAAATGGGCCGAACCTCCTTTCTTCCCTCTTTCAGAACGAATTCAGAAAAAGAAACCGAAATAATTACAAAGTTTAAATCGCGATGCTTTCTTTCTTTCTTATCGAAATCAATTCGCTCATAATAGAAAAAAAAGGGATCGACATTGCTTCCTCTTCAAAATCAAAATGCTATGACGAAGCATCCCTTATAATCCTCTTTACCCTAAAGATCATCACTTTTCGTCCTCCAAATCAAGCATCAGTTCGAATCGAAAAAAAGACAAACTCGTGATCAAGTCGACATTGGAGGGAAGGATGGTGGCTCGGGGATGGAAGAAGGTGGCGAGAGTCGAGCGGTGGTGAGTGATCATGGGTGGAGGCATCTCACGAGCGCGAACTGGTGATGGGCCGAAGTCGCAGGGGGTTTCTCGAGGTTGCTGAGTGCGGCACAGTGTCGAGCTCGATTGACTTAGGGTTTGGAAGTGGCGATGTGAAAGGGTCTTGCATTGTTGGCGATGCAGTGGAGATAGGCTCAAGCTCGTTGATTTTGTTTTCCGTGCGAGTATGAACCCTAAAAGCGTGAAGGTGTCATGCAGTAGTGATGAAGCCAAGAAGGTTAGAGGTAATAATTCAGTAATTCGCTTTATTCAATTTTTTATCAAGTTATTAAATAAATTTATATAATCTTGAATTGTTAATAAGTTCGTAATCTGTTCGTACGAGGCCTAAAAATCAGGAAAAACAAGTCGAGATTGGAACGGACTACAAAGTGGAAACCAAGGTGGGAATTTCTCACTCGTTTTTGGATTGCCGTATAAAAATTTAAATATTGAATTTAAATAACTAGATGCTGACTGGATGGATAAATTTTAATTATTGGTTGGATAAATACATTATATATATTAGTATATATATTGGAGTGATTGATATTCCCACATATATATATATATATATATAGCGGATGAGACCTTATGCAGTCGCTTATTAGCGGATGACCCTATAAACCATGATATTCCCCTCGAAGTGGGATTGTTGTTTTTGTTGTATTAACATCTGTGGATGCAGAGAAGCAGGTTGGAGGGATCCAACTGGATTCCTCAAATATATTTTTATTTTTCATATATAGTGATATATGATGTGTGTAGATAATCTGTTGTAGATTATTGTTGAAATTGGAATTTTTGAATGCTATTGTAGCATTGGTCTGAAATTTGATACTTTTAAAGACTATAATTTTTTTTTAAATTAAGGAATTAAAGGGAATTTGATATAATATATATATATATATATATATATATATTGGAAATCAGAGTTACTTTAGAGAAATTGAATTAGAAAATAAAATTATATTTTGAGTTTGGTTGTACTTAACATTTGTGAACTAGAAAATGGATATTTTTAAAAGAAATTTTATAAAAGAATTTATAAGTGATATTCTGGAAATGTAAAAAAGATGTTGAAATCAATATTGAAAAATAGATTGAAAGAATTAATGGAATTTATCAGAAATAAAATTTATATAATGGATTTTTATAAATAGGTTTGTCTTTATAAACAGGTAAAAACCAAAAAGGGTTATAAAATTGATAAATGATGTTTATGACTAAGGAATTTGATATCAGATGATAATTGAGAATATAAATTCATAGAAGGAATTTATATTAGAATATGGAAATAGGGTCAAGAAAAATGGAAAAATATATTTTTGAAATGAGAATGGTTAGGAAATCGACAATCGATATGTGCGGAATCGAGAGGAAGTTATAAAATAAATTGGTTGTTGAGATTTTTTTTAAAAAGAAAAAAATAACTTTAAAAAGTAAGTTTGTTTTAAACGAAGGTTTTATTATTTTTAAACTATGAGATTTTAAACTAGCTAAGATTGAAATACTACGGTAAGTGGATTTTCAAAGATAAAGTATTCAATTTATTAAATTTTAACTTTTAAAAATCAGCTTTGAATTTTTTTTTGTTTAACTAAAAATGAGTTACAGATGTTCATAAAAGAGTTTCGATATTTTAAATAATTATTCGAAACTTATTTTTAAAACTAAATCATTTTTCTTTAAAATACTTATTTTATATATATATGGAATTTGAAGTGACTGAAATTTTATTTTATAAATTCTCTCGAGATTCAAAAAGGGGCTTATAAAAGGATGTGATTGTGAGGAGGGAGATTATTTGCGATTACGTAGATTTTTGGGGAAAAAGTTATGGAATAATTTTCTAGAAATGTTAGTATCGAAAGGATTTTTGAAAAATAAGACTGGTAATTTTTCCCTAAGTATAGAAGATAGAAATTTGGGGATATTCATAAGTGTTGAGGCGTTATGAGTTTAAGTATTTGGAAAATTGTTTTCAAATGTTGGGGGAAATTGATATATCTTTTAAAGATATTTTAGAAGTAATATTTTGGAAAAAAAAATTATATTAAGGCCAGATGATTGCTTATGGATGTTTTATTGATAGTTAAATAACCGACTATCAATATTGGCCAATATCGAATGTTGTTTCGAAGAGACCGGGATCAGATTTGTGATTTTAAAATCACTTCGATCCAACGAGTATGTTTTTGCAGTGAAGACAAGAGCTTGTATTCGAAGATGGAGCGGTGAAGTGCAAGGGCTAAACGCTACTAATCCCGAGGGTGATTCCAAAATGGATGTAGTAGGAGTGGTGCCTTCGATTACGTTCGAACTAGGAACGGACTTGTATGGATGAGTGCTATCAGTACATTGTCATTGGAGGACAATGAGTATTCTAATTGAATATTTATAAAAAGGTAATGCTTAGCCTCGAGCCTAATCAACCGAGAATGATTTAAAATCATGGGAGATGCAGCAAGGCTTAGTGGGTCGCACCAAAGTAGGGTAAGGTTACCCCTATCTAGAGTCTCTTTCATTCGACTATGTGGCGGTTGTTGATCCCAACCATGGGGTAATCTTATTCGGGCCATCTAGCTTAAGGGTAGTCCGGTCTTGTGTAGCAGAGGATCGTGGAGTGGTCCTCGGTATAGTTTTCCTACACTTGTAGTGTGATAGGTGGTACCCCAGTGCCTAGTCATTCGGTTAGAAATCCATTCTCCAATGCGAGCTTACGATTTGTTTATAGAGCCCAGTATGCTGAAATTTAATTAACTTAACAATTTAGACTATTTGAGTAAGTATTTGTATTTAGACACTATTATAATATCACTGAATTTTCGATAAAAATGTTTTGGTTATCGTAAGGTAAAAACCCGTCGTGTTTATGTGTGACGCGGTCTTATGAGATACATTTATTTTCAAAGAATTTTGATATCTATAATAAGTCAAATTGAGTGTGTTTTCTCACACTGGTTTTCTAGACTGACACGGGTGTTATTTTATTATAATGTTCGGGTCAGACCGAGCAATAAAAATTCAAGATAGGATGCTATGGAGCCCAGGGAATGAGGTTGATGGAAAGGCGTACTTCCGTACTTGATTATTATTCCGCTGAATAAGGACAGGTTATTAACTGTCCAGATTTGATGTATTGGATTGTTGTACTCTAATAATGATATGTATATTAACAGTATAGATCTTGTATTTAAAATCTGTTATTATATATTATATTTTGTTCCGTTGCGGTTGTGAGATTATGTCTTGTGCTCTTTTCTTTTCTTCTACCTTTTTCTTCTTCACCCCTAATGAACTGGTATTTTCGACACTCGACTGCTCGACATTTTATACACTGGACGTATAGATGTCGATTTTCGAGAGTCGAAAATCTTGTTTGTTACACATACATATATATGTATGTATGTATATGTATGTATATATATGTGTGTGTGTGTGTATAGATATGAAAAAATATGTAAGTAATGTATATGCATATGTTATACAAAATAGTGTATACGTAAGTCTATATATATGGGTATCTATATGTACATGTAGGATACACACACACACACACACACACACACACACACACACACACACATATATATATATATATTCACATATGAAGCTTTATCATGATGGCAATTCCAAAGTCAAGCCACCAAAACATTAAATCAAGCCACAAAAACATTAAATTAAGGATACCATAAAATCAAATCAAGCTCAAATTTGAAATCAAATCACCCAAAAATCAAATCAGCCTAAAAAAAAGCATGTACACATGCACAGCCTCCTTATGCTTGCACTATACACTTCACTCTTCTATATATACATGGCCATAGTTGTTAACCTGTTCAGGTATATATAAAAAAATATCTATCTGCCACTAAAACAAAACAAGAATCTACCATCAATATAAATTAGGTGAAGTGTCGAGCTGGGGGTAGTAGTAAATAAGCAGTAGTGTGTTAATCATTTGTATAGGTGAGTGACACAATCCATATTAAGGTTACCGAATTTTACATACGAATAATATATATATATATATATATATATATATATATATATATATATATGACCGAGTTATGAATGAAAATTGATATATATATAAAGTGTACATGTACTGTGATGGGAATGTGTATACGTATGTGTTACTAGACATGTCAGATCTACCATAACCTATATGTTCTTCTCTGTTCTCCGTTATGTGCACAAGAACAGTTTAGTCCTTAACTTCAAAAATCATTAACTCACTATATACTTGATTTCAAACTTCGATTCCAAAACAAAAGATGTTTGTTTTTTAATGTAGGTTACTTAAAAATTTATTTCATGAAATTTCATAAAGTGTAGGAAGGGGAAAATATCATTTTACAATATGAAGATCAACTAGGGGCAAATTTTAAATTTCGAATTTTGAAACACGGATCATACAGCTATGTTTATCGTCAAAAAACATGATTTTAAGATAGGTTGAGTAATTTTTAAGGGTGTGTGAAGGAAGGAAATTGGGGATGAACGAGATTGGTGTTTGGCCAAATTCAGGTAACGATTCATGGTACGGGGTTTGGTGTGGAAGTGGTTCAGAGGGCGGTGCATCCACGAAAAATGACGTGGTGATTTTAGACGCATGTGTGAGTGGGTCGAGGTCGATGTAGGATTTATGATGGAGTTTGCTTTGGTTTCGGGTGTGCGAAAATGGCAAGGTGGAGTGGGCGAGAGGAGTATGCACCATAAGGGAGATTAGGAAGGGGATATGCTGGTGAACCTCTACGTAATGTTTGGTGGGAAATAGCGGCCGTGGGAGGCAAGGCGAGGCAATTTGGAAGCATGGTGTTGTCCCAGGTTTTAGGGTGGAAGGTTCGATTCTCGAGTCGAAGTTTCGGTCACCGGTTCAAGTGGGTAGTCATAATGGTGAGGCCATAAGAGACATGGAGGTTGAACGGCGGTAAGTTTTCGATAGTCAGAAGGCATGTGCATATGTGTGACGACCCCCCCTTCTCGACCCTCGAAAATCGACACAAAATACACCACAGAATAATATGCCGACGCTCAAGTGCCAAAAAAGATAGATTATTGACGGAAAAGAAAGAAGATAGAAGAAAGAAGGAACTAAACAATAACAAAATCTCATAATCGCAGAGGAAAAAATATAATAGTCAATAACAGATCGTTACACAAAATGAAAACTATATATGTTTTATATATTACATCATCAGAGTATCACAAACAAACAACAATTACCAGCCTGACAATTTCAAACAATCACAGCAGCGGATATAAACAAATACGGTAATACGTCTCGGACTCCAGCTCCTCTCCTGAGCTCCACAGCATCCTATCATGAACATATAATACTCGGTCTGACCCGAGCATTATAATGAAATAACACCCAAGTTAGTCTGGAATACCAACGTGATAAAAATACACCCAAATTGATTCTTAAAGTTTCAAAAACACTTTGAAAATCAAAAGCATCTCGTAAGACCGCGCCACAAATAAACATGTCGGGTTTTTACCTTACGATAGCCAAAACACTTTTTATCAAATCCGTCTGATATTATAATAGTGTCTATAGAAAGTAAAAAAGAATCTAGCTGAAATGCTTGCATCACACGTTTCAGCAATAGTTGGGCACAATCAAAACCGTACAGGCGCGTAGGGAGAATGGATTTCCAACTAATGATTATGCACTGGGGTACCACCAATCACAGTATGTGGCCTAGATCACCGTACCGAGGATTACTCCCAATCCCCTGCAACACAAGACTGGGACTACCCCTTACTGGATAATCCCCAGTAAGATCGCCCTACGGTTGGGATCAGCGACCGCACCGCTAAGCCGAAATAAAAAGGGACATCTAGACAGGGATGACCTTACCTTAATGGGTGCTACCCACTTAGCCTTGCTGCATATCCCCTGATTTTCAGTCATTCCTGGTTGATGAGGCTCGAGGCTAACCGTTACCTTTTAGAACATTTCGCTTAGAATGTCCGTCGTCCACCTGACGATGATCCGAAAGCATTCATCCATACAAGTCCGTCCCGGGTTCGAACGGAACCGAAGGCACTACTCCTACTACATCCATTTTGGAATCATCCTCAGGATTAGTAGCGACGAGCCCTTGCACTTCACTGTACCATCTTCGAATCCAAACTCGTCTTCCTCACGAAAACGTATAAACCGGATCGAAGTGGTTTTCGAGAAATTAATCCCGATCCCGGTCTCTTCGAAACGATCAACGCATTGGCCAATATCGATAGTTGGTCATTTAACTATCAATTAACATTCACAAACATCCATCAAACAATAAATAATTATCAAAATTATTTATTAGTCTCAAAATATCTTCGCAAGATATATTTCCATTTTCAGCCCCTTTGAAACTAGTTCCAACATCTACCTTTCACGGAATAAATTACCCAACATTTTCTATTTCCACTGAAAATAACCAAGTACAAATACTTTAGATTTTAAAATAATTTAAATCTCTTTATTCTAAATTATACTTTAAACCGTTTAAATTTGGCTACTTAAACAGTTTATCCAAAATATATACGTTAAAAATATTTTAAATAAAACCTCTTTATAAATATAAAACTAATTTTTTTGTTTAAAATAAAAGTTAAGCCAAGCTAAATTCAAAATAAGAGTTACGAAATTCTATACAAGTTTCAAATAAAACTTTAACCCAATTATCTTTAAAATAAATCCATTCTATAAAATATCAATATTAATAATATTCTTTTAAAACATAATACCAATTACCCCTTTTAAAAATAATTATTACTATAACTATTTTAGTACATATTAACCTTTAAAAAATTTACAACTTAAATAAGAATCTTCTTAAAAACATTCTTTTAGAAACAAATTTAAAACTTTTAACTTTTACTTAAAAATCTGCTTTAAAACGTGCTTGGCTTTTCAGGGAAATACACTCCCATTTCAAATTAAACCAAAGAATCCTTTTATAAATCCTGCTTGATTTATCTAAATTTGAATTTACGTTTAAATTCCGTAAATTTCTTCCACCACCTTAAAAATAAATATCTTTTTTTTTTAAACACATTTCCCCTTTCCCAGCAAATCACTTTCAAAATATATGCTTAAAATATTTAGAATAAGGCTACTAGGAATTTCTTAAATGAAAATAATACTTAAGAAAATATAGAAGAGTTTCTAAGTAATTTAAACTGAAATTACCTTTTAAAATAAAGTTATTAAATCAAATATTTATATCAAAATTCCCCTTTTGGAAACTTAATACTAATTTACCTTTAAATAATTTAAATTCCATAATTGCTTAAATAAATATTTACTTGCTTAAAATATATTTACGAATAATATATTTTTCTAAAATATTTCTAAAAACACATTTTAAACTTTTAGTTTATATTTTGAAAACTTTTCTTTGAAACCATACTTAGTTTTCCTGGGAATACACTTTCCATCTTTAAAAGTAATCTCACTGCTCTCTTAAACGATTTGCACTTCTTATAGAATTTCCCACGGGTAATCTATACATTTAAATTTATCCTCGGATAAATATTCCACTTCATTTATAAACCCAGTTTATAAATTCCCATTCCTCATTTCCTTTTTAAACACCATTCCAAAAACACTTCAAATTCCAAAACAATTTCCTGAATTTAATTTCCTTTAATTCATTACTCAAAATTCCGTTTTCACTTCCCTTTTAATCCCAATTTATTTTATTTATATTTTAAAATTCCAGACTATGTTCATCCAGTCATAGCACAGCACAACTTAATTTTCAAATTAATCTATCATAGTATATAAATAAAACACATCATCAATTATGAAAATAATTTCTATATTGCGAGGAATCCAGTTGGATCTCTCCGATCTATTTTCCCTGCATCCACAGACGTTAGCATAACAGATAAAATATCATATCCAGACTGATAATAATATTCACATTCAACCAATCAACCATTCATTTAAATTTTAACTATTAAATTAACTGGAAACTCCAGAAGTGAGTGAGATTAACTCACCTTGCATCGGCGTTTCAAATTTTAAATTAAATCGAACTCGTTCGATTTAATCCAAAATTTCCGCTTGCACAAAACGACTCCAGATCTGCTGCAGCGCGTAGATCGCGTCGCTGTGATTCCGATGCTTCTTGTTTCGTTGAATTCTGATAATGCATCTCAAAGTTATGAATTTGTAAAGGTTGAATAAAATTTATAAACAATTTCCTTTTAATTTTATTTACCCACACGTTAACTAGAAAATCACGGCCGTAGAAAATACCCTTCTTCTTCGTTCGTTATTACAGGTTTGCTCGAACCCATCATCGGCCTCTAAGATTTGATGCCGCACCCTCCACGATGAACTTTGGTTTGATCGGCGATCACCACAACGAATGGCACGTCGCCACACACCCACGGCTAGAAAACGATCAAGCTCGGTGTGCCCTATGCCTTGAAAACTGTGTACAAATGCGTGGCCTATCGGATTCAATAACTCCTTCGTCCTTGCTCGAAACGCGATCACCACCGTACATCACCTAGTGCTCGCGCTGCTCTATGACTTTCCGGTTGAAGTTATGGCCAAAAAGTTGACAGAGGAGGAGATAACGGTGGAGGAAGTTAACAAGGTTTCGGCCATTAATTTTAGATGCGGCGGCTGGCTCAAAAACTAGGGTTTCGACCCAAACGTGTATATATATACGTATATAAATAATATTTTAATATTAAATTCATTTTAAACAACTTTTTTCAAACGACCTCCAAACGACGCATGCCGACAGGCGATCATAATGTTTTACCCACATTCCAAACATAATGGAACGTGTTTCGGAGCCTAATTTGATTGTATGTGGAAGATAGCTTTTTGAATCGAGTTTAAATATTAAATTATCGATTTAAATTTCAACGCGTTTCTCACCCGTACGAACAAACGGTAATCCTAACGCTACGAAAATTGAAATCCGATAATAACTAACCATTACGGATCCAATGGAACTGGTCGTCGAATTCCGAGATTGTGCCCTAGAAGGCTATTTTAACTCGTCGATAAATTCGAGTGATTTCCAAAATCGTCGAAATCACTTAAATTTTCACTTTTAAAACTTCACTAACTTAATTATTAATCATATAGAATTTATATTCGCATTAGAAATCATTCTGATTCATTTCGAATCAAAATCTGATTATTTACATTATTTAAATATTAAATTCCATTACTAAAATAATATAAAATTCAAAATTTTAAACTTATCGACTTTTGATTCCATCTAAAAATCCAACATCATTATTTAAATCCAAATAGACTTAAAATAAGTTGTAGAAACCATTTTATATCTATTTACATCCAGATCAACCAATTATCCCAATTCCATGTATTTAATTATTATTATTCAAATCCAGTTGAATTGCCGTACTCGATATTTTAACTAATTATATTGATTTAACCAAAACCTTCTTGCTTCAAAATCAAATTATAATTCACATTCAACATTTAAAATGAAATTAAATGTTTAAATCTAACGACCAAAATTCCGGGTCATTACATTCCTTCCCCCTTATAAAAATTTCGTCCTCGAAATTTGCTAAGGTAGAAAAATACTTCCAAACTCATTTACTTACCCAAACTTACTTAGTTAAACTCACTTCGCCAAAACTCCTAGCTCAATTCCAAAACCATTCGCTTATTTTAACTTAAAAGTTTTGTTTTCAATATCATTTCAAAACAACTTTTCTAGTTAACTAAAATGTTCAAAATTCCCAAAAAAATTCTAACTCCCAAAATTTCCGAAAAAAATTTGACAGCGTCTCCTTTGTACCGAGAGTGTTTCACAATATCACAATAGACACAAATATTTATACATCACCCACACGGTCGAAAAACAAACTATACCACAATATATATCATTTTTCAATTTTATTGCGTAGGCGTACCTTAGATTAGCATTTTAAAATCAAGCGGCTAATATATATTGCATATACGCGCTCCAACTCTATCGATTGTCTCCCGTACCTGTACTTACTCAAACAAACACATCAGTTTTCAATAATATGAGAATTTTTAACAACATTCCATTCATTAATCTTAGCCAAACACGTCAATTATACATCCCAACCAAAAAATTCCCAAAATCCTACATGCTAATAATATTTTATAAGAAATCACAAGATTTCAATCCCCATTTTAATTCCCTAAAAAATCCAAACTTCATTTTATTCCACTCGAATGATTTACATTCAAGTTTACTATATACAATTCATACTTACTACAACCAACTCATTTTCTCTTCAATACGATTAACATATGCTTTACTTACATCAATTTACTTCAATTCAATTCCAAATTGATTCACAACCAAATTTTTATTTTCAATTTGATATATTTGCATTTCTTTATGATTCACTTGCATTTATATACAAATCCACTTAATACGATTTCAATCCATTCCAATTGATTCAAAAACCAACCTCAATTTGCTTCTTTAAGTCAATTCAATTCCTTTTACAACAAACAACCAATTTCCATGCAAATTTTAAAGTTATCCATGCAAGTAACCATCACTCAAGATTATAACCATTTAAAATTAATTCCAACTCAATCTATATCAATTTTATTTCATTCTACATTATTCATAATCCAAAAATTATTATTTCACTGTAATTATTAAATTAAATCCCTAGTCTTACATTCAATTTCCTTATCCATACCGATTTATTCAAAGCCATTTTATAAGCTTGACAACTCCCTTTCACAATTCTCTTAAGTTATTCTAACTCCAAAATAACTCTATTCCTTCTTACATTAATTTTATTTTCATTTTAATTGATTCTCATTAAATCAAATTCCAATCTATTACAAATTTCAATTCAATCTGTTTACTTACTCAATCCATTTTAATTTTAATTCACCTTCTCAATTCATTTCTGAATTTATTTTATTAATAACATAACCATTCCAACTATCCCAAACCAGAACTGGGTTTTATTTTGTTTTTTTTTCAAATTTTTTTTTACAAGCTACCAAAATTTTATTCATCCCATAACTCTTTTTATTTAATTTAGCTTACGCTAAATTCATCTTCATTCAATTCCTTTGAATTTATTTGAGTGAGTATTTACTTTGTCCAATATCATTTCAACTAAATTAAGTTTTCTTTTCATTTAATCCTTTACCAATTTAATTCAAGTTCAACTAAATTTTATTTAGCCAACTTAAATTCGTACCATTTCCTTTACTATTTTAAATAAAAATTGAATTTCATTCAATATTATTTATAACACAACTGAGTTTTGATTTTAATTCAATTCAAATTCAACTCAATTCCTTTTTAATTTAAGTTAAATTCAATTCGATCCAATTTTATTTCTCCATATATAAGTTCAAAACTTATTTACTAACCTAAATCCATGCACCTTTTATATATTACTTTGCCTTACCACATTTTAAATTTCCCATAAATTCCAACCATTTTATTTTGGTTTACAATTTCATTTCCTATTCTTAAGTTCACCAACTTATTTATTTAGAAGCTTATATTGCTCATTTGAGTCATTTTAACCTTATAATCGCTATTCCAAATTATATATATATATATATATATATATATCACTTAATAGCTTAAGGGTATAAATTTTCATTACACAATTATAATCATTTTACATTTCAACTTTATATTCAATTTAATTCAATTTCAATTTCAAATTTTATTTAACTTATCCTGAATTAAATTTAATTATATTTTATTCACTTCCATACACTCAAGTTAAATTTTAATTCTAGGATTAAAATTTCATTTTCCCTTCTTATTTAAATCAACTTCACTTATAGGTTCAATAGTTGATTCATTTTTATCTTTCACATTTTTAAATAGACTTCCCAGAATTCAATTACCCGCTTTATTTCAAAACCATTTTGAAATCATAAATAACACATACCCACTTGGTGTATCAAATCAAATCTCTGGATTCCAAAACACTTGTTTTTTTCCTAAACAATTTCCCTTTTGAATTTTATAAAACCACTTGTATACCCAACAGGTCCAAACAAATATCATAACCAATCACTATGGTAGCAATCCATCACTTTAGAAACTCGAAAATAAATTATGATGATGTGGCCATCATCATCAGGATTATTTTCCAACGACTGAAGTCAGTTCAGTGCTTCCTTACTTCCATAAATTACTTCTAAATCAATTTTCATTCAAAATATTTCCCAAAATAATACTCCATTATTGCCCTCCAATACTTTGGAAAACATTTCAAACATTTCCAAGATTTTAAATTCCCGAACTTTTTGTTTAAATTCGTTTAAAACCCTTTTCAAAATTTCGGGATTTAAATTATGGTTTAAATCAAACATTAGCTATACTCCTTTTTATTTAAACCATACTTAGATAATTCTATTTGGTTATAAACCATTTCAAATTTTAGATTCTTATATTTGATTATAATATTAACAACCAAACATCCAAATATATATAATTTCAAAAAATTATTCCTTTTATATCAAAATATAATTTTGGGTGAAATTATTTCATTTACCCACTTTAAAAACAATACTATGTCGGTTTATCTTGTTTAAGAGTTTAGAAACCCCTAAATACGGCTGTACTTCCCATACCGACCAGAATCCATAAACACTCAACCGATAAGTCAACACAGTATAAAAATAGTTTTATATTCACTAACAAGTACGCGCTCATAGCTATGAATACACTCAACTCATTATAGAGTACTATTGACACTATTAAATGAGTAATTTTCCCACCAAAGCCTAGGTTATCGCTAATCTATGCTTGGATACCAAGTGTGACGACCCGCCCTTCACGACCCTCGAAAATCGACACAAAATACACCACAGAATAATATGCCGACGCTCGAGTGCCAGAAAAGACAGATTGTTGAGGGAAAGAAAGAAGATAGAAGAAAGAAGGAACTAAACAATAACAGAATCTCACAATCGCAGTGGAACAAAATATAATAGTCAATAACAGATCTTTACACAAAATGAAAACTATATCTGTTTTACATATTACATCATCAGAGTATCACAAACAAAAAACAATTACCAGCCTAACAATTTCAAACAATCACAGCAGCTGATATAAACAAATACGGTAATACGTCTCGGACTCCAGCTCCTCTCCTAAGCTCCACATCATCCTATCCTGATCATATAATACTCGGTCTGACCCTTGCATTATAATGAAATAACACTCGAGTTAGTCTGGAATACCAACGTGATAAAAATACACCCAAATTGATTCTTAAAGTTTCAAAAACCCTTTGAAAGTCAAAAGCATAAATCCGTCTGATATTATAATAGTGTCTATAGAAAGTAAAATAGAATCTAGCTGAAATGCTTGCATCTCGCGTTTCAGCAATAGTTGGGCACAATCAAAACCGTACAGGCGCTAGGGAGAATGGATTTCCAACTAATGACTAGGCACTGGGGTAACACCTGTCACAGTATGTGGTCTAGATCACCATACCGAGGATTACTCTCAATCCCCTACAACACAAGACTAGGACTACCCCTTACTGGATAATCCCTAGTAAGATCGCCCTACGGTTGGGATCAGCGACCGCACCGCTAAGCCGAAATAAAAAGGGACATCTAGACAGGGATGACCTTACCTTAATGGGTGCTACCCACTTAGCCTTGCTGCATATCCCCTGATTTTCAGTCATTCCCGGTTGATGAGGCTCGAGGCTAGTCGTTACCTTTTAGAACATTTCGCTTAGAATGCCCATTGTCCACCTGACGATGATCCGAAAGCATTCATCCATACAAGTCCATCCGGGTTCGAACGGAACCGAAGGCACTACTCCTACTACATCCATTTTGGAATCAACCTCAGGATTAGTAGCGACTAGCCCTTGCACTTCACTGCACCATCTTCGAATCCAAACTCGTCTTCCTCATGAAAACGTACAAACCGGATCGAAGTGGTTTTCGAGAAATTAATCCCGATCCCGGTCTCTTCGAAACGATCAACGCATTGGCCAATATTGATAGTTGGTTATTTAACTATCAATTAATATTCACAAACATCCATCAAACAATAAATAATTACCCAAATTATTTATTAATCTCAAAATATCTTCGCAAGATATATTTCCATTTTCAGCCCCTTTGAAACTAGTTCCAAACCATCTTCCTTTCACGGAATAAATTACCCAACGTTTTCTATTTCCACTGAAAATAACCAAGTCCAACTACTTTAGATTTTAAAATAGTTTAAATCATTTTATTCTAAATTATACTTTAAACCGTTTAAATTTGATTACTTAAACACTTCATCCAAAATATATACCTTAAAAATATTTTAAATGAAACCTCTTTATAAATATAAAACTAATTTTTTTGTTTAAAATAAAAGTTAAGCCAAGCTAAATTCAAAATAAGAGTTCCGAAATTCTATACAAGTTTCAAATAAAACTTTAATCCAATTATCTTTAAAATAAATCCATTTATAAAATATCAATATTAATAATATTCTTTTAAAACATAATACCAATTACCCCTTTTAAAATAATTATTACTAGAACTATTTTAGTACATATTTACCTTTAAAAATTTTACAACTTAAATAAGAATCTTCTTAAAAACATTCTTTTAAAAACAAATTTAAAACTTTTAACTTTTACTTAAAATTCTGCTTTAAAATGTACTTGGCTTTTCAGGGAAATACACTCCCATTTCAAAATAAACCAAAGAATCCTTTTATAAATCCTGCTTGATTTATCAAAATTTGAATTTACGTTTAAATTCCGTAAATTTCTTCCAACACTTTAAAAATAAATACCTTTTTATTTTTAAACGCATTTCCCATTTCCTGGCAAATCACTTTCAAAATATATGCTAAAATATTTAGAATAAGGCTACTAGAAATTTCTTAAATGAAAATAATACTTAAGAAAATATAGAAGAGTTTCTAAGTAATTTAAACCGAAATTACCTTTTAAAATAGAGTTATTAAATCAAATATTTATATCAAAATTCCCCTTTTCGAAACTTAATACTAATTTACCTTTAAATAATTTAAATTCCATAATTACTTAAATAAATATTTACTTGCTTAAAATATATTTACGAATAATATATTTTTTGTATAATATTTCTAAAATCACATTTTAAACTTTTAATTTATATTTTGAAAACTTTTCTTTGAAACCATACTTAATTTTCCAGGGAATCCACTTTCCATCTTTAAAAGCAATCTCACTGCTCTTTTAAACGATTTGCACTTCTTATAGAATTTTCCACGGGTAATCTATACTTCTAAATTTATTCACCGATAAATATTCCACTTCATTTATAAACTCAGTTTATAAATTCCCATTTCTCATTTCCTTTTTAAACACCATTTCAAAAACACTTCAAATTCCAAAACAATTTCCTGAATTTAATTTCCTTAAATTCACTACTCAAAATTCCCTTTTCACTTCCCTTTTAATCCCAATTTATTTTATTTATATTTTAAAATTCCAGACCATGTTCATCCAATCATAGCACAGCACAATTTAATTTTCAAATTAATCTATCACATTATATAAATAAAACACATCATCAATTATGAAAATAATTTGCAACATCCCAAAAATTTATCAATTAAAATAAACAATATATTTAAACCCTTGGAATTCAATTTGAAAATAAATTGAAAAAACATCTTAAACAAATAAAATAAGTGAAAATTTTATATATAAATAAAATTCCAATTTATTTTGAGTTTAAAATTTTGAAATAATAAATGTTATAAAAATTTATTTGAATTTAAAATTTTATACACATATGTACATTGCATATATGAGTAAGATTGAATAAATTTGAAATCTAAATTAAAATTTATTCAAGATATGTGTGAATATATGAATGGACATAAATGGTTATATTTTAAGTTTGAATTGAAATTTGAATTTAAATCTAAAATAAATATTTTTAAAAATAAGTGGCATTTAAAATCATTAAGATGTAGTGTATATAATGTAAATATTGGTTAAAAACAATTCTTTTAACAATGTATATGTATATATACATACAAATGAATAAAGGGGTACATTCATTTATAAAGTGAATAGGATATAAAAATTTATTAAAAAAATTCTTTGGTTTTGTAAAACTACAAATGCTTAATATACATATGGGAGATAGAGTAAAGAAGTTAACAAAATTTAGATCTTATGATTATTGTTTACAAATGGCATTCAACATCATTGCTTGAATAAAATAATCAAATTAAAAATTATAGAAAACTTTTCATCTTCCAATCCCAAATTTATTAAGCCTCCAAATCTCTGAAAGTACAGTAACCAAAAGATTTAGCATTCCAAACTCCAACACTCAAAAAAAAAACAAAAAAAAACTGCCAACTCCTCTTCAATTCAAAAGTTAAAAATCTAAAGTTCTTTCTAAACATCAAGCTGCAGTGTTACATTCCATCTTACATGTAAACTCTATACTTTATAGTTTAATGAAATTATGATTTTAAAATCAAATTGTAACACCAATGTAAAACTGCAAAATAATTAAACAAGTGCTTCAGGTTTTGCCAGTGCAAAAATTTCTGAAATAATTTAAAGGCATGTAACTTTCTTTTTAAAATTTGAATTTGAAGTTATAATCAGTAATGAAGAAAGAATTTAAAACAATAATATTAATCATTTGCAGGAGAAATCAAGCTCAAAGATTATATCTATTTCTAGTTTTCAAGTTGGAGAAAAAAAAGGGGTTCTCTGTTACATAGAAGAATTCAACTGTAAGTAGATTTAAAATTACTGTTATTGATGAATTAAGTAAATGAATACAACAAAGAGTAAACAAAGATCTGTATTTAAAACTTGTAGATCTAAACTCCAAGATTTAAGTAGGAAAAGAAGAAGAAAAAAATTCAGGCTTTCATCCATCTTTTGAAACTGTCAGGAAGCTTTTGTCTTCAGGAAAAGGTGAGTAAACCCCTGTTTTATTCAATCATTTGCTGTTGTTTGAATGCCTGAATGAATGTTGAAAGATACTTTCATGTGAATAAATGGTTGTGCTTGTTCTTTCTTTTGCCTGGAAATGTTATTTTCTTTTTCTGTTCTTCTGTTTCCTTTAACTCCCTGGTTTACAGAGTTAACATACCAACTCAAACCCGTTCTCTCTATTTTCTGTTTAATCTGAAATATAAACAAATTAAAGTATGGTTTGGACATGCATTTTGTTTAGTAATTGATCAAAGCAAGGCAGTGTGATTACTTCTTTTTCTTAGAAACTGTAAAACACAGTCACAATCCAAATAAGCAAGAATCCGAACCTCGTCGATTTTAATTTCAGGAATGTTATTTGAATCCCCTTTAAGATAATGATTTTTGAAACCAAAATCCAAATTTTTCATTAAGTGTTCACTGGGATATTTGGGATGATCAGAAAAATGAATTTTTGTAAAATTTCGGTGATCAAAGTGATTGTGGCCCTCGAATTCGTCGTCAAAGTTAGATTGGATGTTCGAGATCACTAGAAAATTACGAGCGGAAATTATACATCATTAAATTTTTGATTCGAGATCAAATTAGGGTTTAAGAACCCATTTCTGTTCATGTTCGAAATGATGGTGCTGCGCCATCAATGGGTGATCAGACTGCGTGTCAACGGTGCCAATCAAGGCGTCTAACGTGGGCGAAGCCTTGGTCAAATTTTGGTGACCGCTGACGGTTAGAGGAGGTGGGGCGGGGCCTTTTTCTAATGATGTTTTGCTGGGTTGTTGGATCGAGACGACTCGATTCTTGTTTTCGAAATTAATTCGAGTTCTGGGTGTTTGTGGAGTTTAGGGGGATGGTCGTTGACTCGATGGTGGCTGTAGCTTTGACCGACGGTAATAATTCTGACCTTGCACGTGCCCGTGGTGGTTGTGGTGTCGGTCCTGATGGGTTGGGGAAGTAAGAGGGCAACTCAAAGCGAGCATCGGGTAAATCATGGGGTAACTCGAGTTTGAACTCGGGTAGAATATGGGTGCACTGTGTAAAGAAAATTTTACTTAGAAAAAATTCAAGTTGGAAAACTTTTTAGGCATACAGGTGAAATTGTGTAAAAACTCGAAGCAAGGGGGCATTTTCTCGGGGTTGAACCGAAGCAGGTCTCGTACCTGACAAATGAAACAGTTTTACTAAAAAAAATTCAAACTCTTAAACACTTTTTAGACTAAGTTTTCAAACAATGTTTTGATTAAAGTTTTAAATAATTTTAGGACTTAAGTAAGATGTTTTTAAGAAATTAAATATGAGTTATTTAGTTTTGATACCATATTTTTATAAAGTTACTTATATTTAGTAAATAATGTAACTAAGGTAAAATGTTGTCTAAACCAAATCTTAACCTTCTTAAAATAACTAATGTTATAAAGGTAATTTATTAAACAAGGATTAAAGGGTAATTAATTTATTTTATTAATAATTATTGATTTAATTATTTTAAAAAGGTAATCACTTAATTAATTATTTAATACTAAAAAAATTGATTTAATAAATAATTAAGGTCGATTAATTTCTAATTAATTATTAATTAACTAAGGAGAAATTAATTGATAAAAGTAATTAAAGTTTAATTAATTAACGATTAAGAATTAATAAATTAAGATAATCAATTAAAGAATAATTAATTAATAAAGCCTATTAATATTTAATTAATCCATAGTTAAGTAAAATTAATCAACAATTTAAAATAATTAATAAAGATAATTATATGGTTAATTCACTTAAATCATTTCACCTTACTGAAGATGATTGACTATCATCAAATGTTATGCACTGGATTGACATTTCTGTTTTGATACTATGATTGCTTATTGCTGAAATGTGATTTGTGATTTGTTTCTATGTGGATGTGAAAACCCCTTTGCCCGTAAAACGACATTTTAATTTCGATGTGACAGGGAGTCGGATTTCAGTTAGTCATCCGAAACCCACATCAAACCTTGAATGTGAATCCTTGTAATTGATACACCCACATGTTTTAAAATTGAGCGCTCACTATTCGGTTTAGCCGGAAGAGGACCTTTGTGTCATATAACCCATTCCGAATAGTGATTCGACGAAATGGATAACATTTGAAGATGGTGTTGAAGATCGGGTGTCTTCGAAAACGATAGAATAACTTATCGATTGTCTCTGCAATGAGTTGCTCCGGTATAGAGATCACCACCTATGATGGGGAGTCCGATCGGAATTGTGGGTACCAGGATTGGCAAGGGCTTCTTCCTTTATTGGACGAAGTGCCTTCGGTTCTGTTTGAACCCGGAACAGACTTGTTTGGTTGTGTGTCCGACACTACACTTTGAGATATAAAGCCGATTTCTTCCAAATACATATCTGTTGGTGGCGGAGAATTTATTCTCTTAGCTTAACACCTTTTCTGAGACGTACGAGCTCAGAGGTTATGTAGTTGAACGTTATCAGCAATATACTCCCAATTTGGTAGTGTGGCATGCTAAGTGCTGCTGTGTATTGATGATCATTTATTGATCACTTATGATCAAAGCATGGCTTTCATGTAAAGCGTAGCTTTGTGGATGAGACCTCATCGGACATCACACCCGAAAATGGTCGAAACAGGAAAGATGCGGCAAGGTTATGAGGGTCGCACCCTTTAAGGTATGTCATTTCCTTCTGGAAAAAGGCAGTATCATGGTATAGAGGGCCCTTGGATAAAGGTCGCAAACGAGTGGGAAATGTGTGACGCCCCACCTCTGTGCTCACAATAACAAAGAGTATTAAAAGGAAATACTGTCTATTATTACGAAGAATAAGGCTGGATAGGAGCGGCCATCTGTAGTTAGGCCTTACACTAGTATTGATTATCTCGATAGGAGTGGTATATATATTTATTTTTCATCTCTTTGTTCATTTACTCCCATCGACATATTCAATTCCTGTAAAAAAAAAAAACTACGATGGTTCATAATAGTTTAGGACAACATATATATAACAATAACACAGATAAGCTAAACACAGAACACAGATAATATCAAATCTCATATATATATATAACTGAAGTAAGTTACAATACATGTGATACAATACATATGATACAATACAACTGTCGACACTGGAAGTTACATATACAAGTACATTATTGTAAATAATATACATGAATACATATTATCCTATAAAATGACAATGACCACTCCAAAAGATATAAAGAGACTTCATAGCTCAAGCAGCAACCCAAAGCGAGCTATCAACAGCCTGAAATGGTCGGTCTGACCCGAGTATTAATTCAAAAGAAAATAATACGCGGGTCAGTCTAATTCAAACTCAGTTATTAATGCACGAAAGCAATAATAATTAAATAATCAAATAGATGACAGTCACAATAAATCTCACATATCCAATCCTTCAATATGGAAATCAGATAACGGAAAATATAATACGTAACAGCATTAAACAACAAATCAGCAAATTAGAATCATAAAAAAAGATAAATAAAAGGATTATCAATGAAGAAATTTAGAAGACAACAGAATTGCCTAAACAGCAATTAACAACAAGTGGCCAAAGCAAAACCCAAGCCAGTGAAACAGCATAAACAACAAAATCTAATTATCGATAAGATAATTAGAAAACACATAATCTAATTATCAAATAGATAATTAGATAGCAACAAAATAATCAAATCAACTCAAATCAAAATACAATCTCAAAATATTGAATTGAACACACTAAACAATACAAGCAATCTCAAATATTGAATTGAAAACACTCAAATCAACAAATATCTAATTATCCAACAAAGATAACTAGAACTCAAATCAACAAATATCTAATTATCAAAAATGATAATCAGAAACACAAATATCTAATTATCAAAAATGATAATAAGAAACACAAATATCTAATTATCAAAAACGATAATCAGAACCCAAATCAACAAATATCTAATTATCAACAAAGATAATTAGAACTCAAGTCAACAAATGTCTAATTACCTAACAAAGATAATTAGAACTCAAATTAACAAATATCTAATTATCAAAAACGATAACCAGAAACACAAATATCTAATTATCAAAAACGATAATCAGAACCTAAATCAACAAATATCTAATTATCAACAAAGATAATTAGAACTCAAATCAACAAATATCTAATTACCTAACAAAGATAATTAGAAACAACAAATATCTAGAATCAATTAAGATAACTAGAAAATCAACATAAAAGGTGGATCGATCCCAACAAATGGCGAGTTTTAGCTACGCCACACGTGCATCTCAAATGACCGAAGCCTACCAAGTACTATAATTTTTTTGGCGTCCAACAAATGACCCGAAGGTCTAGTACTGGTATTGATCCGAAGGTCCAACATATGACCCGAAAGCCCAACAAAATCATCAGAATCATCAAACAGCAAATGTATCAATTAACAAGTCCGAAAATAACCGAAATAGTAAAAGTATGGTTCCATACTGCACTTTTGCTAAATCGTTTAATCTCTTCATCGTTTCCTTGAAAGTGCAAAATTGTGTATTTTATATAAATAACATTTTATGTTCTCAAACGAACAAGTCCGAAATTAAGCGAAACAGTAAAAGTAAGGGTTCATAGTCCTCAATTTTGCTGAAGCGTTTAAATCGCCTCCTCATTCTTTTGAAAGCGCAAACTGTAAAATTTTTGGAAACAATTTTATTTTAAAACGATTTTTAAAACACCTGATTAAAACAACAACATCTATAGCAATTTTGATACGGAAATTGCACTTCACAAAACACCGTAAAAACGGGTC
This sequence comes from Allium cepa, assembly GCA_030765085.1. Lineage (NCBI taxonomy): Eukaryota > Viridiplantae > Streptophyta > Magnoliopsida > Asparagales > Amaryllidaceae > Allium > Allium cepa. The sequence goes on from CM060932.1 coordinate 561,468,591, forward strand.
TCAAATCAGCATTGCGGGATAACCGCTTAAAAATTCACTTTAAATTTGAAGGTTACTAAAGTCAAAGCGACAATAATTTTTATACGTCAAAATCTCACCAAAATAATTGCATCAAATTATAACACTGGCGTAAAAAAATTCCGTTATAAAAATAACGGCAACAAAATACATCTTAAAACCAAACACCGGTTCAACGTAAAATTAATACAGTAACGTGCAACGCATATTTGCACGCACTCTATAAGATGAACAAAGAAATCACTCGATTATATCTTCAATGAAGATAATTTAAAATAACAAAATCTCAACAAAGTCACATAACTGCAATCGCTTCCGATCCTCAAATCGGATTTGAAATTTTCAAAGAAAACAAAAATAAACACATCTATGTAACAACACAATGAAATTTATTTCATTTTCATATTTTGATTCTTAAATAAAAAGGGTTATCAGCTGTACTCAGCGAAGACAGTCTCACTGTTTCCGCTGCACACTCTGATAAACAGAACACAAATCAATCAATGATCAAAACACAATTTCACTTTTATTTTTTTTTAAAGATATTTAAAATTTTCATCATAATTTCAAAACTTTAGTTTTGACTCAAGGCACAATTAAAAACACCAACAAATAGTTGTAACACATGTTCCATCTACGTTATGTTCTATACTATGTCCATAAATCCCTCGCTTTTATACCAACTGTGATGCCTCACCTCTATGCTCACAATAACAAAGAGTATTAAAAGGAAATAGTGTCTGTTATTACGAAGAATAAGGCTGGATAGGAGCGACCATCCGTAGTTAGGCCTTACAATAGTATTGATTATCTCAATAGGAGTGGTATATATATTTATTTTTCATCTCTTTGTTCATTTACTTCCATCGACATATTCAATTACAGTATAAAACGAACTACGATGGTTCATAATAGTTTAGGACAACATATATATAATAACGACACAGATAAGCTAAACACAGAACATGGATAATATCAAATTCATATATATATATATATATATATATATATATATATATATATATATATATATATATATATGACTAAAGTCGGTTACAATACATGTGATACAATACATATGATACAATACCACTGTCGACACTGGAAGTTACATATACAAGTACATTATTGTAAATAATATACATGAATACATATCATCCTATAAAACGAGAAGAGACTTCATAGCTCAAGCAGCAACCCAAAGCGAGATATCAACAGTCTGAAATAACTCGATCTGACCCGAGTATTAATTCAAAAGAAAATAATATGCGGGTCAGTCTAATTCAAACTCAGTTATTAATGCACGGAAGCAATAATAATTAAATAATCAAATAGATGACAGTCACAATAAATCTCACTTATCCAATCCTTCAATAAGGAAATTGGATAACGGTAGATATGACACATAACAGCATTAAACAGCAAATCAGCAAATTCGAATTGTCAACAAAGATAAATAAAAGGATTCTCAATGAAGATAATTTGGAAAACAACAGAATTTCCTAAACAGCAATTAACAGCAAGTGGCCAAAGCAAAACCTAAGCCAGTGAAACAGCATAAACAACAAAATCAAATTATCGATACAATAATTAGAAAATACATAATCTAATTATCCAATAGATAATTAGATAGCAACAAAATAATCAAATCAACTCAAATCAAAATACAATTTCAAAATATTGAATTGAACACACTAAACAATTCAAGCAATTGAAACATCAATTAAAACGTCAATACTGTTTTGGCTGCAGTACACGCTCGCGTGCGCTGCCTCGCCACTACAGTGATGAAATGCGCAAAAGATCAATGAATCAAAAGCAACTGGCACCCACTCGAGATCAAGCTCAAGTTATACAAGCAAAACTCAAACCAGAGGCAACTGGCATCAACGAATCAGAGAATCCAAACCAACAACAAAGTCAATAATGAATCAGAAATTACAAACCAAAGGCTAACAGTTCAAGTCATTACTACTATATACAGGAATGCAAGCAGTACTCTATAGATGCAATCAAAACACGAGTGCACAAGGGCAAGCGATAACAAATAGATCGGTGAAACGCAAAAGATCAAGTGAACAACATATGTGTACATATGATGCTACAGCCTCAAGTATGTATGCAGTAAATTGGATGCAGTTATTATTCTCTCACAAAAACATATGTATACGTGCATACATGACATGAAGAAATCAAAACCGAGACAATGCAAACTAGACTACAACAACCCACAACAACATTTAAAACATTGAAGGATATGAATGCAAGCAAATGTCCCTGGGAAGCAATGCTTAGCATACATATAATCCAAGTTCATATGTACAACAAACACAAAGGACAAACTCAACAATGCAAGTGAGGCAAGCTAGTGATACATGTACAAGGTTTATGACAGAACAACCCAAAATCAGATTACAATGAATCAGATAGGAACTGCAACAACAGGGACTAGAAGTCATGCCAATGTCGACAGAAAGAAGGAAGGTTTACTGTCTTGAATCAGGTGCATCATGGCCGAAGCCATAAAGTAGCAATGTGAATGAACAAGATTCAAGTGAAATACACATGTCAACAAAGTTCAATGCAACATGAAGCTACAGACCAGCAAGTAAAAGACACAGAGCAGCTTCAAATGAAAATGATGTCACCTGTGAAACACAGTGACCAAATGCAAATGAATATAATGCATCAATGCAATGTATCATTTTAAATCGGTACAGGTTGGAGACTACAACACTATGGCAGGCTCCAGGCCATCTAATTCACAGTGCACAGCAACTCAAATGCTACAGAGATGACCAAAAGTGCCAAAAAGTTCAGAGACGGTGCAAGTGCAGACTCAAGTTCAGGCCGATGACAACAGAAAAATGCACAAAGTCATCAGCAGTTCAAATCTAACTGTGCCAAAGTCAAGAAGGAAACAACAACGAGAAAAAAGTGAACAAACTCACAGCCTTAAACAAATTAATTGACCGCGGTCAAAAAGAAACTAAATCAAAAAGGCTGTAATAGTCACGAACGCAAGCCGTGATGAACGAACCATTATCAAATCAAACGAAATTGATAAAGTCAATGAAATCATCAACAAAAAAATAAAATCGAACTGTCGAGCACAGTATTAAGAGTGAATTAAAGATGTGAGTGACAATCACTCACCTTGTTCGAAGAATCCAAACCCAATTTCGTAGCCGAAATCAAAGATCGAACAATTCAGAGTCGAAGCCGTGGCACTCAAGAAATCAGAGAATACATCGTCGCTTCCAGTCAAGCCGTGGCGATTTAGGGATCGAGCGAAGACAAACCCTAGCAGCCATTTTCGATTTCCTTTTGGTCTCGATTGTTTTTTTGGGCTTGCGAATGAAAAATGAATGGAGGAACCGGTATTTACAATTTGATAATTATCGCGGCAACAAAACAAACGAGAACGTGGGCCAAGATTGCATTTCAAAGCCCGTATAACCTTAACGAATTTTAAAGGATTTCAACCTGATTTAAAACGCCGAACAGCAATTAGCTAGAATAATTTAATCGTCTAATGACGATAATTAATCGGTGCAAAACCCTATGTTCTTACAGACTCCCCTCTTTATAAAAATTGCATCCCCGCAATTTTCATAATTAAAGTCGTCAATAACAATTATTTTTCTAAAGTAAACTGGTTAAGCTAGAAAAATAAAGGTCATGAATACAAATTCCAAAGAAATCTTTTAATTTCATAAAAGAAATTCACAAATTCTCAATAAAATCTAATTACCAAAAACGATAATCAGAAAACATCAAATATCCAATTATCAAAAACGATAATCAGAAAACTCAAATAGACAAATATCTAATTATCAAAACAATAATCAGAAAACTCAAATCAACAAATATCTAATTATCAAACAAAGATAACTAGAACTCAAATCAACAAATATCTAATTATCAAAAACGATAATAAGAAACACAAATATCTAATTATCAAAAACGATAATCAGAACCCAAATCAACAAATATCTAATTATCAACAAAGATAATTAGAACTCAAGTCAACAAATGTCTAATTACCTAACAAAGATAATTAGAACTCAAATCAACAAATATCTAATTATCAAAAACGATAACCAGAAACACAAATATCTAATTATCAAAAACGATAATCAGAAACACAAATATCTAATTATCAAAAACGATAATCAGAACCTAAATCAACAAATATCTAATTATCAACAAAGATAATTAGAACTCAAATCAACAAATATCTAATTACCTAACAAAGATAATTAGAAACAACAAATATCTAGAATCAATTAAGATAACTAGAAAATCAACATAAAAGGTGGATCGATCCCAACAAATGGCGAGTTTTAGCTACGTCGCACGTGCATCTCAAATGGCCGAAGCTTACCACGTACTATAATTTTTTTTTAGCGTCCAACAAATGACCCGAAGGTCTAGTACTGGTACTGATACGAAGGTCCAACATATGACCCGAAAGTCCAACATAGTGGCCCGAAAGCCCAACAAAATCATCAGAATAATCAAACAGCAAATGTTTCAATTAACGAGTCCGAAATTAACCAAAATAGTAAAAGTATGGTTCCATACTCCGCACTTTTGCTAAATCGTTTAAATCTCTTCATCGTTTCCTTGAAAGTGCAAAATTGTGTATTTTATATAAATAACATTTTATGTTCTCAAACGAACAAGTCCGAAATTAATCGAAACAGTAAAAGTAAGGGTTCATAGTCCTCGATTTTGCTGAAGCGTTTAAATCGCCTCCTCATTCTTTTGAAAGCGCAAACTGTAAATTTTTTGGAAACAATTTTATTTTAAAACGATTTTTAAGCACATGATTAAAACAACAACATCTGTAGCAATTTTGATAAGGAAATTGCACTTCACAAAACACCGTAAAAACGGGTCTCAAATCAGCATTGCGGGATAACCGCTTAAAAATTCACTTTAAATTTGAAGGTTACTAAAGTCAAAGCGACAGTAATTTTTATATGTCAAAGTCTCACCAAAATAATTTGCATCAAATTATAATACTGGTGTAAAAAAATTCCGTTATAAAAATAAGGGCAACAAAATACGTCTTAAAATCAAACACCGGTTCAACGTAAAATTAATGCAGTAACGTGCAACTCATATTTGCACGCACTCTATAAGGTGAACAAAGAAATCACTCGATTATATCTTCAATGAAGATAATTTAAAACAACAAAATCTCAACAAAGTCACATAACTGAGATGAACAAAGAAATCACTCGATTATATCTTCAATGAAGATAATTTAAAACAACAAAATCTCAACAAAGTCACATAATAAGGAAATTGCACTTCACAAAACACCGTAAAAACGGGTCTCAAATCAGCATTGCGGGATAACCGCTTAAAAATTCACTTTAAATTTGAAGGTTACTAAAGTCAAAGCGACAGTAATTTTTATATGTCAAAATCTCACCAAAATAATTTGCATCAAATTATAATACTGGTGTAAAAAAATTCCGTTATAAAAATAATGGCAACAAAATACGTCTTAAAACCAAACACCGGTTCAACGTAAAATTAATGCAGTAACGTGCAACTCATATTTGCACGCACTCTATAAGATGAACAAAGAAATCACTCGATTATATCTTCAATGAAGATAATTTAAAATAACAAAATCTCAACAAAGTCACATAACTGAGATGAACAAAGAAATCACTCGATTATATCTTCAATGAAGATAATTTAAAACAACAAAATCTCAACTAAGTCACATAACTGCAATCGCTTCCGATCCTCAAATCGGATTCGAAATTTTCAAAGAAAACAAAAATAAACACATCTATGTAACAACACAATGAAATTTATTTCTTTTTCATATTTTGATTCTTAAATCAAAAGGGTTATCAGCTGTACTCAGCGAAGACAGTCTCACTGTTTCCGCTGCACACTCTGATAAACAGAACACAAATCAATCAATGATCAAAACACAATTTCACTTTCATTTTTTAAAAAAGATATTTAAAATTTCCATCATAATTTCAAAACTTTAGTTTTGACTCAAGGCACAATTAAAAACACCAACAAATAGTTGTAACACATGTTCCATCTACGTTATGTTCTATATTATGTCCATAAACCCCTCGCTTTGATACCAACTGTGACGCCTCACCTCTATGCTCACAATAACAAAGAGTATTAAAAGGAAATACTGTCTGTTATTACGAAGAATAAGGCTAGATAGGAGAGGCCATCCGTAGTTAGGCCTTACAATAGTATTGATTATCTCAATAGGAGTGGTATATATATTTATTTTTCATCTCTTTGTTCCTTTACTCCCATCGACATATTCAATTGCAGTATAAAACGAACTACGATGGTTCATAATAGTTTAGGACAACATATATATAATAACAATACAGATAAGCTAAACACATAACATGGATAATATCAAATTCATATATATATATATATATATATATATAACTAAAGTCAGTTACAATACATGTGATACAATACATATGATACAATGCAACTGTCGACACTGGAAGTTACATATACAAGTACATTATTGTAAATAATATACATGAATACATATCATCCTATAAAATGACAATGACCACTCCAAAAGATATAAAGAGACTTCATATCTCAAGAAGCAACCCAAAGCGAGATATCAACAGCCTGAAATAACTCGGTCTGACCCGAGTATTAATTCAAAAGAAAATAATACGCGGGTCAGTCTAATTCAAACTCAGTTATTAATGCACGGAAGCAATAATAATTAAATAATCAAATAGATGACAGTCACAATAAATCTCACCTATCCAATCCTTCAATAAGGAAATCGGATAACGGTAGATACAACACATAACAGTATTAAACAGCAAATCAGCAAATTCGAATCGTCAACAAAGATAAATAAAAGGATTCTCAATGAAGATAATTGAGAAAACAACAGAATTTCCTAAACAGCAATTAAAAGCAAGTGGCCAAAGCAAAACCTAAGCCAGTGAAACAGCATAAACAACAAAATGAAATTATCGATATGATAATTAGAAAATACATAATCTAATTATCCAATAGATAATTAGATAGCAACAAAATAATCAACTCAAATCAAAATACAATTTCAAAATATTGAAGTGAACACACTAATCAATTCAAGCAATTGAAACATCAATTAAAACGTCAATACTGTTTTGGCTGCAGTACACGCTCGCGTGCGCTGCCTCGCCACTACAGTGATGAAATGCGCAAAAGATCAATGAATCAAAAGCAACTGGCACCCACTCGAGATCAAGCTCAAGTTATACAAGAAAAATTCAAACCAGAGGCAAATGGCATCAACTACAATCAATGAATCAGAGAATCCAAACCAACGAAAAAGTCAACAATGAATCAGAAATTACAAACCAAAGGCTAACAGTTTAAGTCATTACTACCATATACAGGAATGTAAGCAGTACTCTATAGATGCAATCAGCTACACGAGTGCACAAGGGCAAGCGATTAAAAATAGATCGGTGAAACGCAAAAGATCAAGTGAACAACATATGTGTACATATGATGCTACAGCCTCAAGTATGTATGCAGTTATTATTCTCTCACAAAAACATATGTATACGTGCATATATGACATGAAGAAATCAAAACCGAGACAATGCAAACTGGACTACAACAACCCACAACAACATTTAAAACATTGAAGGATATGAATGCAAGTAAATGTCACTGGGAAGCAATGCTTAGCATACATATAATCCAAGTTCATATGTACAACAAACACAAAGGACAAACTCAGCAATGCAAGTGAGGCAAGCTAGTGATACATGCACAAGGTTCGTGACAGAACAACCCACAATCAGATTACAATGAATCAGATAGGAACTGCAACAACAGGGACCAGCAGTCATGCCAATGTCGACAGAAAGAAGGAAGGTTTACTGTCTTGAATCAAGTGCATCATGGCCGAAGCCATAAAGTAGCAATGTGAATGAACAAGATTCAAGTGTAATACACATGTCAACAAAGTTCAATGCAACATGAAGCTACAGACCAGCAAGTAAAAGACACAGAGCGGTTTCAAATGAAAATGATGTCACCTGTGAAACACAGTGACCAAATGCAAATGAATATAATGCATCAATGCAATGTATCAGTTTAAATGGGTACAGGTTGGAGACTGCAACACTATGGCAGGCTCGAGGCCATCTAATTCACAGTGCACAGCAACCTCAAATGCTACAGAGATGACCAAAAGTGCCAAAAAGTTCAGAGACAGTGCAAGTGCAGACTCAAGTTCAGGCCGATGACAACAGAAAAATGCACAAAGTCATCGGCAGTTCAAATCTAACTGTGCCAAAGTCAAGAAGGAAATAACAACGAGACAAAAGCGAACAAACTCACAGCCTTACACAAATCAATTGACCGCGGTCAAAAAGAAACTAAATCAAAAAGGCTGTAATAGTCACGAACGCAAGCCGTGATGAACGAACCATTATCAAATCAAACGAAATTGATAAAGTCAATGAAATCATCAATAACAAAATAAAATCGAACTGTCCAGCATAGTATTAAGAGTGAATTAAAAATGCGAGTGAAAATCACTCACCTTGTTCGAAGAATCCAAACACAATTTCGCAGCCGAAATCAAAGATCGAACAATTCAGAGTCGAAGCCGTGGCACTCAAGAAATCAGAGAATACATCGTCGCTTCCAGTCAAGCCGTGGCGATTTAGGGATCGAGAGAAGACAAACCCTAGCAGCCATTTTCGATTTCCTTTTGGTCTCGTTTGTTTTTTGGGCTTGCGAATGAAAAATGAATGGAGGAACCGGTATTTACAATTTGATAATTATCGCGGCAACAAAACAAACGAGAACGTGGGCCAAGATTGCATTTCAAAGCCCGTATAACCTTAACGAATTTTAAAGGATTTCAACCTGATTTAAAACGCCCAATAGCAATTAGCTAGAATAATTTAATCGTCTAATGACGATAATTAATCGGTGCAAAACCCTATGTTGTTACAGACTCCCCTCCTTATAAAAACTGCGTCCCCGCAATTTTCATAATTAAAGTCGTCAGTAACAATTATTTATCTAACATAAACTGGTTAAGCTAGAAAAATAAAGGTCAAGAATACAAACGCCAAAGAAACTTTTATTTTCATAGAAGAAATTCAAAAATTCTCAATAAAATCTAATTACCAAAAACGATAATCAGAAAACATCAAATATCCAATTATCAAAAGCGATAATCAGAAAACTCAAATCGAAAAATATCTAATTATCTAAACGATAATCAGAAAACTTAAATCAACAAATATCTAACTATCCAACAAAGATAACTAGAACCCAAATCAACAAATATCTAATTATCAAAAATGATAATCAGAAACACAAATATCTAATTATCAAAAACGATAATAAGAAACACAAATATCTAATTATCAAAAACGATAATCAGAACTCAAATCAACAAATATCTAATTATCAACAAAGATAATTAGAACTCAAGTCAACAAATGTCTAATTACCTAACAAAGATAATTAGAACTCAAATCAACAAATATCTAATTATCAAAAACGATAACCAGAAACACAAATATCTAATTATCAAAAACGATAATCAGAGACACAAATATTCAATTATCAAAAACGATAATCAGAACCTAAATCAACAAATATCTAATTATCAACAAAGATAATTAGAACTCAAATCAACAAATATCTAATTACCTAACAAAGATAATTAGAAACAACAAATATCTAGAATCAATTAAGATAATTAGAAAATCAACATAAAAGGTGGATCGATCCCAACAAATGGCGAGTTTTAGCTATGCCGCACGTGCATCTCAAATGGCCGAAGCCTACCAAGTACTATAATTTTTTTGGCGTCTAACAAATGACCCGAAGGTCCAACAAATGACCCGAAGGTCTAGTACTGGTATTGGTCCGAAGGTCCAACATATGACCCGAAAGTCCAACATAGTGGCCCGAAAGCCCAACAAAATCATCAGAATCATCAAACAACAAATGTTTCAATTAACGAGTCCGAAATTAACCAAAATAGTAAAAGTATGGTTCCATACTCTGCACTTTTGCTAAATCGTTTAAATCTCTTCATCGTTTCCTTCAAAGTGCAAAATTGTGTATTTTATATAAATAACATTTTATGTTCTCAAACGAACAAGTCCGAAATTAAGCGAAACAGTAAAAGTAAGGGTTTATAGTCCTCAATTTTGCTGAAGCATTTAAATCGCCTCCGCATTCTTTTGAAAGCGCAAAATGTAAATTTTTTGGAAACAATTTTATTTTAAAACGATTTTTAAAACACGTGATTAAAACAACAACATCTATAGCAATTTTGATAAGGAAATTGCACTTCACAAAACACCGTAAAAACGGGTCTCAAATCAGCATTGCGGGATAACCGCTTAAAAATTCACTTTAAATTTGAAGGTTAGTAAAGTCAAAGCGACAGTAATTTTTATACGTCAAAATCTCACCAAAATAATTTTCATCGAATTATAATACTGGTGTAAAAAAATTCCATTATAAAAATAACGGCAACAAAAGACGTCTTAAAACCAAACACCGGTTCAACGTAAAATTAATGTAGTAACGTGCAACTCATATTTGCACGCAGTTTATAAGATGAAAAAAGAAATCACTCGATTATATCTGCAATGAAGATAATTTAAAACAACAAAATCTCAACAAAGTCACATAACTGCAATCGCTTCCGATCCTCAAATCGGATTTGAAATTTTCAAAGAAAACAAAAATAAAAACATCTATGTAACAACACAATGAAATTTATTTTATTTTCATATTTTGATTCTTAAAACAAAAGGGTTATCAGCTGTATTCAGCGAAGACAGTCTCACTATTTCCGCTGCACACTCTGATAAACAGAACACAAATCAATCAATGATCAAAACACAATTTCACTTTCATTTTTTAAAAAAGATATTTAAAATTTCCATCATAATTTCAAAACTTTAGTTTTGACTCAAGGCACAATTAAAAACACCAACAAATAGTTGTAACACATGTTCCATCTACGTTATGTTCTATATTATGTCCATAAACCCCTCGCTTTGATACCAACTGTGACGCCTCACCTCTATGCTCACAATAACAAAGAGTATTAAAAGGAAATACTGTCTGTTATTACGAAGAATAAGGCTGGATAGGAGAGGCCATCCGTAGTTAGGCCTTACAATAGTATTGATTATCTCAATAGGAGTGGTATATATATTTATTTTTCATCTCTTTGTTCATTTACTCCCATCGACATATTCAATTGCAGTATAAAACGAACTACGATGGTTCATAATAGTTTAGGACAACATATATATAATAACAATACAGGTAAGCTAAACACATAACATGGATAATATCAAATTCATATATATATATATATATATATATATAACTAAAGTCAGTTACAATACATGTGATACAATACATATGATACAATACAACTGTCGACACTGGAAGTTACAATTGCAAGTATATTATTGTAAATAATATACATGAATACATATCATCCTATAAAATGACAATGACCACTCCAAAAGATATAAAGAGACTTCATAGCTCAAGCAGCAACCCAAAGCGAGATATCAACAGCCTGAAATAACTCGGTCTGACCCGAGTATTAATTCAAAAGAAAAAAATACGCGGGTCAGTCTAATTCAAACTCAGTTATTAATGCACGGAAGCAATAATAATTAAATAATCAAATAGATGACAGTCATAATAAATCTCACCTATCTAATCCTTCAATAAGGAAATCAGATAACGGTAGATATAACACATAACAGCATTAAACAGCAAATCAGCAAATTCGAATCGTCAACAAAGATAAATAAAAGGATTCTCAATGAAGATAATTGAGAAAACAACAGAATTGCCTAAACAACAATTAACAACAAGTGGCCAAAGCAAAACCCAAGCCAGTGAAACAACATAAACAACAAAATCAAATTATCAATACGATAATTAGAAAATACATAATCTAATTATCCAATAGATAATTAGATAGCAACAAAATAATCAACTCAAATCAAAATACAATTTCAAAATATTGAATTGAACACACTAAACAATTCAAGCAATTGAAACATCAATTAAAACGTCAATACTGTTTTGGCTGCAGTACACGCTCGCGTGTGCTGCCTCGCCACTACAGTGATGAAATGCGCAAAAGATCAATGAATCAAAAGCAACTGCACCCACTCGAGGTCAAGCTCAAGTTATACAAGCAAAACTCAAACCAGAGGCAACTGGCATCAACTACATCAATGAATCAGAGAATCCAAACCAACAACAAAGTCAACAATGAATCAGAAATTACGTATCAAAGGCTAACAGTTCAAGTCATTACTACCATATACAGGAATGCAAGTAGTACTCTATAGATGCAATCAGCTACACGAGTGCACAAGGGCAAGCGATAACAAATAGATCGGTGAAACGAAAAGATCAAGTGAACAACATATGTGTACATATGATGCTACAGCCTCAAGTATGTATGCAGTAAATTGGATGCAGTTATTATTCTCTCACAAAAACATATGTATACGTGCATACATGACATGAAGAAATCAAAACCGAGACAATGCAAACTGGACTACAACAACCCACAACAACATTTAAAACATTGAAGGATATGATGCAAGCAAATGTCACTGGGAAGCAATGCTTAGCATACATATAATCCAAGTTCATATGTACAACAAACACAAAGGACAAACTCAGCAATGCAAGTGAGGCAAGCTAGTGATACATGTACAAGGTTCGAGACAGAACAACCCAAAATCAGATTACAATGAATCAGATAGGAACTGCAACAACAGGGACTAGCAGTCATGCCAATGTCGACAGAAAGGAGGAAGGCTTTACTGTCTTGATTAAAGTGCATCATGGTCGAAGCCATAAAGTAGCAATGTCAATGAACAAGACTCAAGTGTAATACACATGTCAACAAAGTTTAATGCAACATGAAGCTGCATACCAGCAAGTAAAAGACACAGGGCAGCTTCAAATGAAAATGATGTCACCTTTGAAACACAGTGACCAAATGCAAATGAATACAATGCATCAATGCAATGTATCATTTTAAATGGGTACATGTTGGAGACTGCAACACTATGGTAGGCTCGAGGCCATCTAATTCACAGTGCACAGCAACCTTAAATGTTACAGAGATGACCAGAAGTGCCAAAATGTTCAGAGACAGTGCAACTGCAGACTCAAGTTCAGGCCGATGACAACAGAAAAATGCACAAAGTCATCAGCAGTTCAAATCTAACTGTGCCAAAGTCAAGAAGGAAACAACAACGAGACAAAAGCGAACAAACTCACAGACTTACACAAATCAACTGACCGATGTCAAAAAGAAACTAAATCAAAAAGGCTGTAATAGTCATGAACGCAAGCCGTGATGAATGAACCCTTATCAAATCATACGAAATTGATAAAGTCAATGAAATCATCAACAACAAAATAAAATCGAATTGCCGAGCATAGTACTAAGAGTGAATTAAGATGTGAGTGAAAATCACTCACCTTGTTCGAAGAATCCAAACCCAATTTCGCAGCCGAAATCAAAGATCGAACAATTCAGAGTCGAAGCCATGGCACTCAAGAAATCAGAGAATACATCGTCGCTTCCAGTCAAGCCGTGGCGATTTAGGGATCGAGCGAAGACAAACCCTAGCAGCCATTTTCGATTTCCTTTTGCTCTCGTTTTTTTTGGGCTTGCGAATGAAAAATGAATGGAGGAACCGGTATTTACAATTTGATAATTATCATGGCAACAAAACGAATGAGAACGTGGGCCAAGATTGCATTTTAAAGCCCGTATAATCTTAACGAATTTTAAAAGAATTTCAACCTGATTTAAAACGCCCAGCATCAATTAGCTAGAATAATTTAATCGTCTAATGACGATAATTAATCGGTGCAAAACCCCTGGTTGTTACAAAATGGCATAGTCGTGTAGTTGTTACCTAGTTACAGAGGTAACCCGGCCTTGTATTGGCAGAGAACTGGTTAAGTTCTCGAAACGTCCTGCCAGAGGTGTACCCATGTGGCAGTAGGAAGTTCCTTAGCCTGACCATTTGTTGGAAATCCAATTCCCAATACGAACCCAGTACGGTTTTAGTTGTATAACCTGCCATTTACTTATGGTGGTCACCACTGTTTAGATGGTAACTATAGTAGGCATAGTTCGGAATGTCTATGCTGGCTAAGATTAATATTATACTTTCATAATGACTTTCTACACTATGCACTAGTAATAATATCAAAGGTTTTTTTCCGTATCAAGCATATTTGACTATCAAAAGATGAAATCTCCTCCAATCCTGCGATTGCATTGTGTATGTGGCGGGAGGTCTTATGGTAGTTTCATTTTTCAAAAGCATACTGGTTTTTCTTGTATAAATCTGTTTTATTTGAAACCAACTATTTTTGTTTACTCATACCAGTCTCATGACCGACCCGGAGTTTATTGTTTCCTTTCTAAACTCTGGGTGCCCATCATTTCCACACCGGCGGCCTAGTAGCAAGTTTTCCATATTTTGGTATCAGCTATGTTTTGGAGACTTTTGGTTTGGAGTCTATCGGTTTTTGGAGGATTTTACCTTGGAGATATTTTGAAAGCCTTTGGATCTCAAGGTGCTTAGTTTGGAAGTTCACTATCACTCTGTTTCCTTGAAGACTTTTGGTATAAGGTCACTTGTTACTCTATTACGATGTTCTATTTGGAGTTGTGATATATGTATTATGATACTCTAATGTCGTAACGGATATTATGATGATGTTGTATCTGTGTTGTAATGTATGATATTCATTTGTTCCGCTGTTTATATTCATCTAATGTTGTTATAAGCTCCATCCGAATGGAGTTCGATGTTTGAATCTTTGGCAGTCGAGTACAAGTGAGGTGTTTGATGTCAATTTTCGAACATTGGATTTTGGGTCGTAACATCTGGTATCCGAGCTAAAGATTGAGTAAGAACTTTAGCTACGTAGTATAACACATTAGATGGCTCATTAGAGATAGGGTTAAGTATACCCTAGAATGAGTATAACCGAGACCGAAACCCCAAATTTTCTTAGCCTATTTCCTTTAACTGCTGATATTCTTTAAGATATCTCGTCCGAATATCTAAGCCAATTTTCTTACTAATTATAGATAGTAAGGATGAGCGGACGAAGAGAAAGAGTTGGGGGCGAGGAAATGCCACAACACCTAGCCAAGTTCCCCCTACAGCAGAAGCAGCTTTACCTACTCAGCATCAGCCGAATCTGGCTTATTTATATAAGAGTTTCTCAAGGCTTGGTGGTAGGTCGTTCACCGGCAAGGAGTCGATTGTTGAGGCCCAAGCATGGATCAGATCATGTGAAAGAATCTTTAAAGGGATAAAGCTACAAGATGATTAGATGCGTCTCATATCTTCTTGACAACTTCAAGAAGAAGCCTTAGCATGGTGGGAGGCAGTCACTGTTGATGAGCCAGAAGACGAGTTTACTTGGGAGAGATTCAAAGAAGTATTTGAGAAGCGCTATATGCCATCAGCTGGGATTTCTCGAATGTACCAGGAATTCATGGACTTAAAACAGGGGAGTTTGTCATTCGAGGAGTATCTAAACAAATTCAATGAATTGTCTCGTTTCGGTCCAGAATTGGTGAACACACCTTTGAAGAAGAATGAAAGGTTCATTCTTGGTATGAATAAGAAGTTCCACAAAAGGATGACTGGCCACGTCAAAGAATCCTTCTCGGATTTGGTTGATATGGGTTACCGATATGCTACACTTGACATGCAAGAATCCTCGGTGGAGAAAGGAAATTCGAGCAACCAAAATTGGAAGAAGAGGAAATTTGGAGGCAAGAAACCATGGCACGATAAGGAGAAAAAGAAGAGCAATCAGGGAAGCACAGCAGAGAATGTCACTTGCTATAATTGCTTGGAGAAGGGCCATTATTCTAGCGGATGTACGAAGCGTAAGAGACAAGCCAATCAATCCTTTCAAGCAAAGCCCAAGAAATGATATTGTTGCCAAAAATTGGGACATGAAGTTAAAGACTGCCCAGTCATGAAGCAAGCTCAGATATCCAAGGTGTACACAATCCAAGACAAACCCGCATCATCCAAAGTAGAGAAAACGAAAGGATTTCTGGAAGGTAATCTCACTACTTATGATAGCATTGTTAGAGTTCTGTTTGACACGGGCCCTACACACAGTTTTATTTCTCAGCAAGCTATTGATGAATTGAATCTTGAACCCGATTTTGTTGATGAGCCTATATGAGTAAAGAATCCAGTTGGAAGTCCCGCGAATCTTTGTCTTCGATGTAGAGACGTTTCTATCTCATATTCTTGTTACCAATTCCCTATTGGTCTCTTTGTTCTTGGTTTCAATGAGTTTGAAGTCTTACTCGGAATGGATTGGCTAGCAAAGTATGAAGCCAAATTGGATTGCAATAATCGATTGATTTCAATCAAAATCAAATTTGGAGATTTCATCGAGATTTCTTATGAGGACCCAGTCCTAAAAGAGAAGGGTTGATGTATAATTTGGGTTATCCCAAACCCAGTCTGGAGTCCATACCTATTGTTAGAGATTTTCCAGATGTATTTGAAGAAGTGAAATCTCTACCCCTACACCGAGAATTAGAATTCGGTGTCAACCTTGTACCCAATGCTCATCCTGTCGTTCACGCGAGTCGTAGGATGGCGCCCAGGGAAAGGGTTGAACTAGTTCAACAAACCGGTGATTTAAAACGGGTTAATTCGATCCAGTGTTTCTGAATAGGGTTCAGCCGTTGTATTTGTTGCTAAATTGGATGGATCTTTGAGATTGTGTGTGGATTACCACGATCTCAATATGCAGACTCTCAAGAATAAATTCACTCTACCAAGAATTGATGATTTATTTGATCAGTTGCATGGCGCTTGTTTCTTTTCGAAGATAGATTTAGCCTAAGGGTTCCATCAATTATGAATCGCCGAAGATTGTGTTCATTTGACCGCTTTCAGGGGTCCTAATACGTTCTACGAATGGTTAATCTTTCCTTTCGGGCTAACCAATGCCCCAGCATACTTCATAGATCTTATGACTCGTGTGTTCCGGGAAGTATTGAATAAATTTGTGCTCGTGTTTATTGATGATATTTTGGTCCGTTCCAAGACCGAAGAGGAGCATGCCGAGCACCTTAGAATCATTTTAAAGATATTAAGGAGAAACATTCTATTCACAAAATTTTCCAAATGCCATTTCTGGATCAAACAAGTCAAATTTCTTGGCCATATTGTAAATAAAGAAGGGATTTCTGTTGACCCTAGCAAAATTTCTCTATTCTTGATTGGAGGAAACCTACTACACTAAAGGAAGTTCGAAGCTTTTTGGGTTTAACAGCTGTAATATCCAGGAATTTTTAACAATATCAATTTAATAATTTGTAGTTAAAATTAAATTGATATTGATATTCAGTTAATAATTATTCAAATAGATTTATAAATCTTCTTCAATAATTATTTAAATTGGTTATTTTATCTTTTAAAAATAATAAATTAATTTCTATTTACAATATAAATATATGGTTTGTATTTTTAATAGATTGGTATTGTTTTAATTTTAATAAGTAAAGCATATTTTCTAGTTTTAGTAACTTGGAATTTTTTTTTATTTAATATTTAAGCTTTTCAAAGTTAAATAAATGATTTTGATTTAAACTTAATAATTGAATCACGTTTCAAAATTCTAACATACATACATTATAATTTGGAAATTTTGACTTTTTATTAGTATTGAGTTTTTAAAATTATCTTATAAATAAATATACGATTTTAAAATTGATAAGAAAAATATTTAAATATTTAAATTAAATTAGATTGAGTTTTAAATTTAGAATAATTCAACAATGGTTTCATGGCTTAATAACATGGATGTTTTATTAATGAAAATATAATTTCACGTAAAATGATTTTAATTTAATAATAAGAGATTTATAAAAGCAATATTAATATTGTATTGTCTTTATAAATAAGTTTTGAATAGGATTTGTAATTTTTATTTCAAATTGAATTTATATTCATAACTTGATTTGGAATTATTTGATTTTGAATTTAGTTTGAATTTAAGTTCAAAAGTACAAATTTTAAATTGTTTAATTGTTTTAATTTTTAATATGTATAAGTTTATTTATAAACATGATTTGTTCTTATTTCTTTTTTAAATTCATACACATATCTAATATAAACTAACAAATTGAAATTAAGCTAACACACATGCATTACTTTGTAAATTTAAATACTAATTACCTTTAAAAGAAAAAACAAGTGTTTCATTCTTTAACATTCATGTAACATGTGTTTAAAAATTAGCATTACAAATTGACAAGTGTAAAATTAGTTTTAATTTTTCTTTTATTTCCTTAAATCTGAGAATACATTAGTTTAGCTTGCATCTTCATTCATGCATATATTTTTTTTCATTTCCTTAATCAAATACATTAGCTCTAAAATCAGTAATTCCTACATATTCAACACCAAATCTAGATCATCTCTTCAAAAACCTGCATATTCAAAATCAATAACCTGAAAGCAAATTGCAATCCATTTCTGCATTTCCAAACATCTGCATATTCCACTCCTCTTCAAAATCAAATACCCTCTTCATCAAAAAAAATCTAAGGCCTGCAAACCAAATCTTGCTCAATAAAAAAAAATCAAACCCTGCATATAAAAATCTGCACTTCCTCAAATCAAATTGGGCCAGCATTCTGTTCAAACCTGGGAATGATAGCATGCATTTGAGGAATTAGCTACTGCATCTTCTACCTGCATGCAAGCATTTTAGTCAGGGAAAACATATGCAAATCTGTATGTCAATTCAACATGAAGTAAAACAAGATCTAGCAAAAGCATCAGTACCATTTTTCTGCATATTCATTTTCCTGCAAATTTTAGAAAAAAAGGGAAAACAGAGCTCTGCATTCAAAAGGTGAGTAACTTTTAACTTCAAAATCTTAAATAGGTTGCATGCTATTTTATTGAAATGGAATAGCTAATTTCTTATGTTATAAATAACTGTTGATATGAATATTTTTGGTGTGCATGCTGTTTCTTTCTTTTTAATTGCCTGTTCTATTTCTTTGATTTTCCAAGCACCCATAATTTTATTTAAATACTTATTACTAAAATTGTTTCCTGACATATGAAAATAACAAAGCAAAGTTTTTTATTTACTTAAGTTAATATTTAAAAGTTTTTAGGAAGTTAATATAGAGGTTGTTGCCTCTATAAACTAGAAACCTCTATGCATGTTAATTCAAACCAAATTTAAACAAGTTAATTCTGTATTTGAGTATCATTAAACAATATTATTAATTAAAACTTGATTTTGAAAATAAAGTTTTAGGATTTTAGAGTTTGGCTAAAAGTGCGGTTGACTCTTGAACTAGAAATAGATTCTTAGCAAATTATGTTGAATCATGAATTGAAAGGTTCTGGAATTCTTCTGATTAATGGAGTAGGTATAGGAGATTCTGAAAAAAGTCAGAGAAGTGGTTAATATTGGTTAGATTTGATGTAGTTTGGATTTTTATTTTTTTTAACCCTAGTTTTTACTGTGTCTTTGAATCAATCAATTTGGGTATGTAGGATGGAACGAGTGTATTGATATTAGGGATTGTGTAGTTGAAGTGTGCGGAAGTTCGAGGCCGAAGGGGTGGAGCGTCAAGTGGTCGGAGTGGCGAACTGTCGCCGTTGATAGGTTTTGACAGAAAACCTGTTTTCTGTTTACACGTTTGGATTGGGAGGTTGAATTTGACCTCGTGGGTGATAGTTTGATCTGGATGTTCGTGATGGGTTGTAAGATGGAATTCTGATGTGTAGCGATTGTCCATGGCGATCAACGTGGGCTTGAGCCGCCGTGCATATGCACGGCGATGAGATTCTGGTGAAGTATTTTGGTTTTGGGTGTGTTGCAGGGGAAGATGAGGGGTTTGCTCGAAGTAGATGGAAGGATGACTCGGAGTGGAGATGCATTAGACTCGAAGTTAAATTTAGGTTTCTCGGGTTGAACTGTAATATCCAGGTTTTGAAACCTGTGTTTTAAAATCTGGGATTTTAAAATTTTAAAATATGAAGTTTATGTTTAAAGCAAAGTTTAAGTTCAAATTCAATTCAAGTTTGCATTTTTGATTTGAATTCAAATTCCAGTTTTTAAATAAAATAAAAGTTTCAGAAATTTAATTTAATTAACTATTTGTTTTGGTAAAATAGTTTAAACATTTTTAATAATGAGATTTTAAAAATATGAGTAGATTTGAAGCTTATTTAAAATCTGGAAATTCAAAAGTTAAATTTAAATTTCAGTTTTTAATTTTAAAGAAGGTTTAAATTTGAAGTTTAAATTAAATGTAAATTTAAGTTATAAAAATTTGAAATTAGCGTTAAAAAAATTTATAGCACTTCTTTGATTTGCAATTTAAAAAGTTTTAAATTATTTAAACTTGATAAGTTTTAAAATTATTCTATTTTAAAATTTGTATTTTAAAATGAAATTTTAGAAGTAGTTCAAAAAGTGCTTTGTTTTAACATAATTAAGTTATGTTTATCTTGAAAATTTAAATTAAGATTAATATTTCAGAATTAATTTAATTAATAAGGTAATTAAGATTTATTAATTAATTTAATTAATTAATTGAATTTGGAATTAGTAATTGATTAATGATTAATCAATTTATAATTAAGATCATTAATTAGATTAGAAATTAATGATGAATATTATTAATTATGTAATTAAGTTTTAAATCAAGGTTAATTAATTTAATAATTAACTTTAATTAATGAATGATTAAAGATAATTTTAAATTTTAATTAATTTAAGTTAATTACTTTATAAAATAATTAAAGAATGGTTAATGGAGGTCATTAACTAGGATTGTTTAACAATTAATTAATATGGTTAATATTTATAATTAATTAGATTAATTAATTTAACTATAATCAATTGTAAATGGTTTGAGTATAATTACTTAGTAAAGTAATTAAGAAATTAATTACTTAATGTAATTAATTTAGTTTAATGAGATTGTTTATTTTAATTAATTAAGTTTAATTAAATTCAAACACTTGAGTTTAAAAAAAAATTACTGTATGTAATTAATGTTAATTAATTGTTTAATAATTACATGATTTTAATTAAGTGGAGATGTTTAAGTATGAGGTAATTTGGTTTAATTATTTAGTAATTAATCAAGGAATTAATTAAGGAATTAATTAAAGGATAATTAATTTGTTAAGTTAGTTAATTACTAAATGTAATTAGTCCAGGAAGATTAATAATTATAAGTTAATTACTTAAGGTAATTAATAAAAAAGGGATCATTAATTATTATAATTAATAAAGTAATTAAAGATGATTAATTATGATTAATTAATCAATGATAAGTAATTAAAGGTAATTAATTAATTAATTAATTAAGGATTAATGTAATTAATTATGATTAATTAATTAATTGAAGTAATTAAAGGTTAATTACTATTTGATTGAGAATAATTAAATTGTGACATTAATTAAGGATAATTACATGAATGTAATTAAGGGTAATTAATCAAGAGTGATTAATTAAAGTAATTTATAATTAATTAATTGATTATAATCAATTAAATGATTAAGGAAGCAAGATATATTTGATGAAGTATTTAATTTAATTTATTTTAAATTAATTAAAGATGAAGGAATTAATTTAATTCATTTTAAATTAATTAGAGGTAGAGAATTAATTTAATTCATTTTAAATTAATCATATTATGGTACGAGTAAATCATTGCTTATGTATGAATGGATGACATTGATTGTCTTGGATGCTTTGGGATCTCGATAATGAGATAAATGATATTGTGTGGTATAAATGACTTGATTGTATTGTGATGATAACATAGGTTATCTATTGTGATGGTGATATAGGGAATATCTATTTGGTATTGATAATGTGGCTTACCTGTTATTTGATAATGACGATTATCAATTATGATTTGTGAGTTATCTATCTGTGTGCATATAGATACTGTAATTGAATTGTTTTAAAAACTTTAAAACAACTAGGACCTAAAAGGCAAGCTTTGGATTTCGATGAGAACGGGATCGGGTTTCCATATTTGGATATCCAAAAACCACATCGATTCCAAATTAACGTTAGGTCGTGAATCAAAGTGGAGCTTTGTGAAGACTCGAGGTGTAAGGACTATACGTCAGTATAACTCTGTGGGTGATTCCGTAATGAGTTTGACGGAATAACTCTTATAGATTCGAGATGGTGGTTCAGAGTGCAAGATTTATCATCGTTAACTCTGAGTGTGATTCCAAAATGAGTGTAACGAGATAATGCCTTCGGTTTCGTTCGAACCCAGAACGAACTTGTATGGATTGAATGCTTTCAGAACATCGTCAGGTGGATGATGAGCATTCTAAGTGATATGTCCTATAAAGGTAATCATAGCCTCAAGCCTCATCAACCGGGAATGGCTAAAACAGGGGAGGTGCAGCAAGGCTTCGTGGGTCGCACCCACTGGAGAGCAAGATTTACCCCTGTCTAGAAGTCCCTTTATATTCGGCTGTGTGGGTGGTTGCTAGCTACAACCACGGGATTGTCTTGTTTGGAACTGTTCAGTAAGGAATGGGTCCGGCTTTGTGTTGCAGGGGAGCGGGCATACTCCTCGGTACGTTGATCTAGGCCACGTACTGTGACGGGCGGTACCCCAGTAGCCCTGTCATTGTATGGAATCCAAAATCCAATAAGTTCCAACGGTTTTGATTGTGTTACCCACTTTTGTGGCTAGTAGCTGGAATTTAATAGATGTAACAATTTCGGCTATTTCTTATTTACTTGAAAACCCTAGACACTATTATAATATCATCGGATTTCTTATCAAATTTTTTGGTTAGCGTAAGGTAAAAACTTTTCCATGTTTATGTGTGGGAAGTCTTACGTGATACCTTTTCTTTTCAAAAGGTTTTTGAAGTTAAGCAACTTTAACCTGTTACTCACACCAGACCCATGTCTGACCCGGAGTTTATTTTTGTTTTTCATAAACTCTTGGGTACTCAAATTTTTACGAGTAGCCAAGGGAATTCAGGTTAGGATTCAGGATCCGCTTTGACGAATTATGGAGGAGCAAATGGAGCAGGAAGCTTCTGCGTGTAGATATATATCTAGTATTCCGCTGTGTGTTCTCTGAATTGTTGTCTTTGAGTTGTATCGAGTTGTATAACTAGACGGGTTTTTATAACTGTGACGCCCCACTTCTATACCGACACTAGACAAGAACACTACGGTGTAATGCTGTCAACTAGCACGGAGAATAAGGCTGTTGAGGAGCGATCATCCGTGTAATTGCTTTGCGCGAGCACCGATATGTCAGATAGTATAACATGCATTTTATTTCAAGAGGAAATCCGACATACTGATACAAACTCAAAGCTACTACACAGTGGCTATAATAACCTTCGAAAAAAATATATAGAAATAAACATAACACAAATCGGTCACAGATAATTCATATCACAAGGGCGGAAGAAGATATGAATAAATAAATAACACATGAAAGTGTAAAACAGAGTAGTGGTCAAAAAGATCCACAATAACACAAAAGAATAGCAACACGTGCTATACAAATGAATACAACTATGAGTCTATATCTCAAGTGTATACAACAAAAGCTGCTAATCTAAATAGTTAGCCAAAAGTCAGAGTAGCAAATCCCGGGAAGAAATCAAGTAGAAGCACCTGTAACATCTCGGTCTGACCCGAGTATTGTTTAAGAAAATAATAAACGGATCAGTCTAGCTATAAATATCAGATGATATGGCATAAAATAAAAGATATGGAATAAACATAAAATGTCCATACTGACATACTACTATAGTATGCAAATGATGATCAATAGAAGATCAATCAATAAGAGATAAATCAATATCACAAGAATCTTCTCAAAGATCCAAAGAGGGCATCATACCCTAAACTTGTACTCATAAAAATTCAATGACATTAATTCTAGAAATCAACACAAGAAATCCAAAAATCACAGAAAAAGGGAAAGAGGCCTATCACATGACGGTCCGAAGACCATGGGGAGCTACCCGATATGTGTGAGTCGAAATCACACAGATGAGGTCTAGGCTAACCAAAAAGCAAAAAGGTATGTATGAGTGGAATCACACAAATGGTGTCTAGCCTAACCTCGCAACAAAAAGATATGTGTGAGTCGAAATCACACAGATGAGGTCTAGGCTAACCAAAAAGCAAAAAGGTATGTGTGAGTGGAATCACACAAATGGTGTCTAGCCTAACCTCGCAACAAAAAGATATGTGTGAGTCGAAATCACACAGATGAGGTCTAGGCTAACCAAAAAGCAAAAAGGTATATGTGAGTGGAATCACACAAATGGTGTCTAGCCTAACCTCGCAACAAAAGGATACGTGTGAGTCGAAATCACACAGATGAGGTCTAGGCTAACCAAAAAGCAAAAAGGTGTGTGTGAGTGGAATCACACAAATGGTGTCTAGCCTAACCTCGCAACAAAAAGATATGTGTGAGTAGAAATCACACAGATGAGGTCTAGGCTAACCAAAAAGCAAAAAGGTATGTGTGAGTGGAATCACACAAATGGTGTCTAGCCTAACCTCGCAACAAAAGGATATGTGTGAGTCGAAATCACGCAGATGAGGTCTAGGCTAACCAAAACGCAAAAAGGTATGTGTGAGTGGAATCACACAAATGGTGTATAGCCTAACCTTGCAACAAAAAGGTATGTGTGAGTCGGAATCACACAGATGGTGTATAGACTAACCCTGCGGACAAGGAGATATGTGTGAGTCGGAATCACACCAATGAGGTCTAGTCTAACCTTGCAAACAAAGAGACATCGCACAGTTGCTAGTCTAAATCATAAAATGATCGTCATGATCAAAGAGAATTGTCAATTACAATAAGCTAGTAAATATATGAGCTTAGCTTCATGTCTCATAACCACTAGCTTAACTTAAATATTTACGAACAAATTGTAGATCTCCACTAGAAAATTGTCACAAAAAGGTTCAATAGAACAAGTCCAAGAGTTAACCGACGAAGAAAACGCAAGCGTTTCATACCACTTGTTTTACTAAGCCGTTTAATTCAATTTCTCATACGAATGAGGTAAAGGTTTGTATATACTAGTAGATTGGAAAACGGTTTAAGAAAAGAGCTTTGTTATTGAAAATAGAGTTGAAATCATTTTGCTGAAAGGGTTTTGATTTTTACTACTAGTATTGAAACCTTCATATTTTAAATTGACAAATCATAGAAGTGATTGTAGAAACAATCAATCATAAAAATTCACATTCAAAGACGTGAATAAAATCCAAAGAACCGATAAAGAATCCATGGAAATAGATATTCAAAAATCCATAAAATCGACCGAGAAGCCCAAGATAGTTTGTCTCGAAGAATGGTCAACTCAGCATCTCAACAAAGCAAGTTCTATTGAATGTTTTTCAGATAAGATCCCCTACGGAGGGGGGTCCAGGGGGTAGCAACCCTCCAAGGTGGGGGTGTGGGGGAAACGCCCCTGCTATGGGGTTCGACCTGCCTGGTCAGGTCGCGGGGGTCCAGGGGGAAGCGCCCCGTCCAAAACGGTACGACCTAGTGAAGACCTAAGGGAGGATAGGATCGAGCGACCTCGATAATAAATGATAACAACAAATAGGAAATCAACACGAATCGATTAAAGTTGGAAATTCAAACTAAATAGGCAAATAGGCAAAAGACTGCAGATTCAGACGCCTGAAATTAAGGATTCAGACGTCTGAATCTGGAAAATAAAATATTTTCCAAAACAGAAATCAGACGTTTGAATCCTTGACTCAGACGTCTGAAATAGGCACTTTTTAGCCTATTTCCTTTCTGGTTCCAAACGAACCAATTCAGACGTCTGAAATGATATATTCAGACGTCTGAATCTGGAAATAGAAATCTTCCCAGAATAATATTCAGACGTCTGAATACTGCGTTTCAAACGTCTGAAACTGGGGTTCAGGGAACTCTCTGAACCTAGACCAAAAATGGCCGAAATAAATACCAGAAGCGATCGGACGAGCAACGACGACTAAGGATTTACGTCGAGCGACAACCCAGCCTTAACGGCTCTTCGATACGCCTCAAATATCAATGTCCAAATATCCATAAAAGGATTTTCATAGATTTGGATTTCAAAACATCAAAAATTGGAATATACACCAAATCAATCCAAACCAAAATCAATTGCACAAGAATAAGTGTTAGGAATTCATACCTAACAATAGAAGATAATTATAGACAAAGATGTGGGATAAAAATCTCACCTTTAAACCCAAAAGCACAAGATTGAGAAGCTTGAAAACAAAGGAGGATCAACCACTCTTCAATCCCAACTCAAGAAGCTTGATTCTAAGCTTAAAAGAGAAACATTTCCCAAATTAGGTTTAGGAATTTTCTGAAATCAAAGAGAGAATGAGTTGGGGAAGATGAAGAGAAGGCTTACCAATGGGTTCTCTTGAATTTGGAGTTAGATCTTGGATTTTGCAAAGGAACTAGAGCTTTGGATTTCTATTTCCCATTCTCTTCCACCATTTTTGCTTTAGAACTGAAAAGAGGAGGAAGTGAGAGTGAATGGGGAGGGATGATTCAGTTTGGGGTATTATTATGGCTAGTGGGCTGAACCTAAACCCAAAACCCAATAGATAAAGTAGAAAAAATCAACTTACTCCAAACATATCGAAGCTTATACTCAAAAAGGTCGCAAACGGGGTTTTGAACTCAATGGAAGTGGTCTCGAGTCCTAATTCGACTGTTTGCAAAAAGTAGCTTTTCGGACTAAAATCCGACGAACGATGAAATATTTAAATAAAATATTTAAATATACAATCGATAAATATGCGGGTTGTTACAATAACTGTCTAGTTTGAGTTGGTTATGCTGTGTATCTCTGATATTTGTTGTAAACTATGTAATATTTATGTTATTAATATAATTTATTCGTTCCGCTGTTTAGATTCTAATATTTCTTTCTTCTTCTCTATCTTTTCTCCTTTTTATCCCTTTCTTTCTTAAAGATGATGCGATTTTCCGTGGTAAGAAAGTCGGGTCGTCACAGCTGGTATCAGAGCATTAGGTTGAGTGAATACTTAGGCTCTGTAATCGTGTCTTTCTTGAGAGAGCGTATTTGTAATTTTTAATATATATATATATATATATATATATATATATATATATATATATATTTCTACCTATCTGTTGGGTTACCTGTTTAGGTTCCCCAATATAAGTTATAAGGTAGATGGAGTAGTAGTGTGTGTAACACGACCTACCATTGGTTGGAGTTTGAATGTTTGAAGTTGGAAGTGTATCTGTTGAGACTGTAGACCTAATACCGTCTCGAGTGAGTTCTGTAGTGATGAGGGACTTCATTAATCTCTAAAGTAAACCTGTTAAGGTTCGGAGTGATCTTTGAAGTGCAGAGTTTGGTGAGTAGAGTTTGGATCTGTTGGCCGGACAGAAGTGAGTAATGTATTTTGATACCTCAGGAATAGTAGCTACGTGATGAGATGCAGTGACTATGGATGTTCCCGAAGATGTTTTCTTTGGAACAAGTTAAGGAGATGAGTCTGCTTCGATGTTGTGGCTGTGTTCAGCTGGAGTTTCTGTTTGCTTTGAAATTCGAGTTTCTCGAAGAGCTTTGATTTGGAAATCTTTGGCATCTGTGGCAGCAGTGCAGTTGGGAATGTTCTCGGTGTTGGCAAGAGATCTTCTGGCTTAGCAGTTTTTTTGAAGTTGAATTTAGAAACATTTAAGTGAACCCGTTTCTTCGATGGGTTGGCAAGTTAAGAGTAAGTTGTTCTGTTTGGTAAAGAGAGAACAATTTTTTTCTTAGATTTGGTTTGGGTGGTTCGCAAAGGTGACTTGCGATTGTTTGAGTGTTCTCTTGGGTTATCTGAGTTTTTCTGGATGTCTTCAGGAAGTCAGAATTTTGTTCGCATCTGGAGTTTGGGTTTTCTTATCGTCTAGGATTCCAGGAGTGGTACTGGTGGTTCAGCTTTTTTTTAAGAATAGATCCTAGAAACTGAGTTGGTATAGCAGCTCAGAGTTTTGGAGGAACTTATGAAAATTTCTTATGGATTTGTTGAACCATATCTCTGGGGTGTATTGTACTGTTTTTGCTTGCGTTCTTCTTCAGCATTCTCTTCTACTTCGGATGAGAGTTGAGCAGCGGAAGTAGTTTGGAAGTGTATCTGCTTTTCTTTTCCTAGACAGGAGAAGTGTGTTGTTGTCTTCTGATGTTGAGGAGTAGAGTTTGAGTTCTTGGTTTTGGTTGATCTTGAGGAGATCATTTTGTTGAGTTGATTGTTCTAGTTTGTTTCTAGAAGCATCAGCAAAGTTTAAGCTAATCAGTAAGTTTGTAGACAGCCCAGGATTATCCAAAGAGATTTTGTGGATAAGAGTCGGAGGGATTTGGACTCTGAAGTCGGAGATTTAATTTTGGATAAGTTTTCTCCGATCAAAAGTGAGCTATAAGATTGGGTAGGTCTGAGAAGTTAGCTCTGAAGTGTTTTGGATCTTTTCTGTATTTAGGAGAATAAGTGCTTGATCTACAGAATTGGATTGCCAGTTTGGATAAATGGGATTCGATGAGTTTCACGTATCTCTGAGGGAGTACGTGTATGATCTATCTCTGGTTGTGGAACCAGCAGTTCTGGAGTTTTGATTGCAGAGTCAGACTTGTTTGTAGTCTGATATCTTGTTTAGTGTTTCGATATAGTTTAATGGGAGCTTTGTAGCTTCATTGTATTGATTGTTTGGATTCTCTGGAGCAAGTATCCCGGTATATATATTTATACCTGGGGAAACTCGACAAAATTCTATCCAGAATTTGTCTGGATAATTAGATTTGTTTGATTGGTTGAATTGGATGTTTTGATTTTAACATATGTTTGATATATGCTTGTGTTTTTAAATTAAAATTTAATAAGATTATTAAATTACCTTTGTTTTAAATTTCGAGGACGAAATTTTTTAAGGGGGAAGGATTGTAATATCCCGGAATTTTTAACAATATCAATTTAATAATCTGTAGTTAAAATTAAATTGATATTGATATTCTGTTAATAATTATTCAAATAGATTTATTAATCTTCTTCAATAATTATTTAAATTGGTTATTTTATCTTTTAAAAATAATAAATTGATTTCTATTTACAATATAAGTATATGGTTTGTATTTTTAATAGATTGGTATTGTTTTAATTTTAATAAGTAAAGCATATTTTCTAGTTTTAGTAATTTGGAAAATTTGTTTTATTTAATATTTAAGCTTTTCAAAGTTAAATAAATGATTTTGATTTAAATTTAATAATTGAATCATGTTTTAAAATTATAACATATATACATTATAATTTGGAAATTTTGATTTTTTTATGTATTGAGTTTTTAAAATTATTTTATAAATAAATATATGATTTTAAAATTGATAAGAAAAATATTTAAATATGTAAATTAAATTAGATTGAGTTTT
Source organism: Allium cepa (assembly GCA_030765085.1). NCBI lineage: Eukaryota > Viridiplantae > Streptophyta > Magnoliopsida > Asparagales > Amaryllidaceae > Allium > Allium cepa. The sequence continues at coordinate 561,498,207 of CM060932.1, forward strand.
AAATTTAGAATAATTCAACAATGGTTTCATGGCTTAATAACATGGATATTTTATTAATAAAAATATAATTTCATGTAAAATGATTTTAATTTAATAATAAGAGATTTATAAAAGCAATTTTGATATTGTATTGTCTTTATAAATAAGTTTTGAATAGGATTTGTAATTTTTATTTCAAATTGAATTTATATTCATAACTTGATTTGGAATTATTTGATTTTGAATTTAGTTTGAATTTAAGTTCAAAAGTATAAATTATAAATTGTTTTAACTTTTAATATGTATAAGTTTATTTATAAACATGGTTTGTTCTTATTTCTTTTGTAAATTCATACACATATCTAATATAAACTAACAAATTGAAATTAAGCTAACACACATGCATTACTTTGTAAATTTAAATACTAATTACCTTTAAAAGAAAAACAAGTGTTTCATTCTTTAACATTCATGTAACATGTGTTTAAAACTTAGCATAACAAATTGACAAGTGTAAAATTAGTTTTACTTTTTCTTTTATTTCCTTAAATCTGAGAATACATTAGTTTAGCTTGCATCTTCGTTCATGCATATTTTTTTTTCATTTCCTTAATCAAATATATCACCTCTAAAATCAGTAATTCCTACATACTCAACACCAAATCTAGATCACCTCTTCAAAAACCTGCATATTCAAAATCAATAACCTGAAAGCAAATTGCAATCCATTTCTGCATTTCCAAACATCTGCATATTCCACTCCTCTTCAAAATCAAATACCCTCTTCATCAAAAAAATTCTGAAGCCTGCAAACCAAATCTTGCTCAATAAAAAAAAAATCAAACCCTGCATATAAAAATCTGCACTTCCTCAAATCAAATTGGGCCTGCATTCTGTTCAAACCTGGGAATGATAACATGCATTTGAGGAATTAGCTACTGCATCTTCTACTTGCATGCAAGCATTTTAGTCAGGGAAAACATATGCAAATCTGTATGTCAATTCAACATAAAGTAAAACAAGATCTAGCAAAAGCATCAGTACCATTTTCCTGCATATTCATTTTCCTGCAAATTTTAGAAAAAAAGGGAAAACAGAGCTCTACATTCAAAAGGTGAGTAACTTTTAACTTTAAAATCTTAAATAGGTTGCATGCTATTTTATTGAAATGGAATAGCTAATTTCTTATGTTATAAATAACTGTTGATATGAATATTTTTGGTGTGCATGCTGTTTCTTTCTTTTTAATTGCCTGTTCTATTTCTTTGATTTTCCAAGCACCCATAATTTTATTAAATACTTATTACTAAAATTGTTTCCTGATATATGAAAATAACAAAGCAAAGTTGTTAATTTACTTAAGTTAATATTTAAAAGTTTTTAGGAAGTTAATATACAGGTTGTTGCCTTTGTAAAACTAGAAACCTCCATGCATGTTAATTCAAACCAAATTTAAACAAGTTAATTCTGTATTTGAGTATCATTAAACAATAGTATTAACTAAAACTTAATTTTTAAAATCAAGTTTTAGGATTTTAGAGTTTGGCTAAAATTGCAGTTGACTCTTGAACTAGAAATAGATTCTTAGCAAATTATGTTGAATCATGAATTGAAAGTTTCTGGAATTCTTCTGATTAATGGAGTAGGTATAGGAGATTCTGAAAAAAATCAGAGAAGTGGTTAATATTGGTTAGATTTGATGCAGTTTGGATTTTTATTTTTTTAACCCTAGTTTTTACTGTGTCTTTGAATCAATCAATTTGGGTATGCAGGATGGAACGAGTGTATTGATATCTAGGGATTGTGTAGTTGAAGTGTGCGGAAGTTCGAGGCCGAAGGGGTGGAGCGTCAAGTGGTCGGAGAGGCGAACTGTCGCCTTTGACAGGTTTTGACATAAAACCTGTTTTCTGTTTACAGGTTTGGATTGGGGGGTTGAATTTGACCTCGTGGGTGATAGTTTGATCTGGATGTTCGTGATGGGTTGTAAGATGGAATTCTGATGTGTAGCGATCGTCCATGGCGATCAACGAAGTCGCCGTGCATATGCACGGCGATGAGATTCTGGTGAAGTATTTTGGTTTTGGGTGTGTTGCAGGGGAAAATGAGGGGTTTGCTCGAAGTAGATGGAAGGATGACTCGGAGGGGAGATGCATTAGACTCGAAGTTAAATTTAGGTTTCTCGGGTTGAACTGTAATATCCAGGTTTTGAAACTTGTGTTTTAAAATCTGGGTTTTTAAAAATTTAAAATCTGAAGTTTATGTTTAAAGCAAAGTTTAAGTTCAAATTCAATTCAAGTTTGCATTTTTGATTTGAATTCAAATTTCAGTTTTTAAATAAAATAAAAGTTTCAGAAATTTAATTTAATTAACTATTTGTTTTGGTAAAATAGTTTAAACATTTTTTATAATGATATTTTAAAAATATGAGTAGATTTGAAGTTTATTTAAAATCTGGAAATTCAAAAGTTAAATTTAAATTTCAGTTTTTAATTTTAAAGAAGGTTTAAATTTGAAGTTTAAATTAAATGTAAATTTAAGTTATAAAAATTTGAAATTAACTTTAAAAAAATTTATAGCACTTGTTTGATTTGCAATTTAAAAATTTTAAATTATTTAAACTTGATAAGTTTTAAAATTGCTCTATTTTAAAACTTGTATTTTAAAATGAAATTTTAGAAGTAGTTCAAAAAGTGCTTTGTTTCAATTAATTGTTCTAACATAGTTAAGTTATGTTTATCTTGAAAATTTAAATTAAGATTAATATTTCAGAATTAATTTAATTAATAAGGTAATTAAGATTTATTAATTAATTTAATTAATTAATTGAATTTAGAATTAGTAATTGATTAATTATTAATCAATTTATAATTAAGATCATTAATTAGATTTGAAATTAATGATGAATATTATTAATTATATAATTAATTTTTAAATCAAGGTTAATTAATTTAATAATAAACTTTAATTAATGAATGATTAAAGATAATTTTAAATTTTAATTAATTTAAGTTAATTACTTTATAAAATAATTAAAGAATGGTTTATGAAGGTCATTAACCAGGATTATTTAACAATTAATTAATATGGTCAATATTTATAATTAATTAGATTAATTAATTTGACAATAATCAATTGTAAATGGTTTGAGTATAATTACTTAGTAAAGTAATTAAGAAATTAATTACTTAAAGTAATTAATTTAGTTTAATGAGATTGTTTATTTTAATTAATTAAGTTTAATTAAATTTAAACACTTGAGTTTTAAAAAAATTATTGTATGTAATTAATGTTAAGTAATTGTTTAATAATTAAATGATTTTAATTAAGTGGAGATGTTTAAGTATGAGGTAATTTGGTTTAATTATTTAATAATTAATCAAGGAATTAATTAAGAAATTAATTAAAGGATAATTAATTTTTTAAGTTAGTTAATTACTAAATGTAATTAGTCTGGGATGATTAATAATTATAAGTTAATTACTTAGGGTAATTAATAAAAAGGGGATTATTAATTATTATAATTAATGAAATAATTAAAGATGATTAATTATGATTAATTAATCAATGATAAGTAATTAAAGGTAATTAATTAATTAAGGATTAATATAATTAATTATGATTAATTAATTAATTGAAGTAATTAAAGGTTAATTACTATTTGATTGAGAATAATTAAATTGTGAAATTAATTAAGGATAATTACATGAATGTAATTAAGGTAATTAATCAAGAGTGATTAATTAAAGTAATTTATAATTAATTAATTGATTGTAATCAATTTAATGATTAAGGAAGCAAGATATATTTGATGAAGTATTTAATTTAATTTATTTTAAATTAATTAAAGATGAAGGAATTAATTTAATTCATTTTAAATTAATTAGAGGTAGAGAATTAATTTAATTTATTTTAAATTAATCATATTATGGTATGAGTAAATCATTGCTTATGTATGAATGGATGACATTGATTGTCTTGGATGCTTTGAGATATCTATAATGAGATAAATGATATTGTGTGGTATAAATGACTTGATTGTATTGTGATGATAACATAGGTTATCTATTGTGATGGTGATATAGGGAATATCTATTTGATATTGATAATGTGGATTACCTGTTATTTGATAATGACGATTATCAATTGTGATTTGTGAGTTATCTATCTGTGTGTATGAAGATACTGTAATTGAATTGTTTTAAAAACTTTAAAACAACTTGGACCTAAAAGACACGCTTTGGATTTCGATGAGACCGGAATCGGGTTTCCATATTTGGACATCCGAAAACCACATCGATTCCAAATTAACGTTAGGTCGTGAATCAAAGTGGAGCTTTGTGAAGACTCGAGGTGTAAGGACTATACGTCAGTATAACTCTGTGGGTGATTCCGTAATGAGTTTGACGGAATAATTCTTATAGATTCGAGATGGTGGTTCAGAGTGCAAGGGTTATCGTCGTTAACTTTGAGGGTGATTCCAAAATGAGTGTAACGAGATAATGCCTTCGGTTTCGTTCGAACCCGAAACGAACTTGTATGGATTGAATGCTTCCAGAACATCGTCAGGTGGACGATGAGCATTCTAAGTGATATGTCCTATAAAGGTAATCGTAGCCTTAAGCCTCATCAACCGGGAATGGCTAAAACAGGGGAGGTGCAGCAAGGCTTCGTGGGTCGCACCCACTGGAGAGCAAGATTTACCCCTTTCTAGAAGTCCCTTTATATTCGGCTGTGTGGGTGGTTGCTAGCTACAAGCACGGGGTTGTCTTGTTTGGAACTGTTCAGTAAGGAATGAGTCCGACTTTGTGTTGCAGGGGAGCAGGCGTACTCCTCGGTGCGTTGATCTAGGCCACGTACTGTGACGGGCGGTACCCTAGTAGCCTTGCCATTGTATGGAATCCAAAATCCAATAAGTGCCAACGGTTTTGATTGTGTTACCCACTTTTGTGGCTAGTAGCTGGAATTTAATAGATGTAACAATTTCGGCTATTTCTTATTTACTTGAAAACCCTAGACACTATTATAATATCATCGGATTTCTTATCAAATGTTTTGGTTAGCGTAAGATAAAAACTTTTCCATGTTTATGTGTGGAAAGTCTTACGTGATACCTTTTCTTTTCAAAAGGTTTTTGAAGTTAAGCAACTTTAACCTGTTATTCACACCAGACCCATGTCTGACCCGGAGTTTGTTTTTGTTTTTCATAAACTCTTGGGTACTCAAATTTTTACGAATAGCTAAGGGAATTCAAGTTAGGATTCAAGATTAGCTTTGACGAATTATGAAGGAGCAAATGGAGCAAGAGGCTTCTGCGTGTAGATATATATCTAGTATTCCGCTGTGTGTTCTCTGAATTGTTGTCTTTGAGTTGTATCGAGTTGTATAACTAGACGGGTGTTTATAACTGTCTAGTATGAGTTGGTTATGCTATGTATCTCTGATATTTGTTGTAAACTATGTAATATTTATGTTATTAATATAATTTATTCGTTCCGCTGTATAGATTCTGATATTTCTTTCTTCTTCTCTATCTTTTCTCTTTTTTATCCCTTTCTTTCTTAAAGATGATGTGATTTTCTATGGTAAGAAAGTCGGGTCGTCACAGCAGGTTATTACCGGAAGTTTGTTCAGGACTTTTTGAAGTTAGCTAGTCCATTGACCAAGCTAACAATGAAGAATGCAAAATTCAATCGGACTCCAAAATGTGACGAAACTTTTCAGGAGTTGAAGAAGAGATTAACCACCGCTCATGTTCTCTCTATTATCAACGGGAACCAAGGTTTATCTGTTTATAACGATGCTTGTGGTGAAGGTTTGTGTAACGAGCGCGATTTTTCGTCGCCGAAAAATCGAACCGTTAAGGTTTTAGAAGAAGAAAGAGGTAGAAGAAGAGAGAAAAGAGAGAAGAAACAGAAAACAAGAAATAGAACAGGAAACAATATCTGAATCTCACAATCGCAGCGGAACAACATATAATAGATAAATGAATATTCATTAAAACAAATGAACTATACAATTTATACATACATCACATTACATTACATCAATCAGAGTGTACAACAACAAAACAGCGGAAAGGAAATACTATATACAATGGATAATAGACTACGCTATCTGGCTCGCCTCCAGATCTGCACAGCAACTCCCGAAACCAGAATAACCTGATAACCTAACTCTAGACTGCCCGTGTGGAAAATAGTGGGCACCCAGAGTTTAGGAAAGGAACAATAAACTCCAGGTCAGTCATGTGACTGGTGTGAGAACTAAAAACAGTTATTTATCTTTAAAACAAAGAATAGGATAATTTTTAAATAAATTCGCGATGCTTTTTAGAAAATGAGACTACCGTAAGGCCTCCCGCACACACACACAATGCAAATGCAGAATCGGAGGAGATTTCTCCTTATGATAGTCAAAAATGCTTGATACGCATAAATCAATCATTTTGATATTATTATTAGTGCATAGTGTAGAAAACAATTTCGAAAGTAGAATATAAATCTTAGCCAACATACGACCATTATCGTATGCCTACTATAGCCACTATGTTCAATAGCAGGTTACCGCCACATTCCATAGCAGGTAATACAACTAAAACCGTACAAAGCTCGTATTGTTTCTTTGGATTTCCAACAAATGGTCAGGCTAAGGAACTTCCTACTGCCACATGGGATCGCCTCTGGCGGGACGTCCCGAGAACTAACGTTACGGTTAGCCCTCTGCCAACACAAGGCCGGGTTACCTCTGTCACTAGGTAACTACTGCACGAATATGCCATCCCCCGGTCCTTTGGGACCTTTATCCGAGCGCTCGATACCAACAACACCACACAGAAATAGATATAGTGTTTCCACATGAGTAAATATCTGGGCTCCATACCATGATACCACCCCTTTCCAGAAGGGAATGACATACCCTAAAGGGAGCGACCCTCATAACCTTGCCGCATATTCCTGTTTCGACCATTTCCGGGGAGTGAGGTCCTGACGAAGTCTCGTCCACAAAGCTACGCTTTGTGCAACAAAGCCATGCTTTGGGTCAACAGATGACCAAAGCAATGATCACAAAGATAAATGATCAAACAAATGATCATATCACAAATGACCAACCAATGATCATCACACAGCAGCACTCAGCATGTCACATTACCAGATTGGGAATATATCGCTGATAACCTTCAACTACATAACCTCTGAGCTCGTACGTCTCAGAGAAGGGTGTTAAGCTAAGAGAATAAATTCTCCGCCACCAACAGAAATGTATTTGAAAGAAATCGGCTCTAATTCTCAAAATATAATGTCAGACACGTAACCATACAAGTCTGTTCCGGGTTCGAACAGAACCGAAGGCACTTCCAAAGAAGCCCTTGCAAATCCGGATATTCACAATCCCGATAAAATTTCCTATCACAAAGGGAAATCTCTATACCAGGAGCTACCCAGTGCAGAGACAATCGATAGGTCATTCTATCGTTTTCACAAATACCCGGTCTTCAACACCGGTCTTCAAATGCTATTCATTACGACGTATCACTATTCGGAATGGGTTATACGACCCCATGGTCCTTTCCCGGTTAACCCGAATAGAGAGCACTTATTTAAAAATAAGTGTGGCATTCAAATTCATCCAATCACAACAATTACTCATTCAAGGGTAAATATTGATAGTCGGTTATTTAACTATCAATAAAGATGCGCCACATCACCAGATTCCAAATAATTTTCCAAATTATTTAATTTTCCAAAAATATCGTTACTAGATATAAAATTTCAATACTTCAAAAATAAACCAATGTTTATTTTGAAAACCAATTTTCCCTTTTTATTTATAAATTCCATAGTGAATTTATATGTCATATTTTCTATTAATTTACAGTTTCAATAGATTTTAATTATTAAATTCCAATTTATCTTCAAAAGGATAAATTCTTAAAAATATTCCATTTCATATTGGAAAAGTAATTCCATACTTATTTAATAATAAGTAATAATAATAAAAAAAAATCTTATTCATTTTCAACAATTTGAAAATATTCAATATACTTAACTCATAGTTATGTATATATTTCATTCGTTAAGGAAATCATTCTTTTATTCACATTTAATTGGGTCAAAACGAATGTTGCGTAAAACATCGTTACGACAACCCAAAATTTCTAGTATAGGGATTCGAATTTAAATCAGATATATAAATCCCAATACTATAGAAAATATTTTCTTTCGGAAATCATTTACTATAACAACAGTGTTATAGTCCACCATTTCCTTATTTTTTTAAAAACGCCTATTTCAACAATAAATGTTGAAATCTATGTTTTCATTTCCCTCTATTTCTCGAAAACGTCTATTTCAACAATAAATGTTGAAATCTATGTTTTCAATACTCAATACATTTTAAAACTTTTCTAAATCGTTTTAAATTCTGTTTAAAACATTCTTTCCCAAAATATCCATTTTTATTAATAATATATTCACTGTTCAAAAACGTGAATATAACTCCTTTAATAAACTTCTATATTCAATTGATCAAATTCAATTGATTACGAATTTATAAACAATGTTTATAAATTCTATTCCTCTTTATAAACTTCGATTTATAAATTTTCTTTATAAAATCCAATTTAATTTATATAACTCAATTTTATACCAAAGTCTATATTATAAGCTAAACACTTATAGTTCATTTATTTACCCAACTCGTTCCTTTAAAACTTTTACAAATTATAAATCTTATTACTTTTAAAGATTCTTTTATATTTTCCTATTTCCAACTTATGACATTCAATTCAATTTCGGATTTATAAAACAACGTTTATAAATCCCATTTATAATTTTATAACTTCTATTTATAAAAACCAATTTATTTACAATTTCCCTTTATTTTTCACTTTAATACCAAATTCCGATTCATAAGATAATTTCTTATAAATCTTTTATTTTATAAAATCTATTCATTTTCTAATCTCACAATTTATAAATTTATAAATTCTCATTTACTTATAACAACCATTTATACTTCATTTATAACACTTATAAAAACTCGTTTTATAATTCCAATATTTTTAAATTTATAAGTATCAATTCTATAAATTTGCTAACTATTTCAAAATTCACATTTCGCTTTCATTTCACAAAAAATCTTAAATTCTATAACTTTAAAAATTGAAATTTTAAATTTATTTAAAATGAATCAATTCAAAATTTAAATAAAAACATATACTTGAAAAATCGATTTAAAAATCCCTTTAAAATCAAAAATCGTTATTTTTAACTTTAAAAACGAATCCGATGATGCCACAGCATCAATTTGTCAATCACTACACAAATATCATATATCGATATGATATTCACAATCATCAAAAATATTTATAAACAAATAAATATTTGTGAGGGGTCCAGTTGGATCCCTCCAACCTGTTTCCCTGCATCCAAAGGGTTAGCACAATACCAATTCCACTTCGAGGTGGAATATCGCGGTATATGGGATTTTATAAAATATTATCCGCTTACTAACGGCGCGATAGGGTCTCATCCGCTATACGAGGCGGGAAATCAATCAACTGCAATATATACATATGCCAATATATATATATTGCTATATATAGATATATCCTAAAATATCTAATATCACAATCAAGCCAAACAATTCAATCAATCAACAAAATTTTAAATATAACTATTTAAAATTTAAATAATCCCTTTTGAGTGAGAAGTTCTCACCTTTGCTTTTATTTTGCCATCCATTTCCATCTTGACTCGATTCTCTTGTTTTATACCTATTTTTAAATTATTTACACAATTCATTAATACTCGAACAATCGAATAATACCTTTTTCATTTGACAATTTTATATTAACAAATTTCCTTTAAATGGATAAATTTAATTAACTAACCATTTAATTTTTAACCAATAATTTTTTTTCTTTTGGCTTTTAAACAATTTCTTTTTAATAATTTGATTTAACAAAAATTAAATTCAAAACTAATCTTTATAATTTCTAATTTTCCTTTTATATAATCATTTGGACAAATCGCAAAATTAATTCCCATTCGCTATATTTTAGTTAACCAAAAGTTAAATTTAAACTAATAATTAAATTTTTTTAAACCCATTTTCTTTTATAAATTGAGTCACATACATATTTTTTTCTCAATTAAAAACTGCATGTACTATTATATTTTTTTCCATAGTTCATTATTTAAAAATTTCACTCTAAGTTAACATTTTAAATTTTTTTTTTTTAACAAACTTCTATTCGATACTTTAAAATCAACCGATTTATCAATATTCAAATTTTGTCGAACAAATTTTAATTTCTATTTAAATAAAATTTTCTTATTATTCTTCAACCTCCATAAAAATAATAGTTTATATACAAATCAAATTTGTATATCACTTCAACATTCCAAAACATATATTTTTTTCCCTGAATAACAAAATTAATTTACTTTTACTGTAAATTTTTTTCTTATTCATACATATTAAATTTAAATGAATCCAAATCCTATTTTTTTTTTCCTTCTGTTTCTGTATATACAGTTTTAGATATGTGAATGTATATATTTATTCTTAAGTGTATATGTATATATATTTTAGTATATAGACAAAAACAAAATAAACAATACCTCCAACAATTTCTCGCGTGCACCCAGTAGCCACTGCACGAGAACGCCGTTTGCTGTTGCCACCTAAACTCGCGAATCCCAAGCCTTCGTCGATCGAAACCCTAGCCATCGCGCTCCACGCGCGCACCCATGACCCATCGCCCCACCGCCGCCGCAACCCCTGCCCTAGCCATCTCGCGCGGCCGCCGCTTCGAACGCCAACCCCAGATCCATGTGAGCCTCACCGCGACCACTGCCATCGCGACCACCACTGCCCTACCCAGAGACCACGCGACTGCCATCTCCTCGAGTCGCCGCGACTTCGTCCTCCAGTGCCTCGCGTACGCCTGCGCCACCAGATCTTGATGCTCGCCCTAGTCTTGGCCACCGCCGTATCGCGATGCTCGAGATCGCCTGCCAATCGAACTCGCGAACCCAGCCTTCCCCCCTTCGGTCGATCGCGATTCGATTCCCTTGGCTTCGGCCATTTCTGTTCATTTTTTTTTTCTTTTGATTTGTGGGCTTCGGCCATTTATTATTTTCTTTCGTGAATTTGGAACTGAGGAAGTTGCGTGATAAAAGAACAAAGGGGAGACAAGAGTACGTGAGGCATCAGGGAATAGGTCTGCTGCTCAGGAGTAGGATGGCTGAGTTGACATGTTTTAAAATTTAAATTTAAATTGAATTTGATTTTAAAATCTCAACGCGTTTACGTGTCGTGTGCTCGCGTATCAACTCCGAAAAATACGAAATTTGAAATCCGGTAATAATTCAACGTTATGGACCCAATGGAACTGGTTTCGTCGAATTCCGAGACTGTATGAAAAATGACTATTTTTTTAAATTCAATTTAAACGATATAAATTCAAAACTGAACAAACTACTTTCAAATTCGATTCTAAAGTTTTTATTATCTTCAGTATTATCAATATAAATTTTATAAGCCTTTGAAATATTTTTAATCAGCTTAAATTTGAAGATCCAAATTTTTATCCACTTCCAATAGATTAAATTTTATAATTTAATCGCCAATTTTAAAGTTATATTGAAAATTCAATCCAACCCATCATTCAAATATTTAAAATTAATTAAATATTTTCAAATTAAATTATTCAAATTTCTGGGTCGTTACAATCTTCCCCCCTTAAAAGAATTTCGTCCCGAAATTGCAAGTTAAGGAGAAAATGGTCCTTAAGTCGTCTACTATTTTTCCAAATTAAACAGTTTTATCAACTTACTAACCTAAATCTTTTATTAAAGATTCATTATCATTTCAACTAGCACTCTAAATTTTCTACTTCACTTACACGTTTCAAACAACATTGTTTACTTCAAAATTTAAATTTAAATTCAAATTCAAATTTTTAAACTTTTAAAATTTCCTCAAAGTTTTTCTAACACCCTAAATTTTCGAAAAATTTCGCCAGCGTTTCCTTTGCGCGGCTCGATCGGTACGACTACAAAATGGCACCACGGCCCCTCAGAATCAAAAAGAAAAGAGAAAAGCCAAGTGGCTAGAGAAGAAAGTCATCAAATCTCATACGGAAATTGAAATACGTACCTTTTTTTTTTTGTCGAGCCATTCAATTTTTTTATCTTTGAAATCAAAATCTTATTCCCATTTCTTTTAATATACCTGTATAACCTGCTAGTAGTAGTATCCAATTCCAACATTCAAACCAATTTGCACATTCCATTACAAAATATTCAATATATACTTCTTATACCATTTTTACTTCACTATTGAAGTTGCATATTCAATTTCATTCAATTTTATATTTCAATCAATTTTGCATTTCAAATTTCATTTGAATTCAATTCACAATTTCAATTCTATTCAAATTTAATTATGTTAACTATCATTCATTCACAACCACACTATTTAAATTAGTTTCATTTACTAACTCATTTCAAATTCCAATTCATACAATTCAAATTTACCTTTCTTTCATAATCATTGAATTTAATTCGTTCCAGCCTTATTCATTTGGTCAATATTCAATTAGCTTCACTTACTAATTTTTTTTAGTTTAATACTTCACAAATCAAATTCAATTCCAGCTTTATTTGCTTACAAATTCAAGTTCCAATCTATTTATTTCACAAAATTTTCATTTCAATTAGAATCTCATTCCAATCAAATTTCGAATATTTTATAAGTTATCAACTTATTTGCATTTCGATTTATAAATTTCACTTATACATTCATTATTACTAATTCCATTCCATTAATGAATTTTAATTATCTTCTTGGAATTCCATTTTCATTTATAAATTCAGTAACAATTTATATTCACTAATTCTATTTATATATATGGATTTAACCTTGGAGTTATGATTTAAATTCTCATTCAATTTCAATGATAATTTTAATATTATCCTCTCCTAACATCCAAACATCCATGTACTACAATATTTAATAGAAAATCACTTCTTTCATATACAAAAATAGTTTTGGGTAAAATTATTTCATTTACCCTATTTTAAAACAATATTGTGTCGAATTGTTCTATTCAAGTGTTTAGAAACCCCTTCGATTCAGTTTCGAGGCTGCGCCGACGAAGGTTCATATACCACTCAATAAACCAATCATCACAATATAAAACAATTTTATATTCACTAACAAATACGCACTCATATCTATTATTACACTCAAACTCATTCTAGAGTACTACTGACTCTATCTCTAATGAGTAACACCCAACAGAACCATGGTCGTCGCTTAACCATATGCTCTGATACCAAATGTAACGAGCGCGATTTTTCGTCGCCGAAAAATCGAACCGTTAAGGTTTTAGAAGAAGAAAGAGGTAGAAGAAGAGAGAAAAGAGAGAAGAAACAGAAAACAAGAAATAGAACAGGAAACAATATCTGAATCTCACAATCGCAGCGGAACAACATATAATAGATAAATGAATATTCATTAAAACAAATGAACTATACAATTTATACATACATCACATTACATTACATCAATCAGAGTGTACAACAACAAAACAGCGGAAAGGAAATACTATATACAATGGATAATAGACTACGCTATCTGGCTCGCCTCCAGATCTGCACAGCAACTCCCGAAACCAGAATAACCTGATAACCTAACTCTAGACTGCCCGTGTGGAAAATAGTGGGCACCCAGAGTTTAGGAAAGGAACAATAAACTCCAGGTCAGTCATGTGACTGGTGTGAGAACTAAAAACAGTTATTTATCTTTAAAACAAAGAATAGGATAATTTTTAAATAAATTCGCGATGCTTTTTAGAAAATGAGACTACCGTAAGGCCTCCCGCACACACACACAATGCAAATGCAGAATCGGAGGAGATTTCTCCTTATGATAGTCAAAAATGCTTGATACGCATAAATCAATCATTTTGATATTATTATTAGTGCATAGTGTAGAAAACAATTTCGAAAGTAGAATATAAATCTTAGCCAACATACGACCATTATCGTATGCCTACTATAGCTACTATGTTCAATAGCAGGTTACCGCCACATTCCATAGCAGGTAATACAACTAAAACCGTACAAAGCTCGTATTGTTTCTTTGGATTTCCAACAAATGGTCAGGCTAAGGAACTTCCTACTGCCACATGGGATCGCCTCTGGCGGGACGTCCCGAGAACTAACGTTACGGTTAGCCCTCTGCCAACACAAGGCCGGGTTACCTCTGTCACTAGGTAACTACTGCACGAATATGCCATCCCCCGGTCCTTTGGGACCTTTATCCGAGCGCTCGATACCAACAACACCACACAGAAATAGATATAGTGTTTCCACATGAGTAAATATCTGGGCTCCATACCATGATACCACCCCTTTCCAGAAGGGAATGACATACCCTAAAGGGAGCGACCCTCATAACCTTGCCGCATATTCCTGTTTCGACCATTTCCGGGGAGTGAGGTCCTGACGAAGTCTCGTCCACAAAGCTACGCTTTGTGCAACAAAGCCATGCTTTGGGTCAACAGATGACCAAAGCAATGATCACAAAGATAAATGATCAAACAAATGATCATATCACAAATGACCAACCAATGATCATCACACAGCAGCACTCAGCATGTCACATTACCAGATTGGGAATATATCGCTGATAACCTTCAACTACATAACCTCTGAGCTCGTACGTCTCAGAGAAGGGTGTTAAGCTAAGAGAATAAATTCTCCGCCACCAACAGAAATGTATTTGAAAGAAATCGGCTCTAATTCTCAAAATATAATGTCAGACACGTAACCATACAAGTCTGTTCCGGGTTCGAACAGAACCGAAGGCACTTCCAAAGAAGCCCTTGCAAATCCGGATATTCACAATCCCGATAAAATTTCCTATCACAAAGGGAAATCTCTATACCAGGAGCTACCCAGTGCAGAGACAATCGATAGGTCATTCTATCGTTTTCACAAATACCCGGTCTTCAACACCGGTCTTCAAATGCTATTCATTACGACGTATCACTATTCGGAATGGGTTATACGACCCCATGGTCCTTTCCCGGTTAACCCGAATAGAGAGCGCTTATTTAAAAATAAGTGTGGCATTCAAATTCATTCAATCACAACAATTACTCATTCAAGGGTAAATATTGATAGTCGGTTATTTAACTATCAATAAAGATGCACCACATCACCAGATTCCAAATAATTTTCCAAATTATTTAATTTTCCAAAAATATCGTTACTAGATATAAAATTTCAATACTTCAAAAATAAACCAATGTTTATTTTGAAAACCAATTTTCCCTTTTTATTTATAAATTCCATAGTGAATTTATATGTCATATTTTCTATTGATTTACAGTTTCAATAGATTTTAATTATTAAATTCCAATTTATCTTCAAAAGGATAAATTCTTAAAAATATTCCATTTCATATTGGAAAAGTAATTCCATACTTATTTAATAATAAGTAATAAAAAAAAAAAATCTTATTCATTTTCAACAATTTGAAAATATTCAATATACTTAACTCATAGTTATGTATATATTTCATTCGTTAAGGAAATCATTCTTTTATTCACATTTAATTGGGTCAAAACGAATGTTGCGTAAAACATCGTTACGACAACCCAAAATTTCTAGTATAGGGATTCGAATTTAAATCAGATATATAAATCCCAATACTATAGAAAATATTTTCTTTCGGAAATCATTTACTATAACAACAGTGTTATAGTCCACCATTTCCTTATTTTTTTAAAAACGCCTATTTCAACAATAAATGTTGAAATCTATGTTTTCATTTCCCTCTATTTCTCGAAAACGTCTATTTCAACAATAAATGTTGAAATCTATGTTTTCAATACTCAATACATTTTAAAACTTTTCTAAATCGTTTTAAATTCTGTTTAAAACATTCTTTCCCAAAATATCCATTTTTATTAATAATATATTCACTGTTCAAAAACGTGAATATAACTCCTTTAATAAACTTCTATATTCAATTGATCAAATTCAATTGATTACGAATTTATAAACAATGTTTATAAATTCTATTCCTCTTTATAAACTTCGATTTATAAATTTTCTTTATAAAATCCAATTTAATTTATATAACTCAATTTTATACCAAAGTCTATATTATAAGCTAAACACTTATAGTTCATTTATTTACCCAACTCGTTCCTTTAAAACTTTTACAAATTATAAATCTTATTACTTTAAAAGATTCTTTTATATTTTCCTATTTCCAACTTATGACATTCAATTCAATTTCGGATTTATAAAACAACGTTTATAAATCCCATTTATAATTTTATAACTTCTATTTATAAAAACCAATTTATTTACAATTTCCCTTTATTTTTCACTTTAATACCAAATTCCGATTCATAAGATAATTTCTTATAAATCTTTTATTTTATAAAATCTATTCATTTTCTAATCTCACAATTTATAAATTTATAAATTCTCATTTACTTATAACAACCATTTATACTTCATTTATAACACTTATAAAAACTCGTTTTATAATTCCAATATTTTTAAATTTATAAGTATCAATTCTATAAATTTGCTAACTATTTCAAAATTCACATTTCGCTTTCATTTCACAAAAAATCTTAAATTCTATAACTTTAAAAATTGAAATTTTAAATTTATTTAAAATGAATCAATTCAAAATTTAAATAAAAACATATACTTGAAAAATCGATTTAAAAATCCCTTTAAAATCAAAAATCGTTATTTTTAACTTTAAAAACGAATCCGATGATGCCACAGCATCAATTTGTCAATCACTACACAAATATCATATATCGATATGATATTCACAATCATCAAAAATATTTATAAACAAATAAATATTTGTGAGGGGTCCAGTTGGATCCCTCCAACCTGTTTCCCTGCATCCAAAGGGTTAGCACAATACCAATTCCACTTCGAGGTGGAATATCGCGGTATATGGGATTTTATAAAATATTATCCGCTTACTAACGGCGCGATAGGGTCTCATCCGCTATACGAGGCGGGAAATCAATCAACTGCAATATATACATATGCCAATATATATATATTGCTATATATAGATATATCCTAAAATATCTAATATCACAATCAAGCCAAACAATTCAATCAATCAACAAAATTTTAAATATAACTATTTAAAATTTAAATAATCCCTTTTGAGTGAGAAGTTCTCACCTTTGCTTTTATTTTGCCATCCATTTCCATCTTGACTCGATTCTCTTGTTTTATACCTATTTTTAAATTATTTACACAATTCATTAATACTCGAACAATCGAATAATACCTTTTTCATTTGACAATTTTATATTAACAAATTTCCTTTAAATGGATAAATTTAATTAACTAACCATTTAATTTTTAACCAATAATTTTTTTTCTTTTGGCTTTTAAACAATTTCTTTTTAATAATTTGATTTAACAAAAATTAAATTCAAAACTAATCTTTATAATTTCTAATTTTCCTTTTATATAATCATTTGGACAAATCGCAAAATTAATTCCCATTCGCTATATTTTAGTTAACCAAAAGTTAAATTTAAACTAATAATTAAATTTTTTTAAACCCATTTTCTTTTATAAATTGAGTCACATACATATTTTTTTCTCAATTAAAAACTGCATGTACTATTATATTTTTTTCCATAGTTCATTATTTAAAAATTTCACTCTAAGTTAACATTTTAAATTTTTTTTTTTTAACAAACTTCTATTCGATACTTTAAAATCAACCGATTTATCAATATTCAAATTTTGTCGAACAAATTTTAATTTCTATTTAAGTAAAATTTTCTTATTATTCTTCAACCTCCATAAAAATAATAGTTTATATACAAATCAAATTTGTATATCACTTCGACATTCCAAAACATATATTTTTTTCCCTGAATAACAAAATTAATTTACTTTTACTGTAAATTTTTTTCTTATTCATACATATTAAATTTAAATGAATCCAAATCCTATTTTTTTTTCCTTCTGTTTCTGTATATACAGTTTTAGATATGTGAATGTATATATTTATTCTTAAGTGTATATGTATATATATTTTAGTATATAGACAAAAACAAAATAAACAATACCTCCAACAATTTCTCGCGTGCACCCAGTAGCCACTGCACGAGAACGCCGTTTGCTGTTGCCACCTAAACTCGCGAATCCCAAGCCTTCGTCGATCGAAACCCTAGCCATCGCGCTCCACGCGCGCACCCATGACCCATCGCCCCACCGCCGCCGCAACCCCTGCCCTAGCCATCTCGCGCGGCCGCTGCTTCGAACGCCAACCCCAGATCCATGTGAGCCTCACCGCAACCACTGCCATCGCGACCACCACTGCCCTACCCAGAGACCACGCGACTGCCATCTCCTCGAGTCGCCGCGACTTCGTCCTCCAATGCCTCGCGTACGCCTGCGCCACCAGATCTTGATGCTCGCCCTAGTCCTGGCCACCGCCGTATCGCGATGCTCGAGATCGCCTGCCAATCGAACTCGCGAACCCAGCCTTCCCCCCTTCGGTCGATCGCGATTCGATTCCCTTGGCTTCGGCCATTTCTGTTCATTTTTTTTTTCTTTTGATTTGTGGGCTTCGGCCATTTATTATTTTCTTTCGTGAATTTGGAACTGAGGAAGTTGCGTGATAAAAGAACAAAGGGGAGACAAGAGTACGTGAGGCATCAGGGAATAGGTCTGCTGCTCAGGAGTAGGATGGCTGAGTTGACATGTTTTAAAATTTAAATTTAAATTGAATTTGATTTTAAAATCTCAACGCGTTTACGTGTCGTGTGCTCGCGTATCAACTCCGAAAAATACGAAATTTGAAATCCGGTAATAATTCAACGTTATGGACCCAATGGAACTGGTTTCGTCGAATTCCGAGACTGTATGAAAAATGACTATTTTTTTAAATTCAATTTAAACGATATAAATTCAAAACTGAACAAACTACTTTCAAATTCGATTCTAAAGTTTTTATTATCTTCAGTATTATCAATATAAATTTTATAAGCCTTTGAAATATTTTTAATCAGCTTAAATTTGAAGATCCAAATTTTTATCCACTTCCAATAGATTAAATTTTATAATTTAATCGCCAATTTTAAAGTTATATTGAAAATTCAATCCAACCCATCATTCAAATATTTAAAATTACTTAAATATTTTCAAATTAAATTATTCAAATTTCTGGGTCGTTACAGTTTGGGTGCAGTATTGATGCAGAATGGGAAGGTAATTGCCTATGCGAGTAGACAATTATGTCCTCGTGAAAGAAATTATCCAACCCAGGATTTGGGGCTTTTAGCTGTTATCTTCGCTTTGAAAATATGGCGACATTATCTTCTGGGTGAAAAATTCGGATTATTCACCGACCCCAAATCTTTGAAATATCTCTTCACCCGGAAAGATCTAAATCTTCGACAATAACGTTGGTTGGTATTTCTGGCATCTTATGACCTAGACATTTTATATACGCCCGGAAAAGCCAATGTAGTTGCCAACGCCTTGTGTAGAAAGCATATTATTCTTGCTCACCTTGTTATCGCTCCTACTCTTCTTAAGAGGATCGCGAGCAAGCAATATGAAGATGAGTTTCTTCGGGGAATTTATAAAAGAAATGCCAAGGGGAAGACACTAGTTTTGAGATGGATAGTAGAGGAGTTATAAGATTAAAAGGCAGAATATGTGTCCCAAACTTCCCTGATATGAAACATTAAGTTTTGGACGAATGCCACAATTCTAAGCTTTGCATCCATCCGGGAGTCAATAAAATGTATCATGATATCAAAAGAACTTTTTGGTAGAAGATAATGAAAAGGGATATACCTATATATGTGAATCGCTGTGCTACTTGCCAACAAATCAAAAACGACCAAAAGAAAATGGCGGGTTTACTTCATCCTTTAGAGGTACCCAAGTGGAAATGGGACCAAGTATCGATGGATTTCATCGACGGTTTGCCTCGTACTCGGAGAGGCAATGAAGCAGTTTGGGTCATTGTGGACCGTTTGACTAAGACAGTCCACTTCTTGCCTGTGAAATATATCCGCACAACAGCAAGTTTAGCAGAATTATATATGAAAGAAATTTTCCATCTCCATGGCATTCCTAGCAGCATAGTGAGTGATCGTGATCCGAGCTTCACTAGTAGATTTTGGGAGGCATTTCAAGACGCACTGGAAACAAAACTAAATTTCAGCACTGCTTACCACCCATAGTTTGATGGGCAGACTGAGAGGATCAACCAAATCTTAGAAGACCTATTGCGTGCTTGTATACTTGATTTTGGTGGTTCTTGGGAGGACCATTTACATCTGGTCGAGTTCTCTTATAACAATAGCTATCAGGCCAGTATAGAGATGGCTCCTTTTGAGGCTTTATATGGTCGTCCGTGTCGATCACCGGCATGCTGGATTGAGGCAGGTGATGGACTCGTCCTTGGACCTGATATGATTAAAGAAGCCACGGAGAAAGTTGATTTTATACGAAAGAAATTGAGGACAGCTCAGAGTCATCAAAAGAGTTATTATGACCGTAGAAGAAGGGATTTGGAATTCTAGATTGGAGATTCTGTCTTTCTTAAAGTATCTCATATGCGAGGTGTATTGAGGTTTGGGAAGACCGGTAAGCTAGCACCACGATATATTGGTCCTTTTCCTATTCTGGAGAGGATCGGTTCTTTGGCCTATAGAGTGCAGTTGCCTAGCTGGTTATCTGGCATGCATGGTGTATTCCACATTTCTAACCTTCGAAAGTATGTGCACGATCCAGATAGTATTATGGAAGAAGCTGGTCAACAGGATCTCGAAATCACTCCCAATTTAATAGTTAAAAGAGAACCGATAAAAATTGTGGATCGTGAAGAAAAGAAATTGAGAAACAGAGTTGTGAAGCTAGTTAAAGTTCAGTGGAGTGGCGATCCAAAGGGCTGCACTTGGAAAACTGAAGATAATATGCATAAATTATATCCCAATTGCAGAGTGGATATCTCAACTTAAGCTGGTAAGCCATTTCCTTATTCTTTCTGAATTTGTATATTCTTTGTTTGTTCTTATCTCTCTTTCAAATTTCGAGGACGAAATTTTCCTAAGGAGGGGATATTTGTAACATCCCAGAAATATATCAATTAAAATAAACAATATATTTTAAACCCTTGGAATTTAATTTGAAAAATAATTGAAAAAAAATCTTAAACAAATAAAATAAGTGAAAATTTTATATATAAATAAAATTCCAATTTATTTTGAGTTTAAAATTTTGAAATAATAAATGTTTTAAAAAGTCATTTGAATTTAAAATTTTATACATATATGTACATTGCATATATGAGTAAGATTGAATACATACAGAAATTTAATTTAAATTTATTCAAGATAGGTGTGAATATATGAATGGACATAAATGGTTATATTTCAAGTTTGAATTTAAATTTGAATTTAAAATAAATGTTTTTAAAAATAAGTGGCATTTAAAAATCATTAAAATGTAATGTATATAATGTAAATATTGGTTAAAAATAATTCTTGTAACATTGTGTGTGTATATATATATACATATACAAATGAATAAAGGGGTGCATTCATTTATAAAGTGAAAAGGATATAAAAATTTATTAAAAAAATTCTTTTGTTTTGTAAAACTACAAATGCTTAATATACACGTGGGAGATGGAGTAAAGAAATTAACAAAATTTAGATCTCATGATTATTGTTTACAAATGGCATTCAACATCATTGCTTGAATAAAATAATCAAATTAAAAATTATAGAAAACTTTTCAGCATCAATTTCAAATTTATTAAGCCTCCAAATCTCTGAAAGTACAGTAACCAAAAGATTTAGCATTCCAAACTCCAACACTCAAGAAAAAAAATTCAGGAAAAAAAAGAAAAACTGCCGACTCTTCTTCATTTCAAAAGTTAAAAAATCTGAAGTTCTTTCCAAACATCAAGCTGTAGTGTTACGTTCCATCTCACAGGTAGTTTGCTAGTGCTTCAGTTGTAACACCAATGTAAAACTACAGAATAATTAAACAAATGCTTCAGGTTTTGCTAGTGCAATAATTTCTGAAATAATTTAAAGGCATGTAACTTTCTTTTTAAAATTTGAATTTGAAGTTATAATCAGTAATGAAGAAATAATTTAAAACAATAATATTAATCATTTGCAGGAGAAATCAAGCTCAAAGATTATATCTATTTCTAGTTTTCAAGTTGCAGAAAAAAAGGGTTATCTGTTACGTAGAAGAATTCAACTGTAAGTAGATTCAAAATTACTGTTATTGATGAATTAAGTAAATGAATACAACAAAGAGTAAACAAAGATCTGTATTTACAACTTGCAGATCTAAACTCCAAGATTTAAGTAGGAAAAGAATTTTTTTTAGGCTTTCATCCTTCTTT
Source organism: Allium cepa (assembly GCA_030765085.1). Taxonomy (NCBI): domain Eukaryota; kingdom Viridiplantae; phylum Streptophyta; class Magnoliopsida; order Asparagales; family Amaryllidaceae; genus Allium; species Allium cepa. The sequence goes on from CM060932.1 coordinate 561,520,653, forward strand.
TGAAACTGTCAGGAAGCTTTTATCTTCAGGAAAAGGTGAGTAAACCCAGTTTTAGTCAATCATTTGCTGCTGTTTGAATGCCTGAATGAATTCTAAAAGACACTTGCATGTGAATAAATGGTTGTGCTTGTGTTTTCTTTTGCCTGGAAATGTTATTTTCATTTCATGTTCTTCTGTTTCCTTTAACTCCATGGTTTACAGAGTTAACATATCAACTCAAACCCTTTCTCTCTATTTTCTGTTGAATCCAGAAAATAAATAAATTAAAGTATGTTTTGGACATGCATTTTGTTTAGTAACTTATCAAAGTAAGGCAGTATGTTTTTTTTAGAAACTATAAAACAGTCACAATCCAAATAAGCAAGAATTCGAACCTCACCGATTTTAATTTCAGGAATGTTATTTGAATCCCCTTTAAGAATAATGATTTTTGCAACCAAAATCCAAATTTTTCATTAAGTGTTCACTGGGATATTTAGGATGATCAAAAAATGAATTTTTTAAAATTCCAGTGATCAAAGTGATTGTGGCCCTCGATTTCGTCGTCAAAGTTAGATTGGATGTTCGAGATCACTAGAAAAATACGAGTGAAAATTATAAATCATTAAATTTTTGATTCGAGATCAAATTAGGGTTTAAGAACCCATTTCTGTTCACGTTCGAAATGATGGTGCAGCGCCATCAATGGGTGATCGGACTACGTGTCAATGGTGCAAATCGCGGCGTCTAACGTGGGCGAAGCCTTGGTCAAATTTTGGTGACCGCTGACGGTCAGAGGAGGTGGAGCAAGGCCGTTTTCTGATGATGTTTTGCTGGGTTGTTGGGTTGAGACGACTTGATTCTTGTTTTCAAATTAATTCGAGTTCTGGGTGTTTGTGGAGTTTAGGGGGATAGTCGTTGACTCGATGGTGGCTGTAGCTTCGACCAACGGTGATGATTCTGACCGTGCACGTGCATGTGATGGTTGTGGTGTCAGTCCTGATGGGTTGGGGAAGTAAGGGGGCAACTCGAAGCGAGCATCGGGTAAATCATGGGGTGACTCGAGTTTTAACTTGGGTGGAATATGGGTGCGTTATGTGAAGAAAATTTTACTTAGAAAAATTTCAGGTTGGAAATTTTTTTTTAAGCATACGGGTGAAATTGGGTTAAAAACTCGAAGCAAAGGGGGAATTTTCTCGGGGTTGACCTGAAGCAGGTCTCGTGCCTGACAAATGAAATAATTTTACTAAAAAAACAAATCAAACTCTTAAACACTTTTTAAACTATGTTTTCAAACAATGTTTTGATTAAAGTTTTAAATAAATTTAGGACTTAAGTAAGATGTTTTTAAGAAATTAAATTTGAGTTATTTAGTTTTGGTACCATATTTTTATAAAGTTACTAATATTTAGTAAATAATGTAATTAAGGTAAAATGTTGTTTAAACCAAATCTTATCCTTTTAAAAATAACTAATGTTATAAAGGTAATTTATTAAACAAGATTTAAAGGGTAATTAATTTATTTTTAATAATTAATGATTTAATTATTTTAAAAAGGTAATCACTTAATTAATTATTTGATACTAAAAAAATTGATTTAACAAATAATCAAGGTCGATTAATTTGTAATTAATTATCAATTAACTAAGGAGAAATTAATTGATAAAAGTAATTAAGGTTTAATTAATTAACAACTAAGAATTAATAAATTAGATAATTAATTAAAGAATAATTAATTAATAAAGCCTATTAAGATTTAATTAATTCATGGTTAAGTAAAATTAATCAATGATTTAAAATAATTTATAAAGATAATTATATGGTTAATACACTTAAATCATTTCACCTTAACTGAAGATGATTGACTATCATCAAATGTTGTGCACTGGATTGATATTTCTGTTGTGATACTGTGATTGCTTTGTGTTGAACTATGATTTGTGATTTGTTTCTATGTGTATATGAAAACCCCTTTGCCCGTAAAACGGCATTTTAATTTCGATGCGATAGGGAGTCGGATTTCAGCTAGTTATCCGAAACCCACATCGAACCTTGAATGTGAATCCTTCTCATTGATACACCCACATGTTTCAAAATTGAGTGCTCACTATTCGGTTTAGCCGGGTGAGGACCTTTGTGTCAAATAACCCATTCCGGATAGTGATTCGACGAAATGGATAACATTTGAAAACGGTGTTGAAGACCGGGTGTCTTCGAAAACGATAGGATAACTTATCGATTGTCTCTACGCTGAGTTGCTCCGGTATAGAGATCTCCACCTATGATGGGGAGTCCGATCAGAATCGTAGATACCCAGATTGGCAAGGGCTTCTTCCATTATTGGACGAAGTGCCTTTGGTTCTGTTCGAACCTGAACTGACTTGTATGGTTGTATGTCTGACACTACACTTTGAGATATAAAGACGATTTCTTTCAAATGCATATCTGTTAGTGGCAGAGAATATATTCTCTTAGCTTAACACCCTTCTCTGAGACATACGAGCTCAGATGTTATGTAGTTGAAGGTTATCAGCAATATACTCCCAATTTGGTAGTGTGGCATGCTAAGTGCTGCTGTTTATTGATGATCATTTGTTGATCATTTATGATCAAAGCATGGCTTTCATGTAAAGCGTAGCTTTGTGGATGAGACCTCATCGGACCTCACACCCGGAAATGGTCGAAACAGTAAAGATGCGGCAAGGTTATGAGGGTCGCGCCCTTTAGGGTATGCCATTTCCTTCTGGAAAAAGGTAGTATCATGGTACGGAGCCCAGATACTTTAACTATGTGGTTGTTGCAATCCCATTTATTGTGTGGTTGTTGCTTTGTGATGGAGGGCCCTCGGGTAAAGGTCGCAAACGACCAGGAAATGGCATAGTCGTGTTGTAGTTACCTAGTTACAGAGGTAACCCGGCCTTGTGTTGGCAGAGAACTGGTTAAGTTCTCGGGACGTCCCGCTAGAGGCATACCCATGTGGCAGTAGGAAGTTCCTTAGCCTGACCATTTGTTGGAAATCCAATTCCAAATACGAACCCAGTATGGTTTTAGTTGTATAACCTTCCATTTACTTATGGTGGTCACCACTGTTTAGATGGTAGCCATAGTAGGCATAGTTCGGAATGTCTATGCTGGTTAAGATTAATATTATACTTTCGAAATGACTTTCTACACTATGCACTAGTAATAATATCAAAGATTTTTTCCGTATCAAGCATATTTGACTATCATAAGAAGAAATCTCTACCGATTCTGTGATTGCATTGTGTGTGTGGCGGGAGGTCTTATGGTAGTTTCATTTTCCAAAAGCATACAGGTTTTTCTTGTATAAATCTGTTTTATCTGAAAGCAACTGTTTTTGTTTACTCATACCAGTCCCATGACTGATCCGGAGTTTATTGTTTCCTTTCTAAACCCTGGATGCCCATCATTTCCACACGGGCAGCCTAGTAGCAGGTTTTCCGTATTTTGGTATTAGCTATGTTTTGGAGACTTTTGGTTTGGAGTCTATCGTTATTTGGAGGCTTTTACCTTGGAGATATTTTGAAAGCTTTTGGATCTCAAGGTACTTAGTTTGGAAGTTCACTATCACTCTGTTTCCTTGAAGACTTTTGGCATACGATCACTTGTTACTCTATTATGATGTTCTATTTGGAGTTGTGATATATGTATTATGATACTCTGATGTTGTAACGGATATTATGATGATGTTCTATCTATGTTGTAATGCATGATATTCATTTTTTTCCGCTGTTTTATATTCATCTAATGTTGTTATAAACTCCATCCGATTGGAGTTCGATGTTTGAATCTTTGGCGGTCGAGTACAAGTGAGGTATTTGATGTCGATTTTCGAGCATTGAATATCGGGTCGTGACATAATTTCTATATTGTGAGGAATCTAGTTGGATCCCTCCAATCTGTTTTCCCTGCATCCACAGACGTTAGCATAATAGATAAAATATCATATCCAGAATGATAATAATATTCACATTCAACCAATCAATCATTCATTTAAATTTTAACTATTAAATTAGCTGGAAATCCAGATGTGAGTGAGATTCATCGGCGTTTCAAATTTTAAATTAAATCGAGCTCGTTCGATTTAATCTAAAATTTCCACTTGCACAAAATGACCCCAGATCTGCTGCAGCGCGTAGATAGCGTCGCTGCGATTCTGGCGCTTCTTGTTTCATTGAATTCTGATAAAGCATCTCAAAGTTATGAATTTGTAAAGGTTGAATGAAATTTATAAACAATTTCCTTTTAATATTATTTACCCACACGTTAACTAGAAACGTTAACTAGAAAATCACGGCCGCAGAAAATACCCTTCTTCGTTCGCTACTGCGGGCTTGCTCGATCCCATCATCGGCCTCTAGGATTTGATGCCGCACCCTCCACGATAAACTTTGGTTTGATCGGCGACCACCACAACGAACGGCACGTCGCCACGCACCCACGGCGAGAAAACAAGCAAGCTCGGTGCACCCTATGCCTCGAAAACTATGTACGAACGCGCAGCCTATCGGCTTCAATAACTCCTTCGTCGCTGCTCGAAACTTGATCATGATTGTACATCGCATAGTGCTCGCGCTACTCTATGACTTTCCAATTGAAGTCGTGGAGAAAATGTTGACAGAGGAGGAGATAACGGTGGAGGAAGTTAACAAGGTTTCGGCCATTAATTTTAGATGCGGCGGCTGGCTCAAAAACTAGGGTTTCGACCCAAACGTGTATATATATATACGTATATAAAATATATTTTAATATTAAATTCATTTTAAACAACTTTTTCAAACGATCTCCAAACGACGCATGCCGACAGGCGATCATAATGTTTTACCCATATTCTGAACACAATGGAACATGTTTCGGAGCCCAATTTGATTATATGTGGAAGAGAGCTTTTTGAATCGAGTTTAAATATTAAATTATCGATTTAAATTTCAACGCGTTTCTCATCCGTACGAACAAATTATAACTCCAAACGCTACGAAAATTGGAATTCGATAATAACTAACCATTACGGATCTAATGGAACTAGTTTCGTCGAATTTCGAGTTTGTGCCCTGGAAGGCTATTTTAACACATCGATAAATTCGAGCGATTTCCAAAATCGTCGAAATCACTTAAAATTTCACTTTTAAAACTTTACTAACTTAATTATAAATCACATAGAATTTACATTCACATTAGAAATCATTCTGATTCATTTCGAATCAAAATCTGATTATTTAGATTATTTAAATATTAAATTCCATTATTAAAATAATATTAAATTCCATTATTAAAATAATATAAAATTCCAAATTTTAAACTTATCGACTTTAGATTCCATCCAAAAATCCGACTTAAAATAAATTTTAGAAACCATTTTATATCTATTTACACCTAGATCCACCAATTATCCCAATTCCATATATTTAATTATTATTATTCAAATCCATTTGAACTGCCATACTCGATATTTTAACTAATTATATTGATTTAGCCAAAATCTTCTTACTTCAAAATTAAATTACAATTCACATTCAACATTTAAAATGAAATTAAATGTTCAAATCTAACGACCAAAATTCCGGGTCGTTACAATATGCACATGTTCGTGCACAGTTGGGCCGTGATTGGTGGTTGGGTTAAAGAGGGAAGTTTAATTTATTTATTTAAATATATAAAATTTAACAAATTAAATAACTAAAGTGAAAGAATAAGAATCTTTTATTTGATTAATTATCTGTTAATTAATAAATGATTTTTTTAATGGATTGTTTAGTTTTAATTATTTTAAAACAAATTGTTTATTTAATTTCTCACTTTAACGAGTAGTTTAGAATAAAAATGCAACTCGAATCAGTTAATTAGAACTAACTAAATCATTAATTGTAAATTGATTTAATATCAATTATAAATTATCGATTGAGTTAATGGTCCATGCTTTGACTGATATTCTTTCGAATATTGATTTCAATTATCTATTGTCTGTGTCATTAAGTAGCCAAACAAATCTAAAGCAAATAAAATAAAATGTTGACACGTTTAATTTGAAGGTAAATTGACTTGTACTGACCACTAATAGGGATATCTGCATTATTCGGACCACTTTGATCCAATATCCACTACGAACCAATACAGTTTCGATTTTAGGGCCCAGTATGCCAAAATTTAATTAATAAACAATTTCAGCTATTTTAATAAGTATTTATATTTAGACACTATTATAATATCATTGTATTTTCTATAAAATGTTTGGTTACCATAAGAGAAAGACGCACCGTGTTTATGTGTGACACGGTCTTACGAGATACATTTTTTTAGAAGGATTTTGATAATTTAAGTAATTCAAATTAAGTGTGTCTACTCATGTTGGTTTCCAGACTGACTCGGGTGTTACTTATGCTCGGGTCAGATCGAGTATTACAAATTCAAGTTAGGATGCTAGGGAGCTCAAGAGACGAGCTGGATAATGGAGACGTATTACACGTACTTGATTATATTTCCTATTGTATTTTAGGCTGTATATCCATCATTTGTGAGGAAAACTTATTAAAACTATCCATACTTCTATGTTGATGGTTGTACTCTGATAATTTATATATATATATATATATTAACTTCTACAGTTCTTTTATATTAAATCTGTCATTATATTATATTTTGTTCCACTGCGATTGTGAGATTATGTGTTGTTGTTATTTCTATTCCTTTTTCTATATTTTTTTCTTAACCCTTAATGATCAAGTATTTATAGCACTTGATTGCTTGGCATTCTATACAATGAACGTATTAATGTCGATTTTCGAGGGTCCAAAATCCACATTCATCACATTTGGATGTAAAGCTAAAGGTAAAGTGAGAACCTTGGCTCTGGTGGGGATTACTCATTAGAAATAGGGTCAGTAGTACCCTAGAATGAGTTGAGTGTACGATATATGAGAGTATACTTGTTATTTTCTTATGTAATGATTTTAAAGGATAAACAATCTTAAAATAATTTTTATATGGTTATATTTCGTTATAAAAAGAAATAATTTTTCTGAAAATATACTGAGGTGATTAGTTGTTGTTATTATTATAATCAAATAAGATTATAAAATCTAAGTGGTTATATATAACCAAATAGAATGAACTATACAAATGGGTTAAGCTAAAAATAGATTCAAACCAGAACTTAAATCCGAGAGATTTCGGAAATATTTTTCCAAAGTGTTTTGAAATAAAATAATTGTACCCTGATTATATTTTTATATATTAAGAAATAATTTTTCAGAAAATTATTATGGAGTTAGTGTGTTCGGTTTCTAGGTATGATAACGGTGATTATTATCGTAAATCTGTTGTTGTGCCTTAATAAAAGATGTTATTACAGAATAAACAATGATAAGACATTGTGAAATGTTTTAAGGAAGTGAAATTTACAAATGTGACTTATAAATTAAAATGGATTTAAATTGAGAAGTTTTGAGTCTAAGTCCTAGAAATTTTGAAAGGTATTTCAAGGTGTTTTGGAGAAAAGGTAATATTATTTAGAAATATTTTTGAGTGAAAATTGTTTTAAATGGATCTTTAAAGTGACTAAACATTGAACTAACTACAATTGCTAGAAAATAACTCTGGTGATGACTGCCGCATCATCAATGTTCATTTTCAAGTTTCTAAGTGACGGATTGCTCCCATCGTCATTTGATATGGAAATTTTTGTTTTGAAAACAAGGATTGTTTTGGAAATTCCGAAGGAATTTGTTTTTAATAAAAACCAAGGTTGGTTTAAAATTTAAAAGAACCAAGGTTCGTTTAAAATTTAAAAGTGTGATTTTGGTATATAAATAGGATATATATGTATGTATGTATACATGATTTCAGAGCGATTTGAAATAAATACCAGGTGCTTGAATTCTAGAGTTCCTATTAAAATGAGAAGTAGAACTAAAGGGAAATAAGTTTTTGAACTTATAAGTGGGGAATGATTTTAATAAGAAATGAAGTGTGGAAAAATGATTTTGGAACGTAAAATTTAAATTGAGTAAGTTCAAATGGGTTGAAAGAATTGAAAATTTACTCAGGCTAAGAGAATTAGTTTGAACTTGTAACCTGAAATTGGAATTTTCAAGATAAAATTAATATTTAACATATAGAAGTTAAATAAATTAAGTTATAAAAAGGAATGGTATAAATTTGATAAAAAAGGAGATAAAGAAGCTATGTATGAATGGTTTCAAAACGATTTTTGATATAAAATGAGTTTCGAATTCTGGAAATTTGTAATGAACCAAATCATCAAATTAGTGGATAAAATTGTAAAATTTAACCTTAAATATTAAAAAAATTATGCTAAGTAAATAAGGAAGTCAAAGGAAATTAAATTTATTTTGTAATGGATTGAAAGAAACAGATATGGACTTTGGTTCATAAATAAGGCTAGCAACTAAATACGTTTTGAATGGGTTAATGAAAGATATTGATGGTAAATCGAGATGAATAGATTGAGCAGACTAAAAATTTAAAAATGGTTAATTATTTAGTAAAGAAATTGAAACTCGATTGGACTAGAAAATAAGGTTGAACCCAAGTAAAAACCCAAATGAAGTGATGTTTGGGAAAAATCAGATTTTGGATGGTGGAATGAACCAGTTGGATGAATTGATTAATGAATTGAATATTGAAATGGAGTTAGAGCCAAATAAAATTGAATTGTAGTTGAAATAACTCCATGGAATAAATATAGAATTGGGTTGCGAAAATCCAATCGATGATATTCGGAGATGGATTAGTGGAACGAACTAAATTAATAAGTTAGTGGATGAATGGATGTTATTTTTGAACTTACTACTTATCGTAGTCTGTCAATGTTGTAAAATATTTTTGAAGAAATATGATCTTATATTAAATCACTTTTGTATTGATTTGAATGAAAATTTATAATTAATTAAAGACAAATGAGGAGATTTATTAGAATGAAGATTGGATACTAACTATAACTGAAATATACGTTATAAAGAAGTAAGAAATGTTACAAATAACTTTGTAAAGTAATTGAACTTGAAATTTTTGTTTTGGCATTATTGAGATTTTACGTACAATAGTTATGTATTCAGACTCCCCTTGTTGAATTTATAACCAGAAGGAAATGAACTTTGAAATATATTTGAAAATACTAAATGGAGTTAATAAATATGAAGTGGATACAATTGATCCTTAAATTATTCGAGTTGGAAAGAATTATCTTATATGTATATGGGAATGAAATTGAAATAGTTTTGGAACCAATTGATTTTTAAAGACATTTGATTATGGCAAATAGTCGATTTTGGAAATTTGATAAAATTTATATGTGAGGCTTATTAAGTGTATGATTTTCCATAATAATTTGTATGGAAAGGCACCCGCCAGGAAAGTTGAATTTGGGGTAGGAGATCCACTGGGTGGGTCTACCTTAGAATCCACAGGCTGGGTTCAAAAAGGTTTGGGTCCTAGAGGACCTTCGGACAAAAACTCATGAGTTCATGGCGATCATTTGTTTGCATAGCGTAAATTGAGGGGTATTATACCTACAGTTACGTATGGTTTTGCTGTGATAGCAAAGCAACCTTTGTGTAACTGCGATCTATAAGAGTGTTAGCGTAATTCAAGAGGCAGGGATTGCCTATAGTTATGTATGGTTTTGCTGGGATAGCAACGTAACCTTTGTGTAACTACGATCTATCATGGTTCCATAGCGTAATTCGGGAGATGGAGATTGCCTAAAGTCTATGTATGATTTCATTGGGATAGTGACGTAACACCGGTAGCTACGATCTATGTGGTTTTGGTTTGACAGCGTAATTCAGGGAGCAGAGATTGCCTACGGACTACTTACGGTCTCGGTGGGATAGCGACGCAACCATTGTGTAGCTGCGGTCTATCGTGTTTTAATGGCGTAAATCGAGGGGTGTTGATGCCTACAGTCTACTTATAATTTTGTTGGGATGGAAATCAATCATCATGTGACCGCGATCCGTGGCTGTAGAGAAAAACGGGTGATACTTTCCACATCATTTTTGAAAGGTTTTTTAAGTATTTTCACTGGGTGTTGAAATGGGTCTACTAAGTACTTAGATATTTTTAGTCCTACGCCTGATCAACGTATGACTGAAATCTGAAAAGAACAAGGATGGACTTGTTAAGACATCGAGTTATGAAAAATATTTTAATATCAAACTAGCTTGGTAATACTATGTAATTTACAAGGGATGTATCCTAAATGTATAATAAAAGAGTAACGAGTTAAAATGTTTTAAAAGAGGATTAATTTAGTAATAATATTCATCAAAATTCTAATTCTCGTTTCATTCCTTTTCGAGGAAAAAAGTTCTAAGGGGGGAGATTGTAACGACCTAAATTTTAGCTATCTGATATTGAGGTAATTAACAAATTTTAATTATTGGAATATTAGCTTTTAAGTCGAATAGATAAATTTTATGATAATGGAGATATCTGAATCTGTAAACTGATTAAACTGTATTAAATTTTAAAATGTAAATTTCTGAAAAAGGAAAATTAATATATATATATATATATATATCTATGTATGTATCTATGTATCTATGTATCTATGTATGTATATATGTATGTATGTATGTATGTATGTATATGTATATGTATGTAAACTTCACCATTTCAAACTCGTGATAAGATATCTATATATATACAAATATATACAAGCTCCATTTTGATGACAAAAATATATGTAAGTATATATGTATGTATGTCCATATGAAATATTGTATACGTAAATAAATATATATATACACATGAATGTATAAACTTCATAAGGGAAATTTTCAAATTTGTAACCATATATATGGGTAAAATAATGCATATGGAGATATAAATAACTATATATAGGTAAATATGTGTGTGTGTGTGTGTGTTTGACAAAATATGTAAGTATATGTGTATGCATAAATGTTATACAAAATAATGTATATGTAAGTCTATGTATGGGTAACTATATGTACATGTAGTATATATATTCACATATGAAGCTTCATCATGATGGCAATTTCAAACTCAATCCCCTAAAACATTAAATAAAGCCACAAAAACATAAAATCAAGGATACCATAAAATCAAATCAAGCTCACATATGAAATCTGTAACGAACCGCCTTTCCGTACCCTTTGCGCCGAGAATAAACCACACATGTCCGACTCAAATTGCACGAATAAGCTGGTCATTAAGGGTAATAAATAATAATAGATATAACGTAATCTTACACGAAAGGGAAAATATTTAATATTGAATAAGTATTTTTATAGCGAAAAACTTTTGAATACATAAATCAGAGTCTAACCTAAATTCAGCTTGGACTGTTATAAACATATGTCCTTACAATTGCTGATAAACTTCAAACTAAACAAACAGACAGCAGCGGATAATGGAATATTTCATAAGTAGATGAATATCTCCAGCTCTCATCTGAAACTTCAACCTTCTTTGACTAAACTTGAAATTACTCGGATCTGACCCGGGTATTGAAAATACCCGGATCAGGCTTGATAAACCGGTGTAAGAAAAAATCAATAATAAATGATACTGTCATATATCATCTTTTATATAAAATCCTTTGAAAAGAAAGAGTATCTCATAAGACTACACCCACATATAAACACAGATGGATTTTTACCTTTTGATAACTAAATCCTTTTATATATCAAACTATTTAATATTATTTCTAATGACATATCTTTGAAAACATTGAAAATAAACTTATTAATCTTAGCCGAAATTGTTACCATTATTAAATTTTGGATACTAGGCTCTACAAACAAATCCAAAGGCACTTATTGGAGAATGAATTCCATACAATTGACATGGTAAGGGACTATCTTCCAACAGTACACATCTAGAGGGATGCACCTAGGGAGCAGATATTGTCCACCAAAACCAACACAAGACAGACCTACCCCTCACGCTGGATAGTACCGAATATGTCATCACCTCGATCGTTACCGACCTTTAACGGGACCTTGGGTCATACATTCACCACGTACTTAGACATATGTAGAGTAAATCTAGAAGGATGATGACACCTCCTAATTGGAGAGATCCACATAGCTTTGCTGCTTCTACCATATTTCTGTCATTTCCAGGTGATGTGGCTCGAGGCTACGATTACCATTTCACATAGCACATCTTCTTCACTTTTGAATGCCGCATTGCCATTCCACATTAATATGACCGATTTCTACAAACGTATAACACCTGAGCTCATACGTCTCAAGAAAGGGTGCTAAGCTAAGAGAATGTGTCTTCTTCTCTACCAAACAGATATACATTTATAGATATCACTCATTGTGATTTAGAATGCAAGGTCAAACATTCATCATACAAGTTCATTCTGGGACTGAACGAAACCGAAGGTACTTCCCTTAGGCGAGAAGTCCTTGTGGTTTCGAAATTTTTCATAACAAAGCAACCACTGCTACAATATAGTGAATCGGCAGTTTATCTCCAGTCAATCAACAAGTATTCCTTCATTATTATTTGTCTCAATATCTCCATCTTCAAACATCTTCATCCTTTGGACGCGTAAATTGGTTCGAAGTGGTTTATAGATAGGAATCTCCCAAATCCGACCCTGATTTCTTCGAAATCCAATCATCGATTGAATATGAGTATACAGGATTTATTAAGTCCCTTTTCACTTTATTTATTCTTGGATGACTTCAAAATCTCTTTCTTTTGTTCTTTTGTTCCAAGTTAATTCATTCCTTTTCTTTGGATAATACCAATCTTCTTTTATTTTGGAAACTTAATACAATTTTTTTAGAGCATCTGGGCTTTCCTTTCGATCTATTCAATCCTTCCCCCAAGAAAAGAAAAAATAGGCCAGGTAAGTTTAGGGCATTGGTTGCTCCATCTCTAACCTTAGTTAAACACCTTGTTTTATCTTCCCATATCTCATAGGCGGGACAAATGTACTAGTTGTTTCTGCATACTCAGTTATCAACTTTATTTTGGAATTGATTATAAAGATTCCAAATTATATTTTAAACACTTAATTTTCCTTAAAAAAACATTCATAATAGATACTAGGATATGCATTACGTATAAACTCATATCCAAAAAGTTATAGAATACGCTGCATAAAAGTGCTACGGAAAGTGCTATATAAGCTTATTTGATTTAAACCATTTTTTAATATTTGAAAATTTATATTTTCCATTTAAAATATTTTTAAACTATTTAAATAGATTTATCAAATTTATTTCATATTTTACTATAATTAAAAACGTTCATTTAAACGGATTTTCCGTTAGTCACTTAACTACACTAGCGTGATTTTTCTAGAAAATTGATTTGGACTTAATTCAAAGTCTACTTAACGAAATTTTGATTTTCTTTATTCGTTTAGAAGATATACATATATAATAGTCTAGAAATTTTTTATCTCAAAGAATTCCGAACTATATTCCACTCCATACACTCATTTGAACTTTTCAACGCAAAATCGCTAGCAACCATTGCGCGAAGCGCCTAGTTTTAACTTATATTTCAACACTTGAAATAATCTATTCACATTGAACTTTATTACTTATAAAACCATTATAGATCATTTCAAATTAATATTTTCACCTTTTAAAGTATTTTAAATTGTATTTTCACTATTACCATATTATAATATTATTTTATTCCTATTATTTTAATATTAAAATTTTAAATTCCATTTTTAATTCAATTTCAATTCTAGCTTCAAATTAAACTCGATTAAAACTTAGATTTCAAATCTAATTTCAATTTTAGTTTAAATTTCAACCTTAATCCCTATTTCAATTTTCAAAATCAATTTCAGTTCAATTTCAATTTCATTATTCATCTCAATTTTAGTTCAACATTCCATTTCAAATTCAATTCCACTTATAATTTCAAATCCTCTTTTATATCTACTTTAATTTCAATTCCATTTGAAAAGAGACTTACTTTCCCAAAGTATATCATATCATCAAAATTGGTCTTATTTAACAAAGGGATCACTTAATCAAAAATGATAAAAATTTGATGTCCATATTAGTATCACAACCATACAACCAATCATATGACATTAACATATTCAATACGGCATAGTACGACAAGTGTCATAATAATACTATGGATTATCCAACATTCAAACAATTATTCAAACATCTATATCATAAAATGGTGATTATCTAATCATAGCAATTCAACTTATCAATCACTATAAATCAACAAGCGATGAGAATTTCTCACCTTCGTATCCACTCTGCCAATCATTTTATAAGCTAGCGTGCTTCTTGAACTAACGTGCTCTTTCTGATCGTCACGAATTTTTGCCTCTTACCTTTCCACTCTCTTTTTCTTTCCTTTTCTTTTTTTAAATTTGGGTGTGTGCTTAGAAGGAGGTATGGAGGGTATGACCTAGGCTATGGGGTGTGTGGGGCTTTGGATAGAGGGGGTACAGCCTTGGAGATAGAGGGTAGATGGCTTGCGTGGGGTTTTTTTAGGTGGGTAGGTGGGGTATGCATGTATGTGGTGGTGTAGGGCTCAGGTAGGTGGAAAGGAAGGGGGTGCGTGTGGTATTAAGGTGGGTGGTGGGTTTGAAGGATTGGCCTTTGGTTTAGAGGTGGGGTTGGGTCGGCATGAGTGCTTAAGTGGTAGGTATGGGATTGTAGAAGCGGGGTTTGGTTGTTTGAGAGATTGGTTAAGGTGGAGGAAGTTATGGAAGTGGAAGAGAAGTTGGATTCCATGGAAATGGAGAGGATGATGAAGAAGAAGAAAGCGAAGGAAGTAAAGAATTAAGTATAAAAGAATGGAAGGTAAGCATGCTTATTTATACTTGAGTTTGGAAGGTAAATGACTTAAATACCCTTGTCTTACTTTTTGACTTTTGCTTAAGTTGATAAGAAGTGCATTTATGGTGAAATATGTTATGATTAAATTCATGTAATGATGCTTGCCTCTTTTTCTTAATTTACAAAATGTTTAAATATTAATTTGCTTAGTTTCCATGCATGAAGAGACTTGCATTAATGACGAGAAGATGAGTTTTAGTCCTTTATGTAATGATTTGGTTACTTTTCCATAACTTAGAAAACACTTAAACTACATTTTGCTCTTTTTCCACTTCATTAATGAGATATGATATTTAAGTAATGATATTGTTTTATAAGCTTACCCAAACACTCTTTAGTCAAATCATGCTTTTAACTTTTCCTTATCATTTTTCTTTTACTATCTTTATAAAAAGTGACATTTTGATTTTTAAGATGTAAATGAAAGTGTTGTATAGTTTGTAAAGTTGTGTTATATAAGTTACAAAGTGCATATGACCATTTAACGTTGTGACTTATTTTGGTTAAAAACGGTGTTTTTGTTTACATATTTTACAGTCAAAATTTGACCTTTTCATTAAACTATATATTAAAGTAAACCAAACTTAAAAGTGAACCTTTTTACTTCTTTAAATATTTTTTAAAACATGTCTATTCATATTTTAAAATTATATTTAAATAATATCAAAATCTTTATTTTAATAATGTATGTAAAACTAACAAAATGCGATAAAATTTGGCTATTTTTGTAAACAATTATTAACAAATTTTAAATGTTTTAATATAAATTTATTATCTTTATTAAGTGTTTTCAATAAGATTTACCTTTTTAAATAAATATTTAAACCTATATATTTAAGAATTTATTTATTTTTAACAAAACCTAACCTTTGTTGATTTGTTTTAAAATCCAAACTTACACTTTTTAATTAGTAATTATAAGAATAATTAACTCCTTTACTATTATTTATTATATATAACATATTTATGTTTTAAATCCTTTCAAATTTAAAATAAAAAAATTCTCTCATTTTCGAAGTAGCGAAATTACGGATCATTACAAAATCAAATCACATATAATAAATCAAAGCACCAAAAAATCAAATCAGCGTGAAAAAAATAAAAGGCTTGTACATGTGCGCAGCCTTCTTATGCTTGCACTGTACACTTCACTCATCTATATATACATGGCCATAGTTGTTAACCTGTTCAGGTATACGAAAACAAATATCTACCATTAAAAAAAAAGAATCTGCCAACAATATAAAATAGGATAAGTGTTGAGTTAGGGGCAGTAGTAAATAAGAAGTAGTTGTTCATCATTTGTACAGGTTAGTGGCACAATCCATATTAAGGTTATAGATTTTTACTTACGAATATATATGTATGTATGTATGTATGTATGTATGTATGTATGTATGTTTGACCGAGTTATGAATGAATCATTGATATATATAAAGTGCACATGTACTATGATGGGAATGTGCATATGTATGTGTTACTGGACATGTTAGATCTACCAAAACCTGTACGTTCTTGCCTTGTTCTCTGCTATATGCACAAGAACAGTTTAGTCCTTAACTTTAAAAATCATTAACTCACTATATACTTGATTTCAAACTTCGATTCCAAAACAAAAGATGTTTGTTTTTGAACGTTGATTACTTAAAAATTTATTTCATGAAATTTCATTAAGTGAAGGAAGGGGAAAATCTCATTTTATAGTATGAGGATCAACTAGGGTCGAATTTTAAATTTCGAATTTTGAAACACGGATCATATGGCTGTGTTTATCATCGGAAAATTGATTTTCAAGATAGGTTCGGTAATTTTTAAGGGTTTATAGAGCTAGGAAATTTAGGATGAACAAGGTTGGTGCTTTGGTCAAATTCAGGCGACGACGTGGATGTTGTGGTACGGGGTTTGGCATGGAGGTGGCTCAAGGGGCCGCGCATCCACAAAAATTGACGCGGTGATTTTCTGACGCGTGTGCGAGTAGGTCGAGGTCAATGTAGGGTTTACGATGGAGTTTCCTTTGGTTCGGGTTTGTGAAAATGGCAAAGTGGGGAGGGGGAGAGGAACGTGCGCATAGGGGGGTTAGGAAGGGAAGATGTTGGCGAACCTATGGGTAAAGTTTGGTGGGAAATGGCGGCCGTGGGAGGCGAGGCGAGGCAATTTGGGAGCGTGGTGTTGTCCTAGGTTTTTGGGTGGAAGGTTCGATTATCGAATTAAAGTTTCAATCGCTGGTTCAGGTGGGTAGCCATGATGGCAGGGCCATAGGCGACGTGGAGATTGGACGACGGCAAGTTTCCGGTGGTCAGAAGGTGTGTGCATATGCACACATTCGTGCATAGTTGTGTGACTTCGAAATGAACAGAGGAGAGGAAGGTAAAGAAACATGAAAGAAGGAATGGAAAGAAGAGAATTAGGTTTGGGTTTGTAAAAGTGAAGATGGGCAGGGCCATGATATGGGTTAAAGAGCGAAGTTTAATTTATTTATTTAATGTATATGTAAAATTAAAACTCTATTTCTTTTCAATTCAAAATCCAATCAACACGAGAATTTTTGAATCAGGATCCTAACGTCACGTATTTTTAACTGGGCTAAGGTAGTCCGGTTTTACGCAATCTAAAATTTAACAATTTAAATAACTAAAGTGAACGAATTGGAGCTTTTATTTGATTAATTATCTGTTAATTACTAAATGATTTTTTTAAATGGATTGTTTAATTTTAATTATTTTAAAATAAATCATTTATTTAATTTCTTTGGTTAACGAGTAGTTTGGAATAAAAATGCAACTCGTCTTAGTTAGTTGGGACTAACTAAATCCTGAATTATAAATTGATTTAATATCAATTATAAATTATCAGTTGACTTAATTGTATTTGCGTCGACTGATATGCTTCCGAATATTGATTTCAATTATCTATTGTCTGTGTCATTAAGTAGCCAAACAAATCTAAAGTAAATAGAATAAAATGTTGGCACGTTTTATTTGAAGGTAAATCGACTTGTAATGACCACAATAGGGAAATGTGATGATTATAAGTAAATAAATTTCGATGGATATGTCATGATAAAGTAAACATATGGAATAAATTTCCATACAAGAATATTGACACCCTGATTTTGGACTTGTTATTTGAATAGCTTGGACATTTAAAATTTATCAATTGGATTCGACGAGACCGGAATCGTATATCTGCATTATTTGAACCACTTCGATCCAATATCCACTACGAATCTTAACGGTTTCAATTTTAGGGCCCAGTATGCCAAAATTTAATTAATGTAATAATTTTGGCTACTTTAGTAAGTATTTGTATTTAAACACTATTATAATATTATTGTATTTTCTATAAAATGTTTGGTTATCGTAAGAGAAAAACTAGTTGTGTTTATGTGTGATGCGGTCTTACGAGATACATTTGTTTTTCGAAGGATTTTGATAACTTAAGTATTCAAATTAAGTGTGTTTACTCACACTAGTTTTCCAGACTGACTCGGGTGTTACTTTATTGTAATGATCGAGTCAAATCGAGTATTACAGATTTAGGTTAGGATGCTATGGAACTCAAGAGACGAGCTGGATGACGGAAATGTATTACACGTACTCGACTATATTCCGCTATTGTATTTTAGGCTATATATCCAGCACTTATGAGGACTAGTTATTAAAAATGTCCAGACTTCTATGTTGATGGTTGTACTCTGATAATTTGTATTTATATTAACTGTTACAGTTCTTTTGTATAAAATTTGTTATTATATTATATTTTGTTCCGCTACGATTGTGAGATTCTGTGTTGTTATTTCTATTCCTTTTTCTATTTATTTCTTCTTAATCCCTAATGATCTCGTATTTTCGGCACTCGATTGCTCGGCATTCTATACAGTGATTGTATTAATGTCAATTTTCGAGGGTCGAAAGTCCCCGTTTGTCACATATGGAATCAGAGCTGAAGGTCAAGCGAGAACCTTGGCTCTGGTGGGGATTACTCATTAGAGATAGGATCAATAGTACCCTAGAATGAGTTGAGTGTATGATATATGAGAGCATACTTGTTATTTTCTTATATAATTATTTTAAAGGATAAACGATCTTAAAATAATTTTTATAAGGTTATATTTTGATATAAAAAGAAATAGTTTTTAGAAAATATATTGAGGTGATTGGTTGTTATTATTATAATCAAATAAGATTATAAAATCTAAGTGGTTATATATAACCAAATAGAATGAACTATACAAATGGGTTAAGCTAAAAATAGATTCAAACTAGAACTTAAATGTTGAAGATTTCGAAAATGTTTTTCCTTAGTGTTTTGAAATGAAATAATTATACCTTGATTATATTTTTTGTATTAAGAAATAATTTTTTAGAAAATTATTATGGAGTATATAGTGTGTTCGGTTTCTAGGTATGATAATAGTGATTATTATCATAAATATGTTGTTGTGCCTTAATAAAAGATGTTATTACAAAATAAACAATTATAAAACACAGTGAAATGTTTTAAGGAAGTGAAATTTATAAATATGACTTATAAATTAAAATGGATTTAAATTGAGAAGTTTTGACTAAGTCCCGGAAATTTTGAAATGTGTTTCAAGGTGTTTTAGAGAAAACGTAATATTATTTAGAAATATTTGTTGGGGGTGTTTCCACCGAGCCATTACAAGGAGGGTACCACCGAACCAAACCTCTCCACTTCACTGCCGAACCAAGCCCCTCCACCTCACTGCCGAACCAAGCCTTTCTACTTCACTGCCGAACCAAGGCCTCTCCAACACCTACCGGACCAAGTCACTCTCCTCCATCACCGGACCAAAACTCCACCTAGTCACTACCGGACCAACGTCCCACCGGACCAACTCCACTTCCATGAACGACGGAACCAACCCACTTCACCTACCACCAGACCAACCTCTACCGGACCAACCCACTTCACCTACCACCGGACCAACCTCTACCGGACCAACCCACTGCCATCTACTACCGAACCAAGGCGTTGTCGAACCAAAGTTGTCAGGCCAGATTGCTTCAGCCAAGGCCCACCAACGGCTATATACATCCAGGACCCCTGCCCCAAGCCTCACTCTATAAATAGAGGGGCAGGGGTACAACAATGGCAGACAAGTTTGAGAGCTCAAGCACGGATAGAACTTTCAAACAACTTTCAGATACTTGTAACCAAAGCTTTGTACTTGTAATCTGAACAGAAAAGGAGAATAACATATAAAGTGGACGTAGGCACATTCTGGCCGAACCGCTATAAATCTGTGTGTCTTTTACAGTTTAGTCCCTCTATTTTATATATTCGCATAAATCACCCAAATCGCTAAGAACCATATATAATCAACTAAATCATACGATTTGGAGGTGTTTGCCCATTTTTTGTGCAAACATTTTTGGTGCTTTCACTGAGAACAGGGAGCTCGAAACTTCAGCTTCTCCCACTTAACCCTTTTCCTATCAGCATCGTTCATTGCTTGGAAAACATACCTCCCGGAAGGAAGAAAGATGCTAACAAAGGAAAGAACATCGCAACTGGCAGTATCCCAGATCCAATGATCAGAGATCAAGACAATCGTCCGGTTCCAACAGCAAATGGAAATCAGGAAAATCCGACAACCCCTGCTACGGAACAACCAATTACAAGGGTGGACCTGTATAGGGTTGTGGCTGAAGTAACTAACCGCTTCGCATCTCAACAAGAAGCCTTGGTGGATCAACGCATGTCACACTTAAGGGATGTTGAAGAAACCAACCGCAACACTGAATCATGGGGTGAGTCCCGGTCTGGAGGATCTGGGAGACGACAAAGGTCTTTCTTTTTCGAAGAGGCTAACAACAGAAACAGCTATGGTAGGAGCCGAGCCCGGACTCAACCCGAATTCCGACCCGCGGAAAAACTTGGAACCGAACCCAACAGGGGAGGTACCAGGCAGGGGTCGGATGTAGCTGACCCCGCCATGCTACCTAACCATGGAAAAACCAATGGACGGGGCCGAGCTGGAGTCCAGCCCGAAGTTGGACCCGAGGAAGTGCTGAGAACAGAACCCGGCAGGGGAAGATCAAGGCAAGGGCCAACTGTGGCTGACCCCAGCGTGCCCCCGGAAGACCAGAGGCAGCCATTGGAGAATGTTAGGAGTGATAGACGATACTATCCCTACAGGTCATCTGGACGGAATCAATCCCGCAGGGAAGAACCAAACTCATTTCTATCCGCTCCAAGTTCTGATGAAAGGATGGCACGATTGTTCAGATAGTGCATCCAACGGGAACAAAGGGATCGAGGGATAGGCGCTAGGGTAACCAGCCCCTTCACCCGTAATATCGAAACTGCCATCACCACTCGGGAATGGAAAATGCCAACAATGGAACCTCACAAGGGAACCCTGACCCTGTTGTACACTTGCAGAGATACACATAGCATATACTCGTGAGCGGAGCAACAGAGGGAGTGTTGTGTAAATGTTTTCCATTATTCCTGGCAGATCTAGCTACTTCCTGGTTCTGCCATCTTCCCCAAGGATCCATCAGCTCATGGGAAATGTTGAAAGAAAAGTTCATCAGCCAGTTCCGCATTCATGTTGAACAACCCAATGACGCTTATTTCCCATCTAATATCAAACAGAAGCCCGGGGAGACAGTGCAACAATATCTAACCCGATTCAACGCCGCAGCAGCCGCAGTCCAAGATGCCGATGAGAAACTTATCCTAATGGCCCTCTGCAGTGGTGTGCATCCAGATACTAAGTTTGCTAGGAGATTAACGAAAGAAAAACCAGGTACCTTACCCGATTTCTTCCACGAAGCCGGGAAATATATGAGACTTGAAGACGCTGCCATTGAAAGGCAAACAGGGCAACAAACCAAGGCAGCTCATGGCAACACACCTGCAGTAGCAAGGGACGTTGGAAGAAATGACTCCAGAGATAGTGCTGGAGGAAAGAAGGGGGAAAAGCGCTTATATAGGCCAGGACCGAGATTTGACTCTTACACTTCTTTAAATGAATCAATCGAAAACATCTTCTTGTCCACCCAAGACGAAGTTAGATACAAGCGCCCCCGCACAAGAAAGAATCAGATAATGCAATTAAGTCTGGAAAGTTCTGTCGATTCCACGAATCTCATGGGCATGACACCAATGAATGCCATCATCTCCGGGACTTGATTGAAGAACACATTAGAAGGAAGAGACTAGAGCGTTATGTGAAAGGTCAGAACAGGACTTCAACTCCTGTCAATGAAAACCCAAGGCTTCCCCTCCCGGAAGTAGGCGAAGGACAACCGCGCGCAGTGGCTCATATACTTTGTAAGCAAGAGATTTACAGGGGCAGAAGCCAGATACCCTAAACTTGAAAAGCTAGCATACTGTTTGCTAATCACGTCACGAAAACTGCGACACTATTTCCAATCTCATTCCATCAGAGTTTTAACCGATCAACCGCTAAGGCAGGTACTCCATCGCCCCGACACTTCTGTGCGACTACTTAAATGGTGCATTGAACTGAGTCAATATGATATCACCTACCACCCTCGCACCGCCATCAAGGGACAAGCCATGGCCGATTTCATTGTCGAATTCACTACCAACGAAGGTAAAGATCGATCTGAAATAACAAAAGATATCAAGTGGAATCTCTTTGTAGATGGAGCATCAAACGAACAAGGCTCGGGGCAGGTATTGTGATAATTACCCCCAGGGGAAGGAAGATGCACTATGCCCTAAAGCTAGAATTCGCTGCCACCACAACGATGCAGAATATGAAGCAGTGATAGCCGGATTAGAACTTGCCCTAGAGATTGGAGTCGGTTCTTTATGCCTCCATAGTGATTCTCAACTTATTGTAAATCAAATACTAGGAGAATTCCAGACTCGAGGAGAACGACTCACCGCATATCTAAAGAAGACCAAGCTGCTGCTCAATCAATTGGATCACTATTTAATCAAACACATTCCTCGAGGAGAGAATCAGGAGACCGACGAACCGGCAAAGCAAGCTAGCATGAAGGACGGCACCACTTCCGGAGCAATAACCATCTCAAAGCAACTAGCCCCGAGTTTCGAGCAAGTGAATATGATAGCTGCAATCGAAGAAGAAACCTGGATGACTCCCATCCGAAAATACTTACAAGATGGCACACTGCCCGACGGGCGTAACGGAGTCAAGAAAATCTTGAGGAAAGCTTCCCGCTACACAATACAAGAAGGCATCCTCTATCGGCGCGGCTTCTCCGACACCTTATTAAGGTGTGTCGCTGGAAGGGAAGCCAAGGAAGTCATGTCCAACATCCATCAAGGAAGTTGCGGAGATCACACTGGAGGGTAGACTCTAGCAAACAAAATACTCCGATAGGGGTATTACTGGCCCACTTTAAACAAAGACGCCCTAGACTTTGTCAAGAGATGTGATAGATGTCAGAAATTTGCTAAGATTCCTCGACTGCCAACAAACGAAATTACTCAAATGACCAGCCCTTGGCCCTTTGCAGTATGGGGAATTGACTTGATTGGCTAACTGCCGATGGGCCGATGCGGAGCCAAATATGTTATAATGGCAGTCGACTATTTCACCAAATGGGTGGAAGCAGAACCTTTAAATAAAATATCTTCGGCAAAAGTTATTAACTTCTTCATCAAAAATGTTCCATGCAGGTACGGGGCTCTGCTCAAAATCATATCGGACAATGGACTTCAGTTTGACAGCGAGGAGTTCGCCAACTGGTGCCGAGAGCACGGAATTCATAGAAGCTTCTCATGTGTGGCTTATCCCCAGGCAAATGGACAAGTCGAAGCTGTCAACAAAATTCTCAAAACTCTGATCAAGAAGAAGCTTGAAAAGTCAAAAGGCACTTGGGTGGATGAACTTCCTACGGCACTTTGGGCCTACCTCACGTCTTTCAGAACATCAACAGGGCATACTCCCTTCTCTTTGGCATACGGATCGGAGGCCATGCTCCTAGTTGAAGCTGTAGTGCCCTCCCATCGTAGGATCCACTATAACCCAGAAGAGAATAAAGAACTCCTACACATGTCTTTGGACCTAATTGAAGAAAGAAGAAATGATGCAGCACTTAAAGCGGCAGCGCACAAGCAAAAAGTGGCAGCACGATACAACTCCAAAGTCAAGCACCGCAGCTTACGAGAAGGAGATCTTGTTCTCAAACGGATCTTCCCGCTCCCCGGAGCGCTAGATCCAATCTGTGACGGACCCTATGTAATTCATAAAGATCTCCACAACGGAGCTTATATTTTGTCAACAGTGGATGGAGAGGTGTTCCAGAGGGCATGGAACATCCAACTCCTTCGTCGATACTTTTGTTAACTTATATTGCCTATATGCAGTGAATTAACAAAGAGAATCAGTGGACGTAGGCATTTTCGTGCCGAACCACTTTAAAATCTTGTCTCTTTTTAACTTGTTCCTTTATATCTTGGCTGCTTGTTAAGCTTTATGCTTTTCTGTTGAACAAAATCATGTATAACGGCATTTCCATTCTGGACACTTCACGGCACAACCTCACCTGGACAAGACCTAACAGGTACTATACAAATCTATGCCCTCGTCAATGAGACACTTTTACTCCAGCATCCCTCTGCTGCGGGTTAACTCATTGCCCGCGACGGCCCTCAAAGCCAACTGTAATGAGCCGATCATAAGCCACCGAGAAGGCCGACTATAGCCGAGGCAGCTCATTACGGCGTTCAGCTCGCCGGCGATTGTGAACCGATTATAAGTCCCAACATAAGGTGTGGCCAGCCAGGGGCAGTTCACAGTTGACGATCGGCACCCACGCTAGCCGGCCACGGTAAATCGAATAATACCCATGATTACGGGCCATAATGGCCCGGGTAGTTACTGTGCGCGATCTCGGCTCCGATGTGTCTTAAGTACGGCTGTGGTAAAAAAGAAAACTCCCAGCGGAGGCGTAAGATGGGTGACGAATGTCTCCAAGACCCACAGCTAGGGAAAGTGACTACAAAACCCGTTTGCCACGAACTTAAGCACATCGAAGGCCTTCCGTGATTGGAAGTTTTACAATTTCTTATATTTCCATTTTATTTATAAAAACTTTCCTCCTATCCTCTATAACGATCACTAAAGTACAAGACACATAATAGGACACACTCGCTAGTGGAAATGAGAACTCACAACTGGATAACAGGTCACTCAGCTGCATTCCATCCTCAGTCACACAAGACATTCAAAGCTACCGTCTACAACTAAAACATGAAGGGAGGCACTTCCTTTTCTTGTACATAAACATGTAGCTATAGCCTATTCACACATCACACTAACATTGCGAGACATGAAATTATATTTTTAAGCAAGAGCTTAGCATCAAACACGATTGAAGCACATGCATATACACAGCTGTATTTCTTATGCAACACATCAAAATAACGACAGCATTCAAATATGACAGAATCAGCTTATGTTATAAAATTATATAAGAATAAAATCATTCGCTACAATGACATAATTACATCCTGAAAGTACATTAATGTTTTGGACTAGTATATTCAGGAATGTCAAGTAAACCAAAAAATAGTCAGCTGCAGCAGGGCTCCGCCTCTATCCTGCTAGCCCTCCAGGATCTCCTTGACCGCAGGATCAGAACTCCCAGCATGCTGGCCAGAGGTCCCACCTGTCCGATTCAGGAGAAGAATCCATCAGATAAATGATACGCAATCAAGTTAAGAAAAGATTGAGAGGGAAGACTTACCAGCATCTGCTCCCTGATCATCATCCTCTAACTGCACACCCACTTCCTCGGCAGTAAGCAGCCGCATGCCCTCCTTCACTGCCACTTTCTCCTCCTCGGTAAACTGGGCCGTGACCACATCCATTCTGAAAGCTACACCACCCTCCTTATCCGCCTCAGCATTGGCCTCCTCCAAAGCCCGGAGATATATCCTAGCCATGACCCGGGGATAATCGTCCATCCAGGATAGGTTGCCCTGCTTCCAAGTACGGAAGTACATGTCCTGGAGCATCTCATCCATCATCCCCTCGTTCTCCTCAAACTCCCTCATCCGGGCCTCGGAAGCCGACAGCCTTGCAACGGCAGCATCTCTCTCCAATCGGTATCTCGAGCGGTCAGCCTGAAGGGATTTCCGCATCGCCTCCATCTCCTCCTTCAGCTTAGCTTGAGCAAGCTCTGCGGCCTCAAGCCTCCCAGATAACTCCTCTATCTGCTCAAGATCCGCTTTCCGAACCTCATACACCGTGGCAATGGCCATATCGATCCGTTCCTCGCAGGTAGCCTCCATTTTCCGCAGCTCGGCTCGACTAGCCTCTTTCATGGTTTTCTTGAGTCGTCTGGAGGCCACCTCATGCTGGGAGATTTGAATGGCCCGATCGACAATCTGTTTGGCCTGATCGAAAACCATTAGCCGCAGCCGAATGTTAGCACTTCCGATTTCCTCCCCAGCCTTGACCAGTCGGGCGTGATGCCCCATCAACTTCTTGGTCTCCTCAGCCACCCGATCGATGTTTGCCTTGGCCTCATCCCCCATAGTCACAATCCGAGTGGTCAACAAGTCGAGATCCAAAGACTTAGCCTCATCAAGCACCCTTACCATAGGATTGCGGTGTAGGAGGTGCTCACCGGTAACCTCATCGAAGGAAATATCATGAGAACTCGGGTCCAGATCTGGATGACCCGCAAATGGGTTACGAGCCAAGCCGGGACGATCAACATGAGTAACGGTAGGATTCTCTGATGGATGCGGAGATAGTATGGACTCAGTATCCTCCCCCGTGATGTCATGAATAGGTTGGGTTGGGGGCTGAGGTCCAAGTGAAGGTTCGAACATGGAACGCCTCCTCTTTCTCTTTTGAATATCCTCTTCAATGACTCCGAGAAGAGGACGGTAGCGGACTACGCCCCCGGAACGGTCAGTCGAGGGCTTCGGTTTAGCAGAAGCTTTGAGGAGTTTGAATTGCTCGAGGCGGTGCTGAAAGTCTGATGTCTTGACCGCCTTACCCGTTCCTGGAATAAAAACCAAGTGTTACAAGCATGCATGAGACTATAATCCAAGAAACATGTGAAGTTAGAAGAGGAGTCAAAAATTCACCTTGAACCGCTGGAGTTGCCCTAGCTGAAATGCTCTCAGAAGATGGAACGGCACCCGTCCCGGTCTTATCAGATTTCTTCGGCTTCTCCACCAAGGCCGACCCTTCCTCCAACCCCTCAAAGGCTTGGCGGATAGCATCATCCGTCCACTCTTGAATCTCACCTACTTGCCAAGAGGTCAAGGCACCAACGCCACTACCACTCCGTCCTTCGCCACCATTACCACCATCACCTTCTCCATCACCTCCGCTCTCCTCCTCGCCTCTTTCCTCCTCTCCACTTTCCTCCTCCGGAACATCTGGGCATGTGCTGGGAGAGGGTCCATCAGATTTTTTGAGCTTCTTCCCCCCGACGACTGGAGGTATCGAGAAGGGTCTCCTCTTGCTGCTCTTTGTCGTGGCCCCTCCTTTGGCTTTGGCAGATCTTTCCTCGGCCGTATCCCTCTGCTTGACCAAAGACTGATATGGTAGAATTAAGTTGTGTCCCAGGAGAGTGGCATTCCTGATTAGGTAAGAAGCTGACCTATCCCTTCCCGAAATGGCCTCTATCTCCGCGGCCATCTGAACCAGATGATCATTCTCCACGACCGCAAAGCCACCTGTCGCTAGCAAGAAATAAAAACACATAAGAAGAAGCATCTCAGTCAGAATGGAAGTTATAAATAAGCTTCTACTTACAGCCAGAGGTGAAGCGATGGATCGAAACGGTGTCATCCTGGACGAAGAACCACTCCTTCTTAAACATGGTGAACTTTGAATACAAGTCTTGGACCAGCTTAAAAGACACGGCTGATTCCAACTGATGTATGGAGACCCCTTCTTGTAACCTCTCAAGTTATATAGATACTGAATCTCCCGGTTAGAAGGGGGCGCCCGTACTTTCTCTGGAAAATCACGAATAAGCACACCAAGATAGCGTAGGAGTTGGACCGGAGCTGGAAAAGGGCCACCTTCAATTAGGTGACGAAGCTAACTATCCAAGGATTGATTGGGGGAATGGCCCCACACATGCAGTGGTACCTACTATAAGCGAAGTATCCTTCAGGGGGATTATACAGCATGACCCCCTTCCCTGGCAACAGCATGTGTGCTCTATCAATCGCAAAGGAGCGGGAGATAACATCAAGCTACTCCTCTTTGAGAGAGCCAGGAAAGCAGTCAGGCGGAGAATTCAGAAGCTCTTGGGGACCATACCCGTCTACTAGCGATCTCGGGGTGGGTCCACGACGTTCCGGTCCTGGCTGAGCTGGGGGCACTACGGTGGACTCTCCTTCATCCTTGAATTTCTTCTTATCTGATCGAGTTTCCACTTTACGAGACATTTATCTGCAACACAAGAAAGTACATCGTTAGAGCAGGAGTATGGAAATATAAACAAACAAGTACATGCGGCATGGAGTCTCATTCTCAATACGAAACATAAAAGTTTGAGGCTAAAGTCCATTCGGCATCGCACTTCTCAAACTCCCAAGTCCATCCGGTAGTACAAGGTCGAAAGGCCATTCGGCACTCAAACAACCGAGCCCATTCGGTAGAGCAAGGCAGAAGGCCATTCGGCGCTATACTCCTCAGCTCATTCGGCACTCAAGCACACTCGGTAGTTCAAGATTAAAACCCCATTCGACAATCACCTGATTCGGCAATCTAACGTAATTCGGCAGTGAGTTTGATTCAGCGGGAGAGAATCTGATTCGGCTATCAAGCTTGGTAGGGAATAACGAAGGCATAACACCCCTACTTATAGGCGAACGCAGGATGACCGGACCGGCTAGTTCGGCACATAGGACCGAATGAAAACACCCAAGCTAGAACAAAGCGCGACATATACAAGCATATGCCCCACTTTGGGGGGCAAGTGTTGGGGGTGTTTCCACCAAGCCATTACAAGGAGGGTACCACCGAACCAAACCTCTCCACTTCACTGCCGAACCAAGCTCCTCTACATCATTGCCGAACCAAGCCTTTCCACTTCACTGCCGAACCAAGGCCTCTCCAACACCTACCGGACCAAGTCCCTCTCCTCCATCAGTGGACCAAAACTCCACCTAGTCACTTCCGGACCAACGTACCACCGGACCAACTCCACTTCCATGAACGACCGAACCAACCCACTTCACCTACCACCGGACCAACCTCTACCGGACCAACCCACTTCACCTACCACCGGACCAACCCACTGCCATCTACTACCGAACCAAGGTGTTGCCGGAACAAAGTTGGCAGGCCAGATTGCTTCAGTCCAGGCCCACCAATGGCTATATACATCCAGGACCCCTGCCCCCAGCCTCACTCTATAAATAGAGGGGCAGGGGTACAACAATGGCAGACAAGTTTGAGAGCTCAAGCACGGATAGAACTTTCAAACAACTTTCAAATACTTGTAATCAAAGCTTTGTACTTGTAATCTGAATAGAAAAGGAGAATAACATATAAAGTGGACGTAAGCACATTCTGGCCGAACCACTATAAATCTGTGTGTCTTTTACAGTTTAGTCCCTCTATTTTATATATTCGCATAAATCACCCAAATCGCTAAGAACCATATATAATCAACTAAATCATACGACTTGGAGGTGTTTTCCCATTTTTTGTGCAAACAATATTTCTAAATGAAAATTGTTTCAAATGGATCTTTGAAGTGACTAAGCACTAGACTCACTACAGTTGCTGGAAAATAACTCTGGTGATGATGGCCGCATTATAGTGTTTATTTTTGAGTTTCTAAGTGATGGATTGCTCCCATAGTCATTTGATATGGAAATTTTTGTTTTGAAAACAAGGTTGTTTTGGAAATTCCGAAGGAATTTGTTTTGGAAAAAAACCAAGGTTGGTTTAGAATTTGAAAGTTTGATTTGTATATAAATGGGATATATATATATATATATATATGTATGTATGTATATATACATGATTTCAAAGAGATTTGAAATAAATACAGGGTGTTTGAATTCTAGAGTTCCTATTAAAATGAGAAGTAGAACCAAAAGGAAATTTTTTGAACTTTTAAGTGGGGAATGATGTAAGTAAGAAAAGAAGTGTGGAAAATTTCGATAGAGTCTCCTTTGCGTAGCTCGATCTGAAAAATTAGTAATTCAATAAATAACCCAAATATACCAAATATATATCAAATATACATCTCATCTTAATGATGAGGCATCCCATAGAAAAAAATATAAAAGTGCGGTAATAATCCGAGATGTGTAGCTTGTTATTTTTAATACGAGCGAGTTCGCTCATATTAAGCAAGAAAAGCATATAATAATCCGCGTGTACGTCCAAATGGTCTTCGTATGCACCTATCTCAACTCAATTTAGAATATTAGTCACTCGTAAAGATGTAGAAAGCATATATGAATTTAGTATAACTATATAACATGGATTTTGAATCCAAACCATAAAACAGGCACAAATATGCTACATACTGCAATCATATGCAATAAAAAATAGTTATAATGATGATTTACAACAAAAGAAACCATTCAATTATTAGTACTCATCCAGTTAATTCATAACGATATGAATTTACATTATCCAATCTCAAAATTT
Source organism: Allium cepa (assembly GCA_030765085.1). Lineage (NCBI taxonomy): Eukaryota > Viridiplantae > Streptophyta > Magnoliopsida > Asparagales > Amaryllidaceae > Allium > Allium cepa. The sequence goes on from CM060932.1 coordinate 561,551,104, forward strand.
AATTTACACACTTCATTTCTTATTAACATTTAATTTTTATTAGCATTTAATTGGTTTACTTCCAATTTATTCACATTTATTTCATTCCGTTCAATTTATTCAATTCAATTTGTTAAATTTCTATTGTTTCATTTAACATTTAGCAACATCTCATATCCATTGATTTATTCACATTCATTCTACTCTTGAGTTCATTTCATTTTAAATCAGTGTTATCTCATTTACTTATTTTATTAGTACAATTCACTAACTTCTTCCATTTATTCATTTCGGTTGGCTTTTTATAAGCTAAAGTTCATTTCATAATTCAATGTTAGCTTCCTTCCTTTAAATCCATATTCAATTAATTTAACATCTTGTTTAACTAATATTTATTAAAGTTGTAAACTATAAACTTTACTTTACATTTTCGTGAAACCTTTGAATTATAATGTTCATGTCTCCATTTTTAGCATCAACATCATTAACGAATTATTTCTTATACCCTTACTTGAGTTTCTTTACAACTTAACTCACATTTATTTTCACAATTTCATTTAATAACAAATTTATTTGTGAAACATCTTATTAATCATCACTTTAGTTTATAATCATTCTATAAAAGTCCGGTTTCTTATATATGACTTTATCTAAGTTTATATTATCTCAAAAGTTACAAATTCAATTTTAAAATTTCTACGCAAATTTATATTTAATTCTATAACCAATTTACAAGGATATTATTTAATTCATTTGTCTACTTTCTTAAGTTCCGCTCACTTATTCCATTTCGTCATTAATCAATTTTATATTCATTTTACTTGTAAATTATATTTTATAAATCACATTTGTACAGTTTCATTTTCTTGTAATCATATAATAGCTAATAGTTTAGGAATATTGAAAAATTAAACAATAAACGATAATGATCAATATTATCATTTCTAACAACCAATTCATTTAACTGTCTAAATTTTAGAAAACCATTCTTTTATATATAGAATATAATCCTAGGTAAAATTATTTCATTTACCAAGTTTCGAAAACAATATTATACTGGTTTGTTTTGTTCAAGTGTTTTGGAATCCCTGTCGATATAGTGGCGTCCCATGTACCGATCAGAACCCAAAATTCAAACTTAACAATTCAAACAACACAATATAAAACATTTAATACAACACTAACAAACATGCTCTCTCATATATATACACTCAAACAGACTTATTCTAGGGTATTGCTAACACTATCTTTAATGAGTAATACCCCACAAAGCTAAGATTATCTCTAAACCAAAGCTTTGATACCAGCTGTGACGACCCACTTTCGAAAGTTTTAAATTGGCAATAATCCACACGTGTCCAACTTAAACAATCCGTAATATAAATAATCAACGGGATTAATTAAGAAAAATAAGAAAAGAAGAAGAAAACAAACACCGAAACTCGCAGCGAAACAATAAAATATAATAATCAAATAAATAGTTCATGAAGCTGTTTATATTATACATTTGATTATGATTATACAACATTTATCAGAGTTATATATACAACAGGGATAAACAAATAATGTAGTAGACAACAATGTGATGGAATAATAATATTAATAATATACCAAATCTTCGTCTTCATCCTCTAGAAAATGATCTTCGGCGCGTTGAAATACTTAGGGCTGACCCGAGCATAATGAAAAGACAAAACACTCATGTCAGGACTAAAATATTCTTATGTGAGTTAAGTCGATATTGCATATAACATGAGTGTCATGGCATCAGAGATGTTTACAGGGTTTCATATCTCCTATCCAGTGTATAACGTGCATGCAATAACACAAGAGATGTTACAGGATTTTCCACCTCTTAAGGATCCGTCAAAATATTTATATCCAATAGAATACCTATATATAAAATGTCTAATCTATAAAATAAATATCAAAATAGCGTTAAGGGTTTACATTGATCCCCATCAATACCTTTTTAAGTATTGTCGTACGTTTGCATATAAAACACCAGTAAGCCGTCGGTGGATAGGGATACATCGTGATATGATAACGCTAAATCAAAATCGTAGTGGTCTCGTATAGGGATAAAAATATGACAAGAAATGTGAGGCAATGCCCAATGTAGAATACTACCAGTTTACCCATCTCGGTTGGTGGTAACCCCTAACAACCCACCGCATCCAACACTCCTAAAATTCGAGGGTGCGCACTAATCAATCACAATGTAAATGATGGTAATACAAAGAAGCGTGTCTACTAGAGGTAGCTAGCCTCATTAACCGATACGACTCCTATTTTAGTCATTTCAAATAGACATAAGTGTCCGGCCAATCCATCATCATTCTCTTTCTTCAAATCCAGCAAACGATGCCAAATCCAACCACTTCGTTCTAGAGTCTCCTTCGTATACATAATTGTTAACGTGGTTCTAATATAGACAAAGAGTATGCCAATTAGAGACCCTGGTCTCTTTAACAACCGAACGTAGTTTTACACACTGGTTGGTACTTTTATATTTCGAAAACAATTCATATTTGATATCCAAATATCATATTCGCTTCAAAATCAAATTCATTTCGAAATCATCATATTTACTCAAAATATACTGTTTCAACTCAAAATCATGTTCGTCTTAATATCTCGATTTCGATTCCAATTCAACATTGCTTCGAATTTTCATTTGGATTATAACTTCAATTTAACCAAATTTGTATTTAAATCCATGGTTTAAATATAAATCTTCCGGCCTTTGACCAGTTTGAATTTTAGAAGAATAGTTTGAAAATTTTAAATAGTTTAAAAAATAATTTAAGTATTAAAATGGTTTATATAGTAGAATAATTTGGAAAATCAAAATAATTTGAATATTTGAGAAAAATTATATTAAAATAACTTATTTGAAAATAGTTTCAAAGTCAAACTGGTTCAATTCCTTCCAATTCAAATCATTCCCATCTCAATCCAATTCAATTTAAATCGATTCAATTTCGATTTCAATCCGACTTAACTTCAACTCCAACTTCGATTCAAATCGATTTCAACTTCTATTTTCCACATTAATCCAATTTCGATTTTAAATTAATTACATTAAATTTAAAATTAATTTATTTCATCTCGCTTCCAATTTGGGTTTAGTTCCAATTCAGTTCTTAATTATTAAACCATTTAAGTTTATCGATTTTGAGTTCTACTTCAAAGATCGACTTAAATCATTTAATTCGAATTAAACTTCAATGTTTGAATTTAGATTCAAATCTTCGAAATAATTCAATTTCGATCTTAAGTTTGGAATATCCATTTAAATTTTCCTTTGCTTAAATAACTTCAAAGTTTAAGTAAGAGTTTAAATCTTTTTAAATAATTCAATTTCAAAAATTCTTTCAATCATAACTTCAAAATCTCAACTTCGATTATTTCAACAATTCCAATTACCAAATTTAAATTCCAACATTTCGAGCTCAAGTTCGAAATAATTTGATTTCCATAAATTTGGTTTTTATTTCTTTAAAGCAAATCATTTAAATAAATTTCAAATCAAAAATTTTAAAATCTTGTAATTTAACCAATCTGATGTCTGTATATAATTTTCTATTCTATGGCTAAGTGATCAGTTATTTCAATTTAATTTCAGGATGATATATATCATTTCAATCCAAATCATAGTGTCATAGGTATATATCATTGCAACATATTTCTTAATTTATTTGAAATAATTCGATTTGCAGTTCTATATACTACAAATAAATTACATGGTGATAACAAGACGTATATAAATTAAATAAACATCTAAATCATCCTGATATTAGTCAATGGCATCCATCACAATCAAGCATCCAAACAGTCAATATAATACACAACAATTAACCAATTACCTGTAATCGGGAATTTTACTAGCAGTTTAATTCCAATTTCTAATTTAATGTCAAATTTAATTTCTACAGTTAATTCAGATGTCAATTTTTTGATGTTCATTAAAATTATCAAACAACAATCAATAAATTTAAATCACTTCATAAATTTAATTTAACTAACATAAGAATATTATAGTACATCGTAAACGTTAAACACTCACCTTTTATTTGAAACTGAAAATATTTCAGCTTTAAATAAATGGCACTTTGATTCCATGCCAAAACCTTCATTGATATGATTCCAAGGCCGCTTGTTTCGTCTCAATCAGACCACGTACGTAGAAAAAACACATTTTTAAAGATCAAAAATAAATTAAGTAAATAAATTTCTTTTTAAAAAAACCAAAACACATCTGGCCGTATGTTTTAGGACGATGAAATCTGGATGGCGTGTGCTTATCTCCCTTCACGTTTGTTCCTTCTAGTATATTCACATACAAGCTATGCAGTTAATGCGCTCGGTAGATTTAAAGCGGTGGAGGCGCAAAAAGTCATAGCGGGGATACAGCGAGTATATAGCGGGATATAGCGGATGGCTCTAAATAGCATATAAAACTCGTACTTAATGTTTTTACAAATATATAAATGGTAATTAAATGAAAAATTATCATTCATATGAATTATAAATAATACATAAATAATTTTAAATAAAAACATGCGTGGATATACTTTAAATAAATGAAAAATTGTTATATAACATAATTGAATTTGGTAGAATATTAGAGTATTTTCATTTCTGAAAATATATTAGAAAATTAAATCAAATAAATTAGTTTCATAATTTTATAATGTATAAATGCAATTTTTCAATTCCTTTTATTAAAAAAGATATAACGGAAATAGCGAAATATAGCGGAAATAACGGGATATAGCGGAAATAGCGGGGATTAAAGCGGAAAGGCTATATTTTGGAGCTATATGGAAAATTCGTAGCGGTAGAAATCTGCTATGAGATATAGCGGGGTTGTAGCGAGGTAATAGCGGGGCATTAACTACATAGTGTACAAGAGAACCCATCGCCGCCGATAAACCCTCCATCGCCACTCCTCCTTCAAGCCACTAGAAGGCAATCAAGCTCCACCACTATGCGCACCTCCCTCAACTCCCCCTACGGCCGAAGCCTCGATGAACTCGATGCCTCCCTTATCTCGAAAAACGTGAACAAACGGTCGTCCTTCATAGCCAATTTCTGGCCATTTCGTGGCACTGCGACTCGATTCAACCATGGAGCTGGTAGATATCACCGAGATCTGCAATTGTCTAGTTGGTGATTTTTGCTAATTATTGATGGATAAGGAGAAATTAGTGGATGAAGATGGGAGCATTTCAGGCATTGATATAAGATGGAGGCGCATAGGGTTTTTCCTGGGAGTGAATATGTGTATATTTATACGTTCATATAGATTATTTTATTATAATATTCACTATTCACGCGAATTTTTGGACGAAGACCAAACTAAGCGTGCCGCCTGGCATTTATAATGTTTTACCCTTATTCCGAACACAATGGAACAAGTTTCGGGGCCTAATTCTATCATATATGGAAGATAGCTTTGTGAACCGAATTATTCTATTAAATTTTCGATATTAATTTCAACGTATCTCTATTCCATACGACCAAACGGTAACTCCAAATGCTATGAAATTTGAGATCTGATAATAATACACTATTATGGATCTAATGACACTAGTTTCGTCGAAATCTAAGACTGTACCTGGAAGGCTATTTTTACTCGTCAATTAAGATATAAAATTCCCAATTTCTATTTATTCTCATTTAAATTCAATTTTAAAAATTAACAATCTTTATTGTTGCTTAAATAAAATTTAGATTGACTTTCAAATCATTTTCATTCACATTAAATCTAGAATCCAATTATTCAAATAATTTCCAATATTTAATTTTTAACCAATTTAATTACCCAATAAATCACTATAACTGAAACATAAAATTTAACTTTTAGAACGAATTCAAATTACAAAACAACTATTTCCATTGTACAGTCATTCAATATTCATTATTCAATTTCATTATTGATTTTAAACATAGCCAATTCATAGAATTTATTTCAATACTTGTTATCGTCAAAATCTTCGAAATTGACTATTTCAAAATTTTATTCAAGTTCATATTCAATAACTTACACAATAATTCATTAAATATTTACTTTTAACCATTTTTATTTGAACAATCATATTAACTTTAATAATTTGAAATAGCTAAAAAATACAAGTCGTTACAGTTGTGGGTGAACGCACAAGTGTGTACATCTATCGACTGTAGGCATTATTAATAAAAGAATTTTTATATACATACACCTAACTCAAATATACCGATCATGCACTGCCTTTTGGGCTTACACAAGAAGGGTATAGAGCATGGAGAGTGTACACACTTGCATATGAACACATGACTCTAGGTGTTTATAAAATATATACATATATATACATAAAATTCTTTTCTTTGTTACTTTTATATATTTTTTGTTGTTTTTGAAGAGAGAGTTTTACAATATCATCTTAGCACCATTTAACATAGAAGATCAGAAATGTCATATCCTTTACTTGAAATCAACGACTCTTTGAACAAAGATTTCAATTAGGATATACTTCATAATTATCACCTATGAATCTTCCTATATACTATTCAAACCATAATCACTTGTAATCAAACTTTATTATTATTTTTGTTAAGACAAATAAATTTTCAAAAGTTTCAATTTAGTAACAAAAATCCTATACTTATCTTATAGTGTTTCTTTAAAATAAATCAAAATGCTAAAAAAACTTCATTTTTGGGATTTTTTTCTTCTAATTTTTGATTTTTGAAAAGAAAAATGCAAAAAAAATAAACCATGAAAAATAAAAAATGAAAATGAGACTCCCCCCATGCTTGATTCTGACTGTGTCCCCACAGTCAGCCTATGCGAAAGGAGAAAATAAAAATATGACCTATATTTACATGAAAATGAAAAGATTATTATTTACACGACATTAGAAAGTATATCATCAAAGAGTAAATGAAATGGTCTTCCAAAGACCAATTCATTTGTCGCGTCAAAATTCATTTGTTTCCTCTTATGCATGCATATTTTCCATGAAAACCTCTTGTGATTTCCATCCAATTTTCCTACAAATAAAAATAAAATGTGTAAATAAATATTCTCGAATTGATATATGCACAAAAATGATCGCTTTACCTTATATGAAGATGAATAAATGATGATTAGAAAAAAAAATGAATTTTCGTTTAAACATGTTAAAACACAGTATATGCTCATTTATTTAATTTAATTAGACTAAACATGGAAGTAAAAATATGCACATTTACGTGCACATCACTATCCTTCTTATTAACTTTTTGATCTCATCTTTCAAGTTTCGACGCTCATTTTTGTTATGGCTATTAAGCTGGGGGAACTTACATTAATTCCCTTTTCCTTTTGTCTATTCCCTTTGCCCATGTTTGGTTAAGGAAGGCCTTTAATACACAACTCTATCCCTAGTCGCCAAATATATTATTTCTTTATCTTTATCTAGCAAGTTGTAGTTATTATACCAAGTTTTGAATAATGAACCATCCACGAGAATTTCTCGTAGCATTCCTAATTCCCATTTCTCTAATCACTTCCTTCGCCACGAGCATTTAACCTTTCTTCCTTCTTATCACCTTCATTCTCAAATTGGTCAACTTATTCCATATGCGTGATCCCTTTAGCTTGTTGGTAGAAGTCTACCAAAGTGGTAATTCCTATGCGCTACATCTCTATCCACATCTTGAAGCCTTGCCTAAACCTAGAGTAGAGGGAATACTAGGTCCATTTCATTCGCCCTTTAAGGAAAAGATAACTCTTTGTTGGACTAGATGATACACGATTGTTGATTCTCTCCCCTTATCTACTTGATGCTAGCTAATTCACTAACCATAATAGTCAAATTATAGGGGCAATGAACTGGTCTATAAACTCATTGAACATTTACTACCTTGATTTTATGCTTCCAAAGGGCAAATTTAAGAACCAATGGGGTGCCACCAAGATGAGTGTGGTAGGGAAGAGGCCATATTTGGTGAGGTCGTGGATGCAGCTTGTTCTCATGTTATCATTGAAGGTTGTGTGAGTTAGGACCTCCTTTATACTTTCCACGCATGGAATCACTTGCTGATAAGATATGTATGCCTCGAGGATCTCCTTTGAGAATGATTACCCACTCTCATCATCCGAGATAGCCATTCTAGTTTTGTTGTGTGTGCAAACATGATGGATCTCTCTTATGAGCTCCATAATTACATCTGGAATACTTACTTGCTCTCCTAATGGTCATTTTTGCTAATGGGGGAGAGATCTTTATGCCTATACTAAGGGCCATGCATTTCTCTAGTCAGGGAGCAAACGCTACATGCATCACTATCCCAAGATCAAGATCGATGGCCCTACCTCTTATGGGGCCGAACTTGTTAATGTTTTGACCTATGGACCTTGATTAGACGACATGTTCTTTACAGTCATGGGCTCTTTCATGTCTATCTATGCTTTAGCATTCATGTGGTAAGTCATGGCATTTGTCTATGGTCCTAAGACGAGTGAACGTAGACAATTTGGTAGGAATGGGAAATGGCAAGCTGATTGGGCTCTGGTCTTGTGAATATTATCATGATCCATGGGGGGTCTTCGCCACATTGCACTTTGGCTATAACTTATTCCCTACCTTCATCCATAGTGTTGGCTGTTCTTGGTACCACCAACATAGGTTTAACTTAATCTACTATATGAGGCCTCTGGTCTCAGTTAGCACCTTCCTAGGCCCTATGTGATTTATCAGTTGAACTACATTTGTGGTCGTTTTCCCTATCACCTCAATGCTAATGGCAAAGTTTTTTCAAAGATCCTTGCCTATACCAGTGAATAGGCTGATATTACTTGGCAAGCCCTACCATTTGAGGTTCCTTTAGGGTCAACTGGTTGGGAACTTTCGCTACATGCATTGTGGATAACTTTCAATAACATGGTCAGAGGTTGGGATCCTTCTTCTAACACTGAAATATTGAAAATTCGGTTAACCTCAAAGTAACATAAACTAAATATCTCTGGCTATTTATTATAGGTTGAAGATTCTAATGAGTTATGAAAGTAAGTGAAATAATGCTAAAAAGAAATAAGATCAATTTTTAGAGTGGTTTGATTAATATTTTTTACATTCACTATGGTTCTTCTCGTTTTATTGATTTATGAGCTAATTACAAGGCATATATAGAGAAATATGTAGTTTCTTGCAACAAAATTTGATCCTTTATGTCAATGCATGATATGGTCTTTAAATAGTCCTAAATGGGATCTGAATAGTCCAGATGTGTGCCTTAACGCTAAAAGTATATCTATTAACGTTTACTAACAGTCCAAATTTATCCTTTTGGTCTCTTGCTACTGGTGTCCTTTTGTAGAGGAGTTGGTATGGATCAATATTCTTAGTAGTATGCTTTTGTCAGACTGCCACTATTTCAACTGCTCTTATCGGGGGAACTACCATTGTTATAGCCATTTAGAAGTCCTAGGTACTAAGCATGGCTTAGCTTATGTACAACAAATCATGTGGCCGTGGACTGAAGAGATACTCCATAGTGGTCGGGCTGGAATGCTGAGGGCTTCATAGCACCGTGAATTATAGGAAGAACAAAGCGGGCATAACTTGATTGACGGGTGTTGTTTAGAAATCACTGATGGTTTTGTTGGTCGTTGCAATGGGCCCAAGGGCTAATAAGGCTTGAGGCTAAGGAAATAAGGGGGTTTCATACTTGGAATTATGGTCCTGTTTTGTTACAAAGTAGAATGACTTGGATTGGTGTTATTGAAGTGGGATGTGATTTGCGAGCAGCATGTTTGAGGAAGGGATGTGAGATGGTTTGGGTTCATTGTTAGAAGCGGCACCTCTTGAGGAAGCTTATTTTGGCTACTCTTGGACCTAGGCCAAGATTTAATAAATCCGACCTCTAATAGCAAAATTCTAACTTTTGTGTATGAAAAATTCATACAACATAAGCATGTTATTAGATTAAGACAAAATTTGAATTATTAAATATTTATAAATAAATATAAAATGTACATAGATACATAAATATTGTATACCTTTTAATGCTGGCCGAATATACAGTATATATAAACAAATATTTATACATGTATATAATTTGATAATCTGTATTGGTATTTACCAAATACGTATATTTACATATATGTATCGATAATTTATATATTTGTGCATAATATATATATATATCTGTGTGTGTATGTATGTATGTATGTATGTATGTATGTATGTATGTATGTATGTATGTGTTCATGCATGCTTGTATGCACGGGCTTTTGATTATAAATCCAAATAGTCACTATATGTATCATTATCGTTTAAACATGCACATTTAAATATGAGTAAAATATAGTTACATTTGAATAAATCATATGTAGATCACTTTGTTTTAATTTGAAATTTTAGTGCTCGAACTACAATACATGATAACATTAATATTTATTAATTATTTAAAAAAATCAATCATTAATTAAATATTTTGAATTTGTTATTGATTCAAAATATACAAACATAATACTAAATATGTGATTTTATTCATAATAACACAAAATTAAGATAATAAGCAAAATAGAGTTGAGGAATTTTATGAAATTTACCTAAAAATCTACTGCCTAAATCAACTAATTCAATATTTCGGAAGGGAAACAATCATAAATGTGGATATGGAGAAACCTATGGAAAAAATATACATTAACTAGTCTTCACTTGTGTGAATAAATACAAATAAACAAAAATTACAAATTATAAAAACACTCATGTTCTTATGCTGAATAGTTAAATCGTCCTCTTTTTATAAAATTAAAAATGCCTTTATTTTTATGCTGAATAGCTAAATCCTCCTCTTTTTATGAAATTAAAAATGGCCCCTCCTTTTCAAGAAATTTCACCTATGTTTTTATGTTCTTTACAATGCAAAATACTTGAAAGTTTTAAATTTATTTGTTCTTCTTGAAAAATTGCATTATATTATTAAATGATATGATATATGATGATAAGTGGAATAAATTATTAAGTTTTCAAAGTCATGTTTTAAATCTTCAGAATTGTTGGTTTCGTTGTATGTTATACTTTTACAATGCAAGCTACTTCTAAACTTCATGAATTCATTTATTTTTGAAAAACTATCTTTTATTGCATAATAAAAATAGCAAGTTAAATGAAAAAAAATTGATGTAAACTAGATAATGTTTATTGTAATGTAGTCTTACATAGTTATGGTTGTTTTTATTGTATGTTATTTTTTTACGGTGCTACCAATTTCTATTTAGCTTATTGCATTACAATAATGCAAGTCCGATATTTTCTAATTAACTTAGATTATATTTATAGAAATGATATATTTGTGGTTTTTTTATGAAAGAGTTGTAACAACTCGCACCTTAATGGGCCATAATTTTCAACAAATATCTTCCATCAAAGATCATATTGTTGGATTTGGTACCTGTAAATAATTATTAGCATTATCAGAGATGGATAGAAATTTAAATTACAGCGGAAACAATAACAGGATAAGAGTACTGACTATGACCACTATCTTGGAACTAATGATATTCCTTTGATAGCAGATAGTCACATCAACATCGAGCATGAGGAAAAGAAGACTCTCCAACAACAATAAAAATCTAGCTCCAATGACCTACTCCCCTAAATTTTATCCTATGGTTTGTGATGAGGAACGGGTCAGAACAACGTTTTGGTGACTAAAAAAACTATAAATTGTTCATAACATGAACTTATACCGATTGGTTTCCATTTAATTATTATATCTGTTAAGGTTAGCAATTCTACTCTAATCTTGCATTGCACACACGATTATTTACTTATCCCTTCCCAAGGTACGAAATAATAATGAAGCCATATCAACTACCCAATACTTCCAAATCCATTAGAGACTTAGTACTTCTAAATATGAAGCGGGCTTCTATAATGTTCTTAAAAGGAGAAAAAGACAGACTCCATAATTTAGGACCTTAATCAGGTAGTTTTCGTCATTTAAGACCTATTCCTCTAACAATGTGGTCAATGTTGGTGGGTCCTAGCTATAAGATCTCTAACCACAATTTGAAGCTTCCGACATTTAATGTCCAACTACTACCGCATCTATCATTAATAAAATCATAGCCATGTAATAATCAGTACTTAGGCCACTTAATATTTTTATTGGAAAACAGCCAGATTTTGGTCATTTAAGAGCTTGACTAAGGCAGACCACATACGTTAAGACTAATCCCCAAGGCATGCTCCTAAATGGTACTATTGTTATTACGGCCTTAGCAATGTAAGAGACTATACCCAAGATACTTAATACTTCAAAGTGGAAAATAGGCTCACTTCGGCCCTTTAATACCTTAATTAAGGTAGACCCCATTATTTAAGACTTATTTCCAGAAGCGTGCTCATCAATAAAAATATCCAGCGGCCATTGCCTAAAATTCTCAATGGGCTGCTTAACACTTCTTTTACAGGAAAGAGTAGGACCCTACAGTCACTTAAGACCCCAAACTTGAAGCAAACCCTTCTCAAGATATCCACTATCACTTTTTAATATAAATATGGCATATAATAAGGTAACTTCTTTCGATAGGAAGGTGGACCCTTCAGCCACTTAAGACCTCAACACTAAAGTAAACCTATTTTAGAGACATCTTTATTTATTTATTTGGAATCTCACTAGGTTACTTAATACTTCCACTTAGGAGAGAGGCAGACCCTTCAGCCACTTAAGACCTCAAACCAGAATCAAACCCCTATGGGGATATCCATTACCGCTCTTGATTCCAAATTTGAATCATTTAATACTTTCCAACTAAGAAAGCAAGCTCAAACCTCCCATGTCATCACGTGTCCCTGTATTAGTGATATCTCACATCAATCGTAAGTACACCGTAATACTGGTAGCTTCAAAGTGAAGGGCAGTCTTCCGTCGAATGACTCTATTGACCTTGCATCACTAACTTACTAAACCCAATTAACCATCTTATGTATTTATTATATTATCTTAGGTAGACATTGGACTTAGCTTACTAGTTCCCTTTTTATTCCAGGCAGTAAATTTAACTTAAATATTTATCTACACATGAATCCATGTTTAATGCTTATATATGTTAATTTGTTCATAAAGTCATAACGGACATTTCCTAAGACATTTATGTATGATTACTAATTAAGATTAGCAACCTTTTATATTTATTCCATTTTTATCAGTCCTATTGATCCATTTACTCTACCAAATTATTACAACTCCTATATTTATTACCATTTATTGGCGTTACAACCTTTTAAATTCTTTTCCCAGTAGTTAATTATCCTACACAAGAATATTACATGCAAGCATCGTTATTAGCTTTTTATTTAATTATTATAAGCGTAGTAGTTACGTACAAATATGTACTTTTATCAAATACGTTCTAATTATATATATTCACTAGAATATACTTTCTAATGTTAAATTGTCGGAATTGTGTATAAAAAGACTATCCACTATAATTTTCCTAAATTCGCCTAAAACAAAAGATTTAACTTTAAAATATAAAAGATTATATTGTTTGAAATTACAAAGAATAATCATTTCTCTTTATTATTTAAAAAGACAATCTAAACTACAATGAATTCATACTTTACATATCTCTTTCTCTTTCTATTTGCATTTATTCCTTGTTATATCAAACGTTGTATTTTTTCTACAAGGAAAAAAAATCAGACTAATTTACAAATATTAGACGGATCTAAATTCCAACAATTCCAAATGTAGAAAAGTTTACATTCCAATAAGAGTAGGATAATAATCCAAATTTATAAAATTATTATACAACATATTTCATATCTGAAATAAATTTATTTAAATCGATATTCTAAATTCATACTTATGGAACTGATTTTTAGATCAGGTTGTGTATAATGCTAAATCAACTCATGAACAAGAATATGTAGGCGATGTTTATTATGTTCAGATCATATTCAGTTTGTTGTCTGCAACTCATATACAATTATCTAATTAGGCATAAAAATCAATTAAACACCAAAGGGATAATTTTCATATTGTATTAATCTATAAAATTTTCCACTCACCTTTTAAAAGCAATTCAAATCTCCAAATATGAAGTAGAACCTTTGATTCATCTCCAAATCCTTTTTAATCCAAGAGATATGTATAAAAGGGTATATAGATACATTAGAATTACAGATCCGAGAAGAGATTTAAGATAGGGAGAGAAATGTATACAAATATATATATATATACACACACATATACAAGTTACCTCAAAAACGCATATGGTTGATTCTCTTCTCTTCTCCTTTTTATTAGATTTCTACACTTCTCTGATTTTACGAATATGGATACAAATATCTTATCTTTATAATTTAGAAAGAAAGTGGAGAAGAAGAAATGGTAGATTTTTGCTACTGCATTCGTAAAAATATGAGAAGAGAAGGGAGGACTAGGTCTGAATTTATAGATGACAGAATCAAATAGAACAGTACGATTTAAAACATTAAATCCAGGCCGTTGTGACCAAGGTTTATTGTAGCTACTAGGTCGCTATAGGTTGACCGCTTTTGGATCACCGATCTACCGCTAGGGGTCGACCGTCTCCAATAACGAGTCGGTCTGTGAGCTTGAGCAACTAATAGAAAAACGTTAATTTTTTCTTATTTTAATTATATTCGTTCCGTGTGATGACCCAGAATTTTGAGCAATATCAATTTAATAATCTATATTAATAATTAAATTAAATTGATAATTTTCTTTTATAATTTTAATCTAAATTGGAAAATTAATTCTTTTAAAAAACAAATAAATATTTAATTGGTGAATTTTATCTTTTAAAAGATAATAAAATATTTTCTATTTATAATATATATGTATTTGTATATAATGTAAATAGGAAAGCTTTGGTTTGTATTTAATAAATAAATAAAAGCACGATTTCAAATTCTAATATATTTTGGTAATTTGGAATTATGATTAAATATAATATAAAACTTTGCAAAGATTATTTCAAAAGTCAACCATATGATTTTAAAATACTTAAGGTAAATATTATTTGTTTAAAATTTATATTTAGCTTAAGTTTAAATTTAAATGAAATTAACAAAAAGATTTGTTTTATTTTCTTTTAAAATATTACTTGATAAATATAATTTGAATATATATATATATAAGTTTAAAATACAATTTACATTTGATCATTAATTCATTTAGTAATATAAGTAAATTATAAATCAAGAGATGATTTATTTTATATAAATTATTTAAAATTAGCAATTTGTTATTTTTAAACAATAATAATAATGTGTTATTTTTATAAATAGATTTTAAAGAAAATTGAATTATTATTTTCAAATTTAATATGTTATTGATTTTTAATTTGGATTTTTATTTTTAAATTAAATTTGAATTTGAATTTGGATTTAATTTTGAAATTAAAAAATGGATATTTTAAAATATTTGGATTTAAAATATGTATAAAATTTTATTTGTGTATAATTTGTTTTATTATGTTTTCTTTAAAAGAAATTTAAATATATACATTTAAATAAGATATAAAGGCTTTTATTTACATTTAAAATAAATAGAAAAATACATAAAGGACAAGTGTAATTATATAAGGCTTTAATATAACAAGTGTTATAAGACTAAAATACGAGAATGATAAATGTTAGTAGATTGTACAAGTGTCATTTATTATTTTTTATTTTTCTTTTATTTTAAATAAGTTACAAATTCACTTATATAAACATAGGCTTTCTTTCTCTCATTTCTTTTCTATTCTCTTTCTCAAAATTAAGAGAAAAAAACTCAAGCCAATTCTCTAAACAAAAATCTGTGATCAATCCTTCCTTATACCAGAAACAAATCAAATTCTACAACCTTTAATCCCATTTTCAAAAATCAATAATCTGCAAATTCATTCTTCAACTTGGAAACATAAGCCTGAAACATCATTTTTCAAACCTGAGATGAAAATCAATTCAAAAGCCTGTGCATTTTCTTCAATACTAAGATCTTTTCAAATGCAAACCTAGAAATCAAGTCTTAAACCATCTTTTCAACAAGATCCAGTAGCAAGCATTCCAGTTTTAATCAGCAACTCAGGTTTTTAAAATCAAAAACATTTCCTGCACTCAAGTCTGCAGTTTTAAAAGCTTTTTCACAATAAGAGTGCTCTGTTCATCTTTGAATCAGGTGAGTAAACACTTTTTAAAAAACAGTTTATACATGTGATGTTGCTTAAATGTTTGTGATGGAATTTTTGTAGAAATATGGATTGTATATGAATGTGAATGTGAATGCATGTTTGTATATATATGTCTGTGAATATTTGTTCTCTAATTTCTTTGTTTACAGACTTCCAAATCCATATAAAATTTATATCTACCAAACTAATTAGTGTTAGACTAAAAAAATTAAAGAAAAAGGGGTTGAAACATGATAATATAAATTTTTAAAATGGTTCCAAGATTTTATATTTAGGAATATTTCAAAAATAAAGAAATACAGTAATGATCTAAATACCGAATAAAAATCCAACACCTTAATTTCAGAATTTGACTGTGAAATCTGGATAGTGTCAGAAAATGATGAATTTAGGGATTGCAACCTTGATTTTTAAGTAAGAAATTGTCGAGACAAGGGTAGTTGATCGGATTTGGTGTTTTGACCAATTTCCGTCGAATGGAGATGATTTGGAGCTCGGGGTGGTTGTCGAAGTAGGATTAAGGGATGACAACCTATGGGAAAATATGGATGGTATTTATCATCGGCCGTGGTAGCCAGAGTACGATGAACTAGGGCTTGAGTGTGGTCTTTTGACTGGTGGGTTTTCGAAGTGTTCTCGGCGACTACGATGCATCGAGTTCGACCGCAAGGCAAAGGATCGAGGCGAGGAGACGTAGTGCTGCTCTGGGAGGGGGGCCGGAGTTTCCAGCTGTCGAGATCGTCGTGGCGAACCAGTTTTTGTCGTTGTGGTTTGGGTTCCGCTGACGTCTGATAGCTCTTTTTCGTTTGGTTGTCGTTTGCATCAATCTTGGGGGTCGTATGTGATGACGAGATGATCGTCGACTTGGGAGAGTCGTCGGTAGGGTGGTAGCAACGTCCAGATCATCGTGAACGTGTACGACTGTGTTGGGTTGGCTGTTAGTTTTTGGGAAGAAGCACATCACTCGGGTCGAACTCGATATATTTGCATGTTTGCCTCGAAGAGATGGGATGTAGATCTCGTGTGTTACTCGAGTTTTTAGTTTTTGGCACGGGATTGATTTTTGGTTTGTAACAGGTTTTAAAATTTTAAAAGGGAAATCAAGTTCTGATTTCAAAAAGCAAACAAGTAAGTTAATTGAATTTCCGTAGGAAGTTAGCCTAGCTTAAACTATGTTTAAGTGAAATATGTTTTCAAAAGATTTAAAATATTTAAAGTTGTTATTTTTAAAAAGTAATTATAAACTCGATAAATTTTGTAATCGAATTCAAAGGTATTTTTCAATTAAATGTACTGGATCGAAGTTTTTAAGAAGATGAATTTAAACAAGTTCTTTTTAGTAAGGATGTTCAAAATTTAAAGGTGATTTAAAATAAATATAAAGGGATGTTTAAACCAAGTTTTCAGAGATAAATGTTTAACCAAAAATTTATATCTTTAAAAGGTTCTAAAAGACATGGTAACTAAGTTTTCAAGAATATCTATTTATGAAATTTATTTAGACAAGTTTGAAAGGTTTTCAAAGATTTTAAATATTAAAATTTAATGTTTAAATTGTTTTGTTTTAAAGAAGTTATACACTTTCAATTATATAATTGATTACAAAAGTGGTTTTCTAATAAAGTAAAATGATATAAATTAAGATAAAAGAAATTATCTTAAATTAATTAAGATTCTAAGTTAATTAATTAAGGTTAATTAATTTGTAATTAAGAATCATTAAATAGATAAGTGAAGATTATGAATTAATGATAAGAAATTAATTAATCAAGTAATTAAAGATTAACTAAGTTTCAATTAAGCACTTAATTAACTAAGTAATTAGAGATTAATTAATTTGTGATTAATAATTAATTAGTTTGTAATTAATAATGGTTAATTAAAGTATAATTACTTAAGGAAGTAATTAAGGGATGGTTAATGAGAGATCATTAACTAGGGATTATAAAATGATTAATTAATATGATTAATTTTAATAATTAATTGGATTAATTAATTAAGGATAATCATTTGTGGAATTGTTTAAGTGTAATTACTTAATGAAAGTAATTAAAGGAATTAATTACTCAATTTAATTAATTAAATTAATGTTATTAGCTTAAGTTAATTAATTAGTTTAATTAATTTTAAATAATCATTGGATGATGGGTTAAGTATAATTACTTAGTGTAATTTATTAAGTATAATAACTTAGTGAAGTAATTAGTGGATAATTACAGGATGTAATTAATTGAAGAATGATAATAGTTTTGGGTTTAATTACTTAGTGTAATTAATAAAGAAGGATAATTACTTAGTGAAAGTAATTAATAATTAATTACTTAGTGTAGTTAATTTAAGAATTGATTAATAAAGTTATTTGAAGTTAATTAAGTGATATAATTAATTAAGGATAATTAATTACTGATTGTGCTTAATCAAGGTTTATTAGTGAATAAAGATTAATTTTTAAATATGATTAATAATTAATTAAGAAGTAATTAAGGGATCATTAATTTATGTAATTAATGATGTAATTAAGGATTGATTAATTAAAGGGTAATTAACCAATAATAAGTGATTATTAAGTAATTAATTAGACGTAATTAATTAAGGATAAATGTAATTAATTATAATTGATTAATTAATGAAGTAATTAATGTTTAATTACTGTAGAAGGTTAAGGATAATTAATTTTTGTAATAATTAAAGGCTAATTACTTATTGTAATTAGAGAATGATTAATCAAGGGTGGTTAATTAAGATGAATACTTAGAGGATGATTAATTGATTTATAATCAATTAATGGTTAAGTAACCAAGATTTATAGTGATAAAAGTAATTAATTTATTTTAAATTAATTAGAGATGAAGTAATTAAATTAATTTATTTAAATTAATTATAGATAGTGTGATTAATAGATCTTTGCTTATGGATGGTTGGGTGATGTTGATTGCCTTGAATGGTTTGATATCTTTGATATGGAGTATATGTTTATCTATGATATGGTTGCTTTTGGTTAAATGGTGATGATATGATGTATCTATCTGTGAGATTATGAGTTATCTAATTGTGTGAATATAGATAATGAATGGAATCAAATTGTTTTGACTTTAAAACAACTTGGCTTTAAAAGATGGCATTTGGATTTCAATAAGACCGGGATCGGGTTTCTAGATTTGGATATCCGAAAACCATATCGATCCAAATTAACGATAAGTCGTGAATCTCAAGTGAAGATGAAGATTCGGAGTGCAAGGGTTATTGTCGTTAACTCTGAGGGTGATTCCCAAATGAGTGTAACGAGATAATGCCTTCGGTTTCGTTCGAACCCAGAACGAACTTGTATGGATTGAATGCTTTCAGAACATCATCAGGTGGACGATGAACATTCTAAGATAAATGTGTTTGTAAAGGTAATTGTAGCCTCAAGCCCCATCAATCGGGAATGGCTGAAATAGGGGAGGTGCAGCAAGGATAAGTGAGTCGCGCTCAAGTAGGACAAGATTTTCCCCTGTCTAGAAGTCCTTTTATTCGGCTGTGTGGGGCAGTTGATTCGCAACAACTGCCGAGGTTGTCTTGTTCGGGACTATCTGGTAAGGAATGGTTCCGGCCTTGTGTTGCAGGGATCGAGAGGGATCCTCGGTATGGTGATCTAGGCCCCGTACCGTGACGGGCGATACCCCAGTAGTCCTGCCATTGATGGAAACCCATTCTTACTACGTGCCCTTTACGGTTTTGATTGTATTACCCACTTTGTGGCTAGTATGTTGGAGTTTAATCATGTAACATTTTCAGTTATTTCTTATTTACTTGAAAATCCTAGACACTATTATAATATCACTGGATTTCCTATCAAATATTTTGGTTAGCGTAAGATAAAAACTTGCCCATGTTTATGTGTGGGAAGTCTTACGTGATACCTTTTGTTTTCAAAGGTTTTCAATGCTAAGCAACTTTAACCCATTTACTCACACCAGACCCGTGTCTGACCCAAGTGTTTATTTTCTGTTTTATTAAACTCTTGGGTACTCAAATTTTTACGAGTAGCCAAGAGAACCAGGTTAGCTTTGACGAATTCTGGAGGAGATATGGAGCAGGAGGCTTCAGCGTTTGTAGATATATAGGTGGTTCCGGTATGTGATCTCTGATTCGTTTGTTTGAGTTGTATTTTGAGTTGTAATAATGTGATAGTTGTTTATAACTATCTAGTATGAGTTGAATAAGCTGTGTAACTCTGATTGATGTTGTATACTATGTAATACTTATGTGATTAATATAATTTATTCGTTCCGCTATTGAGATTCTGATGTTGTTTCATTCTTTCTTCTCTATCTTTTCTCTTTTCTATCCCTTTATTTCCTACTCATGATGCGTGTTTGTAGGGAGTGAAAGACGGGTCGTGGCAGTTAGTATCAGAGCGCTAGGTTTAGTTAAAACCTAGGCTTTGGAGTGAATTCTTTGGAGCATATTTGTAATTTTGATATATATATATATATATATA
This sequence comes from Allium cepa, assembly GCA_030765085.1. Lineage (NCBI taxonomy): Eukaryota > Viridiplantae > Streptophyta > Magnoliopsida > Asparagales > Amaryllidaceae > Allium > Allium cepa. Next base: position 561,571,755 of record CM060932.1, read on the forward strand.
CCTGATTTGTTGGGTTACTTGTTTGGGTTTTCCAATATAAGTTCTTGAGGTAGTAAGGGTAGTGGTATGTGCAGGAAGACTCCCAATGGTAGAGGTCCAAGTGTTGAGGTTGGAAGTGTATCTATCGAGAGTGTAGACCTAATACTGTCTCGAGTAAGATTTGCGGTGGTGTAAGGATTTCATCATTCTCTGAAGCCTTTTTAAGATTTGGAGTCCATCTTTGAAGAGAAAGTTTGGATGAGTAGAGTTTGGATCTGTCGGTTGAGCAGAAGCTAGTGATGGCATCTTGGCATCTTCAGGAAGGAGTCAGGGTCTGCCATAGCATCTGGAGATTGAGTTTTCATATCGACTAGGATTTCATGAGTGGTACTGGTGGCTCAGCTAGTTGAAGGATGGTTCCTAAAGAAAGGGTTTGGTGAAGCAGCTTAGGTTTTGGTGGAACTTCTGAGTTTTCTCTTTATGGATCTGATGAACAATATTTTCTGGGATGTGTCGGACAAGTTTGTGCTCGTGTTCATCATCGGCATTCTCCTCTACTTCAGATTAGAGTTGTGCAGCGGAAGCGAGGTAGCAGCTGTTCTAGAATGGAAGTTTTTAGGATCTGAGGCAAGATTGGCGAGTGCCCTAGTTTTGACTTTTTCAGAAGGGAGAAGTAAGTTGAAGTCTTCTAATGATTGTGGAGTAGAGTTTTTGTTCTTGTTTTTGGTTGATCGTGAGAGGATCATTTTGTTGAATTATTTTTGGTCCAGTTTGTTTCTAGAGGCATCAGCGAAGGTTAAGCTGATCAGGAAGGATGTAGGCAGCCCAGGATCGTCAGAAGAGTTTTGTGGATTGGAAATGAAGGAATTTGGATTTCGAAGTCGGAGATTTGATTTTGGATAAGCTTTCTCCGATAAAAGATGCTATAAGATTTGGTAAGACTGGGAGGATAGCTTTGAGGCATATTGGATCTTTCTGCGTTCTTGTAAGGATAAGTGCTTTGGTTTTCAAGGTTGAATTGCCAGTTTGGATGACTGGGATTCAATGTATTTCACGTATCTCTGAGGGAGTGCGTGTGTGATCCATCTCTAGTTGTGGAACCAGCAGTTCAGGAGGATTTCGTAATTTAGCAGGACTTGACTGTGGTCTGATATCCTGTTCAGTTTTTGTGGATCTATATGAGTAGGAGCTCTGTAGCCTAGTAGTATAGACTGTTTGGGTTCTATAGAGCGAGTATCCCGGTATTTATACCTGGGAAATTCTAGGAAGTTCTATCCAAAATTTTGTCTAGATAGTTAGATTTGTTTGATTGAGTGAATTGGTTGCTATGGTTGTTAGCATATGGTTGATAATATATGCTTGTGGTTTAAATTAAAATCTTTGATCGGTTATTAATTTATCTTTGCTTTTAAATTTCGGGGACGAAATTCTTTTAAGGCGGGAGGAATGTGATGACCCGGAATTTTGGGCAATATCAATTTAATAATCTGTATTAATAATTAAAATGATTTGATAATTTTCTTTTATAATTTTAATTTAAATTGGCAAATTAATTCTTTTAAAAAACAAATAAATATTTAATTGGTGAATTTTATCTTTTAAAAGCTAATAAAATGTTTTCTATTTATAATATATATGTATTTGTATATTTTGTAAATAGAAAAGCTTTGGTTTGTATTTAATAAATAAATAAAATCATGATTTCAAATTCTAATATATTTTGGTAATTTGGAATTATGATTAAATATAATATAAAACTTTGCAAAGATTATTTAAAAAGTCAACCATATGATTTTAAAATACTTAAGCTAAATATTATTTGTTTAAAATTTATATTTAGCTTAAGTTTAAATTTAAATGAAATCAACAAAAAGATTTGTTTTATTTTCTTTTAAAATATTACTTGATAAATATAAATTAAAAATATATATAAGTTTAAAATATAATTTACATATGATCATTAATTCATTTAGTAATATAAGTAAATTATAAATAAAGAGATAATTTCTTTTATATAAATTGTCTAAAATTAGCAATTTGTTATTTTCAAATAATAATAATGTGTTATTTTTATAAATAGATTTTAAAGAAAATTGAATTGTTATTTTCAAATTTAATATGTTATTGATTTTTAATTTGGATTTCCATTTTTAAATTAAATTTGAATTTGGATTTAATTTTGAAATTCAAAAGAGGGATATTTTAAAAAAATTGGATTTAAAATATATGTCTAAAATTTTATTTGTGTATAATTTGTTTTATTATGTTTTCTTTAAAAGAAATTTAAATATATACATTTAAATAAGGTATAAAGGCTTTTATTTACATTTAAAATAAATAGAAAAATACATAAAGGACAAGTGTAATTATATAGGGCTTTAATATAACAAGCGTTATAAGATTGAAATATGAGAATGACAAATATTAGTAGATTGTACAAGTGTCATTTATTATTTTTGATTTTTCTTTTATTTTAAATAAGTTACAAATTCACTTATATAAACATATGCTTTCTTTCTCTCATTTCTTTTCTATTCTTTTTTACAATACTAAGAAAAAAACTCAAGCCAATTCTCTAAACAAAAATCTGTAATCAATCCTTCCTTATACTAGAAACAAATCATATTTTACAACCTTTAATCCCATTTTCAAAAATCAATAATCTTCAAATTCATTCTTCAAACTGGAAACATAAGCCTGAAACATCATTTTTCAAACCTGAGATGAAAATCAATTCAAAAGCCTGTTCATTTTCTTCAAACTAAGATCTTTTCAAATGCAAACCTAGAAATCAAGTCTTAAACCATCTTTTCGACAATATCTAGTAGCAAGCATTCCATTTTTAATCAGTAACTCAAGTTTTTAAAATCAAAAACATTTCCAGCATTCAAGTCTGCAGTTTCAAAAGCTTTTTCAAAATAAGAGTGCTTTGTTCATCTTTGAATCAGGTGAGTAAACTTTTTTTTTAAAAAAGTTTACACCTGTGATGTTGCTTAAATGTTTGTGATAGAATTTTTGTAGAAATATGGATTATATTTGCATATGAATGTGAATGCATGTTTGTATATATATGTCTGTGAATATTTGTTCTGTGATTTCTCTGTTTAACAGACTTCTGAATCCATATAAAATTTATATCTACCAAACTAATTAGTGTTAGACTAAAAATTTTAAAGAAAAAGGGATTGAAACATGATGATATAAATTTTTAAAATGGTCCCAAGATTTTATATTTAGGAAATATTTCAAAAATAAAGAAATACAGTAATGATCTAAATACCAAATAAAAATCAAACACCTTAGTTTCAGAATTTGTGTGAAATCTGGATAGTGCTAGAAAATGATGAATTTAAGGATTGCAACCTTGATTTTTAAGTAAGAAACTGTCGAGATAAGGGGAGTTGATCAGATTTGGTGTTTTGACCAATTGTCGACGATCGGAGATGATTTGGAGCTCGGGGTGGTTGTCGAAGTAGGATTAAAGGATAACAACCTATGGAAAAATATGGATGGTATTTATCATCGGCCATGGTGGCCAGAGTGCGGTGAACTAGGGCTTGAGTGTGGTATTTTGTGTGGCGGGTTGTCAAAGTGTTCTCGGCGACTATGACGCATCGAGTTCGATCGCAAGGCAAGGGGTCGAGGCGAGGAGGCGTGGTGCTGCTCTGGGCGGAGGGCCGGAGTTTCCAGCTGTCGAGATCGTCGTGGAGAACCAGTTTTTGTGATCGTGGTTTGGGTTCTGTTGACGTCTAATAGCTTGTTTTCGTTTGGCTGTCGTTTGCATCAATCTGGGGGGTCGTATGTGATGACGAGATGATCGTCGACTTAGGAGCCTCGTCGGCAGGGTGGCAGCGACGTCCAGATCATCGTGCACGTGCACGTGTACGACTGTGTTGGGTTGGCTGTTAGTTTTTCGGAAGAAGCACATCACTTGCGTCGAACTCGATATATTTGCGTGTTTGCCTCGAAGAGATGGGATGCAGATCTCGTGTGTTGCTCGAGTTTTTAGTTTTTAGCCCGGGTTTGATATTTGGTTTGTAACAGGTTCCAAAATTTTAAAAGGGAAATCAAGTTCTGATTTCAAAAAGAAAACCAAGTAAGTTAATTGAATTTCCATATGAATTTAGCCTAGCTTAAAGTATGTTTAAGTGAAATATGTTTTTAAAAGATTTAAAATATTTAAAGTTGTTATTTTTAAAAAGTAATTATAAACTAGATAAATTTTGTAATCGAATTCAAAGGTATTTTCAAATAAATATACTAGATCTAAGTTTTTAAGAAGAAGAATTTAAACAAGTCTTTTTTTTAGTAAGGACGTTCAAAATTTAAGGTGGTTTAAAGTAAATATAAAGGAATGTTTAAACCAAGTTTTCAAAGATAAATGTTTAACAAAAAAATTATATCTTTAAAAGGTTCTAAAGACATGGTAAATAATTTTCAAGAATATCTATTTATCAAATTTATTTAGACAAGTTTGAAAGGTTTCCAAAGATTTTAAATATTAAAATTTAATGTTTAAATTGTTTTGTTTTAAAGAAGTTATACACTTTCAACTACATAATTGATTACAAAAGTGTTTTTCTAATAAAGTAAAATGATTTAAATTAAGATAAAAGAAATTATCTTAAATTAATTAAGATTCTAAGTTAATTAATTAAGGTTAATTGATTTATAATTAAGAATCATTAATTAGATAAGTGAAGATTATGAATTAATGAATAGAAATTAATTAACCAAGTAATTAAAGATTAAGTAAGTTTCAGTTAAGCACTTAATTAATTAAGTAATTAGAGATTAATTAATTTGTGATTAATAATTAATTAATTTGTAGTTAATAATGGTTAATTAAAGCATAATTACATAAGGAAGTAATTAATAGATGGTTAATGAGAGATCATTAACTAAGGATTATAAAATAATTAATTAATGTGATTAATTTTAATAATTAATTTGATTAATTAATTAAGGATAATCATTTATGGAATTGTTTAAGTATAATTACTTAATGAAAGTAATTACAGGAATTAATTACTCAATGTAATTCATTAAATTAATGTGATTACTTTTAGTTAATTAATTGTTTAATTAATTTTAAATAATCATTGGATGATGGGTTAAGTATAATTACTTAGTGTAATTTATTAAGTATAATTACTTAGTGAAGTAATTAGTGGATAATTACAGGATGTAATTGATTGAAGAATGATAGTAGTTTTGGGTTTAATTACTTAGTGTAATTAATAAAGAAGGATAATTACTTAGTGAAAGTAATTAATAATTAATTACTTAGTGTAATTAATTTAATAATTTATTAATAAAGTTATTTGAAGTTAATTAAGTGATGTAATTAATTAAGGATAATTAATTACTGATTGTGACTAATCAAGGTTGATTAATGAATAAAGATTAATTAAAGATTAATTATTAAATATGATTAATAATTAATTAAGAAGTAATTAAGGGATCATTAATTAATGTAATTAATGATGTAATTAAGGATTGATTAATTAAAGTGTAATTAATCAATAATAAGTGATTATAAAGTAATTAATTAAACGTAATTAATTAAGGATAAATGTAATTAATTATAATTAATTAATTAATGAAGTAACTAAAGTTCAATTGCTGTAAATGGTTCAGGATAATTAATTTTTGTAATTAATTAAAGGCTAATTACTTATTGTAATTAGAGAATGATTAATCAAGGGTGATTAATTAAGATGAATACTTAGAGGATGATTAATTGATTTATAATCAATTAATGGTTAAGTAAGCAAGATTTATAGTGATAAAAGTAATTAATTTAATTTATTTTAAATTAATTAGAGATGAAGTAATTAAATTAATTTATTTTAAATTAATTATAGATGGTGTGATTAATACATCTTTGCTTATGGATGGTTGGATGATATTGATTGCCTTGAATGGTTTGATATCTCTGATATGGGGTATATGTTTACCTGTGATATGGATGCTTTAGTTGAATGGTGATGATATGATGTATCTATCTGTGAGATTATGAATTATCTATCTATATGAATATAGACAATGAATGGAATCAAATTGTTTTAACTTTAAAACAATTTGGCTTTAAAAGATGGCGTTTTGGATTTCGATGAGACCGAGATCGAGCTTCCAGATTTGGATATCTGAAAACCACATCGATCTAAATTAACGATAAGTCGTGAATCTAAAGTGAAGATGAAGATTCAGAGTGCAAGGGTTATTGTCGTTAACTCTGTGGGTGATTCCAAAATGAGTGTAATGAGATAATTCCTTCGGTTTCATTCAAATCCAGAACGAACTTGTATGGATTGAATGCTTTCAGAACATTATCAGGTGGACGATGAGCATTCTAAGATAGATGTGTTCTATAAAGGTTTGTGTCCTCAAGCCTCATCAAACGGGAATGGCTAAAACAGAGGAGGTGCAGCAAGGCTAAGTGAGTCGTGCTCAAGTAGGACAAGATTTTCCCCTATCTAGAAGTCCCTTTTATTCGGCTGTGTAGGGCAGTTGATTCGCGACAACTGTCGGGGTTGTCTTGCTTGGAACTATCCAGTAAGGGATGGTTCCGGCCCTGTGTTGCAGGGAATCGGGAGGGATCCTCGTTACGGTGATCTAGGCCCCGTACTGTGATGGGCGGTACCACAGTAGCCCTGCCATTAATGAAAACTCATTCTTCCTACGTGCCCTTTACGGTTTCGATTGTATTACCCACTTTGTAGCTAGTATGCTGGAATTTAATCATGTAACAATTTTAGCTATTTCTTATTTACTTGAAAACCCTAGATCCTATTATAATATCACTGGATTTTCTATCAAATGTTTTGATTAGCATGAGGTAAAAACTTACGCATGTTTATGTGTGGGAATTCTTACGTGATACCTTTTGTTTTCAAAGGTTTTCAAAGTTAACAACTTTAACCCGTTTACTGACACTAGACCCATGTCTGACCCAAGTGTTTATTTTCTGTTTTATTAAACTCTTGGGTACTCAAATTTTTACGAGTAGCCAAGGGATCCAGGTTAGCTTTGATGAATTCTGGAGGAGATATGGAGCAGGAGGCTTCAGCGTTTATAGATATATAGGTGGTTCTGCTGTGTGATCTCTGATTCGTATGTTTGAGTTGTATTTTGAGTTGTAATAACTAGACAGGTGTTTATAACTGTCTAGTATGAGTTGAATAAGTTGTGTACCTCTGATTGATGTTGTATACTATGTAATACTTATGTGATTAATATAATTTATTCGTTCTGCTGTTGAGATTCTGATGTTGTTTCGTTCTTTCTTCTCTATCTTTTCTCTTTTCTATCCCTTTCTTTCTTACTCATGATGCGTCTTTCTGGGGAGTGAAAGACGGGTCGTGACATTTCGAATTTGTTTTTCCTCTGTAACTTCTTCATTTGGATTCCGACCGCGAAACCCTAAATATGTATATTGCTTAGAATTTTGCCATAAATTAATGGTGCAAGTTTTATGGTAAAATTCCATCATTTGCACAAATTTCATTTTTGGAGCCTAATTAACAAACTAAGTAATTAAATAACCGATGTCAAACTACAGAGAATTACAAGAGTGCTCCTCGAATGAGGAGGGCACTCGAAATTTTATTAAAACTAAAAAAATGCATACAAAAAGAGTCTGTAGAGTCCATTTAATTACAACTAGTCAAGATCATCACTTTGATGATCCACAAAATGTGAAAAGTAAAAAAACAAGCAAGCAATAGCATTTACAAATATTGATGGCGGAGAGTGAATATAATAAATTCTAAAGGCATGAAGATGGGCATGTGCATGAGAAAAGGGTGATATTGGGTTGAAGCGCTGCCAAGCTATTGAGAGCATACTGTGTATCAAACTGAACAAGTTGCAAAGGGCACTGGGCTTGAGAAGTTGCATTGCAATTTCATCCATCATGAGTAAATACATAGAAAATGTTTGTCTCAAGGCCGAAGGAGCAGCAGCATACAAGGAAATGAGAGGTCGATATGCAAGTATTTGAGCATGAGATGGAGGAGCACACAATAAGAGAGGAGTAGAACATGGCAGCAAACTATATAGCAATATATGATGACCATGAGATGAACAACATGGACTGTTGTAATGAATGTGGTAGGGTTGTTGTGTGAAACTGACATAGATATTTAAGGACTGCTAGGAAGTTCACGTGTTGCTATGAATGCGTGGTAAGGTGCCTGAATGGAAGATTGTTGAATGGTGAAGTCTACACGGGCCGCAAGATGTGATTTGAACCAAGGATTACTACCTAGAGGGCGCAACCTGAAAAGGAAGGATAGACAGTGGAATGAACTCTAAACAATGGGTTCTTGAAATTGATCTGTTGTGGTGCTGAAAAGGGAGTTGTGCATAGCACCACACTATTCTGTGAGGAAAGGGAGAATCTCTAGGGAAGAGAATTCATTAGTGGCCTGCGCCAGACTAAACCTCCAATCTGCATCTCCTTCGATAGAAACTTTCCATATAAAAATGCCCTAGGCAATAACATATATAATAGAAGAGGGATTGTTATCTACATTATTAAAAATTATACTATTTCTTTCAAGCCAGAGGCCCCAAACAATGATAGAATAAATTACATCAAAATAATTTCTAGCTATTTTAATGAAGTTATATCTAAACTATTCCACAATTCAATTGGCCAAGAAATAACCGAATTGATGCCGATGTTAAAAATCAAAAGTAAGTTGGTATAATAGATTGGGTGAACTGACATGAACAAGTGACAAGTGGTTATGGTATGATGATTACAGAAATAACACATGCTATGGTTAACATTGTTAGACAATTTAAAGTTAAGACATTCGATAGTGTTCAATTTATTATGAAGCACTATCCATATATGTGTTAAATTTGGACGATTTATCTCTATTCTAACAATTAAAAGGAAGAAGACATTAATTGATTACCGCAATCAATCAATTATAGGAACCAAATAGGAAAGATAATCAATTAATTTAAGAATATGTTAATTGATTTGAGGAATCATTCAAATAAGGAAATACGTGGAACAAATACCAATACTCTAAGTTTGTGTTGAAATCAAAATGAAGAAAATTTGGAAAGGTTTCACCATTATGTCTAAGGCAGTCTTCATCCTTAAACCTATATGTATATATGTGTGTATATATGAAGACGTTTGTTCATCTTTTTAACACAAGATGACTAGAGAGTTCTCCACCAAAACATCTTCAATATGATCCCTATTTCTATATCTATTCAGGGTGAGTGAAATTTATCGAGTGATTTATACTCTTCTTATATCGCACTCGCTCTTGAAGTAAAGAAATGATAAAGGTTGATGGATCCAAGGACGTAGGCATAGCTGAACCTCATTATGTCGATGTATTCTTTCCTTTCTGTCTTTTATCTATAAGTTTCGCTCATTGATTTTCTTTTTATTCTCTTTTTCGGATTGGAATTGTTGAGATTGTTCACAGCCTAGACTATTGGATGTTCTGCTTTCGTTGCCCAGAACTTCGATTTTTCACAATAGTTTGGTATCAAAGCCGATGGTTCGAGGGACCAAAATGATGCAGCATTGAGCTAAATATGCTCCAGTGTGTAGCTCGTGTTCGGAGCTCTCATTAAGGTGGAGTTAAACATTAGAACATGGCTTGCTCCGACCATGGTAAAAAGGACTCTTTATAAAAAAAATAGCTTGACCAAACCGCTTAGTGGTGGTAGCGACCTATTCTTAACTTCTGAAGGGTTAGCGTCTATATCCAAGTGTTTGATAACTCTTTATAACTGTAAGTAGAAATGAGAAATGCTCACCAAGTTGGAGATATGTTATATGTGGCTCGCATTGCGCTAGAGTGGATGCATAGATTGGATTTTTAATTAGTCCCACATCGTAAGATATCTTAAAGACATGAGCATACATATGGGATCGGTAGCACGTAACAGTAAGGGATTCTTTTTGTTATAATACATTTTGCCACGAAAATACATATGCTTATGGAGGATGTAGGGATATTCAATCATGACACTGACACCGAAGAGCTTTGTTCGGCGGTCTTACCTCTTCTACACTAAATGAAGTGTGCGCTAAGCAGAGATGTGAGGGGGTGACAAAAATTTCAACATGGGCTTTTTGATCTATTTGAAGACTATTTCAGTTATGTCTAATTCTACAAAGAATAGCACCGGTAGACGCTTTACAAATTATGGAGTCGCTAGATTTGATGGAAAGGGAGATTTTGGCATATTGAAGATAAAAATGGAAGTTGTATTGAAGAAATAAAGGACTATTAAGGTTGTCTCAGATCTAGATAAACTGAAGAAATTAGCCATCGAAGAAATTGATGAAATGGAAGAGGATTCTCTTAGTACCATCTAGCATAGCATTTCCAATGTACTTAGAGAGTTTTCTAATGTGAAAAATGCTAAGGAATTATGGGATGCTCTTCAAAAAAATTTCTAGGACAAGTCTCTCACCAACTGCATTATCCTATAACAACAACTTTAATCATTCAAGATTAAGTCTGAAACCGATGTATTAGCCCACGCGGATGCGCTAAACACACTTGTTATGAATCTTCGAGCAGCTAAGGTAAAAATTAAGGATGAAGAACAAGTTTTCATTCTTTTATATTCTTTGCCTACTAAGTATAACACTTTTTTTGACTCTATGATCTTTGGATGCGCTTCTATTTGCTTGGAGGATAGAGGATAAATTTGCATAATGAGATGTTAAAGCAAAAGTTAGCAAACATGTGAAAGTGTGTTATGGATCGTGTAATATGGATATACGATAATACAGAGTATAGTGATGATAGTTATACAGTAAATAGTGGGAATATAAAAGTAATATAATAAAAATAACACCAAATATTTTTATACTGGTTCGGAGCTCCGTCCTACGTTCAATCCCAGACTCCTTCTAGAATTTCACTAAAGCAACAACCCTCACTTAACCCGAAAGATAGGTCTATACAACCCTTGAGCAGTCGAACAAGGACCTGAGCAGCGGAACAGGATTTCACCTCAGCAGCCCAAGAGGACTTCACATGCCTGAGCAGCAGAACAGGACTTCAACAAATACAAAAGATTGTTTGAATTTTTGTGTAACGACCCAGAATTCTCGATCCCGAAAATCCCAGATAGTTAGGGAAAGAAGAAAGAGATAGAAGAAGAAGAAGAAACACAACAAAGATTCTCACATTTGCAGCGGATCAAAATATAATATCAAATAATAACACTTTACAAAAGAATTTTGTATCTGTCAAATACATTTATAATACATCAGAGTTACACATATATACAGACAATGGATATACACAATCATCAAGTCTTAGATATACAATAATATAATACAACGGAGCCACTCCATACGTTCTTGCCATCCAGCTCGCCTCCTGAGCACCAAAACGTCCTTACCTGAAAATATATAATACTCGGTCTGACCCGAGCATTATATCAAAGTAACACCCGGGTCAGGCTGGAAACCAGCATGAGTAAACCCATCTAACATGGAATACAAAGCATACAACTTGTATAAAATCCGAGGTAACTCGTATCGATTTACAAATTCACAATTTACAAATTCACAATTTGTTATAGACGTCACTTATCTCACACATCAATTTTCTAAGTACCAAAATTTAGATTATGTAGTCTAATTTACTTAAATCATTTCATTCCAGCCTATTGATTTCACATATCAATCTATAAAAATTCGAAGTGGTTTCGGGTATTTTCTAATACTCGACCCCGGTCTCTTCGAGTCTCATGTCATCCTAGCCAAGTTATCCAAATGAAATACACTTCCAACTTTAAATACAGGATGTCCCTTTACACAACAATTCATCATTGATAGATAACCATAATATCATGTCCGCCTAAACATATGATACTACAAAACATTTCATATCAGAGATATCAACTCGTTCAAGGCATCCAATACCATTCAATCGTCCATAAGCAACTTGATCACTTCCAAAATAAATTTAATCACTTCTAATTGAATTACTAACCTCAATCACTTAGATTCCTTCACTTGACATTAATTAATTTCAAATCAATTAATTAATCATTCCTTAATTATCCATCTTAATTAATCACGCAAGATTAATTATCCTTCAATTACATTCAAGTAATTATCTTTAATTAATTACAAAAATTAATTATTCTTAACCAAAAACAGTAATTAATCTTTAATTACTTCACAAATTAATTAACTATAATTAATTACATTAATCATTAATTACTTATATTGGTTAATTTCTCATAAATCACTTATTATTGATTAATTAATCTTAATTCATCAACCTTTAATTACTTCATTAATTATATAAATTAATGATTTCTACTTACATTTTAATTTATCCTAATCTAAATTAATTACATTAAGTAATTTATCATTAATTAAACCACAAATATTAATCACTTTTGATTAATCTCAACCACTAATTAACTACCTATTTATTTACTTTAATAAACAAATTAATTACTCATTTTATAAAGAAGTTTAAAGAAATTTAAAACCAAATTCATTTTTAAATTCAAATCAATTTAAAAATGCACTTTATCATTCAAATTGTTAAAATAATTTAAATTAAAAACTTTATTTGTTTAAAACTGCGATTCACTAACTTGAATTCCATATTTAACTTTGATTTAAAACTTGTTTTAAATATCTACTTTACGATTTAACTTCGATTTTTAAATATCACTTTTATTTCTTTCCAATTCATTCTTATTTTTATTCTATAATTATTTCACTTCCAAAATTTACTCTTATATTTCTTCCAAAAATCCAATTCTAAATATTTTGATGACCCGTGTACCGAAATATATTCAAGCCAACCATAGTATTCAATATTCCAATTATCAATATAATTCATCACAGAATATCAAATATTCATAACACATAATATTAAACAATCTAAATAATTTTGAGGAATCCAGTTGGATCCCTCCAACTTTTTTCCCTGCATGCACAGACGTTAGCACAACATAAAATACCAATTCCACTTCGAGGTGGAATATCGCGGTATATGGGATTTATATAATATCATCCGCTATTATGCGGCGCATAGGGTCTCATCCGCTATATAATGCGGGAAATCAATCGCTCCAATATATACTATATAATATACCACATCAAATCAATTCAATCATTCAACCAATTATTTAAATTCAACCATTTAAATTTAAATTAAACCAGATGAGTGAGATTAACTCACCTTTGACTTAATTTGCAACCTGTTTCCATTCCGGTTTGCCTCTCCATTATTTTTAACCTTGTGTAAACATTATACATTTTGTTAATATTTGAGTTGATCGAACGGTTAATTACTACTTACTTATTTAACTTAAACTAATAATTTGGTTTTAAACAAATAATTTAATTTAACAAATTAATCACCTAAATAAATTATTTGAAATAAACCAGTCAATGAAAATATGTATATTTATTTTCCTTGAAACTATACCTATAAAAATAATTTATATGGGTTAAAAATCTGATTTTTATATAACTTTCAACATTTTAAAATCCCTATTTTTTTAAATCTTATATAAGCTTTTCTGCTGTACTGCATACCCATATATCTATGTATATATATTATTATTATTATTAAATTTTGAAATATGTAAACTGTGTATATATACTTTGCTGCAGTTTATTATATATTTTTAAATCTGTATAGATATATATATATATATAATTAAAAACTAATATAAGTTCAAACCTTACTATAAATTCAATATTGTGTTATATTTACTAAATCAAAACAGAACTATTTCACACCTTCAGTCAATATTTTTTTTTCTGTATATGTATATAAATTAGAAAAAAAGAATTATACCTCATTGGTACGAGCTAAAAGCAGAAAATCCCAATTCGAGCACATCGATCGCCTACCAGAGTTTGCCTTGCCATCGCAACCTCCAATCGATCGTGACATGCCGTCGAATACACCTGAACGTCGAGCGCATCTGCCAGCTGCTCCACTTCCAAAGCCATAATACCACCCTCGAAAACCAATCTCAAAGAAGACTCTCGCTTGACAAATCGAAGTCCACACGTTGATCCTTGCGACACAGTCGTGCTCGAGTCGAACTCGTTCTCCAAGCTTGATCACGAACCTAGCGTTCGCTCTTTCCCTAACGAAAAAAATCTCGTGTCTCACACTCGAGTTCGAATTCGAATCGAATTCGTAGTGGGGAAAGTGACGAGGAAATTGGGAGAGTGGCTTCGAACTGGGTGGAGAGGAAATCGAATTTGAAGAAGGGGAAAAAATAGATTCGTTGGCATCAGGATTCCAAAAGAGGGAAAAGTAGATTAAATAAAAATGCTCGGCCATTGATTCTCTTTTTTTTTCTTTTTGAAATGAACTGAAAGGATAAGGAGAGGCAACGTAATTTTAAAGAAAAGGGAAGAGGTGATGCCTTGCGTGTTAGAATAGGCCATCGTACTGTGAGATGACGGAATTGCTGCTGATGGTGAAAGAAAGTGGGATGATAGAGAAATGTATATAATATTTTTATTTAAATTTCCAAATCGTCCTGATATCACAGGTAAAAATATTGAATCCCTACCAAAACGTGCCGCTAGGCGTAGGTAATGTTATACCGCTGTCCTGAATGCAATGGAAAAGGTTTCGAGCCCTAATTCGATCGTATGGAGAAGATAGCCTTTTAAACCTAGTTATTATATTAAATTTCGATTTAATTATCAGCGCGTATGCTTATTGTATGGCCAAACGGTCATTCCAAACACTGCGAAAAATGAAATCCGATAATAATACAATATTACGGATCTAATGAAACTGGTTTCGTCAAATTCTGAGACTGTGCCTCGGAAGGCTATTTTTAAATGTCGATTTGAACGATATATTTTCAAAATGAACAAATCACCTTTAAATTCAAGTTTAACACTTTTACTATCTTCAGTATTATCAATATAAATTTTACAAGTCTTCAAATTATTTTTAACAGGCTTAAAACCGAAGATTCAAAAATTTACCCAATTTCAGTTTATTAAATCCAATAACTTAATTGCTAAATAATAATAATATTTGAATTCAAATTAACTTTTAAATATTAAAATCAATTAAATATTCCAATTTAAATTGTCTAAAATTCTGGGTCGTCACATTCCTCCCCCCTTAAAAGAATTTCGTCCCCGAAGTTGCTAGTTAAGAAGAATGATCCAATACCCATTACTATTTCCCAAAACCAAACAATTTTATCAACTCGCCATAACATATCTTTTATTAAAGACCCACTAACCTTTTTCTAGCTTTGCAAACTTATCCATAAGTCCAAATAATACTATTTACTTAACAATTCAAACTTGAATTTAAAACCAAATCTTGAATTGTCAAATTTTTCTCAAAAATTTTCTAACTTCCTAAATTTTCAAAAAATTTCGCCAGCGTCTCCTTTGCGCGGCTAGCTCGGTATAGCTACAACATGCCTCTACGGGCTCCCAAATTCCAAAAGAAAACAAAAGGCCAAGTGGCTAGATCAAAAAACCTGATCAAATTTCATACAAAAATTTAAACACATACCTTTTTGTCGAGCAACTCAAATTTATCTTCAGAAATCAAACCAATTTTCCTTTCCCTTTATAATACCTGCATATCCTACTTAGCAATAATATCCAATCATCGCTTTTAAAATCATTTTATACATTTCCTTACAGAAGTGGTCATATCTACTTCTATTCAAATTAGTTTTTCCCATTTCCATATGAATTCAATTTATCTTCAACTCTGGATATTGAATTTTATCTTCCATTTATAACTGATTCATATCATTATTTTAAATTAGTTTCATCCACTAATTTATTTCAATTTCAAATTTGAAATCGTTTTGTCGCTAACAAAAAATCTCCAAAAAATTTCAAAAGTTTTTGAAAATTTTTGGCAGAGTCTCCTTTGTACGGAGGAGCTTTTGCAATTTGACAAGAGATATAAATATATATATACATCGACCCACACGGTCGGAAAAACAAAAACAGTTCATATTTCCTATTTTTATTGCGTAGGCGTACCTTTATTTAGCATTTTAAGCAAGTCTTTTATTAATTTAGCAATTAGCGCATCCAAATCCAACCAAACGGCCTTCAAGTACCTGTACTTACTCAATTTAAATATGTAAGTGCCAAATATAGGAAATTTATTTACATTTCACTCATTTTCAATAGCTAACACATAGATTTCATAAGCCATGCCTACCAAACAGCACTTAAAAGTAACTAATAAGGTTTCAATCACCAATTCATTTGCTTTCACTCGCTTTTCTTACCCTTGCATTCAATTTAAGTGATGTACAACTCACATACTTACCTTCAATTATTTATAATTCCAAACAAACTCATATTCATACCAATTGATTCAAAAATCAATTATATTTTCTTCAAATAATTCATAGAATTTAATTAAATCTCGTTTACGTCAAACGACAATCATTTCAATGCAGTTTCATGATATCCATGTGAATAAATAATTACTTAAGTTTTATAACCAATTTAAATTGATTCCGACTCAGTTTATTTCAATTCCTTCCATTTTAATTTATTCACAACCATTTTATTTAGCTCGACACATTCCATGCCTATATACTACTAACCATTCTCAAATTAATTCAACCCAAGCTTTTATTTAATGGTCTACCCTTCCTACTTGAAGTCGAGCTTCTATAAATTTAAATTTATGTTTATTTACTTTAATTTAGTCCAACTTCAAAACTTAAGCTCACTTCATTTGCAAAATAAATTTTCCATTTTCAATTTAACTTGGTTCTATTTCAATCAAATCTCATTTCAATCTACAAATCTATTTGATTAGTTATGATAAATTTAATTTCCAAATTCAATTCATTCACGACTCATTTAACTAATTACAAGGCCATTTTCAATTTATTTCTACCTTCTTGAACTTAATTTGCAATTCAAACCATATTCAATCCAACTTCCTTTTTATTCGATAATATTCCAATTGTATTCAATTTACTAACAATTCATGTCAATTTTAATTTATAACTCAAGTTTTCATTTCCAAACTCCATTAATAACTCCCAATTCAACTTTTATTTAATCAATTTAAATCTTATTAACATACTCACTTAACTGATTTACTTAGCCAACTAGCTTACTCCTTTATTTTAAAATTTTAGAAATACTTTTAAATTCACATAATACTATTAAAATATCTTTTTATAAAAATACTTCTTATAACTCGATGTCTCAACCAGTCCATCCTTGTTCTCACAGAAATTCGGTCATACGTTGATCAGGCGTAGGACTGAAAATCTATAAGTACTTGTTAAATCCGTTTTCAACACCCAGTGAAAATACTTGGGAAAAAAAATTTATTGAAAAATATAGAAAACAGTTTTTGAAAATAGAAGAAATATCTTTGGTGAGAATGCTCTGGAAATCATCACCCAATCCATGGTCGCGGTTACATTCCAGGGTTACATTGTCATCGCAGCAAAAGTCCATGTAAGTGTAGGCACTTCGCTCCCCTCGATTACGCCATGGAACCCACAACAGATCGCAGTTACATTCCAGGGTTACGTTGTCATCGCAGCAAAAGTCCATGTAACTGTAGGCATCAGCGCCCTCGATTTTCGCTGTCAAAAATGAAACTTCTCCACTCCCACAAAGGTCGCAGCCTACCGATGTAAAATCAAACGCAGACTATTGGCTCTCAGCGGCACACACGACTTTCGCTATGTTACCGTAGGTCGCAGTCTACCGATATAAAATCAAACGCAGGCTGTTGGCTCTCAGCGGCACACACGACTTTTGCTATGGTCTGCAGTAGATCGCAGTGACATCGAGTTACACTGTCGTCACAGCATAACCCAAATGCCTCTGTAGGCATCAGCGCCCTCGACTTTCGCTACACACTACTCATAATCCTCAGGAACTATTTTTGTCCGGAGTCCTCGTAGGATCAACTTTGAACCCCCCTTTAGGGTTCAAGGCAGTACCAACCTATGGCACCCCTGAGAAGTTCATTTCAAGGGAGCGCCTTTTTCCCCAGAGCAATTTTCAAGACTCTTTATACTATACACATATAGTATCTTCCAAATCATACACCTAGTATGAATCTCATATAAATCTCCTTTTCTCAAAATCGATTATCTCAAAATCGATAATTCTCAAACTAGGCTTTCCAAATTCCAATATTTATTTTATCCAAAAATCAAAAGCCTTTCCAAATCCAAAGGTTCCCAAAACCTTTTTCCAAAATCCTCGTAAGATCCTTTATATATATATATATATATATATATATAATTTTTTTTTTAAAAAATTTGGATCATTTCAAACTTGTATAAAACTCCTTTTATACTTCAAACACCTTGAAAATCCTTTTCTTCCGGCAATAGATTCAACAAGGGGAGATTTATCTTATATAACAAAGATATATAACTTTGTTTATTCAAAATCAAATATTCAAGTTTGATTGCTCTTTTATTTTATAAATTTATTTCCATCTTACTTATCATCATAAAAATATCCAACTTTCACTTTTATCCATTGTATATTTCATAAAATTTACTTTCATTTCAAAAGAAATCATTTCACGTTTCTTATTCACAAATTTTCAATATCAATTTCATTTCAAATCCGTACGATGTACACTTATCATTCATACGCTATACCAATCTGATTGCTCACTCGATCACACAATTACACTTCCAAACTAGTATCGTCCACCCAACTTCCTAGTGCGGCCTCAGATCTGGCTTCTTGATCAGAAACCATCATTCTCCTTGCATAGCCATAACTATGATAGTGAATATCCAGAACCAATCAACAATCCATATCCAGATTCGCCGCCGAAAATCGAGTGAAAAGTCCCAACCCGGATCGATAAACTATCTTGAAATCCTGTGCTCGAATCTGGATCAAATCACTGTGCGAATAGAATAATATACGTACATCCTACGTATTTATTTTCATTGATTATTAACTAAATCAATTTCTCTTTCTATTCACATTCCCTTTAATTTCTATCCACATAATCACAATTGTTTCAATTCCATTGGATTATCACTTTAATCCTTATCCCAAATGGATATTCAATCATAAACAGTTTAAACTCTGTCCAGTTTAAATTTGGAGAATAGCTTGAACGGTTTAAAATAGATAAGTCGTTGAAAAATAATTATTAGTTTGTAACATAGCTATAAAATAGTTAACTAATTGTAAAATAGTTGGAAAATAGTTAAATAGTTATAGAAATTTTTAAATAATTGCAAAATAATTGTAAAATAGTAATTAATTTGTAAAATAGTTGAAAAATAGTAATTAGTTTACAAAACAGTTGAGAAATTGTAAAATAGTTTCAAAAATAATTGTAAAATAAATATAAAATAATTTGGCTTTTTTAAAAAAAAATTGTATATAGTAAATAGTTTGGAAAAATAGATTTATATTAAAATAATTTATTCTTAAAAAAGTCCAGAGCCAAACTGTTCAATTTTCAAATCTCCATTCTTATTAATTCAATTTAAATTTCCACTTCCATTTAAATTGACTCAATTCTAATTTAAATAACTTCAATTTCCATTGAAATTGATTTGACCCCAATTCAAGTTGAATTAATCTTGATTTCTTTCCAAATTCAAATCAAATTCCATTTGATTTTAAACCTATTCAACTTTAATTACAATTCCAAATTATTCCAATCAATTTGGATTAATATCAATTGAACCCACTTCAATTTCAATTTCATTTCAAATCAATCCAACTCAAATTTTCCATTTGAATTTTTAAACTTCACATTAATAATCTTTATAAGTTCAAAAACTTATCACCTTGGGTATCACGTCTCATTTCAAATTTTAAACTCAACATTTAGAGTTTATTTCAAATTATTTTTAATATTATGTATATCGCTTATATATATACAAGGTTATTTCCCTTGCACACCAAGTTATACCTTAAAATTTTAAACCACTTTTGGTTTTTTTTTTCCAAAACAAATTTCTCTTAACATTTTGAAACAATTTAAATGTTTCTAGATTTAGGTTTTAAAATTCCACAATTTGAAACCCACTTCTATTTAGAAGTTATACTCATCTTAAAAGTTTACTTCATTTTGCTTACTTATTAACAAATATACAATTAATAAACACAATAACTATTTATGATAATAGCCAAGATTATCATATCTGAAAACCAATTCATTATTATCTTGTTCTGAAACTTTTCCCAAATTCAAGATTTAATTTTTAGTTTGGTTATATTTCTATTACCACTTAGTTCTCATTGTTTCTACTTAATTCTAATGATTTAACAACCAATTAACTTAATATTAGAAAAAATATTGCTTTATATATTGAAATATTAGCTTATATAAAATCATTTAAAATCTTTATATAAGAAAGTAACAAGTACGCTCTCATATATATACACACTCAACTCATTCTAGGGTACCATTGACCCTATTCTTAATGAGTAATCCCACCAGAGCCAAGGTTCTCACTTAATCTTCAGCTCTGATACCAAATGTAACGATCCAAAATTCTCGATCTCGAAAATCCTAGATAGTTAGGGAAAGAAGAAAGAGATAGAAGAAGAAGAAGAAGAAGAAACACAACAAAGATTCTCACAATCGCAGCGGATCAAAATATAATATCAAATGATAACAGTTTACAAAAGAATTTTGTATCTGTCAAATACATTTATAATACATCAGAGTTACACACATATACAAACACTGGATATACACAATCATCATGTCTCAAATATACAACAATATAATACAGTGGAGACACTCCATACGTTCTTGCCATCCAGCTCGCCTCCTGAGCTCCAGAACGTTCTTACCTGAAAATCTGTAATACTAGGTCTGATCCGAGCATTACATCAAAGTAACACCCGGGTCAGGCTGGAAACTAGCGTGAGTAAACCCATCTAACATGGAATACAAAGCATACAACTTATATAAAATCCGCGATAACTCGTATCAATTCACAAATTCATAATTTGTTATAGACATCACTTATTTCACACATCAATTTTCTAAGTACCAAAATTTAGATTATGTAGTCTAATTTACTTAAATCATTTCATTCCAGCCTATTGATTTCACATATAAATCTATAAAAATTCGAAGTGGTTTCGGGTATTTTCTAATACCTGACCCCGTTCTCTTCGAGTCTCATGTCATCCTAGCTAAGTTATCCAAATGAAATACACTTCAAACTTTAAATACAGGATGTCCCTTTACACAACAATTCATCATTGATAGTTAACCACAATATCCTGTCCGCCCAAACATATGATACTACAAAACATTTCATACCAGAGATATCAACTCTTTCAAGGCATCCAATACCATTCAATCATCCATAAGCAACTTGATCACTACCAAAATAAATTTAACCACTTCTAATTGAATTACTAACCTCAATCACTTAGATTCCTTCACTTGACATTAATTAATTTCAAATCAATTAATTAATCATTCCTTAATTATCCATCTTAATTAATCACCCTGGATTAATTATCCTTCAATTACATTCAAGTAATTATCTTTAGTTAATTACACAAATTAATTATTCTTAATCAAAAACAGTAATTAATCTTTAATTACTTCACAAATTAATTAACTATAATTAATTACATTAATCCTTAATTACTTATATTGGTTAATTTCTCATAAATCATTTATTATTGATTAATTAATCTTAATTCATCAACCTTTAATTACATCATTAATTATATAAATTAATGATTTCTGATTACATTTTAATTTATCCTAATCTAAATTAATTACATTAAGTAATTAATCATTAATTAAACCATAAATATTAATCACTCTTGATTAGTCTCAACCAGTAATTAACTAACTATTTATTTACTTCGTTAAATAAATTAATTACTCGTTTTATAAAGAAGTTTAAAGAAATTTAAAACCAAATTCATTTTTAAATTCAAATAAATTTAAAAATACACTTTAACATTCAAGTTGTTAAAATAATTGAAATTTAAAAACTTTATTTGTTTAAAACTGCAATTTATTAACTTAAATTCCAGATTTAACTTTGATTTAAAACTTGTTTTAAATCTCTACATTACGATTTAACTTCAATTTTTAAATATCACTTTTATCTCTTTCTAATTCATTCTTATTTTTATTCTATAATTATTTTACTTCCAAAATTTACTCTTATATTTCTTCAAAAAATCCAATTCTAAATATTTTGATGACCCCGTGTACCGAAATATATTCAAGCGAACCATAGTATTCAATATTCCAATTATCAAGATAATTCATCACAGAGTATCAAATATTCATAACACGGAATATTAAACAATCTAAATAATTTTGAGAAATCCAGTTGGATCCCTTCAACCTGTTTCCCTACATCCACGTACGTTAGCACAACATAAAATACCAATTCCACTTCGAGGTGGAATATCGTGGTATATGGGATTTATATAATATCATCCGCTATTATGGGGCGCATAGGGTCTCATCCGTTATATAATGTGGGAAATCAATCACTCCAATATATACTATATATTCCTATATAATATACCACATTAAATCAATTCAATCATTCAACCAATTATTTAAATTCAACCATTTAAATTTAAATTAAACCAAATGAGTCAGATTAACTCACCTTTGATTTAATTTGCAACCTGTTTCCATTCCGGCTTGCCTCTCTATTATTTTTGACCTTGTGTAAACATTATACATTTTATTAGTATTTAAATTGATCGAAAAGTTAATTACTACTTACTTATTTAACTTAAACTAATAATTTGGTTTTAAACAAATAATTCAATTTAACAAATTAATCACCTAAATAAATTATTTGAAATAAACCAGTCAATGAAAATTTGTATATTTATTTTCTTTGAAACTACACCTATAGAAATAATCTATATGAGTTAAAATTCTGATTTTTATACAACTTTCAACATTTTAAAATCCTTATTTTTTTAAATCTTATATAAGCTTTTCTACTTTACTGCATACCCATATGTATATGTATATATATATATTATTAAATTTCAAAATATGTAAACTGTGTATATATATACTTTGCTGCAGTTTATTATATATATTTTTAAAATCTGTATAGATATATGTATATATAATATTAAAAACTAATATAAGTTCAAACCTTACTGTAAATTCAATATTGTGTTATATTTACTAAATCAAAACAGAACTGTTTCACACCTTCAGTCAATATATTTTTTCTGTATATGTATATAAATTGGAAAAAAAGAAATATACCTCACTGGTACGAGCTAACAGCATAAAATCCCAATTCGAGCACCATCGATCACCTACGAGAGTTTTCCTTTCCATCGCAACCTCCAATCGATCGTGACCTACCGTCAAATACACCTCAACGTCGAGCGCATATGCTAGCTGCTCTACTTCCAAATCCATAATACCGCCCTCGAAAACCAACCCCAAAGGAGAATTGCACATGATAAATCGAAGTCCACATGTTGATCCTTGCGACACAGTCATGATCGAGTCGAACTCGTTCTCCAAGCTTGATCACGAAGCTAGCGTTCACTCTTTCCCTAAAGAAAAGAAATCTCATGACTTGCTCACACTCGAGTTCGAATTCGAATCAAGTTTGTAATAGGGAAAGGGATGATGAAATTGGGAGGGTGGCTTCGAACTGGGTGGAGAGTCAATCAAATTTGAAGAAGGGTTAAAAAATAGATTCGCCGGCATCAGGATTCCAAAAGAGGGAAAAGTAGATTAAATAAAAATGCTCAGCCATTGATTCTCTTTTTTTTCTTTTTGAAATGAACTAAAAGGATAAGGAGAGGCAATGTAATTTTAAAGAAAAGGGAAGAGGTGATGCCTTGCATGTTAGAATTGGCCATCGTACTGTGAGATGACGGAATTGCTGCTGATGGTGAAAGAAAGTGGGCTGATGGAGAAATATTTATAATATTTTTATTTAAATTTCCAAATCATCCTGATATCACAGGTAAAAAATCTCGGATCCCTACCAAAACGTGCCGCTAGGCGTTTGTAATGTTATATCTCTATCCTGAACGCAATGGAAAAGGTCTCGAGCCCTAATTCGATCGTATGGAGAAGATAGCCTTTTGAACCCAGTTATTTTATTAAATTTCAATTTAATTATCAGTGCGTATACTTATCGTATGGCCAAACGGTCACTCAATACTGCGAAAATTGAAATCCGATAATAATACAATATTATGGATCCAATGAAACTGGTTTCGTCAAATTCTGAGACTGTGCCTCGGAAGGCTATTTTTAAATATTGATTTAAATGATATATTTTCAAAACTAAACAAATCACCTTTAAATTCAATTTTAACACTTTTACTATCTTCAATATTATCAATATAAATTTTACAAGTCTTCAAATTATTTTTAACAGGCTTAAAACTGAAGATTCAAAAATTTACTCAATTTCAGTTTATTAAATCCAATAACTTAATTGCTAAATAATAATAATAATTGAATTCAAACTAAAAATTAACTTTTAAATATTAAAATCAATTAAATATTCCAATTTAAATTGTTCAAAATTCCAGGTAGTCACATTCTGTGTTCTGATAACACGGATAAGTCTGTTTATAGTACACCCTTCCTATGTTCTTCTCCTCGAGTATAAATATATATTTGAAGTTTATGAAGAATAGAAAGGAATGGTATTGCTTAGAATATATAAATCAGATTTAAGCAATAAGTATGTTAGAAGTGGAAGAATATTCAAGAGAGTTGGATAAGAGAGATAAGCAGATTCTGTGTTTTGGAATCAAGTTGGAATATGTATTTATAGAGGTTAAAAAGTAGCGACCATTGATGAAAAGTTCTAGTTGAAGCGTTGCATCCAAATATCTTTGTAGAGATTCGTAACTCTTCGCAAATGGTCGTGTCTTTTTAGAAAATATAGCTGTTATAGATATTCAGTCAACTGAGCCTCTGGGTCAGTCGACTAAATATTCAAATGAATTTTTAAATATACATTTGTGTATTTGTGCACCTATGCATGTTGCACAGAAACTAGCAGGTCTGTCGACTGACTTACCAAGTCACTCGACTGACCTGGTAATTTCTGTGCAATTTGCACAGTTTTTCACAGGTTTATATATATATATATATATATATATATATATATATATATATATATATATATATATATTGTGGTTTTAACAAAACTTTGACAATATATATGTGTATATATATTATGCTTATATATGTATAAATCATTTGAAAATAAGAAGATTATATATATAAGCCAATATATACGTAAATGAGGAGAGATCTTAACAAAATTTACTTAAGACTCAAAATAAAATAATATAAAAGTTGATGCAGCGATTTTGATGTCTTGTCTCCAAGTAGTATTTATTCTCTTTTTTGTAACAGACGTCGAATCTGCATCTCGTAGTGATAGCTTCGTGTCATGAATCAAAACCAAGTCTCAACATTCTCTCCTTTTTTGATTGATGACAACCAGTAAATAGATATAGATTTCGACTGTATATAATATAATATAATATGAATACTTACTCCCCCTGATTCTTTGGCGATATATATCCTGCATTCTTAATGTTAGTGACAATATTTCTCCCCCTTTGCCACCGACAAAAAGGAATAAAGAACATGAACAATATAGAACAAAATAACTACTACTCATAATGTAAGATATCAAAAAAAATTAACATTTAAAGCATGTGATACCCAAGGTTCTTATAATTTCCTAATTTTTAGGAAGCCATACCCATTTGGTTGCGGTTGAATTTTTAAAAATATAATTTTCATTAATAACTACCATATCAAAATAATCATTAATGAATTTTTCTCTATTTTTCCAATTAAGAGGACCCCAAATACTTAGATAATTTTTAATCGAATTTCCCGTCAATGATTTTGTACATCTAAAGAAATTATAAACATTATTGATCATAGCAGTATTTGAATTTCTATAAAAATTGGATTTAGACTTTACTCGTAATCTTGTACTAGCACTAACATATTTACTATACATGAAAGTGTATCTAGTGCTATTTCTATGATTAGCTTTATTATATCCTAAACCACTTTTATCGTGTAAAGGTCTAGAACTAGATAAATCATGTTTAAATCGTTTTGACCTTTATTAAATTTTGTGATTTCAGTTTTAAGTTTATCAAATTTAGCTTTAAAGTCACAACTATTGTTTTCAAAAGAAATATTACTATTTTTTAAAATATCAATTTGCTTGTTTAATTTAGAATTCTCTATTTTTAACGTGCAATTCTTATTTTGGAGAAGAAAAATTCGAGATTCTGAATTATCTAAAGATGATTGTAATAAATCATTTTGTCTTTTCAAATCCGTAATTTCTTTTGAAAAAATTTCTTCTTCTTTTTCAAACATAGTATTTTGTTCGTCTAGAAAATCTTTAAGAGCCTCAAAATTACTTTTCAAAACACCTTGTTGATTTTCTAACTCTAATTTCTCATTTTCAAGTATGATTGATTTCATCTTTTCTAAAATAAGAAAATTAGGCTTTGAGATCTTAACGCTTACACTAACTAATTCATTATTCTCATTTACTGAAATTTGTAAATCAGAAAGTACCTTTTTACAGTCCTCACCGGTCGTTGCTCTGATAATTTCAGGCTTTTTGCTTATTGTATTTCGACTGGATCTTTTTCTGGTCATTATTCTATGATGTTGTGACGATCGATAGAATTCCAGGCTCTGATACCAAATGAAGGTGTGCTATGGATCGTGTAATATGGATATACGATGATACAGAGTATAGTGATGATAGTTATACAGTAAATAGTGCGGGATATAAAAGTAGTATAATAGAGATTTTTATACTGGTTTGGAGCTCCATCCTATGTCCAGTACCAGACTCCTTCTGGAATTTCACTAAAACAATGAACCTCACTTAACCCAAAGGAACAGGTCTATAGAACCCTTTAGCAGTCGAACAAGGATCTGAGCGCGGAACAGGATTTCGCCTCAGCAACCGAAGAGGATTTCACACGCCTGAGCAGCAGAACAGGACTTCAACAAATACAAAAGATTGTTTGACTTTTTATGTTCTGATAACATGGATAAGTCTGTTTATAGTACACCCTTCCTATGATCTCCTCCTTGAGTATATATATGTATATTTGAAGTTTATGAAGAATAGAAAGGAATAGTATTGCCTAGAATATATAAATCTGATTTAAGCAATAAGTATGTTAGAAGTGCAAGAATATTCAAGAGAGTTGGATAAGAGAGATAAGCAGATTCTGTGTTTTGAATTCAAGTTAGAATATGTATTTATAGATGCTAAAAAGTAGCGACATTGACGAAAAGTTCGGTTGAAGGTTGCATCCAAATCTCTGTCGAGATTCGTAACTCTTTGCAAATAGTCGTGTCTTTTCAAAAAATATAGTTGTTATAGATATTCAGTCAACTAAGCCTCTAGGTCAGTCAACTAAATATTGAAATGAATTTTCAAATATATATTTGTATATTTGTATATTTGTATATTTGTACACATATGTATATATATTACCAGGTAAGTCGATTGACCTGGTAATTTTTGTGCAATTTGCATAGTTTTTCACAGGTTTATATATATATATATATATATATATATATATATATATAATTTTAACAAAACTTTGACAATATATATATATATATTATATGCTTATATATGTATAAATCATTTGAAAATAAGAAGATTATATATATAAGCTAATATACACGTAAACTAGGAGAGATCTTAACAAAATTGACTTAAGACTCAAAACAAAATAAATAAAAGTCGATGCACCGATTTTGATGTCTTGTCTCCAAGTAGTATATATTCTCTTTTTGTCGTAACAGTCGTCGAATCTATATGATACAGTGATAGCTTCGTATCACAAATCAAAACCAAGTCTCAACAACATGAGCTTGAAGAATGATTCTGAAGGCCTTATAGCGCAAAGGGGAAGAAGTAAGAGTAAACCCAAATATGATAGAGATAGAGCCAAATCAAAATCTCAATCAAGGGGAGCTTCGAAGGGAGTTTCCCATTATTATAGAAGGCATGGACATTATATTGCAAGTTGGCCTAAGTTGGAGAATAAAAATAAAGCCACTACCCAAAAGGCTTCTGCTTCTACAGCGGAGACATCAGATTCAGATAGTGACCCTGGTATTTTTATAGCTTATGCCTCTTCTATGAAAAGTACTATTTAGATTACTAACTCTGGATCATCCTATCATATGACACCTGATAGAAACTCCATTTCCACTTACTGTTAGATTGATGAAGGAGAGATTCTTGCATGAAATAATGATACTTTTGCATGATTGGTATTGGAACGGTGAAGATTAGGATGTTTGGTGGCATTGTTTGTACTTTGTGTGATGTCAGACATATTCCTGATTTGAGGTATAGTTTGATTTCTGTTGGGGCATTTGCAACCTTGACTTGAAATGTGTAATAGAAAATGATTCATTGAAAATTGCAAATGGCTAATCAATAATGATGAATGAGGTAAAAGCTGGAAACCTATATTTGCTGAAGGGCGCCACTATTGTTGTGGAGTCTTCTTTGGTTGGTGATTCTTTTGATTCTGATTCTACCAGATTATGGCATTTTCATATGGGACACATTGAGCAGCGCAATTTGGAAGTTTTGAGAAAGCGAGGTTTGATTGATAGCGTTCATTATCTAAAACTTGGCTTTGTGAGGAATGTGTACTTGGAAAGAAGAGAAAGGTTACTTCTGGCATTGCAGAGCATAAGTCCAAAGATATTTTTGTGTATGTTCATACTGATGTTTGGAGCCACGCATCATGCCTATCTATTGGAGCAGCTAGGTATTTTGTTTCATTTGTTGATGATTTTTCTAGAAAAGTATGGGTTTACTTTATGAAGTCTAAGAATAAAACTTTTGATAAGTTTCACAGTCGAAAATCTCTTGTTGACAAGCGGTTTGGAAAAAAGTGAAGGTTCTTCATTCAGGTAATGGCGGTGAATTCACATGTCAAAAATTCACCAAATTTTGTGAATCTAATGGAATAAAATGGCACTACACCACATCATGGGACCCTCGGTCAAAATGAGGTTCCAGAGAGAATGAATCGGACATTGTTAGAAAGAACTTGTTGCTTACGTCTAACTGCTGGATTAAAGAAGAGATTTTGGGTAGAAGCACTATCTACGATAGTTTCTTCATCAACTATACAACTTCTACTGCCACAAGTATGAACATTCTTGAAGAAGTATAGAAGGGAAAGCCTGTTTCATATTCCTTTTTTAGAGTGTTTGGTTGTATAGCTTATGTGCATGAGAGTAAAAAGAAGTTAGATCTAAGATCGTGCAAGTATATTTCTCTTGGCTATAAGAGAGGAGTTAAGGGTTATAGGTTGTGGTGTCCCAATGTCCCAATATCCAGAAGATT
Organism: Allium cepa; assembly: GCA_030765085.1. NCBI lineage: Eukaryota > Viridiplantae > Streptophyta > Magnoliopsida > Asparagales > Amaryllidaceae > Allium > Allium cepa. Next base: position 561,601,137 of record CM060932.1, read on the forward strand.
ATTATTAGCAGGCATGTTACATTTGATGAAAAGGCTATGTTGAAGGTGGAGCCTTTTTCTTCAGTTAATGAAGATGTTGAGAGGATAAATTTAGAGTATTAGACATAAGTACATCAACAAACTTCCATACAAGTACAAATGACGTTTTTGATGACATCATGGTTGATGAGGAGAGGATAGAGGATCGATCTCAAGATGGAGCTCAAATTCAAACTCGACTAATTAAAGAGAAGAAAAGATCTTGCTGACTTGATATTTTATTGGATTTAGCATTGAAGACATTGACTTTGATGATATGGCATCCTATGCATTAAGCGTGGCTCATGATGAGCCCAGAGACTATAGAGGTGTCATAAGTGTAGTTGCTAGTTCCAATTGGTTGGTAGCTATGGAGGAGGGAATTGAGTCTTTGCACAAAAATCACATTTGGGATTTAGTGCTACATCCTTCGGGCAAGAGAGTAATCACGTGTAAGTAGATTTATAGGATGAATGTAACGAACTAGATTTTCGACCCTCGAAAATCGACACTAATACGTCCACTGTATCACAAGCCGAACATGCAAGTGCACGAAATACTGATTTGTTAGGGTGAAAGAAGAAGGTGGAAGATAGAAGAAAACTAAACCACACGAAAGCTCACAACGGGATGAATATTATACAATACAACAATGATCTTTATAAAAAGGAAACATCTTTATTCATATAACACCAGAGTACACTAGACTTATCCTAAATTTGGACAGTTACAGAAACCTGTCCTTATATTGAAAAACATACTAACTCTATAATATAGCGGAAAAAAATATACGTGAATACATCTTGACCACCCAGCTCCTTTCCAACTCCAAAGTATCCTACTAAACCTGGGAAAACATGCTCGGTATGACCCGAGCATTACATGGAATAACGCCCGGGTCAGTTTGGTAAATCAGCGTGAGTAATACTTGATAACAAGTAACAACCAACTGATTTCTACATTTGAAAGCTTTGCAAACAAAGGGTGTCTCCTAAGACCACACCGCACATAAAGAAGGATGGATTTTTAACTTACGATAACCAAAACATTTTATATCAAAGTTCAATGATATAACCGTAGTGTCTAGGTTTAAATTAAATAGATAAAATAGCTGAAATGCTTGCATCTCACATTCCACCATACTAGGTTCTATAATCGAAAATGTAAGGCACGTATTGGAGAATGAATTCCAACTAATGATTGGCTTGCTGCGGTACCGCCCGCCACAGTACACCTCTAGAAAAATGTACCGAGGTTGTAGCTAACGACCCCTGTCAACACAAGACCGTCCTACTCCTTGCTGGATAGTACCGAATAAATCATCACCCCAGTTGCTTTGAAACCTTTAAGTGCTCCCACATACACGAATTTATTGATGATTATGTATATATCTAAAAGGTTGATGATATATCCTAATAGGTGCGACCCATATAGCCCTGCTGCATATCCCATGTTTTAGTCATTCCCGGTTGATGAGGCTTGAAGCTACATTTTACCTTTCTAAATAGAAATCCATCTTGGAATGCTAACACTGCCTTTCAAGCATCAATGCAATCCCAACATGCATCTACACAAGTTCATTCTGGGTGTGAACAAAACCGAAGGAACTAACTCTACTATGTCCATTTTGAAATCACCCTCAGGATTAATAGCAGTTTCCCTTGTACTTCAAAGAGCACCATTTTCAATCATCGTTAAGATGTCTTCCACTCGAACGCACATGTTGGTTGGAGTGGTTTTCGAATATAAATTTGATCTCGGTCTCTCCATATCAACAACCGACAATTTTCGGTTAACTCATTCCCAGTTCTTTTGGAAGTATGTTTTCGAGTCTTTATCAAGGAACACTACAAGAAAAACAGTCTTTATAGTGGCATATAACCACTATTAAACACAACTATAGCGATTTGATAAATGCTGCATATCAACATGTTAGAAAAAAGAATCACACATTTATAAACAAAAAAAACTATAAAAGAGCATGATTTCATAGCATAAAGTTGCTGCGGTAAAATAGTCATTCTATAGCGCCTATTTCACGCTATATATCAACATGTTTATAGTATATTCTATATCCACTTACAACATATATATATACCGCTATAAAATGTTTAGATATAATAACACCTATTTTCTCCTTTGACAGTAACCTCATACATTGCATTATCTTTTTATAGCACTTATGTCGTATAGTTATAACGCTTTTTAGGAGCTATGCTTTATTGTACTATATATTTGATGCACTTCACTATTACATTTTAATAATAACAATCAAAATGAATCTTCTTTAATAGATAACAATTTGAACAATGTATGAATGAAAAAAATATAATAATCAACAAATGTAACGCATATTCATGATAAAAAAATAAGGTATCAACTAACAAAAAAAAAGTTCAATACATGAGCTACCAAATTCAATATGTTAAATAAAGACAATGTAGTTCAAAGTTAGTGTCTATAAGTAGCAAATGCGTCACTAAGAACTTGAACTGCTTAAAGCCTTTCTTCATGCATGTCTTCGGTCATTGGTAGCACTTCCTAAAAATTCAGAATAATTTGAAAATAATTATATAAAACTATGATAACATGCATTTTGACGGTTTAACAGTTATCACTGATTTGTCATAAATTTGCCTTGCTGTCATAGGTTAGTGATATGGGATACAAAGCAATCACTAGAAATATCTTAATTAAGGCAACTTGAATACATGGTAAAACATGCAGTGTTCATCCTAAGAAATGGTTAGTTAAGCAAGGTGATGAAATGTGCAATGGTTAACTAAGAATACACAACTAACTTGGAGCCAGTAGATGTAACATTGCTAAATTTGATCGTCATTGGTGTAAACTTGAAAAGTTGCATATACAGCTCCATTGAGTACTTAAACATGGTGTTGTTTCAATTGATAAACTAAGCATGAACCGGAAGGATGAAAACTAACCTTGGTGTAAACTTTTAGTAGATCATCGCTCATTTGGCCAGAGTTGTACCAAGCAAATTTAACAGCAGATCAGCCTAGCTAATCTATAATCAATCTCTCCTATAAACCAAGCATAAACCAGTTCGATAATCTCAAAGTAGGTTAAAACAAATGGAGTGCCAACTTTGGTAGTCTTAAGGAAATAATAAATAATGCATCAGGTATCAAAACATATAGCTTTAAAATGGGACTAGATCGGCTGACTCTGATCAAAAGATTTTATATGGTTCTTATAAATTTGTGAATATTAGCACATCTTATAGTTCAAATGTCTGCCAAAACCCATCAATTGATACAAACAACTAGATTTTCTGACCATTTTCAATCTAAAGAAGTTGTTCGATTCTGTTTAGCAGTTTGTACCTACCATCATGCGAGCAAAAGCTGACCGTAGTATAAAACATGTAGTTTTGGTGTGAATGTAGAACATCAAATCACAAATTCTTTTAAAGTCTTCCGAATCAATCACTAGTAGCCTTACATAAGTGAACAATATTATTGAAAATATTTTGGAATGATAATCTCTTGTTACACGTTGATTTTCTACTATATTTATTTCTACATCAATTATTGATTGAATTACCACGATAAGGAGGACAATAGTCAATATCTACTTCACTAATGCTTGGAAAAGGTCTAGAGATAAGTATATTCTTTGATTAATTCTGTGATGCAAAGGGTAACATAAACACACACGAATTTCATATATTGAGTTACCCTACTATTCAACAAACAAAGAATATGAGCCTTAGAAAATAAGTGTGAAGAAGAACAGACCTCTGGAAACTAGTATTTAACTCATTACAAATAAGCCATCATCATTCGACAAATAAAAAGTAATTGGACAAATAACAATACCTCTCAACAACGGCCCTAAATCGAAGGTGAAATCATGAAGTTATTTTTCCAGTTAGTCTGTGGAACAAAGATTCATGGCAATGCAAACTAGACAATATACTAATATAAGAATGAAAAACTGTTCATGGAAGTTAATCCAGCATGTGTATTTTGCAAGAAAGAGGAAAAAATCATTAATTTATCATAACTATGTCTGATAGATCAACAATTTATAATTGCTACAATTAATATATTAACGTTTTTTTCCAAAAAATAAATCATTGTTGTAGGACAATACCTTAATATAGATTACACAAGATAGTAATATCAGTTTCTTCGCCTGTTGTCCAAACATGCTTTTTCTGAAGTTGGAATTGCTTGTGAGTTACTAACATAGGAATTTACATGCAAAACAATAATGAGAAGCGAAAAATGATTTAATTAATTTGCGCTTTTATAAAAAAATGATATCCATAGAATTGTCAGGAAAAAGAGTGAGAAATGGCATAGATTTTGAAAGATTTTAAATCCTGCAACAGAAAACAAGCATTTATCACTAAGATTGCACCATAACTAGTTCGTTGATTAATTAAATAATTTAATAACTTTGTGAATTTTCAGAACTGAGCCATGGGAATTTCACCATTGTGTCCGTGGTAATTTTCATATATAGAACGTCAGAAATCGAGCTAATATGACCAAGATACAAAATAAGCAGAAATAAATAAATAAATAAGGCAGGTCGACCGGCCGATCGACCTAGGCACTAGACAGTCGATCGCCCAATCGACCCACCTCCCTTAATTACGAACGAACGATCGTTCGTTCGAGCGTTCCAGAGCGAATTTTGTTGACTTAATGACGTGTTTTGCATTCTTTACCTCGATCTGGTCCTTCTATTTGCATCCGTTGGCTCCTATTCAGCCTATGATGTGGTTGCATCCTATTCAATCTTCAAAATCCAATGGTCTGAGATCCACTTCTACCCCTATAAATAGACCCCTAGACCTAACATTTTTCTCATTGTAGGTTTTCTCCAATTGGGTTCACCTTACTAGGAATGACCCTAAACGGAATAATTTTCCCAGGGAGAAAATCGTTTAAAAATTAAATCACTTAACAACCCCAAGAGGATCCAGAAAGACCAAAGGAAGGGCTTAGGAATGGAGGTGAGTTATTGTAATTGTTTTAGATTTTTTAAAGTAATTTAAAATAATAGGGTTTCCAATAGTTGTAGTTTTACTACAATTATTAGAATAGCCTTTTCAGTAGTTTATTTACAGTTTTTAGAATTATTTTCAATCTGTTTCCTTTTAGTTATTCTTTTCAGTAATTTTAGTTTATTTCGACTAGTTATAGCTTTTCCGTTTATTTACAGTTTATTTATAGTATTTTAGTTTATTTAACGTTATTTATACGTTATTTACATCTTCTTTCTACGCTTTGGATTTTTTATTTTCAGCTTTCTTTTATTCATCCTTCTTCTTTGCGTATGGATTAGAATAGAAATAACGTAAATATGGATTAAATTGTAAGAAAATTGAAATAATGGAATATAAGATGTAAACTACAAACACTGTAATATAAATGGAATTGGAATGAAATTATGCCTAACTGGACTGAAATTATGCCTAATTATGAAATTAATTGGACTGAATTAAAAAGATTGGCCAATTTATAACTTAGAGTTATAATTAAAGGAGTAAATGATGAAAGAGGCTTATTTTCATACTAAGACCTTGGGTTAAGTAATAAGCATGATTATAACATAGGTTATAATAAGAAAAAGAACAGAATAAGGTTTATTTTAAGACTTAGGATAAATTAATAAGCACAAATAGTAGAGAAAAGTGTACGGGCTTATTTAAATAATTTATCTAAGTTAATAAGCAAGGATTAAAGTGGGACTTGTACCAAATAGCATTTCCTATTAGACAAAACGGTGGTCTCACATTATCCTAAAGAGATACGAGGGCAGCTTATGCAAAAAATGGTTGTAATTGGTCAATTAGAAGTCCAAATCATGGGGGATTTGGATAAGGGGTGCAATTAGATATTGTTTGGATGACGGGCCAGTACCAGCAGAATTTTCCATATTTTCTATGGATACGGTGGTCTCACATTAGCCTGAAGTGAGATGATGGGCACGCTTATGCTGGAGTTTGTGGTAACAAAAAGACCAATAGGTGGAGCAAAAGGTAGCATGGGCATGGTGGTAATTTCGCGTGCAACTTCCATTCTGGTGCTCAGTAACGGCTATGAGTTCCAAGCGCTTAGTATGTGTGTCTTTCGTAGACACCATTGCCTTCTGTATAGGGAGCTATGTATCATCTGGATCCGCGGTGGTTGCTTTGTGCATGTAACGACCCAGAATTTTGAACAATTTAATTTGAAAATATTTAATTAATTTTAAATATTTGAATGATGGTTTGAATTAAATTCCAAATCATCAGAATGAATTTGGCGATTAAATTATAGAATTTAATCTATTGAGAGTTGAATAAAAATTTGAATCTTCAATTTTAAGCCGATTAAAAATATTTCAAAGGCTTGTAAAATTTATATTGATAATACTGAAGATTATAGAAGCTTCAGAATTGAAATTGAAAGTGAATTGTTCAGTTTTGAAATTAAATCGTTTGAATCGATATTTAAAAATAGCCTTCCGAGGCACAGTCTCGGAATTCGACGAAACCAGTTCCATTGGGTCCGTAATATTGAATTATTATCGGGTTTCAAATTTCGTAATTTTTGGAGTTTATATGTGAGCACACGACGTGTAAACGCATTGAAATTAAATCGAATTCAATTTGAAATTTAAATTTAAATATTAGTCAAATGCACCACATTATCTTCCCTAACTCCACGCCTAAAACCATGCCTTAAGTCACGCAGAAATCACGAACGAGAACGTGCAGAGCATGCCGAGACCCATTTTTAAATACTCCCTTCTTCCCTCAGTTACAAATCAATTCGAACGAAAAAAAAAAAAGATTAATGGCCGAAGCCCTAAAACAGAATCGCGAGCACGCGGCGATTGGGGCAAGCAAGCAGGGCGCGCGATTGAAGGTGGAGGCGCGATTCGATGGCGGCGTGGAGATGGCGGCGGAGCTTGTGTTGGCCACGAATTGGAGGGACGCGGTTGAGCATGGCGGCGCGCGATTCAGTGGGAGTAGGGGCGGTTGCGATTTGGGGGGAAACTCGATGTCGCGATTCGTGGAGAGGGAGGCCGCGAGTTCTTCGTGCTCGCGCGTGGAGAAGTGGCAGTGAGGCGTCGCGTGGATGAAATCGCGACTGGGTTCGATCGAGTGGAGCGTTGCGGCGAGTGTTGTGAGCAGCAGGTACATTGCAAAAATTTTAATCTCAATTTAAATTTGAAAACTATATATGTGAGAATGTACAGGAAAAAAAATGAGGAAACTAATTTTAAATTAATTTAAACATATGTAGATAATCAGTGAGGTAGTTTTAATTATTAATATAATTTGTATTCAAAAGAGAAATATATAAAATTGATATATATAAATATATATATACAGTAAAAATATACATAAGCAGTTTTTAAATTTTATATATAGATATATGAGATCTTGGAAAAATTGATTTTTTATTTACTGAGATATTTTGAAAATATAATATAGGAGTTTTTATAATGGTAAAGTTTATGCAAATTTAATTTTTGTGAAATCCATGTAGATTATTTTTTTAAGTGTAACTTCAAAGAAGAATAAATATATATATAGGAATTTTAAAATATTGAAGAAATTTAGCTCAATTGGGAATTTCTAGTTAGAATTATTTTAAAAGGAAAATTTGTTAAAATAAATTTATTTAAGAAGAAACTGGTTTAAATAAAACTATCAGTTAATTTAACTATTAAAATGAAATCACCGATGAATCAAAATTTTCAAATGAAAATTTATTATTCGATCTGTTCGAATATTAATAAATTGTGTAAATATTTATACAAGGTATAAATCAAGAAAATCGAGTCAAGATGGAAAATGGATTGCTAATAAAAGCAAAGATGAGAACTTCTCACTCAAAAGGATTTATTTAAATTTTAAATAGTTAGATTTAAAATTGTTAGTTGTGTTGATTGAATGCTTGAATGATGATTGTTATATATATATATATATATATATATATATATATATATATTGGATGTGAATAGACCCTACACGCCGTTAGTAAGCGGAGGTTATTTATTACACACATATACCGCGATATTCCACCTTGAAGTGGAATTGGTATTATATTATGTATATAGCAATATATATATATATATATTGGCATATGTATATATTGCAGTTGATTGATTTCCCGCATTGTATAGCGGATGAGACCCTATTGCGCCGTTAGTAAGCGGATAATATTTTATAAAATCCCATATACCGCGATATTCCACCTCGAAGTGGAATGGGTATTGTGCTGATGTCTGTGGATGCAGGGAAACAGGTTGGAGGGATCCAACTGGATTCCTCACAAATATTTATTTGATTTTAGATATTGTGATGTTTGATTGATTATCATATCGATATATGATATTGAAAAGTCGTGATTGACTATTAGATGTGTTGCATCATCGAATCCAATTTTGAAGCTTAAAAATAACGATTTTTGATTTTTAAGGGATTTCTAAAGTGATTTTTGAAAGTATACGTTTATAAAATATTTTTGGAATTGATTCATCTTAAATAAATAAACGTTATAATTTTAATATTATAAAAAATTATGATTTTTGAGAAATACAGTTAAAAGTTGATTTTTGAAAATATGAGATTAATGATTTTATAAAATAGTTTAAACTGGGATTTCTGAATTTATTATAAAAAGTTTAAAAATAAGATTTATAAAATTTGATTATTTTATAAATCAAAATGATGAAATTATAAAGGAGTTGAAAGACGTTTTAAAAGAATAATATAAATTGATCCATATAAAAGATTTATAAATTGATATTTATAAATTAAAAATATTGAAATTATAAAACGAGCTTTTATAAGTGTTGGAATAAATTGTGAATGAATTTCATAAATAAATGAAATTTATAGATTATAACGGTGAAGTTATAAATAAAATTTTCTAAATAAAATTTATAAAGTTATTTAGGTTATAGATGTGGATAAATAATTGAATCTTATAAATTATAAGATTTATAATTATGAAGTTTAAAGGAATGATTTTTGCAAACAAATAAATTCTAAGTATTTAACTTATAACATGAACTTTTGGTTTATAATTGAGTTATAAATCGAATAGGTTAATAAAGGAGGTTTATAAAGGAAGTAGTTATAAACTAAATAGAAATGGAATTTATAAACATTGTTTTATAAATCCGCAACGACTTATTTTGATAAGTAAGCTGTTGTAACTTGTTAATGGAGTTATATTCATATTTTAGACAGTGAATAATCCTGTAAAATAAAATGAATAGAAATGATAAAATTTGTTAACAAATATATTCACGTTTGAATAGTGAATAATATGTTAAAGAAATTGTTTTGGAGGAAATGTTTTAAATGCAATTTAAAACGATCTAAAGATGTTTTAAAATGTATTAACCATTGAAACCATAGATTTCAACATTCATTGTTGAAATAGACGTTTTCGAGAAATAGAAGGAAATGGTAGATTATAACACTGTTGTTATAATAGATGATTTTCGAAAGGAAATGTTTTGTATAGTATTGGGATTTATATATCTATTTTAATTTCGAATCCCTATACTAGTGATTTTGGGTTGTCGTAACGATGTTTTACGCAACATTCGTTTTGGCCCAAATAAATATGTTTAAGAGAATGATTTCCTTAAAGAATGAAATATATACTTAATTTCGATTAAAGTATATTGAATATTTTCCAAGTATAGAAAATAAAAAGACTTGTGAATTACTTATAAATAAATAAGTATGGAAATGCTTTTCCAATATTAAGTGAATATTTGGAATTTATCTTTTTGAAGATAAATTGAAAATGAATATTAGAAATTGAATGGGAATCGTATATTCATAAATATTTTGGAATGTAAATTCAATATGGAATTTACAAATGAAATTGGGAAATTGGGTTTAAAAATAAATATTGATTTATTTTTGAAGTACTGAAAATTTATATCTTGTAAAGATATTTTTGGAAAATAAATAATTTGAAAAATTATTTGGAATCTGGTGATGGTTGTGCATATCTATTGATAGTTCAATAACCGACTATCAATATTTACCTTTGAATAGGTAATTGTTGTGATTTGCTTGAAATTGAATGCCACACTTTTTTTTTTTTTTTAAATAAGCGCTCACTATTCGGGTTAACCGGGAAAGGACCTTGGGGTCGTATAACCCATTCCGAATATGTGATACGTCGTTGTGAATTGCATTCGAAGACCGGTGTGGAAGACTGGATATTTTTGAAAACGTAAGGGTTTCTTGTTGATTGTCTCTGCACTGGCTGATCCCCGGTATAGAGATCTCCATATGTGATGGGAAATTCGGGCGTGATTAGTGAATATCCGGATTTCAAGGACTTCTTTGTAAGTGCCTTCGGTTCTGTTCGATCCCGGAACAGACTTGTATGGATTGTGTGTCTGACATTACAAATTGAGATGTAAAGCCGATTTCTTTCAAATATATTTCTGTTGGTGGCGGAGAATTTATTCTCTTAGCTTAACACCCTTCTCTGAGACGTACGAGCTCAGAGGTTATATAGTTGGAGGTTATCAGCGATATACTCCCAATTTTGGTAATGTGACATGCTGAGTGTTGCTGTGAAATGATCATTGTGTTGATCATTTATGATAGGATCATTTATTTGATCGTCTATCTTGATGATCATTTCTATGATCATTTGTTGACCCAAATCATGGCTTTTGTATAAAGTATGTTTTTGTGGACGTGACTTCGTCGAGCCTCACAAACCGGTAATGGTCGAAACAGGAATTGTGCGGCAAGGTTTCCAGGGATCGCTTCCCTAGGGTATGGCCATTCCTTCTGGAAAAGGGTAGTATCATGATATGGAGCCCAGATACTTACTCATGTTGAAACACTTATTATTATGGTGTGATGTTGGTTAGAGAGCTCTCGTTTAAAGGTCCCAAAGGACCGGGGGTGGCATATCTGAGGGTTTGTAATATCCCTTGGGAAAAGGGGTTCCCGGCCTTGTTTAGCAGAGAACGGTTTGGTTCTCGGGGCGTCCTTCCAGAGGCGTTTCCATGTGGCAATGGGAAGTTCCTTGGCATGACCATTTGTTGGAAAATCCATTCTTCAAATACGAGCCTTGTACGGTTTTAGTTGTATAACCTGCTATGGAATGTGGCGGTAACCCGCTATTGAACATGGTAGCTATAGTAGGCATAGTTCGAAAAGTCTATGCTGGCTAAGATTTATATCTTTACTTTCGAAATGATTTTCTCTACACTATACACTAGTAATAATATCAAATGTTCTTTTTAATGCGTATCAAGCATCTTTGACTATCATAAGGAGAAATCTCCTCCGATTCTGCGTTTGCATTGTGTGTGTGTGTGCGGGAGGCCTTATGGTAGTCTCATTTTTAAAAGCATTGCGAATTGACTTTAAAAATATTCCTCTATTTTGATTTTAAAGATAAATAAACTGTTTTGAGTTCTCACACCAGTCACATGACTGACTCGGAGTTTATTGTTTTCCTTCCTAAACTCTGGGTGCCCACCAATTTCCACACAGGCAGTCAAGAGTTAAGGTTTATCAGGATATTCTGGATATTTTGGAGTTGCTGGAGGCAAGCTGGATGGCATAGCGTATTACTAGTATAGTACTTCTTTTTCCGTTGCATTGTTGTTGTTTGATGTTGTACACTCTGATGATATGATATAATGAAATGTAATGTAATAACTGATATAGTTCTTTGTTTAAAGATTATTCATTTATTTATTATATGTTGTTCCGCTGCGAATTGTGAGATTCTGATATTGTTCTGCTGTTTTTTCTGTTCCATTCTATTTTCTTTTCTCTCTATTTTCTATCTCTTTTCTCTTCTTCTACCTCTTTTCTTCTTCTTAAAACCCTAATGGTTCGTATTTCTGTTCATCTTGAGTTAATCTATGGAGATTAGTGTATATTCAAGGAGTACGGAAAAGCGGATTATTACATCTGGTATCAGAGCTTATGGTTAAGCGACAACCATGGTTCTGTTGGGTGTTACTCATTAGAGATAGAGTCAGCAGTACTCTAGAATGAGTTTGAGTGTAATAATAGATATGAGCGCGTATTTGTTAGTGAATATAAATTTTTTTTTTGAATCGGGTAAATAAGATAATTTTGCCCAAAACTATTTTTGTATAGAAAAGAAATGATTTTCTAATGAATTATTATAGTATATGGTTGTTAATAATATTAAATTATTATCATTAGTATATGGAATTAAATAAGAAATAAAATGGATTGAAATCAAGTAAACTAACTTGATAAATTATTAATTCAAGGACTAATGAATTGGAATTTGAATTGGTTAAATTAAGTTAGTCGTGAGCTAAATTTGAAGATAAATTTGAATTTTTATATAAATTCAAGTAAGTAAAAGAAATAAATTGAAATTCCCTTTGTTAGTAATTAAGTAAATTCAAGATGAATTGAATATGGAAATTGAAATTTAAAATGAATTAGTGAATGAAACTAATTTAAAGTTGTAATATGAATTAATAAATGAAAGTTAATCGTTAGAATTCAATATTTAGAATTGAGAATTGAAATTGAATTGAATTCAAATATAATAGAATTTAAATTGTGAATTGAATTCGAATGAAATTTAAATTATGAATTGAATTCAAATAGAATGAAATTGAAATGAAATTGAATTGAAATGTAAAATTGAATGAAATGAATATGTAACTTCAATAGTGAAGTAAAAATGTAAAAGAAACATATATTGGAAATTTTGTAATAAATTGGCAAAATGGTTTGAATGTTGGAATTGGATTTGGATGCTACTACTAGCAGTATATACAGGTATTATAAAGGGATTGGATTTTGATTTTGAAGATAATTGAATTGCTCGACAAAAAGGTACGTATTTCAATTTCAGTATGAAATTTGATGATTTTCTTCTCCAGCCACTTGGCTTTCTCTTTTCTTTTTGATTCTGAGGGGCCGTGGTGCCATTTTGTAGTCCTACCGAGCTAGCCGCGCAAAGGAGACGCTGGCGAAATTTTTCGAAAATTTAGGGTGTTAGAAAAATTTTGAGAAATTTTGAAAGTTTGAAATTTGAATTTGAATTTAAATTTGAATCGTTAGGAAGACAATATTGTTTGAAACTTATAATTGAAGTTGGAAAGCTAGTTGAAATGATAGTGAATCTCTAGTAAAAAGATTTAGGTTAGTAAGTTGATAAAACTATTTGGATTGTGAAAAATGATAGACGGGATAAAGGCATTCTTCTTAACTTGTAATTTCGGGACGAAATTCTTTTAAGGGGGGAAGATTGTAACGACCCAGAATTTTGAACAATTTAATTTGAAAATATTTAATTAATTTTAAATATTTGAATGATGGTTTGAATTGAATTTCAAATCATCAGAATGAATTTGGCGATTAAATTATAGAATTTAATCTATTGAGAGTTGAATAAAAATTTGAATCTTCAATTTTAAGCCGATTAAAAATATTTCAAAGGCTTGTAAAATTTATATTGATAATACTGAAGATTATAGAAGCTTCAGAATTGAAATTGAAAGTGAATTGTTCAGTTTTGAAATTAAATCGTTTGAATCGATATTTAAAAATAGCCTTCCGAGGCACAGTTCGGAATTCGACGAAACCAGTTCCATTGGGTCCGTAATATTGAATTATTATCGGGTTTCAAATTTCGTAATTTTCGGAGTTTATATGTGAGCACACGACGTGTAAACGCATTGAAATTAAATCGAATTCAATTTGAAATTTAAATTTAAATATTAGTCAAATGCACCACGTTATCTTCCCTAACTCCACGCCTAAAACCATGCCTTAAGTCACGCAGAAATCACGAACGAGATCGTGCAGAGCATGCCGAGACCCATTTTTAAATACTCCCTTCTTCCCTCAGTTACAAATCAATTCGAACGAAAAAAAAAAGAGATTAATGGCCGAAGCCCTAAAACTGAATCGCGAGCACGCGGCGATTGGGGCAGGCAAGCAGGGCGCGCGATTGAAGGTGGAGGCGCGATTCGATGGCGGCGTGGAGATGGCGGCGGAGCTTGTGTTGGCCACGAATTGGAGGGACGCGGTTGAGCATGGCGGCGTGCGATTCAGTGGGAGTAGGGGCGGTTGCGATTTGGGGGGAAACTCGATGTCGCGATTCGTGGAGAGGGAGGCCGCGAGTTCTTCGTGCTCGCGCGTGGAGAAGTGGCAGTGAGGCGTCTCGTGGATGAAGTCGCGACTGGGTTCGATGGAGTGGAGCGTTGCGGCGAGTGTTGTGAGCAGTAGGTACATTGCACAAATTTTAATCTCAATTTAAATTTGAAAACTATATATGTGAGAATGTACAAAAAAAAATGAGGAAACTAATTTTAAATTAATTTAAACATATGTAGATAATCAGTGAGGTAGTTTTAATTATTAATATAATTTGTATTCAAAAGAGAAATATATAAAATTGCTATATATAAATATATATATATACAGTAAAAATATACATAAGCAGTTTTTAAATTTTATATATAGATATATGAGTTCTTGGAAAAATTGATTTTTTATTTACTGAGATATTTTGAAAATATAATATAGGAGTTTTTATAATGGTAAAGTTTATGCAAATTTAATTTTTGTGAAATCCATGTAGATTATTTTTTTAAGTGTAACTTCAAAGAAGAATAAATATATATATAGGAATTTTAAAATATTGAAGAAATTTAGCTCAATTGGGAATTTCTAGTTAGAATTATTTTAAAAGGAAATTGTTAAAATAAATTTATTTAAGAAGAAACTGGTTTAAAAAAACTATCAGTTAATTTAACTATTAAAATGAAATCACCGATGAATCAAAATTTTCAAATGAAAATTTATTATTCGATCTGTCCGAATATTAATAAATTGTGTAAATATTTATACAAGGTATAAATCAAGAAAATCGAGTCAAGATGGAAAATGGATTGCTAATAAAAGCAAAGGTGAGAACTTCTTACTCAAAAGGATTTATTTAAATTTTAAATAGTTAGATTTAAAATTGTTAGTTGTGTTGATTGAATGCTTGAATGATGATTGTTATATATATATATATATATATATATATATATATATTGGATGTGAATAGACCTTATACGCCGTTAGTAAGCGGAGGTTATTTATTACACACATATACCGTGATATTCCACCTTGAAGTGGAATTGGTATTATATTATGTATATAGCAATATATATATATTGGCATATGTATATATTGCAGTTGATTGATTTCCCGCATTGTATAGCGGATGAGACCCTATTGCGCCGTTAGTAAGCGGATAATATTTTATAAAATCCCATATACCGCGATATTCCACCTCGAAGTGGAATGGGTATTGTGCTGATGTCTGTGGATGCAGGGAAACAGGTTGGAGGGATCCAACTGGATTCCTCACAAATATTTATTTGATTTTAGATATTGTGATGTTTGATTGATTATCATATCGATATATGATATTGGAAAGTCGTGATTGACTATTAGATGTGTTGCATCATCGAATCCAATTTTGAAGCTTAAAAATAACGATTTTTGATTTTTAAGGGATTTCTAAAGTGATTTTTGAAAGTATACGTTTATAAAATATTTTTGGAATTGATTCATCTTAAATAAATAAACGTTATAATTTTAATATTATAAAAAATTATGATTTTTGAGAAATACAGTTAAAAGTTGATTTTTGAAAATATGAGATTAATGATTTTATAAAATAGTTTAAACTGGGATTTCTGAATTTATTATAAAAAGTTTAAAAATAAGATTTATAAAATTTGATTATTTTATAAATCAAAATGATGAAATTATAAAGGAGTTGAAAGACGTTTTAAAAGAATAATATAAATTGATCCATATAAAAGATTTATAAATTGATATTTATAAATTAAAAATATTGAAATTATAAAACGAGCTTTTATAAGTGTTGGGATAAATTGTGAATGAATTTCATAAATAAATGAAATTTATAGATTATAACGGTGAAGTTATAAATAGAATTTTATAAATAAAATTTATAAAGTTATTTAGGGAACAGATGTGGATAAATAATTGAATCTTATAAATTATAAGATTTATAATTATGAAGTTTAAAGGAATGATTTTTGCAAACAAATAAATTCTAAGTATTTAACTTATAACATGAACTTTTGGTTTATAATTGAGTTATAAATCGAATAGGTTAATAAAGGAGGTTTATAAAGGAAGTAGTTATAAACTAAATAGAAATGGAATTTATAAACATTGTTTTATAAATCCGCAACGACTTATTTTGATAAGTAAACTGTTGTAACTTGTTAATGGAGTTATATTCATATTTTAGACAGTGAATAATCCTGTAAAATAAAATGAATAGAAATGATAAAATTTGTTAACAAATATATTCACGTTTGAATAGTGAATAATATGTTAAAGAAATTGTTTTGGAGGAAATGTTTTAAATGCAATTTAAAACGATCTAAAGATGTTTTAAAATGTATTAACCATTGAAACCATAGATTTCAACATTCATTGTTGAAATAGACGTTTTCGAGAAATAGAAGGAAATGGTAGATTATAACACTGTTGTTATAATAGATGATTTTCGAAAGGAAATGTTTTGTATAGTATTGGGATTTATATATCTATTTTAATTTCGAATCCCTATACTAGTGATTTTGGGTTGTCGTAACGATGTTTTACGCAACATTCGTTTTGGCCCAAATAAATATGTTTAAGAGAATGATTTCCTTAAAGAATGAAATATATACTTAATTTCGATTAAAGTATATTGAATATTTTCCAAGTATAGAAAATAAAAAGACTTGTGAATTACTTATAAATAAATAAGTATGGAAATGCTTTTCCAATATTAAGTGAATATTTGGAATTTATCTTTTTGAAGATAAATTGAAAATGAATATTAGAAATTGAATGGGAATCGTATATTCATAAATATTTTGGAATGTAAATTCAATATGGAATTTACAAATGAAATTGGGAAATTGGGTTTGAAAATAAATATTGATTTATTTTTGAAGTACTGAAAATTTATATCTTGTAAAGATATTTTTGGAAAATAAATAATTTGGAAAATTATTTGAAATCTGGTGATGGTTGTGCATATCTATTGATAGTTCAATAACCGACTATCAATATTTACCTTTGAATAGGTAATTGTTGTGATTTGCTTGAAATTGAATGCCACACTTATTTATTTATTTTAAAATAAGCGCTCACTATTCGGGTTAACCGGGAAAGGACCTTGGGGTCGTATAACCCATTCCGAATATGTGATACGTCGTTATGAATTGCATTCGAAGATCGGTGTGGAAGACTGGATATTTTTGAAAACGTAAGGGTTTCTTGTTGATTGTCTCTGCATTGGCTGATCCCCGGTATAGAGATCTCCATATGTGATGGGAAATTCGGGCGTGATTAGTGAATATCCGGATTTCAAGGACTTCTTTGTAAGTGCCTTCGGTTCTGTTCGATCCCGGAACAGACTTGTATGGATTGTGTGTCTGACATTACAAATTGAGATGTAAAGCCGATTTCTTTCAAATATATTTCTGTTGGTGGCGGAGAATTTATTCTCTTAGCTTAACACCCTTCTCTGAGACGTACGAGCTCAGAGGTTATATAGTTGAAGGTTATCAGCGATATACTCCCAATTATGGTAATGTGACATGCTGAGTGTTGCTGTGAAATGATCATTGTGTTGATCATTTATGATAGGATCATTTATTTGATCGTCTATCTTGGTGATCATTTCTATGATCATTTGTTGACCCAAAGCATGACTTTTGTATAAAGTATGTTTTTGTGGACGTGACTTCGTCGAGCCTCACAAACCGGTAATGGTCGAAACAGGAATTGTGCGGCAAGGTTTCCAGGGATCGCTTCCCTAGGGTATGGCCATTCCTTCTGGAAAAGGGTAGTATCATGGTATGGAGCCTAGATACTTACTCATGTTGAAACACTTATTATTATGGTGTGATGTTGGTTAGAGAGCTCTCGTTTAAAGGTCCCAAAGGACCGGGGGTGGCATATCTGAGGGTTTGTAATATCCCTTGGGAAAAGGGGTTCCCGGCCTTGTTTAGCAGAGAAAGGTTTGGTTCTCGGGGCGTCCTTCCAGAGGCTTTCCATGTGGAAATGGGAAGTTCCTTGGTCTGACCATTTGTTGGAAAATCCATTCTTCAAATACGAACCTTGTACGGTTTTAGTTGTATAACCTGCTATGGAATGTGGCGGTAACCCGCTATTGAACATGGTAGCTATAGTAGGCATAGTTCGAAATGTCTATGCTGGCTAAGATTTATATTTTTACTTTCGAAATGATTTTCTCTACACTATGCACTAGTAATAATATCAAATGTTCTTTTTAATGCGTATCAAGCATCTTTGACTATCATAAAGAGAAATCTCCTCCGATTCTGCGTTTGCATTGTGTGTGTGTGCAGGAGGCCTTATGGTAGTCTCATTTTTAAAAGCATTGCGAATTGACTTTAAAAATATTCCTCTATTTTGATTTTAAAGATAAATAAACTGTTTTGAGTTCTCACACCAGTCACATGACTGACTCGGAGTTTATTGTTTTCCTTCCTAAACTCTGGGTGTCCACCAATTTCCACACGGGCAGTCAAGAGTTAAGGTTTATCAGGATATTCTGGATATTCTGGAGTTGCTGGAGGCAAGCTGGATGGCATAGCGTATTACTAGTATAGTACTTCTTTTTCCGCTGCATTGTTGTTGTTTGATGTTGTACACTCTGATGATATGATATAATGAAATGTAATGTAATAACTGATATAGTTCTTTGTTTAAAGATTATTCATTTATTTATTATCTGTTGTTCCGCTGCGAATTGTGAGATTCTGATATTGTTCTGCTGTTTTTTTCTGTTCCGTTCTATTTTCTTTTCTCTCTATTTTCTATCTCTTTTCTCTTCTTCTACCTCTTTTCTTCTTCTTAAAACCCTAATGGTTCGTATTTCTGTTCATCTTGAGTTAATCTATGGAGATTAGTGTATATTCAAGGAGTACGGAAAAGCGGATTATTACAGTGCATCTTTCGTAGATATCATTGGCTACTGTGTAAGGAGTTACCTAGTCTCTTGTCCGCAGTAAGGTCTATGGAGTAGTAAGCTGATCGAATGGTAGAATTAGGAATTCAGTCTAATTATAGGATTAGGAATTCAACCTAATTAAAATAGCTATCAAGAACAAATGCAAACAATCAAAGTTGACATATCTTATAGTTAACCTTATTTATTTCCAGTTTATCACTTTTCTATTTCCATTGTTTCCTCTTTATATACTAGAATGGTAGTAGAGTCTAATACCTTTACTTTTTTTAAAGACTCTAGTCATTACTATCATTCACCAGACTTTTAGTTTGACCCATCCTCTGTTTTCCCCTTCCCCCAAGCAATCAAGGGAGAGGACAGTATATTGCAGTTGCTAAGAGATTTTTTGGAGGAGTTTGCTAACATGTATTTCTTTTCTTTTAGCTTTTGTTCTTTCTATGTACTGGTTTATTATGAGTGATATTATGTACTCCGTTTTTGAGACTATGAGATTTTGTTTCATGAGGCATATTGGATTTTTAAACATGTATATGGTATTTGGTATTTGACTTATTTATGAAGTCATAATGAAGTTTTGTTTTAGTTAACTTATTATTTTAAGTTTTCATTGTTTTTATCTATTTTTGTCTTGTGAATATTAGCCTCTGTTAGCTTCAGTTATACCTACAACACACCATGCCTTTTAATGTGTCTTTTTGGATATATTAAGAGGTATGGGGTGTTTCAATATGTCTAGAAAAAAGAAAAAACCTGATATTGCAATATATTTGGTAATAAATGATAGAATAAAGGGTTATCAACGTTCAAAAATATGCACTAGTAAAATAGAAAATTTTAATACCTTTCCTGCCTATATGTGTCTCTTGCTTCTGTAAATCTGATGACATTTTAACATGAGAAAAACATATAGTTAAAAATAAATAAATAAATAAATAGTTTTATATTTTTTAGTGGAAGATGAATTTTAACATGATAAATGGCAAGTCCTTTAACATTCATTAAGTGAAGAAAGAGTTTCGGTGTTGACCCTACAACAAACGGTCCTATTATTTTTAGCCATTAAAAGTATAGAATTGGTGAAAAGAAATATGAAGAAAAGCATATAAAAAAAAGCATGTTGTCTTGACCAACAATAAAAGATGTACACTATGCCAACTTCGTGCAATCCCATAATGAAAACTTAAAATCCAACAGTGAATAACTCGTCGGCAAAGTAACATACCTATATATTAATTAACCATGTAACTTTTCAGTCAGTAACATACCTATACATATTAACTAGTGTATGCGCGTATGTATTGCATTGCGTACCTATATTTTTGATATTTTTACAAGCTCATCTCTGACTCATTAAATAGTCTGATTCACCAATGAAGATGGTACCTATTCTTGTATAAACCGATTTTAGCAACAAAGTTTAGTATGCTATATGGATCATAGCCTGAAATATTATAAGATCTAATTGTATGATTTATTATCACACAATTTATCTTGGTTAATATTTTATAAATTTCTATTATTGTTGTTATCATAATTATAATTTTTATGACTTAGTTAACTTTTTTAATTCTCAAAACATATTGTTTATTCGGACTAGAGTGAATTAATTTCATAGTTTCAACAAGCAAAATGTTTAGTGAAATTATATATAGTTAAGGTGTTATATCAAAGTCTTATCCGGTTCAAGTATATGATGCACATAACTAATAAATGAAACAGAAATAACGAAAACTACATGCTCCGCTGAATTTGAGGTTGAACTTCAATTCTGACAACAAGTTTACCGACAAATCTGACATTTAAAATTAATATTAATTTATACTTATAATTGTCGATCATGGAAGTAGTTATGTTTCCAGGTATATATTGTGTGTAAATTTCCTGATACGCTGACTACTGCTAGGCTGGATAGCAAGGGCATTTGTAATTTCTAGTTATTCCTTAGAGCTTGCTTTTGTATTAGTTACACTAGATAAACAAGTTAAGGTTTAGAGAAAAACAACTTCTAGCTATGTCCAGGAATCTCATAGCAATGCCGATAGATGGAAGCATAGTAGAGTAACTATTGCATTTATAAGAATGGAAGCTGGAGAATCAGTGAGTCCGAGATTAGAGAGGAGAACTTCAACATCTGTTCATTCAAAAATCTATGGTGCATATTATAGAATTTCGTTGATGCTTGAAAATTGTAGACGGATATTCATTAGAATGGTGCAGTAAAAAGATATCAAACAAAAGTTTCCAAAAATTTATTAGCCATGTTGCCCAGTTTTCCAATGCAAACACACGTATAGACATTCAAACAGCATATTAAGATAGTAAGTCTCTGAAGATTAAAGCATATATCATCTAAAAGTGGTGGTGGGACTTTAGGCCATGTATGAGAACTTCATATAAAAGAAACCTTATCCTATTGCTAATACACAGTTTGAATTTCATAATTAAATGTAACCAGTCTTAGTGTAAATATTTCTTTATGAAGATAATTTCTATAACACAGCTAAACCGAACAGAAATGAACTGCAAACATTAATTAAAATTAAAAAATATTTCTATTTAAAGAAAAATACATAAATATCTCATATATCAAAGGGACATGCCTGCACATTGGTCATTAACTAATAATTTGTCAATAATAATTAAATACTCAGGATATAATATATGATTATATCATCGACGATCAAAGGACATGAATGTTTATTTCAAAAAATAAATGCATTTTCATTCTATTGTACTATAATGAAATTACCAGGTTATTCATATGAAAATATTTATTATTACTTGCATAAAACTATAAAGCAAACATAAAATGAAACTGAAATAAAATATGCATGTAGGAAAAATTAAAACTCACATCATTGTACGATTCATTGATTGTTAAGTTCACATGAAGTCTACGCTCCAAAGTTCCCTAAACTACACTCGTCTAGTACTCATCTCTAAACCTTTCGGCAAGAAGAAAATATCCTTCCTCAGCCAAATCTTCAAACTTTCTATATCGCAATGCCCATCTAAACATATCTCAAGTTACAAAGTCATGCTTTCCCATAAATGCCTTACTATTCTGGCTATGCAACTGTAGAATAAAATGATATACTATAACATTTATAACATTTAACAACCAGTTCAAACACTACAGCCATGGATAAAATTGCATCTAAAGCATACTGACAACTAGCTAAGATAGCACCAACAAACAGAATTATGACAATGAAAACAATAGCAAGGTGGAAAAAATAAAACCAATGCCAAACAATGATATAATTATGACAAACGTTGTATATATATTGCGTGTGTGTGTATACACGACATAGAAAACAAAGAAACTTATATCAGAAAACAATTGACAAACAGTATTAAAAACAAAATCAAAATTGAGAAGAATAAATTATATTACCACTTTGAAAGTTTTTAATAGTTTTAAAATGGAATGCAGGATGTTGCCAAGCCAGATTATCAATACACCATGGGTTATTGTCATTGGTCCTACTAGTTTTTGACTTAGAAACGTACCATCCCCATTCGCATTAGACAGTGCCAAATCAAATAGAAATGTGGAAGTCGAGATATATAATAGCAGCCTAAAAGGAACTCTTGCTTGAGGATAGACATCATAGAAGGAGTAAGGGGGCTTGATGTCTTCAGTATCCATGATAGGGTATGGTTATTGTTAGAAAACTAAAGTAACTATGAGTTGGATAGTGAAGAAACAAATATATTTGAGATTTTTATTTTTTATAATATGAACTAAGTGAAATTTGTCACATGATGCAATGTTGTTTATTAATATGTCAAAATGACCTGCTGATTAATATTCATCAAATATTTAATCAACTTTATCCACAGCATTTAGATAGACTAGATTTTATAATCTAACCAATAATTTTCTAGTAATTACTAAGCAAATATTAGTAAATCTTTAGAAATAAAATCTTGCACATATTTTCTTCTAAGACCAGATGAAGTTGACAAATGATACTATTGGCATAGAAAATGGTTATTATTTCGAAATCTTCTAAGGTTTATATATTTTGTTCTCAATAGAAAATTGTTATTTGTAGATTACTGGCAGTTTCAAAATAGAATAAGCTTCTTAATCCTGTTATGCATAAACCAATTCAACTTAAATTAGTGTAAGCTAATTTTAAAAGAAGGCAAAGAGTCATTGAGCATCCTACCCATGTTTGTACCACGATCTAGAAAACAGATCGTTTGTCTTATTTATAATAGTGTACCATTTTGCAATTAAACAAACCAATTAAGGTACATAATCACCAAATGATATACTATAACATTTAACAACCGATTCCAACTACCAGACCCATGGATAAAATTTCATCTAAAGCAACACTAACAATTGGCTAAGATAACTCCAACAACTATAAATATGACAATGAAAACAATGGCAAGGTGGAAGAAATAACACCATTGCCATACCAGTGTACATAAAGAAAAACTAACGGTAATGAAGGAAAGAGGGAAAACAATCAACTATGCACAAGCGTCAATAGCATCAACCAGTTATGCTCCACTGTGCTCATCAGAATTTCCAGAAGAGAGCAACTGTCATTCTTGACCAAAAACTGGTAATAATAAAAAGATTTACCCTATTTCACCACTTACAAAAAAGCAAAAGCTTCCTCCAATAGTTATATATGCTCCATCCTACACACGTCGAAAGCCACCGTTAGTGCCGACAATCTTACCCACACACAACCTAAACAGAAGAACACTGTGGCCACTTCTAGGGCCAAATCTGTGAAACGTCAAGGCGTCTCAAAAACTCTAACAAGGCATAGCGAATGTTTATAGAGAGGCGATTCAGGTTGATGGCGAATCAGGGGCTGCACACGACAATAAAAATAAATAAGGCAATGGGCGAACTCGCGCAACGACGATAGTTGAACTTACAGGCAACGTCGACTTGCTCAAATATCAGATCTTGATTTTGGGTGCTTAACTCATGAATAATATATTAAAAACGGGGGACTTTCTATTTTGTGCGAAGTTATTCGGCTGTGAGGAGAAGATACAGGAGAATTTGAGGAAGAAGGAAATAACTAAAAAAGAGATGGCCATGAAAATACTGAGCGAAAGCCCGCTTAAAAATCGTTACTTGGTGAATCTCTTTTCTGAACAAAAATATTTAAAACAAAGATAACGCCGTGGAATAAAGTGATATCTATTTGCGTTATAAAAGTTAACTTTTCTAATAGTGGAACTCGAATTTACTTCATACTTTCTAAGTAAAATTGTGTCAAACTTGATAATCAGTTATTTCACTTAATAAACAAACAACAACCAATTTCATTTGAAATTTATTTATCTATAGCAACCACTAAGCCTCAAAACATATCTTTGTTTAATAAATCTCTTTCGAAAACATTCATATACTTATCTCCTTTACATAAGTATATTCACAAAACATTTCTAAGATTTCTTATTTTCAAATCTCATAAATGGATTTAACTACAATAATTAATTTGGAGAAAAGGATAACTCTAAGCACTATTTCTTCAGTGTAAAGTATGAAACTTATGTTCCATACCATTATTTTTTTAAAAGGTCACCCTCGAGCAACCCAAACCTCAATTTCCTATTGTAATTATCTTCAAGAAATCCTTTTTATAAATTTATTTATCCATGAAATCCTCTTTGCTTTAACCCAAACTCATTTACAAAACATTTATCAACCTTTATACTCATTTATGAGACTCTTTATAAATAATCAAGCCCGGTTATATAAACTTATTTATAAACTTTCAAACCTTGTATAAAACTTCCATTTATAGACATCCAAACCCATTTATAAAAAAAAATTATAAACATTCAAAACTATTTCCAAAATTCCTTTTATGAATACCCCAAAAAATTTCATAACCTCTTTATATAATATTCAAAACAGCTGTCAAATCATTCTTCAAATATCTTGTTCAAAATAGAATAACTTTAAAGACCGTTTTAAAATAAAATGAAATGTTAACTTTCCAAAACCAAGGCTTAATCACTACAATGAAAAATTAAATTTGGGTTTACTTATCCAAGTAATATCATGGGTATTTCCTAACATCAGATATATAAGGGATTCACACATAACATATGATCAATTATAGGTAGATGTCCAAGTAACAAATATAGATACATCCATTATCGGGTGTAAATTTTTTACATATAGAAGTATATTCCATATGCTTAAGTTACCATGACCCGCTTATTGAAATTAACTTCCTTGTGTCTATCACATTACCGATATTTGGCATTTGTGCTACACATAAGTCACTTTCCATAAAACATGTCAACGTTTTATAATCGCTACTTTAATTCATTTGGTTACTTGATGATCTAAATGAGAGATCCTTTGATATGAAATCAATTAATCTTAAAAAGAAAATTGATTTAAGATATAACCGATTAAGTTAAAAAATAGCTTTGAAAAGATTAAAGTATATTTCAATTAGCTTAAACCCTAACTATATCTTAATTAAATCAAGATTAATTCATAATTAAACTTTAATTAACTTAATGGACTTGGTTAATTCCTAATTAAATTCCTAATGTATCTTGTTAAGGTTTAAACAATTCATTATTAGTTAAACCCTAATTAATTAAAAATTAATTGAATATTCACTTAATTAACTAATAGTTAATTAACCTACTTAACTTAATTAAATAATAATTAACCATTTGCTTACTTCTTACCTTCATTAACCACTAATTAAAACCTTTATTAATCAATAATTAGTCATTAATCTTCCTTAAGTGTTACTTAACTCTTAATCACTTACTTGATTACTAATTAAGTGCTAATTACCTTTAATTATTTTATTAAATAAAATAAATTATTTTATTTTATAATCTTGTTTGAATACATATATTAGTGTATGTATCCAGAGCCGTGCATGATCCTTGTTGTTTAAAAGCAGTTTTATTGATAAACAAATTTCCGACTGTTTTATCTATATTTTACCTTGGACGGCATTTACAAATTATCGATATTTTACCTCGACGATTTGTCTACAAATATTTTTTCCAAAAAAATAAATATTATTATTTAATATAAAACATGATTATTTCCTACTTTTAAACCCATATCTTAATATTTTAAAAATAAATATAATTTATCAAAGTTATAAATTTGCAGGTCATTACATTCTCCCCCCCCCCCTAAAAAAATTTCGTCCCCGAAATAATACCACAACCCGATTCTCAGAAATATTTAAAACTGTTCATCAATCCGTATGACGTACATAGATCATTCCTATGTAAAAATCTGGTTCAATCACTCACTTGAACACATAACTTTCCTTCCAAACTAGTATCGCTCACTCGACTTTCTAGTGCAGACTTTGATCAGGCTTCTTAATTAGAAACCTATATTCTCCTTTGTATGGCCATAAACTATGGTAGACAACCTTTGGTTCCACGTAATAACCCTCATTAATACTCGCCATCAAAAATCAGATGATAAATTCCTATTCAAAATGGTGTGAAACATCTCAAGTCATGTACTCGAATCTTGGATCGAGAACTCTATGAAACGGAGAATTGATCTATGTACAACCTATATACTAATCCCATTGGTTCCTACTTCCCAAAAGTATATTACGCTTTTTAAAGAATCACCATTTTACTTAAGAACATTTCTTAAGTTTGTGAACTTTCTATAACTCAAATTCATTTTTGTACGATACTCTTCTATATCCAAAAGAGTATATACAATTTCAAATCTTAAATTGGTTTTACTTAACCTAGGATGTTCAACAAATTTAAAATTTTATTTATTAACACGCTCTTAACCAAACCATTTTTTATTTTGAAAACTCTGTTCTTTTGAGGGATTCAAGAACACAATTCTAGGTTTTATTGCAAAAACCTTTCGAAATGATACTTTATACTTAACCCTTTTAAAAACATAATATATAGTCTGAGTAACTCTAAAATGATATCAAGGAAATAGGCGCTACCAAATAGTATCATATATCCCTTTTACAAAGTATGTAAATATGCAAGAGAAGTGTTTACCATCCGACATCTCTTACCCATTTTTAGTCATTTTCAAGACACTCGAACTAGTTAATCATAAAAATATTTCTTTCTTCGCAAATTACCTTTTGAAACAATATTATTTATAGATTAATAGTTTTTTGATAAAATCATCCACTAGCTCTGGATTCATTCAAATTTGAACTCGTTTCGATTGTACAATGACAAAGAGGATAATTTACAAAGTGCATTATCATATCTGCCTAAGAAAACATTCGATTATCACTTAGAAGATTATTTCGATTATCACAAAACAGATCAAAACTCCTTCTCGAACTGTCCAAAGAAAACTTTACTTTCAAATCCATTTTAAAATATTTATTCTTAAAATCTCTTTAAGTTCAATTACTACAACTTTTCCAAAATCATTTAAATCTTTATCAAGGCCACTGGGATTTAATATTCTCACATCCTTTTCATTTTTAAAGGACATCTACAGATTTTCTTTCAACTAAGCACATTCTATTCTAAATCCAATTTTAACCCTACATCCCATTGGTAACTATATAGACTTTTGAAAATCATTCCTTTATATATAAAATATATCTTAGGTAATTATTTCATTTACTAATTTTAAAAACAATATTATGTCAATTGGATAGTTCAAGTGTTTAGGAAATCCTTATTGATAACGTTGGCCAAAAGCATCGACCGGAATTCTTAAGCCACTCAACGGATAAAACAACACAATATAAAACATTTTTACTCACTAACAAATATGAACTCATATTTATAATACACTATGGCTCATTCTAAGGTCTCACTTACCCAATTCTAAATGAGTTTACCCCACCAGGTCTAAAGGTTTTTGCTTAACATTCAGCACTGATACCAAATGTAACGAACCGGATTTTCGACCCTTGAAAATCGACACTAATACGTCCACTGTATCACATGCCGAACATTCAAGTGCCGAAAATACTGATTTATTAGGGTGAAATAAGAAGTTAAAAGATATAATAAAACTAAATCACATAGAATCTCACAACGCGACGAATAATATATAATACAACAATGATCTTTATAAAAACGAAACATCTTTATTCATACAACATCATAGTACACTAGACTTATCCTAATTTTGGACAATTATAGAAACATGTTCTTACATTGAAAAACATACGGACTCTATATACAGCGGAAGAAAAATATACATGAATACATCTTGACCATCTAGCTCCTCTCCAACTCCAAAGTATCTAGCTAAACCTGGGAAAATATGCTCGGTCTGACTCGAGCATTACATGGAATAACGTCATGGTCTGTCGGGTAAACCAACGTAAAACTCGATAACAAGTGACAACTAGCTAATTTCTACACTTGAAAGCTTTTTAAAGAAAGGGTATCTCGTAAGACCGCACCGCACATAAAAATGGACGGGTCTTTACCTTACGATAACCAAAACTTTTTACATCAAAATCCAGTGATATTATCATTGTGTCTAGGTTTAAAGTAAATAGGTAAAATAGCTGAAATGCTTGCATCTCACATTCCAACATACTATGCTATATAATCAAAAACTTAAGGTATGTATTGGAGAATGGATTCCAACTAATGACTGGACTACTGGGGTATCGTCCGCCATAGTACACATCTAGAAAAATGTACGGAGGTCGTACCTAATGACCCCTGCCAACACAGGACCTTCCTACCCTTTGCTAGATAGTACCTGATATATCACTACCTCGGTTGTAAAGCAACTTTAACTGAGCGCTCCCACATACACGAATTCATTGACAATTGTGTATATATCTAGAAGTGTGATGATATACCCTAATGGGTGCGACCTATATAACCTTGCTGCATATCCCTTGTTTCGGTCATTCACGGTTGATGAGGCTTGATGCTACATTTTAGCTTTCTGAATAGCAATCCATCTTGGAATCCTAACACTGCCCTCCTAGCGTCAATGCAACACCAGCATTAATCCATACAAATTCATTCTGGATCTGAATGAAACCGAAGGCAATAACTCTACTACATCCATTTTGGAATCACCTCAGGATTAGTAGCAGTAGCCCTTGCACTTCAAAGAGCATCGTCTTCAATCATCATCAAGATGTCTTTCACTCGAACGCACATGTTGGTTCGGAGTGGTTTTCGGATATAGATCTGATCCCGGTCTCTCCGTACCAACAACCGATAATTTTTGGTTGGCTTATTCCCCGTTCTTTTGAAAGTAAGTTTTCGAGTCTTCATCGGGAAACTCGAATCAATATTTATACTTCCTAAGTCAAATTGGGTCAAACTTTATAGTCGATATTTAACTATCAAATATACAAACAACAACAAATTCCATTTGAGATTTATCTATCCATATCAACCATTAAGCCTCAAAACATATCTTTGTTTAATAAATCTCTTTCGAAAAATTCATATACTTATCTCCTTTACATAAGTATATTCACAAAACATTTATAAGATTTTCCATTTACAAATCTCTTAAACGGATTTAAATACATTATTTAAATTGGAGAAAGGATAACTCTAAGCACTATTCCTTCGGTGCAAAGTGTGGAACGGATATTCCATACCATCATTTTTTTTAAAGCTAGCCTCGAGAAACCCAAACCTTAATTTCCTATTGTAATTATCTTCAACAAATTTTTTTTACAAATTTTTTTATCCATGAAATCCTCTTTTCTTTAACCCAAACCCGTTTACAAAACATTTATCAACCTTCATACTCATTTATGAAACTCTTTGTAAATACTCAAACCCGGTTATATAAACATTAAAACTTTGTATAAATCTTCCCTTTTTAGACATCCAAACCCAACTATAAAATCTTTTTACAAACATTCAAAACTATTTCTAAAAATCCTTTTCTGAATACCCCAATATTATTCACCAACTTCTTTATATAATATTCAAAACAATTGTCAAATCATTCTTCAAATATCTTATTCAAAATACAATAACCTTGAAGACCATTTTAAAAGAAAATGAAAAGTTAACTTTCCAAAACTAAATGGAGGCTTAATGACTATAATGGACCATTAAATTTGGGTTTACTTATCCAAGTTATATCACTGGTATTACCTTACATTAGATATGTAAGGGATTTACACATAATATACAATCAACCATAGGTAGATGTCCACGTTACAAATATAGATACATCCATTATCGAGTAAATTTTTTTACATATAGAAGTATATTCCATATTCTTAAGTTATCATGACCCACTTATTGAAATTAACTTCCTAGTATCTATCACGTTACCGATATTCAACATTCGAGCTAAACACAAGTTATTTACTTACCATAAAATGTGTCAACGTTTTATAATCACTACTTATATTCATTTGGCTACCTATGGTCCGGATGAGAGATCCTTTGATTTAAAATTAATTAATCTTAAAAATAAAATTGATTTAAAACATAACCGATTAAGTTTAAAAATAACTTTGAAAAGATTAAAATATATATTCAATTAGCTTAAACCGTAATTATATCTGTAATGACCCGCAAATCCGTGCCCCTGGAGTCGGCACTATTCTCCATCATTCAACTCAAGATGAACGGAAATACGAACCATTTGGGTAAAAGAAGAAGAGGTAGAAGAAGAAAAATAGAAAACAACATCAG
This sequence comes from Allium cepa, assembly GCA_030765085.1. Classification (NCBI taxonomy): domain Eukaryota; kingdom Viridiplantae; phylum Streptophyta; class Magnoliopsida; order Asparagales; family Amaryllidaceae; genus Allium; species Allium cepa. The sequence goes on from CM060932.1 coordinate 561,631,841, forward strand.
AATCTAACCATCGCAGCGGAATAAAATAAAATAGATAATAAATGATCTTTACTCAAAAACAAATCTGTTTATACATTACATCATCAGTATACATAACACACAACTGGACAGTAATCATAACTTGTCCTTACAATCTGAATACACAGCGGAATATGTAACACAAATACGGAAGTATGTATCGCCATTCAGCTCGTCTCTTGAGCTCACATCATCCTTTCATGTAATCTATAATACTCGGTCTGACCCGAGCATTATAGTTAATAACACCCGAGTCAGACTGGAATACCAGCGTGAGAAAACCACACTCAAATTGATTATTAAAGTTACAAAATTCTTTGAAATCAAAAGCATCTCGTAAGACCACGTCAAAAATAAACATGTCGGGTTTTTACCTTACGATAGCCAAAACACCTTTTATCAAATCCGTCTGATATTATAATAGTGTCTATAGAAAGTCAAATAGAATCTAGCTAAAATACCTACATCTCACGTTTTAGCAATAGTTGGACAGAATCAAAACCGTACAGGCGCGTAGGGAGAATGGATTTGCAACTAATGACTATGCACTGAGGTACCACTTGTCACGGTACGTGGCCTAGATCACCGTACCGAGGATTACTCCCAATCCCATGCAACATAAGACCGGGACTACCCCTTACTAGATAATCCCGAGTAAGATCACCTCACGGTTGGGATCAGCAACCGCACCACTAAGCCGAATAAAAAGGGACATCTAGACAGGGATGACCTCACCCTAATGGGTGCTACCCACTTAGCCTTGCTGCATAACCCCTGATTTTCAATCATTACCGGTTGATGAGGCTCGAGGCCAAGCATTACCATTTTAGAACATATCACTTAGAATACCCACCATTCACCTGACGATGTTCCGAAAGCATTCATTCATACAAGTCCGTCCCGGGTTCGAACGGAACCGAAGGCACTACTCCTACTACATCTATTTTGGAATCATCCTCGGGATTAGTAGCGACTAGCCCTTGCACTTCACTGCTCCACCTTCGAATCCAAACTCTTGTTTTCCATACGAAAACATACAAACCAGATCGAAGTGGTTTTCGAGAATTTAATCCCGGTCTCTTTGAAACGATCAGCGCATTGTCCAATATTGATGGTCGGTTATTTAACTATCAATTAACATTCACAAACATCCATCCAACATAAATAATTTCTCCTGAATTATTTATTAACCTCAAAATAACTTCGCAAGGCACATTTCCATTTTCAACCCTTTTGAAAACGGTTTTCAAGCCACACTTTTCTCATGAAATAAATTTCCAAATATTTATTTCCACTGAAAACAACCCAGCACAAAGCTTTAGATTTTTAAAATAATTTAAAACACTTTATTATAAAATATCCTTTAAAACATTTAAATAAAAAATTACTTTAATACTTATTCAAAATATATACTTTAAGAATATTTAAAATAAAATACTTTGTATGATATAAAACTGAATTTCTAACTTTTAAAAACATAATACCAAGTCACCTTTAAATAATTACTACTATAATAGATTAAAATAAAATATTTATTTTAGAATTTAAACATTTAGAAATAATAAGTTTACTAAAACATGCTTTTCAAAACAACATTAAAACCTTTAACTGATATTTAAAATTTTGCTTTGAAAACATACTTTGCTATCTAGGGAAATACGCTTCTCTTTCACATCTTTTAAAAATAAATCACTATTTATTTTAAAAAAAATTTACCCATTCCTTTAATAAATTTCCATCGTGAATTTATTCTTCCAAATATCCACGGATATATTACTTCACTTTTATAAACCCAGTTTATAAATTTCATAGTCACGTTCTCCTTTAAATTTCCAATTTCATACACTTAAATCAATTTTCAAATTGATTTCCAATTTACTCCATTTTGAAATAAATTCCTTTACTTACTCTTTTGTTTCAAAACCCATTGACTTCAGATTTTTATTCCTTAATTATGATTTAAAATCTTTTAACTGATAACACCAATTTCACATTTTCCCCAAATTCCTTCTTTATCCTTTTAAATATATTCAAACCTTGAATTTAAAAATAAATTCTTTATTTCTTGAAATAATATCACTTGAGTTTAAAAACAAAATCACTTTTTCCCATTTATTCAAAATCTCATTTCCCGCACTTGGAATTTTATTTATCAGAATTCAAAAATCACTTTTTATTCTTTTCCGATTCATTTTTAATTTATTTAGATTTCTACGATTATTTTACTCAAAATTCACTCTTTTATTTTCTTTTCAGAAATCCCATTTCTATAGATTTTGATAATTCAGTTCACCGGATTTTAAATCAACCATAGTATCCAACATTTCTAATTAGGAATATAATTCATCACAGGATAGCAAATAATTATATTACAGACCATTTAACAAATCTAAATAATTTGACGAATCCAGTTGGATCCCTCCGACCTGTTTCCTTGCATCCACAGATGTTAGCACAACAAAATACCAATTCCACTTCGACGTGGAATATCGCGGTATATGGGTTTTTTAATATAATATCATCCGCTATTATGCGGCGTATAGGGTCTCATCCGCTATATAATGCAGGAAATAAATCACTCCAATATATACTATATATAATATAGCACATCAAATTAATTCAACCAATTATTTAAATTTAACCATTTACATTTAAATAAAACCCAAATGAGTGAGATTAACTCACCTTTGATTTTACTTTCAATCCAATCCAAACGGGCTTGTTTCCTTCACGATTTTAGACCTTGTATAAATATTTATACGGTTTATTAATATTTGAATTAATCGATCAATTAGTTTCTAATACTTTGGTTTTAACTATTAAATTGGTTATAAATAAATTTTCTTTTAAATAAAATATTTGAACCAATTGAAAAATCACTTACCTTTAAATTACTTAATTAACTAATGCTTTAGTTTTAAACTAATTTCTCTTTAACCATCTCTAAATAATTAAACAAATAAATAAACAAATTTATTTCCCTTTTAAAAGTATATATATCTAATTTGTAAAAATAATCTATATAGGTTTTTAAATCCAATATTTAATTTAAATCCTCATATCTTTCAAATCTATAATAATTTATGTTTAACCTATAAAATTTTAAGATTTAAAATATGTGTGTACTAATATATAAAAATATTTAAAACCTGTTTCCTGTAAACGAAAAGAATAAAATTTATATTTATACATTACTGTATATATACATAAATAGATTTATAAATTAAAGAATTAAATTGTTTTAACAACTTACTATTAATTTATTTCCTACTAACCAACATGCAACATTATTCTTTGATTAAAATATGATTACTGCATAAAATTTATAACAGACAGAAGTTTATATCTCACGCAAACAATTCGTTCGAGCCCTTCATGCTACCACGGCTCTTCGATCACCATCACGACTCAAAATCGATGCCACAATAGATCAACGCATTCGCCTAAGCCTTAGCCAAGCTCATCCATTTCGCCGCCTCGTCTCCACGTAGCTGAACACCAAATCGACCAACCCCTCGCGACTCGCCTCGAGATGCCAGATCGAAATCCCCTTCGCACTCGTGAAGCCCTCGCCTTGCCGATCTTGCAGGCATCGCGATTCAAATTTTGTAGCGAGCGACCTCATTAAGACAGGGAGGGAACGAGATCGATGTCTGATGAATTGCCTGATATCGACCAATTCAAGAGCCAAAATTTTGTTTTTTATGCCGATCGATTCGATTTATCAGAAATTGGAAGGGAGAAGAAGAGTCTCGGTTTCGATTTAAACTCGAACTGGAAGGGAATTGAAAGGGTGTTCGCGATTTTATAACAAAGTATTGAATTTTTATTTTATTTTTTTCCTAGTTTAAGGGCCAACAACATTTTTCTCTGCTTGGTTATAAAAAGGAAAGTGTGTTAGAGAAGCACGCTCGGGCTGCTACAGTGACACTGAGGTGAAGGCAAAAAGTTATGATGTGGAAAGGATTCAGCTGAAGTTGACCAGAATTTATATTTCAAATTAAATTCGAATTCCTCGTAACCGCAACTCAAAACCTTGACCTCCTATCGAGCAGTGCCGCTAGGCGTTTATAATGTTATATCTCTATTTTGAACACAATGGAAAAGGTTTCGAGTCCTAATTCGATCGTATGGAGAAGATAGCTTTTTAAACCCAGTTATTAAAATTTTCAATATAGATTTCAGCGTGTTTATCTACCGTATGGCCAAACGGTCACTCCAAACACTACGAAAATTAACATCCGATAATAATACAATATTCCGGATCCAATGGAACTGGTTTCGTCGAAATCCAAGACTGTGCTTCGGAAGGCTATTTTTAAATCCAATTTGAACGATATAATTTCAAAACTTAACAAAACACTTCCAAATTCAATTTTAACACTTTTACTATCTTCAATACTATCAATATAAATTTTAAAAACCCTTAAATTATTTTTAACAGGCTTAAAATTCCAGATTCAACATTTTACCCAATTTCCAATAATTAAATTCAATAATTAAATTTCCAAATAATTGTGATATTTGAAATTTAAGTTACAAACTAACTTTTAAATATTAAAATCAATTAAATATTCCAATTTAAATTGTCCAAAATTCCGGGTCGTCACATTTCTCCCCCTTAAAAGAATTTCATCCTCGAAATTACTAAGGCAGAAGAATGTCCCAAACCCATTGCTATTTTCCAAAACCAGACAGTTTTATCAACTTGCCATAACATATCTTATATTAATGACCCACTATTACTTCAACCAACTTCCCAAAACCTTCCATAATTTCCAATAACAGTATTTACTCCACTTGTTCAAATTTAAATTTAAATCTAAATTTAAATTATCAAAACTTTCTTAAAAAATTTCTAACTCTCTAAATTTCCCAAAAAAAAATTCGTCAGCGTTTCTTTGCGCGGCTAGCTCGGTATAACTACAAAATACCTCTATGGGCCCCCAAATTTCAAAAGAAAACAAAATCCAAGCGGCTAGACTAGAAAATCATCAAATTTCATACAGAAACTTCAATACATACCTTTGCTGAGCAAATTTCAATTTATCATCTAAAATCAAAAATCCCATATTCACTTTCCTAATCCTTTAGTTCCAACTAAACAATTAGTTTCAATTTCCATTTCCAAAATTCCTCATTTCAATTTCAATTTGAAATCGTTTTGTCGCTAACAAAAAATTTTCAAAAATTTTCTAACTCCTAAAATTTTCGAAAATTTTGGCAGAGTCTCCTTTGTACGGAGGAGCTTTTGTAATTTAACAAGAGATATAAATATATATACATCGACCCACACGGTCGGAAAAACAAAAACAGTTCATATTTTCTATTTTTATTGCGTAGGCGTACCTTTATTTAGCATTTTTAAGCAAGCGGCTTATTATTTTAGCAATTAGCGCGATCAAATCCAGCCAAACGGATTCCCGGTATCCGTACTTACTCAATTCAAACATGTAAGTACTAAATATACGAAATTTATAAACATTTCACTTATTTTCAATAGTTAAACACATGCATTTCACAAGCAACATGCACCAAACACTTTCCATGAGCAACTTATATGATTTCAAAACTAATTCAATTGCTTTCAGCCAATTCATGTGCCATTCCATTCAATTATAATGGTTTACACTTCAATTTCTTACATTCAATTTATTTTTAATCCAAACAAGCTCATATTCAACTCAATTGATTTCAAAATTAATTTTATTTCACTTCTATCAATTCATAGAATTTTATTTAATCTCGTTTACGTCAAACGACAATTCATTCTATGCAATTTGATGATATCCATGTGAATAAATAATTACTTAAGTTTTATAACCACTTTTAAATTGATTCTGACTCAATTTTATTCAATTCCATTCCATTTTAATTCATTTACAGCCATTTAATTTAGCTTGACGCATTCCGTGCTTGTATACTATTAACCATTCCCAAATTAATTCAACCCAAGCTTTTATTTAATGGTCTTCCATTCTTACTCGAACTCGAGCTTCTAATTATTCTTAACTTCAGTTAATTTACTTCAATTTATTCCAACTTCAAACCTAAGTTCACTTCCATTTAATTTGATTCTCATCTAATCAAATTCCATTTAATTCAATTAGCCCATCCATTTTAAATTTTAATTTTAATTCACATTCTCAATTTATCAAAATTATATTTAACTCATTTATACTCGAATTGGATTTTATTTGTAACTCAAATCATTTCTATTATAATCCAATTCCATTTCATGTGACAACTTCGATTCATAATTAATCCACTTACAATATGCAATGAATATTATTTACACTCAAGTTTTATTTCTATCATTTAATTCACAAACCAATTTTATTAACTCACAATTCAACCTTTATTTAACCAATTTAAACCCTATTAACATATCCAATTAACTCATTTACTTCAAATTAGTCCCCCTTCCACTGCAATTCAATGTGTGATTTTTATCTTCAGAAACCACTTCATTTAATTTTCTTGAGTTAGATGTTATTTTATATCTAAAGTTTGGAAAAAAAATTCATTTCAAAAACATCAAACAATATTATTTTAGACTATTATTTTACCTTTCCATTTTTATTTTAACTTGAGATCTTTATTTAGCCTAAGCACATTTTTATTTACACATTTTTAATTCTTTGATATGTTATCCAAGCTTATTTATCCAAAAGTCAATACTTACTAAGTTTACGTTTATTTATTTAAGTAAGAATTTTATTCCATTCAATATTATCTATAGCTCAACTGAATTTATTTCAATTCAATTTTATTTAACTTAACTTTAGTTAAATCTAGAAACATACCATTCTCTTTAATCCACTCAATCCACTTGAATTTAAATTAAGTAAGAACTTACTTTCACTTAATATTGTTTACATCTCAATTTATTTCATTACAATTCAATTCCAACTTAATTCAAATACAACTGGGTTTTATTTTCAGTTTAATTCAATTTATTTCAATCCAGTTAAATTCTATCTCCCAATCACATCCAAGATTTACTAATTATTTCTTCCAATCATTCATTAAATTTTCCACAATTTAATTTCTCCAAATTAAATTTATTTAACTTTTTCACTTTAAATTTTAATTCCAACATTCAAAGTTCATATTTTCCTTCCTTATTTAAAAATCATCTCAACTTTACAAATTTATAATTTACCTCATCGGGATTTTCAATTCAAATAAGGATTCAGGTTTCAAACACCCGGCTTTTGGTTCAATCGTTTGAAATCACCATTATCTCAAAATCATACTTCTCAAATTTTTTAAACCAATCCTGGTTTTTATCCCCAACAAATTTCCTTTGAAAATTCAAAAACATACTAGTTCTTCTGAACAAATCAATTTGGCAGCAATCCGTCACATAGAAACTCGAAAATGAATATCGATGATGCTGCAGTCATCACCGAAGTTATTTTCCAGCGACTGAAGTGAGTCCAATACTATATCCCTTCTCAAATTTTATTTGAAACAATTTCCTTTCATAAATACTTCTAAAACAATAATGTTATTATTTGTCTTCAAAACACTTCGAAAAACACTTCCTAAATCTCCGGGTTTTAAATTTTCAAATATTGACTTAAATCAAATATTAGCTATAATTCATTTGTATAATTTATGCTCATACCATTTTTTCATTTGATTATACAAGTCATTCCAATTTTTATAATCTTATTTGTTTAAAATATTATCATCCAAACATCCAAGTTATACAAAAATTTAAGAAAATATTTCTTTTATATCAAAATATATTTTTGGGTAAAATTATTTCATTCACCCACCTTTAAAACAATACTATGTCACTTTGTCGTGTCAGGTGTTTATAAACTCTTCTCGAATAGCGGCCAACTTACTCGATCAGAATTCATATTCCAGTCAACTAATAAGTCAACACAATATTAAAACAATTTATATTCACTAACAAATACGCGCTCAAATCTATTAATATGCTCAAACTCATTCTAGAGTACTAGGGACTCTATTTCAATGAGTAATCCCCACCAGAGCCAAGGTTATCACCAACCTAAGCTCTAATACCAACTGTAACGACCCGCAAATCCGTACCCCTGGAGTCGACACTATTCTCCATCATTCAACTCAAGATGAACGAAAATACGAACCATTTGGGTACAAGAAGAAGAGGTAGAAGAAGAAAAATAGAAACCAACAACAGAATCTAACATCGCAGTGGAGTAAAATAAAATAGATAATAAATGATCTTTACTCCAAAAAAATCTGTTTATACATTACATCATCAGAGTATACGTAACACACAACTGGACAGTAATCATAACTTGTCCTTGCAATCTGAATACACAGCGGAATATGTAACACAAATATGGAAGTACGTATTGTCATCCAGCTTGTCTCCTAATCTTACAACATCCTTTCCTGTAATCTATAATACTCGGTCCGAGCATTATAGTTAAATAACACCCAAGTCAGTCTGGAATACCAACGTTAGAAAACCACACTCAAATTGATTACTAAAGTTTCAAAATTCTTTGAAATCAAAAGCATCTCGTAAGACCATGCCACAAATAAACATGTCGGGCTTTTACCTTATGATAGCCAAAACACTTTTTATCAAATCCGTCTTATATTATAATAATGTCTATAGAAAGTAAAATAGAATCTAGCTAAAATGCTTGCATCTCACATTTCAGTAATAGTTGGGCACAATCAAAACCGTACAAACGCGTAGGGAGAATGGATTTCCAACTAATGACTAGACACTGGGGTACCATCTGTCACAGTACATGGCCTAGATCACCATATCGAGGATTACTCTCAATCCCCTGCAACACAAGACCGGGACTACCCCTTACGGGATAAACCCAAGTAAGATCACCTCACGGTTGGGATCAGCAACCGCACCACTAAGCCGAATCAAAAGGGACATCTAGACAGGGATGACCTCACCCTAAGGGGTGCTACCCACTTAGCCTTGCAGCATAACCCCTGATTTTAAGTCATTCCCGGTTGATGAGGCTCGAGGCTAAGAGTTGCCTTTTTAGAACATATCACTTAGAATGCCCACCGTCCACCTGACGATGCTCCGAAAGCATCCATCCATACAAGTCCGTCTCGGGTTCGAACGGAACCGAAGGCACTACTCCTACTACATTTATTTTGGAATCATCCTCGTGATTAGTAGCGACTAGCTCTTGCACTTCACTGCACCACCTTCGAATCCAAACTCTTGTTTTCCACATGAAAACGTACAAACCGGATCAAAGTGGTTTTCGAGAATTTAATCACGATCCCGGTCTCTTCGAAACGATCAGCGCATTATCCAATATTGATAGTCGGTTATTTAACTATCAATTAACATTCACAAACATCCATCCAACATAAATAATTTCTCCTAAATTATTTATTAACCTCAAAATATCTTCGCGGGATATATTTCAATTTTCAACCCTTTTGAAAACAGTTTTCAAGCCACACTTTTCTCATGAAATAAATTTTCAAATATTTATTTCCAACGAAAACAACCAAGCACAAAACTTTAGATTTTTAAAATAATTTAAAACACTTTTTTATAAAATATCCTTTAAAACATTTAAATTAAAAATTACTTTAATACTTATTCGAAATATATACTTTAAGAATATTTAAATAAAACTACTTTGTACGATATAAAACTGAATTTCTAACTTTTAAAAACATAATATAACAAGCCACCTTTAAATAATTACTAAAATAATAGATTAAAAGAAAATACTTACTTTAGAATTTAAACATTTAGAAATAATAAGTTTTCTAAAACATGCTTTTCAAAACAACATTAAAACCTTTAACTGATATTTAAAAATTTGCTTTGAAAACGTACTTGGCTATCTAGGGAAATACGCCTCTCTTTTATATCATTTAAAAATAAATCACTATTTATTTTTAAACAAATTTACCCATTCCTTTAATAAATTTCCATCGTGAATTTATTCTTCAAAAATATCCATAGATATATTGCTTAACATTTATAAACCCAGTTTATAAATTTCATAGTCACATTCTCCTTTAAATTTCCAATTTCAAACACTAAAATCAATATAAAAATTGATTTCCAATTTACTCCATTTTGAAATAAATTCCTTTACTTACTCATTTATTTCAAAACCCATTGACTTCATATTTTTATTCCTTAATTATGATTTAAATTCTTTTAACTGAAAACAACAATTTCAGATTTTCCCCAAATTCCTTCTTTATCCTTTTAAATAAATTCAAACCTTGAATTTCAAAATAAATTCTTTATTTCTTCAAATAATATCACTTGAGTTTAGAAATAAAATCACTTATTCCCATTTATTCAAAATCTCATTTCCCACACTTGAAATTTTATTTATCAGAATTCAAAAACCACTTTTTATTCTTTTTCAATTCATTTTTAATTTACTCTGATTTCTATGATTATTTTGCTCAAAATTCAGTCTTTTATTTTCTTTTCAGAAATCTCATTTCTATAGATTTTGATAACTTAGTTCACCGGAATATTTTAAATCAACCATCGTATCCAACAATTCCAATTATCAATATAATTCATCACAGGATAGCAAATAATTATATCACAGAATTTTTTAACAAATCTAAATATTTCGAGGAATCCAGTTGCATCCCTCCAACCTTTTCCCTGCATCCACAGATGTTAGCACAATAAAATACCAATTCCACTTCGAGGTGGAATATCACGGTATATGGGTTTTTAAATATAATATCATCCGCTATTATGCAGCGCATAAGGTCTCGCCGGCTATATAATGCGGGAAATAAATCACTCCAATATATACTATATATAATATAGCACATCAAATCAATTCAATATTTCAACCAATTATTTAAATTTAACCATTTAAATTTAAATAAAACCCAGATGAGTGAGATTAACTCACCTTTGATTTTATTTGCAATCCAATCCAAACGGGCTTGTTTCCTTCACGATTCCAGACCTTGTATAAACATTTATACGGTTTATTAATATTTGAGTTAATCGATCGATTAATTTCTAATACTTTGGTTTTAACTATTAAATTGGTTATAATAAATTTTATTTTAAATAAAATATTTGAACTAATTGAAAAATCACTTACTTTAAATTACTTAATTAACTAATGCTTTAGTTTTAAACTAATTTCTCTTTAACCATCTCTAAAATAATTAAAAAAATAAATTAAACAAATTTATTTCCCTTTTAAAAGTATATATATATATATATAATTTGTAAAAATAATCTACATATGTTTTTAAATCCAATATTTGATTTAAATCCTTATATCTTTCAAATCTATAATAACTTCCGTTTAACCTATAAAATTTCAAATTTTAAAATATGTGTGTACTAATACATAAATATATTTAAAACCTGTTTCCTGTAAACGAAAAGAATAAAAACTGTATTTATACATTACTGTATATATACATAAATAGATTTATAAATTGAAGAATTAAATTGTTTTAGCAACATACTGTTAATTTATTTCGTACTAACAAACATGCAACATTTTTCTTTGATTAAAATATGATTACTGCACAAAATTCATAACAGACAGAAGTCTATATCTCACGCAAACAATTCGTTCGAGCCCTTCATGCTACCACGGCACGTCGATCACCATCACGACTCAAAATTGACGCCACAACAGATCAACGCATTTCGCCTAAGCCCTAGTCGAGCTCATCCATTTCGCCGCCTCATCTCCACATAGCCGAACACCAGATCGACCAACCCCACGCGACTCGCCTCGAGATGCCAGATCGAAATCCCCTTCGTACTCGTGAAGCCCCTGCCTCGCCGACCTTGCAGGTATCGCGATTCAAATTTTGTAGCAAGCGACCTCGTTAAGACAGGGAGGGAACGAGATCGATGTCTGATGGATTGCCTGATATCGATCAATTCAAGAGCCTTTTTTTTATGCCGATCGATTTGATTTATCAGAAATTGGAAAGGAGAAGAAGAGTCTCGGTTTCGATTTATACTCAAACTGGAAGGGAATTGAAAGGGTGTTCGCGATTTTATAACGAAGTATTGAATTTTTATTTTATTTTTTTCCTAGTTTAAGGGCCAACAACATTTTTCTCTGCTTGGTTATAAAAAGGAAAGTGTGTTAGAGAAGCAAGCTCAGGATGCTACAGTGACACTGAGGTGAAGGCAAAAAGTTATGATGTGGAAAGGATTCAGCTGAAGTTGACCAGAATTTATATTTCAAATTTAAATTCAAATTCCTCGATAATCGCAACTCAAACCTTGACCTCCTATCGAGGCGTGCCACTATGCATTTATAATGTTATACCCCTATTCCAAATGCAATGGAAAAGGTTTCGAGTCCTAATTCGATCGTATGGAGAAGATAGCTTTTTGAACCTAGTTATTAAATTTTCGATATAGATTTCAGCGCGTTTATCTACCATACGGCCAAACGATCACTCCAAACACTACGAAAATCAAAATCCGATAATAATACAATATTATAGATCTAATGGAACTGGTTTCGTCAAAATCCAGACTGTGCCTCGGAAGGCTATTTTTAAATCCAATTTAAACGATATAATTTCAAAACTTAACAAAACACTTCCAAATTTAATTTTAACACTTTTACTATCTTTAGTACTATCAATATAAATTTTACAAACCCTTAAATTATTTTTAGCAGGCTTAAAATTGCAGATTCAACATTTTACCCAATTTCCAATAATGAAATTCAATAATTAAATTTCCAAATAATGGTGATATTTGAAATATAAGTTACAAACTAACTTTTAAATATTAAAATCAATTAAATATTCCAATTTAAATTGTCCAAAATTTCAGATCGTCATAATATCTTAATTAAATCAATTCATAATTAAATTTTAATTTACTAAATGAACTTGGTTAAGTCATAATTAACTTTCTAATGTATCTTAGTTAAGGTTTAAACAATTCATTATTAGTTAAACCCTAATTAATTAAGAATTAATTAAATAATCACTTAATTAATTAATCTACTTAACTTATTTAAATAATAATTAACCATTTGCTTACTTCTTATCTTTATTAATCACTAATTAAAACCTTTATTAATCAATAATTAGTCATTAACCTTCCTTAGTTGTTACTTAACCCTTAATCACTTAATTACTAATTAAGTGCTAATTACCTTTAATTATGTTATTAAATAAATAAATTATTAATTAATCTAAACTTAATATCCTTTTATGTTACTAATTAAGTTTGAAAACTTTTGCATAACATTTCCAAAATGAATCACTTAAAGACGAAAATCGTGAATCTTTTTGTCGAACTACATCCATAGCGACTATCACTATAAGCATAGTTTGCTTTACTTATTTTAAGTGAATACTTCACTTAATTTCTTGCTCCTACATGTTTTGAGATAATATTTAGAAAGTTTTTGAAACCTTAAACCTAGATAAAACTTAAAACCATTTTCAAACTTTGAAATTAGAAATCATAGTTTTGATTTAAAATCGAATATCACATCCATTGCAACATGCAAAGTTGTTAACTTTGTTTCAACTCAAACACTTTATTCATAACTCACAGTCATACATTCATACTCTCATACTCTTAACATTACAATGAAACACACATATAAACATAAGGTTATATGCTTACTAACTGACAACATCACATTCAAATCTTAAATTCAATACCAAACATAACATCCATCAAATCACCATCGATCAATATAATAACCATTCAATCTTTTCATCAAATTATCATCACAAGGACACATCATAATAAAGTCAAAAACTTTTCTAAAACAAAGTAGTTTACTCACGAAAATTCTTTGAAACCTGAAATGCCTTAGATGCACCAAAAATCACCCCAAAAATATGTCATCTTCCACTTGAGTATTGGACATAATACTCTCGGATTTTGAAAAGGTGATCAAAAGAAAGTTTTATAAAATTATTGTATCTATAATTCAAAAAAAAAGAGTCACACAAATCAGATTTCGTTTGAAGTAGATATGGTCAAAAGAAGGAAAGCTATTTTCGGGCCTGAATTTCTGAGTTTAAAAGTACACTGCAAAGGAATGAGATTTTGAAAAATCTAAGCCTAAAATTAGAAAATTTGGTAAAATGGAAAGTCGTGGCTAAAGAAATTTTATACGATTTGAAAAAATAAAATCCTGATTTGGTCTAAATAAAGGAAGTTATGGCCGAAAAAAGTGAAGGAAAAATGGAGGAGAAAGAATCCAAAAAAAAGTTTGCATCTTTAAAAAAATTAAATCTGTTGATTTTAAAAAAACTTAAACTAAAATAAGAAGCCATGAAACATGAAGAAAGATTTAGGGAAATGGAAATGGAGATGTAAATGAAAATATGGTGAAATGGATGTGTATTTATAGACAAAAGGAAGTAGGAAAATAACCAAACTAACCATAAATTAAAATATCCTAATATGTCATATTTTGACAAGTCAGTCACTACCTTCCTCCCCCTCATATGTGACGTCCCCCTCTAATCACATCCTCTACGTCATGATGGATAATAATGATAATGGTAAGATATGACAAGAGCTAATGATATATACATATAATTTATTATTTTCAAAAACATGGCTTGTCACATCACTTGCGAAAAATAATTAACATAAGATAATATATTATTAATGTACTTATATATGTGTGTGTATAGTGCACAAAGACGAATAATGTTCCTGATAACTTTCCGGTTTCAAAAAGTCAAAATTTCGAAAAACATTCTTTGATCACATTTCCTATTTACGAACTATCTATTTTGGTAAACAAATTTTAAAAATGATTTTATCATCATTATTAAATAGTTATAATAGGTTTAGTGGTTAATAAAAACTCATTTATTTAATATTTAAACTTAACTTGAATTCCAAAGAAATATATAATACCGATGATATCAATTGTTGATGTTATAAATACATTTTATTTTCAAAAAACAAAATAAATTATTTTATTTTATAATCTTGTTTGAATAAATATATTAGTGTATGGATCCAGATCCGTGCACGATCCTTATTGTTTAAAAGAAGTTTTATTGATAAAATGATTTTTGGTTGTTACATCGGTATTTTACCTAGGACGATATTTACAAATTATCAATATTTTATCTCGGTAATTTGTATGCAAATATATTTTTGTAAATGCCAGGGATTTTCGGCCCTCGAAAGTCGAAATCAATACGTTAATTGTATAGCATGCCAACCTGCATGCCGACCAATGGAGTGCCGGAAATACCAGATCATTAGGGGTGAAGAAGAAAGAGATAGAAGAAAATAGAAACAACAACATGGAATCTTAAAATCGCAGTGGAACAAAATATAAAATATAATAATAGGCTTTTATGCAAAAAAAACTGTAGCTGTTAATATATATACAATCATCAGAGTACAATGGTCATCAATCAATCTGGACAGTTATAGTAACTTTACCTTACAAACACTGAACATTCAGTTTAACACACACGGTGGAATATAAATCAAGTACGTGATAAACGTCTGATTTGTGACGCCCCACCTCTATGCTCACGCTAGCCAAGGGCACTACGAGGTAATGCCATCAACTAGCACAAAGAATAAGGCTATTGAGGAGCGATCATCCGTGTAATTGCTTTGGACGAGCACCGATATGTCAAATAGATAGCATGAATTTTAAAAAGGAAATCCGACATACCGATACAAACTCAAAGCTCTACACAGTGGCTATGTGGTCTTCGGAAACAAATATAGAAACAAACATAACATAAATCAGTCACATATATTCATATCACAAAGGCGGAAATAGATATGAATATAACGCATAAAAGTGTACATCAGAGTAGTGGTCAAATAAGATCCACAATATCACAAAAGAATAGATACAAGTGCAACATCAAAGAGTATGTATACATCAAGGAGTTTCTATCTCTAATGTATAACAACAAAAACTACCAATCTAATGTAGTTAGACAAAAGTCAGATAATGATGATCCCAGATAAGGAGTCAAGCAGAAGCACCTATGATATCTCGGTCTGACCAGAGTATTATTTAATAAGAAAATAATAAACGGATCAGTCTAGCTATAAATATCAGATAAAAATGAGATAGAATAAGGGATATGACAGAAACGTATGATAACAGTAATGACATACTGTGATAAGTATGCATTTGAAAACCAACCAGAGATTAATCAATATCACAAGAATCTTCTCGTAGATCAAAAGAAAACCATATTCTTTATTTTTATTCACTAAATCACAAATATTGGAAAACATATCATGCCAATCGTAAAAGTTTTTGAAACACAAATTCACCAATGCACAAATATTGATAAACTCATCAATGTAAATCGCTAAAATTATGAGATACAAATTCTAGAAATCATCGATTAGAAATCCAGAAATCACAAGATGGGGAGGTCTATCACAAAGCGGGAGCTTGAAAACTCACCAACACGTGTATCACAAAACGGAACGCTACTCCATGGTTTCTAACCATCAATTTTTAGCCGAAGCTCCACAAAACGGTCCAAAGACCATGGGTCGCTCCCCCATAAAATTGAGCTAAAGCTCCATAGAAACAGGGTTTAGTCTCCCTCGCAAACAAAGAGACATCGCACATTGCTAGTCTAAATCACAAAACGATCATCATCGATCATCAAGAAGTGTCAATTACGCTAAGCTAGTAAATAGATGAGTTTAGCTTCATGTCCCATAACCACTGGCTTAACTTAAATATTTACGAACAAACTGTAAATCTCCACTCGAAAGTTGTCACAAGAGTTTCAATCGAACGAGTCTAAGAATTAACCGACAAAGTAAACGCAAGCGTTTCATACCACTTGTTTTGCAAAGTTGTTTAATTGGATTTCTCGAACGAATGAGGTAAAGGTTTTTGTATACTAGTAGATTGAAAAAAACAGTTTTATAAACGAGTTTGATTATTAAAAATAGAGTTAAAATCATCTTTGTGAAAGAGTTTGAATACTTACTACTAGTATAGAAACCTTTGTATTCGGAAGTGACAAATCACAAAAATGATTGTAGAAACAATCAATCACCAAAGATTCACATTCGAAGGCGTGAATCAAAGCCATAAAAATCAATATCGAATCCATCAAATAGATATTCTCAAAAATTCCAAAAGGAGTCATCAAAGTCAATAATAAATAATAATAAGAAAATCGGATATTCACAAATCGATAAAAATTGGAATCTCAAGCAAAATAGGCTAAATAGAGTTTGCTCTTCATTTAGATAGGCTTGAAATGCTGGAAAACAGGCACCAGTCGACTGACCCTCTGAGTACAGTCGACTGGCCAATGCCTGGAAAAACTCTCGGGTTCCAGTTCAGTCGACTGGACTCAGAGGGTCAGTCGACTGGTGCCTGTTTTCCAGCATTTCAAGCCTATCTAAATGAAGAGCAAACTCTAGCCAACTCGCGACCGGACGAGCAATGGGCGCTAGGGGTTTATTCCAATTGACAACCCTGCCCTATAGGCTCTTCGATGCATCACCAAAAACATGTTCAAACAATCAAGCTAGGATTTTTAAAGATTTGACTTCGAAACGCCAAAAATTGGGACATTCATAAAACCAATTCAATCCAAAGCAAATGAACACGGAATAGAAGTTAGGAATTCATACCTAACAACAAAGAAAGATATAGATATACATATGAGATAAAAATCTCACCTTTTACACCAAAAACAAGAAAGAAGAAGCTTGAAAACAAAGGATGATCAACCACTCTTCAATCTCAACTCTAAAAGCTCCAATCTAAGATCAAAAGCAACAATTTCCCAAATTAGGATATAGGAAATTTCTAAAATTGGAGAGAGATTGGGATGGAGAAGAAGAAGGAGATGCTTACTTAAGCTTCTCTTTGATTTTGGAGCTAAACTTGGATTTTTTAAAGAAACTAGGGCTTAGGATTTTAATTTTCAATCTCCACCGCCATTTTTGCTAAAGCTTGAGTTGTAGGAATTATTATGAAGGAATGAAGAGGGGTGGAGTGGAATTGGGTTGATATGTTAGGTTAATGGGCTGAAACCCAACCCAAACCCTAAGTGAAAAGGTCGAAATTTTAGCTAGCTCCAAACATATTAATGTTTATACTCAAAAAGGTTGCAAATGCCATTTTGAACTCAATGGAAGTGGTCCCGAGTCCTAATTTGACTGTTTGCACAAAGTAACATTTCAGACTTAAATCCGACCAACGATGCTATATTTAAATATACAAATTGTTAAATATGCGGGTTGTTACAAACTCCCCTCCTTAAAGAAATTGCGTCCTCGCAATACTTAAGAAGAAAATATAAAAAGTAACAACCTTAAGAGCATATCAACACAAAAGAAATTTGAAATAAGAAGTTCGCCTCAAAGAGCACGAGAGAGTAAGTACGGATGTGTTCGCTCGATGAATTCTCTAGATTCCCAAGAACAATCATTAGATTTGAGGATCATTGAACCTTCACAAGAGGGACATCTTTATTTCGAAGGTGTTTTACCTCCGATGCAATGATACGAATAAGATGCTACTCATAAGTCAAATTTGGCGAAACTTCAATTTCTTCCACAACACCGGGTTCACGAATAGAATCGAAATCCTTAAGGCATTTCCATAGTTGAGAAACGTGAAATACATCATGAATAGCAGAAAACTGAGCCGGTAATAAAAGGCGATAAGCCACGGAACCAATACGTTCGGTGATGGGAAATGGACCAATATATCGAGATGTTAATTTTCCCGATCGACTGAAACGCATAATACCCTTCATAGGTGAAACACGAATTAACACAAAATCTCCCACAGAAAATTCTAATTTCCTTCTTCGGTTATCGGCATAGGATTTTTGCCTACTTTGAGATTCTTTCATCCTACGGTGGATAAGGTCAATCTTTTTGTGGAATCACGAATAAAGTCTGGACCTAAAACCAACTTTCCACCTACCTCAAGCCAACAAGAAGGAGATCGGCATGGCCTTTCATAGAGTGCCTCAAAAGGTGCCATACCAATACTAGATTGGAAGCTATTATTATAGGAAAACACAACAAGAGAAATGTGATCTTTCCAACTTCCACCAAAATCAAGAACACATGCACGAAGAAGATCTTCAAGAGTTTGATTCACACGCTCGGTTTGTCCATCGGACTGAGAGTGATAAGCGGTGCTAAAATTAAGCTTCGTTCCCAAAGCTTTTTGAAGACTCTTCCAAAATCCACTAGTAAACAATGGATCAAGATCGCTAACAATAAAAGTACGGACTCCATGCAATTTAACAATTTCTTTAATAAAGTGTTTGGCCAAAAGAGACACGTCCGATTGGACCGAACGGGAATAAATTGGGCGGATTTTGTAAGTCTATCAACTATCACCCACATGTATCATGATCCGAACGAGAACGGGGAAGGCAGTCAATAAAATCCATGGAAATTTGGTCCCACTTCCAAATTGGAATATCCAATGGTTGCAATAACCCGCCGGGCCTTTAATGCTCAGCCTTAATGAGTAGGCAAGTCATGCAACGCTTAACAAAGTTAGCAATATCAGATTTCATTCCATCCCAATAATAAAGTTGCTTCATATATGCATACATTTTACTACTATGGGGATGAATGGTAAATTTAGAACGATGAGAATCTTCTAAAATGTCTTTACGAAGACCACTAATATCTGGCACGATAAGTCTACCAAATTTTCGAATGCCGCCACGAGCATCAATGTCAAAGTCTTTCAAACCTTCAATATTAATTTTATCCCTATAACTTTGGCTAAGAAGAGCCAATTCGGAATCTACCTTTTGAGCTTCAAGAATGCAGTCTAAAAGAGAAGGATGAGCCTCAAGGCTACATAAAACGAGAGATGAATATAAATCGGATTCACGATCTTGAATCTCGCAAGTGGACAAAATTCCGAGAGCATTCCAGTCGGATATCATCATAGAAACAATCGTTTGTTGTTTAAGACTAAGGACATCAGCAGCACGATTCCCCTTTCCGGGAGTGTAAAGAATATCAAGATCATAAGATGCAAGAAATTCGAGCCAACGTTGTTGACGCAAATTAAGTTCCTTTTGAGAAAATAAATACTTCAATGATTGGTGTAAAGAATAAAATTTTCTCCCAAAAGATAATGGCGCCAAATTCTAAGGGCGAAACAATAGTCGCGAGCGCTAAATCATGTGTGGCATATCTAATCTCGGCAGGCTCTAATTGCCTAGAAGCATAAGCAATAACATTATCCCTCTGCATAAGAACGGCTCCCAAACCAACATGACTAGCATCGGTATAATAAATAAAATCTTGGTTTCCTTCAGGAATCACAAGAATAGGAGTATTGGAAAGGACTTCTTTTAATTTCTGAAAAGAAGCTTCACATTTGTCCAACCAAATATATTTAACTCCCTTCTTTGTCAAACTAGTAAGAGGCACGGAAAATTTTGAAAAGTCTTTTATGAAACGACGGTAATAACCCACCAATCCAAGAAAGCTACGGATTTCCGTAACACTCTCCGGTCTCTTCCAATTTTGAATCCCTTCAATCTTTGAAGGATCCATGGAAATTCCGGATTCAGAAATGATAAGACCAAGAAATTTCACACGAGATTGCCAAAAGTGGCACTTAGAAAATTTTGCTTTCAATTGATTGAAATTAGAGTTTCCAACACAATCCGAAGATGCTTTTCATACTCTTCCTCGGTTTTAGAATAAACAAGAATATCATCTATAAAGATGAGAACAAACCGGTCGAGGAAGTCTTTGAAAACTCGATTCATAAGGTCAACGAAATAAGCTGGAGCATTCGTTAGACCAAATGGCATAACCATCCCATCATAAGATCCATAACGAGTACGGAACGACGTCAAAGGAATACTATCCTCTGCAACACGAAGCTGATGAAAGCCGGTTGCTAAGTCTAACTGTGTCAAGACTCTAGCACCACTAAGTTGATCAAATAGATCATCAATCTGAGGTAAAGGATATTTATTCTTGATAGTAAGATCATTAAGCTTGCGGTAGTCAACGCAAAGCCTAAGTCTACCATTGGATTTCTTCACAAAAATAGCTGAAGCTCCCCAAGGAGAGGAACTAGAGCGAATAAACTGCTTCGTCTCCAATTCGGATAATTGCCTACGCATCTCCTCATTTTCTTTATTGGACATACGATAAGGAGGACAAGTGATAGGTAGAGCTTCAGGGATTAGATTGATTCTGAACTCAATTGCTCGCTTAAGGGGTAACCCTAAAACAGGCTCAAATATGTCAGAAAATTCACGAACAACGTGAATAAGAGAAATGACATCCTCCTCCTCATCATTATCGTCATCATGAGGATTCAAAGAATATAAAGATGCTGCCAAGTTGGAATCCAAATCTTTAAGAACAATAGAAATCTGCTTAACAGATCGAGGATGTCGAAGATGAATATTCCGCTCAGGACATAGGATATGGGCTTCATAACGGTTAAGCCAATCCATTCCCAAAATTGTACGGTCCTGTTTCCCGTACTCTTTGAATTGACAATAAACCGCACATGTCCAACTCAAATTCCACGAAAAGACGGATCTTTTAGGGTGAACAAGAAAAACAGACAGAACAGAATCTCACTCGAATGGGATAACATATAATATTGAACAAATATTTTTACAGCGAAAAACTTTTAAATACATATATCAGAGTCTAACCTAAATTCAGTTTGGACAGTTATAAAACCTGCCCTTACAAATGCTGACAAACATCAAACAAAATACACTAAGTACAGTGGATAATAGAATATGTTCATACGTCGATGAATATCTCCAGCTCTCCTCTGGAAACTCCAACCGTCTTCGACTATCCTGAAACTACTCGGATCTGACCCGAGTATTGAAAATACCCGGATCAGGCTTGATAAACCAACGTGAGAAAAACTCAATAATTAATGACAGTGTCATATATCAGCCTTTGAATAAAATCCTTTGAAAACAAAGAGTATCTCATATGACCACGCCCACACATAAACACGAACGGGTTTTCATCTTATGATAACTAAAACACTTTTATATCAAAATGTTTGATATTATTTCTAATGACATTCTTTGAAAATTTTTGCAAATAAACTTATTAATCTTAGCCGAAATTGTTACATTGATTAAATTCCAGCATAATAGGTTTACAATCAAGTCCGTAGATTCTTATTGGAGAATGGATTTCCATACAAATGACCAGGCGCAGGATCTACCTTCCGAAGGGGTACACTTCTAGATGGATGTCCCGAGGACCATCACAAAGGATCCTCTACCAACACAAGACCGGCCCACCTCTATAACTAGATGGTACCGAATATGACATCCCCCGGTCGTTACCGACCTTTATCGAGGGCCCTCTAGCATACACCACATTAGTTTACACCCTGATGTCATAGCGGGAAGAAATATATCTAGAAGAGGATGACCATATCATAATTGGGAATGACCCACTTAGCCTTGTTGCATATAATCCTATTTCGGTCATTTCCGGTTTGATGAGGCTTGAGGCAAACGATTACCTTTTAAATATGTAAATTTGCATTTATTATTTTATTAGATTTTTTAAATAAGATTTACCTTTTTAAATAAATATTTAAATTCATTTTTATTTAAGCCTTTATTTATTATTAACAAAACTTAACTTTTGTCGATTTGTTCTAAAATCCAAATTTATACTTTTTAATTTATTAACTATAAGAATAGATAATTATTTATTATATATAACATATTTATTTTAAGATTTAAACTCCTTCTTAAATTTAAAACGAACGAAATCTCTTATTTTCGAAGTAGCGAAATTACGGGTCGTTACATTCTCCCCTACTTAAAAGCATTTCGTCCACGAAATAAAAGTTAGATAAAGGAATCCATCTCGTACTCATATCCTCAAATAATTTGACTTATTTCTATTTATGATAGAAAAGAAGAAGGTCGATATCATAACAACACTAAAACAAATGATGCCAAACATACATATAAAGATTTCCCACATTAACCTGAGTATCTATCACGTACTTATGGTTATATATACATACATCAACTCAAACTTCTATCCTACCCATCCTAGTGCATACTGTACACTTAAGATAATATATACAACGATCAAACAAGACTATGCATCTAAAACAACCACACTGATACTATATCAAGATAAACGAATACCACCACATAACTCATTATTTGACCTGAGCATGTACTTTACCTGACGTCTATATATACATACCACAACATCAGTCCAACTATTATATCTTAGTGCCTACTATTTGAGATAACCAACTAAGTAGACAGACCCAACACATCATACTATATGTGATATTTGATTCGATCTACTATTCGAATCCATAACTTTTCTTTTGAACTAGTATCGATCCCTCGATTTTCTAGTGCGTACTTTGATCAGACTTCTTGATCACAAACCCTTGCTTTCCTTGCATGACTCTCAACTATGATAGAAGACTCGTGTACATAATCATAAACTCCCATCAATGCTCGCTGTCAATAATTGAGTGATAAATCCTTTTTCGGATTGGTGTAAACACCTTAAAGTTCTGTACTCAAAATTTAGATCAAAATTTATGTGCCAAAATGATCTACATTTAACTTATGTACTTATTCACATTCATCTTTACCTAATACATTTCTTCAAAATTTCTATTAATCCAAGTTTATTTCACAACCATTGCTTTCTTCTAAATATATTATTACTTAAGCATACAAGTATGACTTAAACTTTTATAATATATTTTTACTTCCTAAGAGTATATATATACATATCCCCAAACTTTAAATTGTTGTTACTTCAACTAAGGGTTTAACTAATATGAAACTCTACTATTATCTCAAATTAATAAGTTATAAAACTCAACCCTAAGTTTTCTTTACCTAAGGTTTTCATTTAGCTAATATTATATATCCAATCCATATATTAATAAGGCAACTTTACTAAGTGTACACCTTTTTCTCACTGATTCTATGATTAACTACTTAACTTATTTACCTATCCATTTTCTAAATCAAATATCTTAACCTTAAATACATCAAATACCTTATAGTCAAATTTGTGAAACTTAATTCTCATGGCATTTGTTATTAACCTTTTTCGTCCAACAATCAAACTACTAACCATATTATTCAAAAATATTCACTTCTATTCTTACTTCATTTTGAATTACAAATGTTACCCGAAATGTATCGGTAATTCAAAGTTTTATATTAGGATGATTTTTCTTAGATCTCTTATTCCTAAATTTTACTTTGACTTTTAACCTAATCAAAGTGTCTAAATTTCAAATTAACTTAACACCTTTATAAGTTATACAACTTATCTTTTTATATTATATTTAGTAAAAAGTCTCAATTTAGGTTTATCTTTTTCTATCTTATTGATAAGAATTTTTTTTCTAAGTATGCATTTTTTCTTTACTTTCTCCAATTACACTTCTAGCTTCAGTATTATCATCAAATATCTTATAATCAATTTGAGAATTTTACTTCACAAGATATTTGTACTTAGCTTTTAAATCCATCCATTATGATAATCACTTAATCATTATTATTTCTTAATAACCAAAGGTCTAGGGGTATATGATCAAAATTCTAAATTCTAGCTTTCAATTAATTGATTCTATATGGAATATCTTATAGTCAAATTGTACAATTCTAATCACAAGATATTCATATTTTAGTTTTGCTAAGCAAAATTACAATCAATCCTTAATTTCTAACCCAAAAATAATGATATCTCCTTTAATATTCATAATATAAACCCAAGGTAAAATTATTTCATTTACCAATTTCTTTTTAAAAACAAAACCATTTTTATAAAATTAACAAATACGCTCGCATATATATAATACTTCCATAACTTATTCTAGGGTGTTACTAACCCTATCTCTAATGAATTACTCATCCTAGGATATTACTAATCCTATCTCTGATGAGACTTTACCCATAACAGAGCCAAGGTTCTCGCTTAACCTTCAGCTCTGATACCAAATGTAAAGTCCCGTTTCCTGTACTCTTTGAATTGATAATAAACCACACATGTCCAACTCAAGTTGCATGAAAAGACGGATCTTTAAGGGTAATAAATAAAAATAGACAGAACAGAATCTCGCTCGAATGGGATAACATATAATATTGAACAAATTTTTTTACAGCGGAAAACTTTTAAATACATATATCAGAGTCTAACCTAAATTCAGCTTGGACAGTTATAAAACCTGCCCTTACAAATGTTGTAAACATCAAACAAAATACACTAAGTACAGCGATAATAGAATATGTTCATACGTTGATGAATATCTCCAGCTCTCCTCTGGAAACTCCAACCATCTTCGACTATCCTGAAACTACTTGAATCTGACCCGAGTATTGAAAATACCCAGATCAGGCTTGATAAACCAGCGTGAGAAAAACTCAAAAATTAATGATAGTGTCATATATCAGCCTTTGAATAAAATCCTTTGAAAACAAAGAGTATCTCATAAGTCCACGCCTACACATAAACACGAACGGGTTTTTACCTTATGATAACTAAAACACTTTTATATCAAAACGTTTGATATTATTTCTAATGACATTCTTTAAAAACATTTGCAAATAAACTATTAATCTTAGCCAAAATTGTTACATTGATTAAATTCCATCACAATAGGCTTACAATCAAGTCCGTATGTTCTTATTGGAGAATGGATTTCCATACAAATGACCAGGCGTAGGATCTACCTTCCGAAGGGGTACACCTCTAGATGGATGTACCGAGGACCATCACAAAGGATCCTCTACCAACACAAGACGGCTCACCTCTATAACTAGATGGTACCGAATATGACATCCTCTTGTCGTTACCGACCTTTATCGAGGCCCTCTAGCATATACCACATTAATATATCTAAAAAAGGGTGACCATATCCTAATTGGGAATGACCCACTTAATCTTGCTGCATCTAATCATGTTTCGGTCATTTCCGGTTTGATGAGGCTTGAGGCAAACGATTACCTTTTAAATATATAAATTTACTTTTATTATATTTATTAGATGTTTTAAATAAGATTTACCTTTTTAAATAAATATTTAAATTCATTTATTTAAGCCTTTATTTATCATTAACAAAACTTAACTTTTGTCGATTTGTTCTAAAATCCAAATTTATACTTTTTAGTTTATTAACTATAAGAATAGATAATTATTTATTATATATAACATATTTATTTTAAGATTTAAACTCCTTTTTAAATTTAAAACGAACGAAATCTCTTATTTTCGAAGTAGCGAAATTACGGGTCGTTACAAAAATCATTCTGAAGCCTAAGTAACGCATAACATGCAAATCAGCTCGGAAAGAAAGATCACATAAAATAATCTCGATGTCGTTACAAAGCAATCTGAGTGTTGCAGATCCACCAACCGGATTCGCAATTCTCAAAGAAGTCATTAAAGCCATAACACTCAAAGAAAAAGTATCAACAAGCTCTTTTAATATAAAAGAATGGGATGCACTCGTATCAAAAAGAACTCAAATAGGATGATCACGAAACATAATAATGCCATCAAGGATAGAATGAGAAATACCTTGACCACGAGAAGTGTTACTAGGGGCTTGCACCACATTTAGCTTTCCCTCCATCTTGCTTTGAAGTTTGGGACAAGCAGATATATAATGACCTGAGCTTTCGCAATAGCGACAAGCAAGAGGCTTTGAACACTTATTTGCATAATGGTCCTTAGAACCATAATTGTAGCATTGGCCACCACTAGGGGTAGAAGTCTTGGATACCGGAGTTGCTTGTTTCCCTTTTTTGTTGGGATAAGTACCTTTGAACTTATTAGGCTGCTTCTTGTTGTTGTTGAAGTTCGGTTTGGCACTCCCAACTTCAACATCACTCTCTTTATCTGCCTCTTCAAGTCGAAGAGCGATATCAACAAGCTGATCGAAAGCAACTTTCAATTTCAGAAGTAATGGCTTTTTGAGATTCTTATTCAAGCCATAGACAAATCTCTGATTTTTCTTCAATGGGGTATTAATGTACTCGACCCTATATGTTGAGAGAGATTCAAAAGATGCGACGTAGTCCGTCACAGAAGATTCACCTTGAACAAGGTCAATAAAACGACGGGCCAAAGTCACTTTTTCAGCTTCCAGCACAAACTTTGATTCGAATCTTTTCCAAAATTGCTCCCAAGTAAGATCCGCTTCAACTACTTCAGAAATAAGAAGCTCATACCAATCTAATGCTCTTTCTTGGAGCATGCTAGAAGCCACTTGGACTCGATGAAGATCAATAAGATTCATGCGAGAAAAGATGCGAACGCATGTTCTAAGCCAAGCTTGGACTTCAATAACGCCCTCGGAACCCCTGAACGGCTTTCCACTCAAATTTGTATAACACAGGCATGCAAATCCGGATTTTGGGTGAGTAGGCTCTGGAATGGGTCCGACAGCCTGAGCATTCTTTACCATATCAATAAACTGTTGGGCGGACATAAATACTCGATCCTGAGGAGTAGCACTGGATTGACCGGCGCTGGGACGTCCGGGTCTAACCATTTCTCTTCTTTAAGAAAGAAAGAAAGAAGAATAAAAAGGTTAATCTCATAATGAATATCAAACAATCATTATTGATAAAACAAGGCATCACAAAGAAAATAGGATAGGATGGGTCCAATGACTCGAATAAAATCCTAGGGCACGACTCCTAAGAAGAACTTAGGACAATGATCCTTGCTAGAATATTCTACGTTGTTCTGAAGTTTGGCTCTGATACCATGCTGTGACGCCCCACCTCTATACTCATGCTAGCCAAGGACACTATGAGGTAATGTCATCAACTAGCATGAAGAATAAGGCTGTTGAGGAGGGACCATCCGTGTAATTGCTTTGGGCGAGCACCGATATGTCAGGTAGTATAATATGCATTTTAAAAAGGAAATCCGACATACCGATACAAACTCAAAGCTACTACACGGTGGCTATGTGATCTTCGGAAACAAATATAGAAATAAACATAACATAAATCAGTCACAGATATTCATATCACAAAGGCGGAAACAGATATGAATATAACACATATAAGTATACATCAGAGTAGTGGTCAAATAAGATCCACAATATCACAAAAGAATAGATACAGGTGCAACATCAAAGAGTATGTATACATCAAGGAGTCTCTACATCGAATGTATAACAACAAAAACTACCAATCTAATGTAGTTAGTAAAAAGTCAGATAATGATGATCCCAGATAAGGAGTCAAGCAGAAGCACCTGTGACATCTCGGTCTGACCCGAGTATTATTTAATAAGAAAATAATAAACGGATCAGTCTAGCTATAAATATCAGATAAAAATGAGATAGAATGAGGGATATGATAGAAACGTATGATAATAATAATGCCATACTGTGATAAGTATGCATTTGAAAACCAACCAGAGATTAATCAATATCACAAGAATCTTCTCATAGATCAAAAAGAAAACCATATTCTTTATTTTTATTCATTAAATCACAAATATTGAAAAACATCTCAATGCCAATCGTAAAAGTTGTTGAAACAACTAAATTCACCAATGCACAAATATTGATAAACTCATCAATGTAAATCACTAAAATTGGTGAGATACAAATTCTAGAAATCATCGATTAGAAATCCATAAATCACAAGAGGGGGAGGCCTATCACAAAACGGGAGCATGAAAACTCACCAACACGTGTATCACAAAACGGAACACTATTCCATGGTTTCTAACCATCAATTTTAAGCCGAAGCTCCACAAAACGGTCCAAAGATCATGGGCCGCTACCCCATAAAATTGAGCCGAAGCTCCACAGAAACAGGGTTTAGTCACCCTCGTAGACAAAGAGACATTGCACATTGCTAGTCTAAATCACAAAACGATCATCATCGATCATCAAGAAGTGTCAATTACGCTAAGCTAGTAAATAGATGAGTTTAGCTTCATGTCCCATAACCACTGGCTTAACTTAAATTTTACGAACAAACTGTAAATCTCCACTCGAAAGTTGTCACAAGAGTTTCAATCGAACGATTCTAAGAATTAACCGACAAAGTAAACGCAAGCGTTTCATACCACTTGTTTTGCAAAGTCGTTTAATTGGATTTCTCGAACGAATGAGGTAAAGGTTTGTGTATACTAGTAGATTGAAAAAAAGGGTTTTATAAACGAGTTTGATTATTAAAAATAGAGTTGAAATCATCATTGTGAAAAAGTTTGAATACTTACTACTAGTATAGAAACCTTTGTATTCAGAAGTGACAAATCACAAAAATGATTGTAGAAACAATCAATCACCAAAGACTCACATTCGAAGGCGTGAATCAAAGCCATAAAAATCGATATCGAATCCATCAAATGGACATTCTCAAGAATTCCAAAAAGGAGTCATCAAAGTCAATAATAAATGATAACAAGAAAATCGGATAATCACGAATCGATAAAAATTGGAATCTCAAGCAAAATAGGCTAAATAGGCAAAATAGACTGAATACAAGCAGGTCAGTCGACTGGCACTTTGAGAACAGTCGACTGGCCAATGCCTGGAAAAACTCTTGGGTTCCAGTTCAGTCGACTGGACTCAGAGGGTCAGTCGACTGGTGCCTGTTTTCCAGCATTTCCAGCCTATCTAAATGAAGAGAAAACTCTAGCCAACTCGCGACCGGACAAGCAATGGGCGCTAGGGGTTTATGCCAATCGACAACCCTGCCTTATAGGCTCTTCAATGCATCACCAAAAACATGTTCAAACAACGAAGCTAGGATTTTCAAGATTTGACTTCGAAACACCAAAAACTGAAACATTCATAAAACCAATTCAATCCAAAGCAAATGAACACGGAATAGAAGTTAGGAATTCATACTTAACAACAAAGATAGATATAGACGTAGATATGAGATAAAAATCTCACCTTTTACACCAAAAACAAGAAATAAGAAGCTTGAAAACAAAGGATGATCAACCACTCTTCAATCTCTGCTCTAAAAGCTCCAATCTAAGATCATAAGAAATAATTTCCCAAATTAGGTTATAGGGAATTTCTAAAATTGGAGAGAGATTGAGATGGAGAAGAAGAAGGAGATGCTTACGTAAGCTTCTCTTTGATTTTGGAGCTAAACTTGGATTTGCTAAAGAAACTAGGGCTTAGGATTTTAATTTCCAATCTCCACCACCATTTTTGCTAAAGCTTGAGTTGTAGGAATTATTATGAAGGAATGAAGAGGGGTGGAGTGGAGTTGGGTTGATATGTTAGGTTAATGAGCTGAAACCCAAAGCCCTAAGTGAAAAGGTCGAAATTTTAGCTAGCTCCAAACATATCGATGTTTATACTCAAAAAGATTGCAAACGCCATTTTAAACTCAATGGAAGTGGTCTCGAGTCCTAATTTGACTGTTTGCACAAAGTAACCTTTTGGGCTTAAATCCGACTAATGATGTTATATTTAAATAAAATATTTAAATATACAAATCGTTAAATATGCGGGTTGTTACAGCATCCTAACCTGAATCTGTAATACTCGGTCTGACCTGAGCATTATAATAAAATAGCACTCAAGTCAGTCTGGAAAATCAACATGAGAAAACACACTCAATTTGAATTATCAAAATTTCAAAATCATTTGAAAAACAAAGGTATCTCGAAAGACCAAGCCACACATAAAAACGACGGATTTTTACCTCACAATAACCAAGACATTTTTATAGAAAATCCACTGATATTATAATAGTGTCTAAGTACAAGTACATATTAAAATAGCCGAAATTGTTACATTAATTAAAGTGAAAATAAGGGATGCATCCATAAAATCAAATTTAATACACAAAACATCCTCCTTTTAAAAAAGATATAAATTACATCCCTATTTTCAAATACTAGAATTTTCTTCCCTACAATACCCCTCTTCTCCATTGCAGCAATGTTAATTCTTCAATTATGGATGTTATCCTCACATCCATAATTAATATTTGCACCATATTAATTATCAATCTTTAAAACGCAATGATTTCTTGTAGAAACGACGGATTAACAAGCCATTATCACTATTAAATCACAAACTTTATTATCTTTCTAACAAGTGGCATTATGCATATGTAAAAACAACGGCCGGATAAGCAATTATATGGTACGATTACAGACAATTCGGTAATTATATACAATAATTGCAGAAATGTCTGCAATTATACGCAATAGTTGCTGAGATTTCTGTAACTATATGCAATTATTGTGGACAAGTCTGCAATTATACCATATAATTGCAGAAATGTCTGCAATTATATGCATTAGTTGCAACTGTATGCAATAATTGTAGACATGTCTACAATTATATCATATAATTACGGATATGACTACAATTATATGCAATAGTTGCGATTTGAAGAAAAACCGAAGATGTTTAAAATTTGCAGAATTGTTTGCAAATATATAGAATAATTGCACATTTACCGCAAATATGATTTTTTTTATATTAATAATGAATCTCATTTTAAAGATCATATTTTTTTTTGACTTTTTGATGAAAATGGTATGTTAATCCGATGTTCTACATAAAGTTATATGCGTTTGAAATGTTAAAAACGTAAAGGGTATTTGGGTCTTTGAGCGTGCGTGAATTTTAAAACAGGGACCGGAAACTTATTAAAAAAACCTTAGGCATGTTTTGTGTATTTTCAAACCTTACCAGGGATGTATGCCAAACGCACCCTTAATTAAATTCCAACATACTAGGTTTACAATCAAAATAGTAAAGCTCGTATTGGAGAATGGATTCCATACTATGACCAGGTAAGGAACTGCCTCCAATGGATGCATCTTTAGATATGCATCCGGGTCTGACAAGAACATCTTGTACCCTACCACACAGCACCGGCCTAGCACTTGACTGCTAGTACCGAATATGTCATCATCCCGGTCTTCCGTGAAAATCTATATCAGTGGATCATATAGGATGTATATGCAAGTATATGCAACTAACTATATAAAATAACTTGATAGATGATAGTAGCAAAGTAAATTAAAATAATCACACCAGGATTTTATACTGGTTCGGACCTCCCGTCCTACGTCCAGTCTGAAGCTCCTCTTCGGAATTTCCTTTCAACTCACCCTCACTTGACCCGGAGGAATAGGTTTACAATAGTAGAGTTTCTTTGTCAAGAATGTGTTCTATAACACGGATGTTGACTATTAAGTACAATTGCATCCAATATATACATAAAAGAGTCAATTGCAGGTATTTTGATTGCTTAGAGATCAGGTATAAATTAGTGTGTAAGAGTTAAGAGCGTAAGTAAGTAAGGTGTTAAACTTCTCTTGAATTCCTGATTCTATTCATAGTGGTGGAGAGATCCTTTATGTAGTTGCAACTGTTAGTAAGTGCTCTAAGGTTGCTTCTCATGGTGATGAAGAGTTGCAGTGAAGAGAAGCGAACATGTCCTTTCCGATGTGACAGTTGTTCTTTGAATTTACATAGCCGAGTTCAAAATCAGACATCTGGAAAATATTTCAGACGTCCGGTCTTCGTATATTTTTTGTATCTGTTTATATTTCAGACGTCTGGTCTTTATATATTTTTTATATCTGGATGCTTTTTAGACGTCGGAGTGTATTAACCAGACGTCTGATTTTTTTTGAGTTTCAAACCAGAGGAATCAATCAGACGTCTGGCTAGTGTACCCAGATGTCTGAATGTGTGCATGTTGCTTTATCTGTGTCTGTGTCATCCCTCTTCCACTTCTATCGACTTGAAGTCTTTGATACTTCTTTTGAGTGTTATTTTTGTCTCTTTGGTGATGTTACTTTATCAACTACCTGTAAATATAGATATATATGTATATTCGATTTCAATTGTATAGTTGTTATCATCGAAACCATAGAATTGATTTCCTAACAATCTCTCCCTTTTTGATGATGACAACTATTCAATGCACTTACGTATAGATTATGAATCTCCCCCTGAATATGTGCTTATTTTTAATGTTGTATGATTCTACCTATATTTCTCCCCCTTTGACATTATCAAAAATAATTATAATAGTGAAGCCAATCGTCAAAAAGAAAATTTTCATTAATAACATGAAGTGATTACAATCATAGATTTGTACAATAATTATAAAAACTATCTAGATTTCCTTTTGGGAAGCTTTATTTGGATCATCTTCCTTTGGTTCTTCCTTGTCATAAGTGCTAGCCTTTGAAGGAGATGTCGAAGCTTCCTTTGGAGGTTCATCCTCAGATAGTTTTGAATGTTTTGCGGGAGGAGAAGGTACAGGGGTTGTCCAATCCTCAGAAAGTGGTGTTGGATCACGAACCCTTTGTGATACTTCTTTAAGAACCGATAAAACAGTTGAAAGAGATTCTTCAACTGTGGCTAGTCGTGTAGCAAATGAAGTTTCAAAACTGTCAATTCGCTTAGCCAAGTATTTTTGATTTTGGGACAGTGTATGTTGGTTTCGAAGTGTAAGATCTCGAATACTTTCATTTGGATTTGTATCCAGTCGAGTTTCCATAATTTCATCTTGTCCCGGATAATCAAATGGTTCGGGAGGAGGAGGAGTAACTTGTCGATGTTGTACTTCTTCTTGGGATAGATCAATATGTGGTTGAGGAGGAGGCTCAACTCTTCGAGATTGATGATTGTGTGTCCAATCTTCGAAGCACATAAATTCTGGAGGGATTTCAGGTAGGTGCATCAGAGAGAGAAATTTGGTGGAAGCATATTTAGGCGAGATTTCTTCGAATGTCGATAGGTAGAAAGAAATATTATGTGCACGAAGAAGTCTCATAATGTAAGTAGGGTAAATGATCGATGGCCGTGATCGAGTCCAAAAGTGCTTGAGCTCGTCGAAGATGAATTTGGACCAATTTACCCGAGTTCCACTAAAGAGAGCATATAGAGCTTTGTGCTCCATTTCTGTTATTTGCTCGTGACTCCCCATACGTGGAACAACTGTACTTATTATCATTCTTGTCAAGAGTCGAGCTTTTGGACATAAATATTTCGAAGCAAATTTTGGCATTTCGTCCTCCCAAATTTGACGAGTAATACTATTCCGTGGCTTGAAGCGCATATCCCGAATGTTGTATAAATCTTCCCCGGTGCCAGAGCATCCCAAAGTTCTACCAATTATCCCCGAAGTTAACCTAATTGTAGTACCATAAACACTAGACCATAGCCAGTTGTCTTCATCTTCAGTATTCCATACTGAAGCACTGTCTAGATTAGCGTAGAATAAAAATATAGCTAATTGGTCTATTTGAATATCATTAGGAGTAAAGGAGATAAGGGTTTCTAATCCAGCATTTTCACAAAGTTCATCTAGATCATACATAGGGAATTTAAGAAGATTGTAGAATGGACCTATGTGGAGTTTTTTCTTTTGGATGTCTTGATACCTTTTGATGGAATGTGGTGCTTTATTCATCCATCTCTCGAATTGATCGTCGGAACACACCAGAGGGTTTGAAGATGAAGTGGGCTGGTCTTATTTGCGTTTTGAAGCTTTGATATTCTTTGTTCGAGGAGGCATTTTGATTTAGTTATGTAGAAGACGTTGATTTGGAAGAAAAAAATCATCACGAAGCAGATTGTAAAGCGGAATTATTTTGAGACAGAAAAAAATGACGTTACCTGGGTGCATTTGAATGGTAGATTGAATTCCAGACGTCGGGATATGTAATCAGACGTCTGGTTTGCCCTAAAAATTGTATAGAAGATAAATACAGACGTCTGATATTTGGAGTAGACGTCTGTTTTGGTCGAATTTTGTGAGATGGAATAGGCAGAAACTTTAAACAGACGTCTGGTTATATATGTCAGACGTCTGGTTTAGATAAATTTGTGACAGAAGTCTTGGTCAGACGTCTAGTTCAATGTGTCAGACGTCTGAAATTTTCTGAATTCTATTTTTAGGAGGCAGAACTTAAATTCAGACGTCTGGTAGATATATCAGACGTCTGACATATGCACACTGCTAAATTTTTAATTGTGTCAGACGTCTGGAGGATGTGGACAGACGTCTGAAATTTGTATTTTGGCTAAAAATAGCCTAAAGTTTGATGGTTTCGCTTATTTATCGAATGTTGATAACAAAAATCTTTATTGTTATAAAATTATAATAACACATAAGTATAGATACATACAATAATTAATACGATTTATTTATTTAGATGGCGACGGAGTTTTACGATTTCCTGACTCGTTATCCTTCCATGGTCTAAGTGGAGACCATATATTTCCACGTTCGTGGGTCCGTGGCGAGCCAGAAAATCGTCTTGGTGAAGGATCTGAAGGAGTACGATACGAAGAAGATGGATCCAATGAACTACAAGGTATTGGTAGTGGTTCATGAACATCTTTCATTCGTGACGAACAAAACTTCGTCGCCACTTGCCCTAGAAAGCTTAGCCGTCACGCCGTAACTTTTTGTTCGAAATAAAGTTCTCGTTGAAGATCTATCTGTTGTTTCTGGTAATGATGAATTTCATCAATTTTCTCCTTTGTGTTAGGAGAAATAAACGGAGATCTTTTAGTTTTCTTATTATCTGGAGTAAAACCCGTATGATATGAAGACCACCTATTTGTTGGCCCTTGTTTTGGTGTAGGCGTAGGAAGACGTTGTAGTGTGTCAACCGAGCTATCCATCGATGGTGTTGAGATGGAGATGGATATATAGGAGTTACCAGAAGACATTGTTACATTTTATTTAAAAATTGATTTTTTGTATATAGTTGTTATGTAACTATGTATATATATAAGCTGAAAACATTATTTTTAGAACAGCTAATTGTCTAAAAATTTAATGGTTCAGAAATCAATAAGTATAGTTTGTGGTAATAAAATAGATAACTAAACTTAGTATTTAAATGAAGTTATTAATTTTTTAAGAAAGAAGATCATGAAGTGAACAAATACCTAAACTTCGTTGGTGTTTAATGAAAGTTTGTTCATTTAATGGTTTTGTAAAAATGTCGGCTACTTGATTTTCGGTATTTATGTATTCTAAGGAAATAGTTCCTTTTTCAACATTGTCTCGTAGAAAATGATGCCGTATATCTATATGTTTCGTTCGTGAGTGATTAACAGGGTTTTTTGATAAATTTATAGCACTTGTGTTATCACAATATATTGGAGATTTTTTGATAATTTTACCGAAATTGTTAGTGTTTGTTGTATGTACATCACTTGTGCACATGCTAGAGCTGCGGAGATGTATTCGGCTTCGCAAGTAGATAAGGAAACACAATTTTGTTTTTTTCTAAACCATGAAACTAATGATTGTTCGATAAAGTGACACGTTCCACTAGTACTCTTACGATCTGTTTTACATCCACCGAAATCCGCATCGCTATATGAAACAAGTTCAAATGAAGATCCTTTAGGGTAAAACGAACCATAATCTCTAGTACTAGATAAATAACGTAAAATACGCTTAACAGCTTTTAGATGGGATTCTTTTGGTTTTGCTTGAAATCGAGCGCATAGACATACAATCACCATAATATCAGGTCGACCGGCCGTTAAATAAAGTAAAGAACCAATCATGCTTCGATATAACTTTTCGTCAAAATCTTTTCCATTTTCATTTTTTTCTAAGTGAACAATGGTACTCATTGGTGTTGGTTTGCTTGATGTTTTATCCATTTCAAATCGACGTAATAAATCGTTACAATATTTTTCTTGGTGAATAAAAATTCCATTTTCGAGTTGTTTTATTTGTAGACCTAAGAAGAAATTTAAGTCTCCCATGTGCGACATTTTAAATTCATTTCTCATAATATTTGAAAATTGATTACATAGATTTTCTTTGGTGGAAACAAAAATGATAACATCAACATAAATTTGTACAACTAAAATATCGTAATTTTCTCTTTTAATAAATAAAGTTGTATCTATTTTTCCTATATGAAAACCAGATGTTATTAAGTGATTTTTAAGACGTCCATACCATGCACGCGGAGCTTGTTTTAATCCATATAGTGCTTTATGTAATTTAAAAACATGATCGGGATATTTTTCGTGAACAAATAATGGTGATTGTTCGACTTATACATTTTCTTTAATAAAACCATTCAAAAAAGCACTTTTCACATCCATTTGGAATAATTTAAAATTGTAATGAGTTGTAAATGCGAGTAATGTACGAATGGCCTTTAATCTTGCTACTGGAGCAAAGGTTTCATCGTAACTATACCTTCTTCTTGATTGTAACCTTGAGCAACTAAACGTGCTTTATTTCTAATGATATTTCCATTCTCGTCTGCTTTGTTTTTAAATACCCATTTTGTTCCTATTACCGATTGATCTTCAGGTCTTGGTACTAATTCTCATACGTTATTACGTTCAAATTGATTTAATTCTTCTTGCATAGCTATTATCCATTATCATTTGAGGCTTCTTTATAATTTTTTGGTTCAAAGTTTGACACAAATGCTATATGGCTTATTTGATTGAGTTGATTTCTAGTTACTCTTGAATTAAGATCTCCAATAATATTATCTATTGGATGATTCTTAAGAATTCTAGGGGATGAAATCAAGGTGTTATTTTGCATATTTGTTTCATTATTAATAGAATTTGTTGAATTTGTTAGTGGAAATTCTTCTTCACCGTTAGTATGACGGTTAAAAAGATTTCCTTCGAACGAGACATGTAAGCTCTCTTCAATAGTATTATTTCGTTTATTAAAGATTCTATATGCTTTGCTACGATTCGAATATCCAACAAAAATACCTTCATCGGTCTTTGGGTCAAATTTTCTTAAGTTATCTTTTGTATTTAGTATAAAACATTTTGAACCGAAGGTTTTAAAGTATAATACTTAAGGTTTTTTACCAAAAAATATTTCAAAACAAGTTTGTTTAGTCATGAGGTGTATGGTTACTCGGTTTAATACATCACAAGATGTTGCAATAGCTTCAGCCCAAAAGTGTTTTGGTAAACCACTACTATTTAGTAATGTTTGTGCACATTCTTGTAATGTACGATTTTTTCTTTTTACGACACCATTTTGTTGAGGGGTACGAGGAAAAGAAAAATTATGCGTTATTCCTTTCTTATTACAAAAGCTTGTAAAAAGGTCATTTTTGAATTCTCCTCCGTGATCACTTCTAATATTTTTAATTTTCAAATTCATTTGAGTTTTAATTCTTTTAGCAAATATTTTAAATATACCAAAAGTATCGCTTTTGTGTTTTAAAAATAAAGTCCATGTATATCTCGAAAAATCATTGACTATTACGAAAACATATTTATTGTGATTTATGGACCTTATTTGTGTTGGACCAAATAAATCTAAATGTAATAATTCTAATGGTTGTTTTGTGGAAATATTATTTTTAGATTTAAACGAGCTTTTCTTTAGTTTTCCAATTTGACAATCGTCACGTAAGTTTTCTACTTTATAATTTATTTTAGATAATCCTCTTACCAACTCGTATTTTGCTAACTTATTAATATTCTTAAA
This sequence comes from Allium cepa, assembly GCA_030765085.1. Lineage (NCBI taxonomy): Eukaryota > Viridiplantae > Streptophyta > Magnoliopsida > Asparagales > Amaryllidaceae > Allium > Allium cepa. The sequence continues at coordinate 561,670,310 of CM060932.1, forward strand.
ATTGATATGACAAAAACATTTATGCCATAGCCGTGGATCATCATGTTTGACCGTTAAACATAAGTTTGAATTTTTATTTATATTCATGTTTAATACATAAATATTTTTGTTTCTAAATCCTTCAAAAATGAGTTGTTTGTTATTATCTAAAATATTACATCTATCCTTTTCAAAATTTATTTGAAAACCTTTATCGCATAATTGACTAATGGTTAGTAAGTTATGTTTTAAATTTTCTACTAATAAAACATTTGTAATAATAGAAGAGTTAGATATACCAGAGTTGATGATTTCTCCAATGCCTATGACATATCCTTTTGAATTATCTCCAAAGGTTACCATTCCACCATCGATGTATGTTATATTTGATAACATTTTTGAGTTTCCGGTCATATGTTTAGAGCAACCGCTATCTAGTATCCATTTCTCCTTATTTTTTATTTTGGGTACCTACAAAATAAAGAATGTTTTAATTAGTACCCATATATTTTATTAGGCTTCTAATTGTTAGAGGAAGACAGCCATACCCAAGATGGTTTGGTACCTTTATAATTATAATTTTTGTTATAGACTACTCCTTCTAAGTAATTATTAATATGCTTTTGTCTAATCAAATTATTATTTGTTTTAGGAATCCAAATTTTCATATTTTTGATATTTTCGTCTTAGAAAAACTTCTAGTTATTATGTAACTAATATTTTTAGCATTATCTCCTTTTTGTTTAGAAGAATTTTTAAATCCTATTCCATTTCTATTGCCTGATGGTTTTGTTTTGATAAGATTTTCCAAATCTTGTTTTCCTTTATTAAAGTTTGACACATTGTTGGTAATTTTATCTAATTTTTCTTTTAGTTCTATATTTTCAATTTTCAATGATTCAATAATATTTTTAAACTCAATATTTTCATTTAACAAATTTTCTTTTACTATAGTAATATTCTCACTTTCTATCAATTTATTTTTGATTTTCTCTTGAGATATTTCAAGTTCTTCTTCTAGAATAATTTTTTTCATCTTTCAACATTCCTACCTCAAGTTCTAATCTATTTATTTTGACTATATCTTCTTTGTTCAATTTTTTTATTTATCTAAATTTATCATCTAATTCCATGCTAAGTTCTAATAATTCATCATAGCTAAGTTCAGGACATACCTCTTCAGTTTGTGCCATAAAACATACATTATCATTTTCTCCATCACTATCGCTATCACTTTCAGAGGATGAAGAATCCGAGTCATCCCAAGTTACTTTGAAAGCCTTCTTCTTCTTAAATTTTTGAACTTTGTTATTCTTTTTTTCATTATTGAGTTTAGGGCAATCCTTCTTCATATGACCGTATTGATCACATTCATAGCACTTGATTTGAGTTGTTGTGTTGGATTTCTCTTCTTTTTGAAATTTGGTCATCTTTCTAGATTTCTTGAATCTATTATAATTATTAGCAATGAAGACTATTTCTTCTTCATCTAAATCGGAGTCATCATTTTTTGTTGCTGAAAATGCTATATTCTTCTTCTTCGAATTTAGTTCTTTTCGAGCCTGCAAATTAGCTTCATAGGACATTAAATTTCTTATTAACTCTTCAACTTTGAGAGTAGAAAGATCGTTAGCTTCTTCAATAGCTAAAACCTTCCTTTCCCAATCTGATGTTAAAGTGTTGAGTATTCGAGAGACTAAATCAAAATCAGTAAATTTAACTCCTGATGCCATAAGATCGTGTTGGATAGTTTGAAATCTAGAATACATGTCAACAATAGTTTCATTTTGCTTCATTTTGAATGAATAAAATTGGTTTTGTAAAATTAAAATCTTGGTTTGTTTGACCTTTGTTGTACCATCGTGTGTAATTTGTAAGGTACGCCAAATATCAAACGCAGTGGTGCATAATATGACACGTGAAAATTCATTTTTGTCTGAAGAGAAAAATAAAACATTCATAGCTTTAGCATTATCTGATGCTAAGGTTTTTTGTGCATCGTTCCGAGTGTTCATAGCAATAGTAGGTGCTTCATATTTATCTTGTGTGGCTGACCAAATTTCATGACCATTAACTTCCATAAAAATTCTCATACATGTTGACCAATATGCATAATTAGATCGATTAAAGAGCGGCGGTCGTGCTGTGGATTGTCCTTCTTGAAAAATACTTGCCATATTAAAGTGATTCAAAAACGTGTTACTGTTATTTGATCAAAACCTTACTCTGATACCAATTGAAAATCTACATCAGTGGATTGTATAGGATGTATATGCAAGTATATGCAACTAACTATATAATATAACTTGATAGATGATAGCAGCAAAGTAAATTAAAATAATCACACCAGGATTTTATACTGGTTCGGACCTTCCGTCCTACGTCCAGTCCCGAATCTCCTCTTTGGAATTTCCTTTCAACTCACCCTCACTTGACCCGGAGGAACAGGTTTACAATAGCAGAGTTTCTTTGTCAAGAATGTGTTCTATAACACGGATGTTGACTATTAAGCACAATTGCTTCCAATATATATAAAAGAGTCAATTACAGGTATTTTGATTGCTTAGAGATCAGGTATAAATCAGTGTGTAAGAGTTAAGAGCGTAAGTAAGTACGGTGTTAAACTTCTCTTGAATTCCTGATTCTATTTATAGTGGTGGAGAGATCCTTTGTGTAGTTGCAACTGTTAGTAAGTGCTCCAAGGTTGCTTCTCATGGTGATGAAGAGTTGTAGAGAAGCGAACGTGTCCTTTTGGATGTGACAGTTGTTCTTTGAATTTACATAGCCGAGTTCAAGATGTCTGGAAAATATTTCAGATGTCTGGTCTTCATAAATTTTTTGTATCTGTTTATATTTCAGACGTCAGGTCTTTATATATTTTTATATCCGGATGCTTTTCGGACATCTGAGTGTATTAACCAGACGTCTGATTCTTTCTGAGTTTCAAACCAGAGGAATCAATCAAACGTCTGGCTAGTGTACTCAGACATCTGAATGTGTGCATGTTGCTTTATCTGTGTCTGTGTCATCCCTCTTCCACTTTGATCGAATTGAAGTCTTTTGATACTTCTTTTGAGTGTTATTTTTGTCTCTTTGGTGATGTTACTTTATCAACTACCTGTGAATATATATATATATATATGTATGTATGTATGTATGTATGTATGTATGTATATTCAATTTCCATTGTATAGTTGTTATCATCGAAACCATAGAATTGATTTTCTAACATTCCGACCTTAATCGAGCGCTCTCTTTTCCTTGCATAACCGAATCCATAACAATATAGGGTAATCTAGAAAGATGATGACATGCTCTAATGGGAGCGACCCACTTAGCGCAACAGCATGCTCTGTTTTAGTCATTTCCCGGTTGATGAGGTTTGAGGCTACATTTACCTTTAGAATAGCATTTATTCTTGGAATGCTAACACTGTCTTCCAGAAAAGCAGTACGATGATTGCATTAATATAGACAAATTCTTCTGGGTCTGAACAGACCGAATCTCCTTCAAGATTAGCATCTCCATTTTCTTCGAGATATTCGTACGCACAAACCGGATCGAAGTGGTTTTCGGATAATTAAATCTGATCCCGGTCTCTTGAAACGATCAATGAATTTGGTCAAATTTGATAGTCGGTTATTTAACTATAAAATAACATCCATAAGCAGTCACTATGCCTTATTTATAGATCTCCCAAAATATTTATTCAAAATATCCTTACAAAGGTATGTATCCAAATCTCTTTCAACATTCCAACGTTTGGAAACAAATTTCAAATACTTATATACTTAACAGGATATTTTCAAACTGTATTAACACTTAGAAATATTCCATATATTCTTTCTATAGTCAAAACATTGCCAGATGATTATTCCAATACTTAGAAAAATATTTATAACTATATTTTCCGAAATCATCCACTTCTCAAAACTTAGGAAATATTAATATCTCCTTGATATTATAGGTATATTCAAAAATGAGGATATCTCCCTTTTATTCCAACTTCATAAAACCATGTACAACCCCTTTTGTAAGGTCACAACTCATAATAATTCATTTCATAAATATCCGAAATTTTTGCAATCCCTTCTATAATTTTCAAAAATTGATTCCACTTATTTAAATCTCATTCACCAATTTATAACTTCCTTAATGAATTCAGATTCGTTTTTTCATGTTCACTTATCTAACCATTTCGGAAATTCCTTAAGTTCCAAAATTACGTTATAAGATTTCCCTCATAAAAATCATATCCGTTAAATAAACTCCATTTACAAATCTTGAAATAATTTATAATTGAATTCCAATTACTTCCAAAACTCCATATATATATAATAAGTATTTTTAAATAATAGTATTTTATTTTTAAAACACGTTTAAGTAGTTATTTAAAGTATCCAAAACTTAAAATAAACGTTGAAAAACCAATTTCCAATTCGTTTTTAAATAAAACCAATCGATTTACGAAGCTTATAATAAGAATTAAAATTTTATTTTAATTAATATTAGATATTTGAAAAATCCATACTAGCTTTTAATTACATAGTTTAATAACTAAAATTTCCCTTTAAAACAAAACTTAACTTCTTAATAAATATATATTTTTAAAATCCCAATAACCAATTTCAACTTATAAGCCCCTCACGATTCACAACACATCGATTTCATTCTAATTTCCTAACCATTATCACTTTTCAAAATAGAATTCACTATTTTTTTCAAAACCTATTTTCATATCTCGATATAAATTCACACTATGAATTTATATTCCCAATTAATCAACTGGCATCATTTTCCATTATTTATAAACATCGTTTATAAATTTATAAACTCCTTTGGGTTTCCACTTATTTTTAAAACTAATCTCGTTTATAAAATCTCATTTTATAAAACCATTTATTAATAAACCCCCTTTAATTTTTCAAATATATTTTTAATATAAATTTCAACTCTTTTTCCATATTTTCTAGAAATATCATTTAAAAATTTATTTTTAAAATCCTTTATATAAATTATTTTAAAAATCTCAAATGTAGACCATTCTACAAATAGTTAAGTACAACCCAAAAATCAAATTATTGTTTATACAAAACAATTTCCTTTAAAATAATCCAAATTTCGATATAAATATTTTTATATTCAAAATATTCTTTAAATTCCCTAAAATTCAAAAATAATATTTATGGTATTTAAAATACCAAAAATTCAGGTCAATGCTACTACAGCATCCAATAATTCAAATCACAACAATAATCTATAACAGATTATCCACACACATCATATTATCACTATATATGAAAAATAAATGATATACTTGAGGAATCCAGTTGGATCTCTCCAACATTTTTTCCTGCATCCACAGATGTTATGTAACATAAAAATACCAATCCCCTTTCAAGGCGGGATATTGCGGTATATATAGGGTCATCCGTTATTATGTGGGACGCATAGGGTCTCATCCGCTCCAATCGGTGGGAATACATCCAACTACTAAATATATACTAATATATATATATATATATATATATATAAAATTCAACTAATAATAACATATCAATTTCGTCCAATCATCAAATAAATTATTTAAATTATTATAAATTAAACTAGTCAATCAAATTGAGTGAGATTTACTCTCCTTGATTTTTATTTTGCCGAACATCCAGATTTAAATTTTCTAAAATCCCAACTGGCTTCGAAACATTCCAAACAAATTTCTATGCATGGTATTTGATGTCATGAGCACAACGCAACTGGTTTCGTTCATTTTGGACCTCGTGCGATGAGATATACATAAATCAATTTTTAAACAACTTGAATAAATTAAATGAAATTAACTTAATGTAATTACGGTTTAAACCTAGTTAACTACCTTATCACATTGACATACTCCAACATCTCAAGGCCGTCGACAGACTTCGATCACGATCTAATCCCGCAGTCGTCCACTGTTCGCGCGTCACTTGCTTGTTGGGCCGCCTAGACATCCACCACCAGATCGCGCCCTCTCAAGCTCAGTCGCCTGCCTGCTTGCGCCTCCAGGCGTCGCTCAACCATCGACCCAAAAATCCATATCGAGACTCCAGCCTTTCATCACATGCAAACAAGTAATCGATCGTGTGCATGTCGACTAGAGCATCACCTTGCCCAAACGTCGTCACCTATTGCCGAGTTCCATCGCGATTTCGCAAGATTTTCATTTCTCAATTTTGCGTTACCCTCCTTTTTTTGATTCATTTTCATGCTTTCGAATCTCGGAAGAAAGAGAGAGAGAGAGGAAAACGTGCATGGGTTTTAAAACTGGCATGCATGTTCCAAAAGATTAAAAAAATTGTTTTTATATTTATAAATATCTCGTTTATGAACCTCGAAATTCTGAACCTCTATCGGGGTGTGTCGTCTGGCATTTCTAATATTATACCCCTATTCCGAAAGCAATAGAACAAGTGTCGAGTCTTAATTCAATCATATGTGGAAAATATCTTTTTGAATCGACTATTTAAATTAAATTCAATTAAATTATTTTCAAACATTTTCAGATCGCACGAACAACGGTAATTCCAAACGCTCTGAAATTTGAAATCCGCTAATAATATACTATTATGGATCCAATGGAACTGATTTCGTCGAATTCCAAGACTGTGCCCCAGATCGCTATTTTAACGCGTCGATTAAATCGACGATTTTAAAAATTGGCGAAATAGCTTAAAAGTTCAGTTTTAAAAACTTATTAACTCAAATTATAATTCAAATAGAATTCATATGAACATTAGAAATCATTTCGATTTCTATTCAACTCAAATATCAATTCTTCACCATTTCTGTATTATGATAAATCGTTATATTTGAAATTTAAATTCATTTTATAAATTTCAACCAAAATCTTCATATTCAAAAATCAATTTATGTTCCAAATTCAATATTTAAAACCATGTAAATATTCCAAAATTAAATGTCAGAAAAATCCAGTTCGTTGCGTTTTTTCAAACAAAATAACTATTATTATTTACTACTTAAAGATGATTATTTCCTACTTTTAAACCCATATTTAAATATTTTAAAATAAATATAATTTATCCATGTGATAAATTTGTGGGTCGTTACAATGAAAGACGGCTAAAATGATGACTTGAGGTATAAAGCAAAATCAGTGGCTAAGGGGTATGTTCAGAAGAAAGGTGTGGAATTCGATGATATTTTTGCTTCATTCGTCAAACACACTTACATTCATCTTCTTTTGGCAATGGATGTCCACATCGACATAGAGTTGGAACAATTAGATGTCAAGATAGCATTCTTGCACGGTGACAATGAGGAGAAAATTTACCAACAACGGCAAGAGGGGTTCATTAACAGTAGCCGGCACAGTCATGTTTGTCAGCTTAACAAATCTCTTTATAGTTTAAAAAAGTCTCTTAAAGAGTGGTATAAGAAATTTGATAAATTTATGATCTTATATAGTTACTCTAAAAGCTTTAAGGACCAATGCATCTATTTTAAGAAGTGTAATGAAGATATCATTTATTTGTTGCTTTACATTGATGATATGTTGATAGCTTCTAAGAGTACAAAGTTTCAGAGTTAAAGACGAAGCTCGGCAAGGAGTTTGGTATGAAAGATTTGGGAAAGGCATGAAGAATTCTATGGATAGAGACTCAAAGGGATAGAAGGCAAAGAGTTTTGAGGCTCACTCAAACTCGATATATCGAGGAAATTTTATCTGATTTGGTATGGAGAAAGCTAAAACGATTGCTACTCCGTTAGGCTCTCGTTTTCAACTTTTCGGAGATTTATGCCTCACATCGAACGAAGACAAGAGGGTTATGGCTAATATTCCTTACTACAGTGCAGTTGAAACCCTTATGTACGCTATGGTATGCACAATGCATGATTTAGCTCATGCAATTGGTGTTGTTAGCAAATACATGTTTAGCTTATGCAAGACTCATTGGCAAGTAGTAAACTGGATTCCACGATATTTGAGAGGCACTCATGATATCGGCTTGTTGTTTGAAGGTAGTAAAATTACTCTAAGGTGTTACTGTAATTCGGATTATGTTAGGGATAGAGATGGTAGGAAATCGAAATTGTATTACGTTTATACATTTGGCTTAAGCCCGATTTCTTGGAGATCCAAGCTACAATCCGTTGTAGCTTTATCAACCACAGAGGCAGAGATTATTTCTATTGTGGAACCGACCAAGGAAGGATTTTATTTATTGTGGCTTTTGAAGGATTTATCAATGATGCAGAAGACAGTGGAGTCAAATAGCCAGAGCGCCATTCATCTTGTTGAAAATCAAGCCTACAGCTCACGGACAAAGCGTATTGATGTTATAAGTTTCTTTCTCATGCTTGAAGAAGAGAGAAATAAGATAAAATTATCGAAGATACACATAAAGGACAATCCAGCTGATACGTTAACAAAGTCAGTTCCAAGGAACAATTTTGAGCATTGGTCAAACTTGATAAGTATGGTACGAGTTACATAGCGCCATGGGGCGCTGACCTAACAACCAATTTTGTTGATCAATGGATATATTTAAATCAACGAGGAGTGTTAAATTAGAACGATTTAAATCTATTCCAAATATTAAAAGGGAGAAGATATTAATTGGTTGCCGCAATCAATCAAGTATGGAAAGCAAATAGGAAAGAAAATCAATTAATTTAAGAAGATATGTTAGTTGATTTAAAGAATCAATCAAATAAAGATATACGTAGAAAAAATATCAATATGCTAAATCTGTGTTGAAACCAAATCAAGAAAAGATTTCATCCTTATCTCCAATGCAGTCTTCATTCGTGCAGCTACATATATACATACATACATACATGTATATATATATATATATATATATGAAGATATTTGTTCATCTTTTTAACACAACACGATTACAGAGTTCTCTACCAAAATATCTTCAATAAGATCCATATTTCTGTATCTATCTTAAGATGAGTGAAATTTATTGAGTAATTTATATTCTTCTCATACTGTACTCCCTCTTGAAGTGAAGAGGATGTAGGCATAACCGAACCTTATTATATCGTTGCGTTCTTTTCTTCCTGACTTTTATCTATAATTGTGCTCTTTGATTTTCTGTTTATTCTCTTTGTTGGATTCGAATTATTGAGAATGTTCATAGACTACTAGATTACTGGATGTTCTGCTTTCGCTGTTCAAAAATTTGATTTTTCGCTACAATATGATTTTTTTACTTTACGAGGAACTTTCATTTTCCAGACATATTTTAAAAAATGTTGAGTGCAAACCAGGATAATGTCAAAAATCTATGCATGCACTTTGAAGTGTATCTTTCGCTATTATCCCAACACCAAATCAAGTTATCGTGTTATATATCTACATTGATGTGGTTAGTAATATTAATCAAGTTTTGAAATTGAATAATGCTTTTCCTACTAGATTTTGGTTTAAAGAAAGATTCCAGTTGAAATTTTCATGAAACACGAAAATGTTAACAATAAGATCGTTCTTGTTATTAGAAGGGAGAAAAAGGTCTACAAACTCTTCTTTTTTTAAGGCAATAGACGAAACCCAAGGATCGTCCAAAATATTATTTTATTACCATTATGTAAGTTAAATTTTAGATCCAATCAAAAATTTAAAACAAAGAAGAAATTTTTTTCCAAAAGAAAGAATGATTGTTTGGTTTATATAAGTTTTTTGTTCCATTTAGTAGTAGTTCCTGATGATTTATTTCCACGTTGATGGGTTATTGTCCATGAGTTCCAAATCCATTTACATGACTACGAAATATTTAATGCTTTCAGATTGGTTAGTTATTCCTAGACCTTCTTGGTTTTCGGGTCTACAAACAAGTTCTCAGTTGATAAGACAGTTTAGATTGATATATTTGTGAGTTTAAGTGATATAAGCATACTAAATGCTAAAATTATTATCAATTGTTTTTTCATTTGTTTCATTGTACCTATAATAATAGTGCAAGCAAAGTGACGGCATATAATAATAGTGCAAGCAAAGTAACATGCCGTCGTTTGCGCATTATTTGAAAATTATGGATTTTGTTTTATTATTTAGATTACAAAGAATTTCATTGTGATAAATTTATGCATAAATTTTATTATTCAATTTTGAAAGTTTAATCTACAACGTGAAAAGCGATATACTCATTTTCGTATTTGCTGTTTTATTTTCCAATTATTTCTTCAATTGAGAGAAAGAAAGATTGCTTTTTTATTTTTCAATTATTTCTTCAATTGAGAGAAAGAAAGAGAGTAGTAGAAATTCTCTTATCTCATTCGAAAGGATTTATTCATGATTGTTTTTGTCTATAGCATGACCATCAAGCATGACCAATTGATGAAATGACCAATACTACTGGATTGACTCTTTTTTTCAGTAAATAATAGGGATGTCAAGGATAAATCCTCAAAGCAAGTAAATGTATTAATACAAGTATTGGTTACCGTTTCGTATTAAGTATAATAATACGCAAGTATCGTAATGTAAAAAGCTGAGATAAACGTGATACAACCTTCTAGTCCACTTTGCTTGACAGGTCCACTTTGCTTGACAGGGACGGAAAGGGGTTGATCAATTACAGTGCGCCTAATAAAATAGATGCAAGCATACCTTTATACTCCATGAAATTTTCTGCGTAACTGAACATCGCCTGTTTCACAAATAATTTCAAATCATAATACGCACTAAATTGATTGACAATTAAAGGATGCAATTAGTCCGAAACAATATTCAGCCCATTGATGTATTGAATTGTACATGAATCATATACCTAATAGCACCTGCAAACATAATTCGCAAAATTAACGTACACGATGAACAAACCCCAGAACAAAAAAGCAAATTATAATACAAACATGAAAGCCATAAGCCAATACTGAATAAATATACAAAAGAATCATTCAAGCAGCAGCTATCTTTTCCTCTCCAAATAAAACAATATTACAACATCGAACCGTAGGCAGAAAAGACTATATAAATTAATAAAAAATGTTATGAGAGAAGACGTGAAAGATACCAGCTACAATTTACACTAATCAACAAGCTAGCAATTGGATGATATTATATATATAAACACAGCAGAAAACAAATACACCCCTACATAATTATGCAATTGCACTTGGACTCCAGTTTCGGCGGCTTTATACTGTCAGGCGCTCTGGTCGTAATATTCTCCTTGTTAACAAGCGGAGTAGATTCTTCCACATTTACATTTGTTTCCGATTCTTTCAGGGGCAATTTGGTCTGAGTTTCTGTCTTTTTTCTTCCAAATTTCGCTGATTTTGTAGTTATTCGGTTGTTTGTTCTTATTGATCCCCTGTGGGCATTAACGGATTTGTCAATTATTGTGACTGTTGGCTTTGAAGCTTCTGGATGAGTCGCAGATTCTTTTTCAATTGCAATCGATGCGGCTTTATATGTGATATCATGAATTATCGAACTGCAGAATAGTATTGTGTCGGTTGCTTCTGCAAGTGTTAGGCTTCTTGATGCGTGTCCTTGTTTGCCTTCAACTATTACTGTTGATTCTTCTGTGAAAAGAACAGGAGCTAATTAGCAGACTATTATTCCAAGAAGACCTTACAACCAACAATTCCACAATAAATGAGGTAATTATTACCAAAAGTATAACTAGAAGAACTAGATAGCTCAGCGATGCATGCTATATAATGCCTATGTATGTGTACTTACTAGTAGTGCAGCATTTGGTACAACATAATAGCAGTAAACGTGACCGGCATAGTCAATTTATATATATTATTTAACTTGGAACATGTGGTTGAAATCAAGAAGGATTAGAGGTGTAGTAAAAAAAAGGTGTAGCCGAATACACAAACGTATGTATGTATGTTATGTATGTGTGTGTATAATATGGGAAGGAATTTTCGAGTTTCACATGTGTGTGCGTGTTATGTGTGTATAACATGGGAAGGGATCTGCTACACCTCTTATGCTACACCCCTACGCTATATCTTAATATATTTTCGAGTTTCACGCTTTGAAATGAATCCAAACTTTGGGGACGTTTGATCTACATTACAAACATTACTTACATAAATTTTGAGATTATTTTGAAATTTCTAACATGTTCAAAATACCAATTTTGAATAATATTTTTAAAATTATCCAAGCAATCCAAATTTCTGTCAAGATGGTATTTAACTATGCAATAACATATCCCCGAACTTTTGATTCATTTCAGATTGTCTAATTCGAGAAATCATTGAAGTGTAGCGCAAGGGGTGTACCATAAAAGGTGCATATCTCTCTCTAACACACACTCACACCCGCACACACGTTGGCCCCTGTTTCTTTCAGGGGAGTCCTTGGGCACATATTGCAAGCTCAATTCAATTTAATAGCATTCAGTTATAATAATTGTAAACGTGCATGCATGCAATTTTTATCGTAATCTTCCCCCACAATGTGCCATGGATTCTAGTTTTACTCGAACATGTGCTGTTAAGCCTCATATACATTGAAAAGTTGCTTGGATGATAAGACCGTAATTATGTGGCAATTTATTGCTTTGAAATACATTAAGTCATTCTTATTCATTGCCAGTTGTACTTTTATTTTAATTTTTGAAGGGTGAGGAGGATAACTTCTGTATTTGGGTTAAAAATGTGTCACTACACTTCCTTGTATGTTCCGATTTAAGTGCTTTACCTTAGTCAAATCCTTCTTATAAACTTAGGAACTTTTGATATATAGATTTGAGATCATATTTACTCTTAATACAAGCATAAATAGGCATGAGGATACTAGGAACCTACGTAGATTTCTTGGAAAGATGGCCATCAAAAGCATAAAGGGAAATGTTCATAGTTATGTGTGTGCATTCACGTGACTGGTTTTAAAGATTTACTAGATTATGAATCTAGAGAAAAGACAAACAATGAATAATGATCAAGCGCACACTAATAAAATTAGAAAAGACCATCAAAACAAAAATAGTTGCACCTTAAAAGACTAATTCATTGGTGAAATAATTATCAACTACCATGGACAAAAAATAAACAGTACATTAACGAACATGGAAACACTCACAAACTGTAATTTATTGCATGCAAGTAAATAATTAATACCCACTGTATGCCAAATTGCAAAATGGCCGACACTGAAAATGACATGTTTAAAAGATAAAACTCGAATCCCAATCTCCAATTCCCTACAGGATACGAGTATAATTTGATATAAAATTTTCCAGTTCATATATTTACATGAAGAATGTAGAAAAAAATAAAAACTTATTGATCCACATATTTACGTAAATACATTCCTATTTATATGAATATGTAGGAACCAAACTCCACTTGTAAACTCTGAACAAGCACGCACCGAACCAATAGCACATATTTGCTTGCATATATGTTTGTTTTAACAATGAAATTGAATCTCAAATAAGAGATTTTTATGGCATTTTAAAAATACAATTTAGTATCAATGTAAGCACGAAATGTTTACATAGAAGTGATTTATTTTTCATTAATTCGTATATTTAAATAAACAATAAATTAAACACATAGGTTTTTAAAAAACACACAAATATCCAAATCCAAATTTATCTAGAGACTTCGAATTCTAAAGAACAGATTTGTACCCTTTTCTAAGGCTCTGCCCATGCATTTCCATTAATATAATTGTGATAGCTATGAATGATTAAATGACTAAATTTGATTTTTATGTTTCATAAAGTTGTGTGTATTTGAGAAATAATAACAATCATAATTAGCATGTCATGTTTTATATATTAAGGTAAGTTTCGATACTATTGAATGGTTTATAATAACTGGAAAATAGTATGGAGGACAAACTTCCTCCTTTTGTTGCACACAAGACATGTTCTTTTATTTTTGAGCGGGAGAAACAAATAATTTTTGAAAATATAGCAGACATCTAAAATTTTGTTTCAAGGTCACGTTAAATTAGAGCTTCATCTTTTCACGCGACTAACCTGAACGATGGAGGAGTGAGTCTCGACGGCGACGCAGCAGCTCTCGATGATGGTGGTGATGTCGAGCTTGATGCCAACAATGATGGAGGGAGGCGCAGCGATTTTGACGACGACGGAAAGTGGAGATGGCGATGGAGATCGACATGAAGATGAATGAAGCATCAACGTGTTGCGGCAGCAATGGATGGGTGACATTTTGTATGATTAGAGCTAAAGTTGGGGAAGAAGCAACATAAAATTGCGGAAGTAGATAATAGTGGATAATGATGCTGTTTAGTAGTTTTTTTTTTTTTTGAAAATAAAATAATTATTTATATTTCTGCTCATAGCATTATTTTGTAGTATCATTTGTTGATTAAAATAAATATTTTAGCACACAATATTATTTAGTAGTATAATTTTATAAATTATAGCAGCAATTTATGAATAATTGTAGCAGCAAATTTTGAACAGCCGTAAAATTTTGTAGATAAAATGTATTTTAGCTACCAACTTTTACGGTAGCATTTTTTGAATTGTAGTAGAAGTTTCTGAGTAATGGTAACATATTTTAATTTGTAATAACAGTTTATAAACAATTGCAGCATCTATTTAGATGTGTCTAGTAATGCAACTATATAGTATCGTTTCCTGTTATATTCTTAATTAAATATAATTTTGTTAATGATATTTTATAGCAACATTTTACAAATTAAAGTGGTAGATTTTGAATTATAGTAGTATTTTTAAGTTGTAGCAGCCAATTAAAACAACGTAGTATCTTTTTAGATGTGTGTAGTAATGTTACTGTGTAGTGTCATTATTTTCTAATAAATATAATTATGTATATGGATTGTAGTATTTTATGGATTGTAGTAGCAGTTTCTGAATTGCAGTATTGTTTTTCAAACTATAGTAGCAATTTATAAACAGTTGTAACACTTCGTAGATATGTACAGTAACGCTACTGTGTAGTATCATTTTTCAAATAAATATAATTATGTATATTTCTGTTCATAACGCTATTTGATAATAGCATTTTATTTTATGAATTGCAGTGCCAGATTATAAACAACTGTAGTATCTTTAGAAGTATATGGTGGATCTCACAACATTATTTTATAGTAGTATCTATGAATTGTAGTATCAGTTTATAAAGTTTTTAGCATTTTTAGTTTATAGTAGATTTTTATGAATTATAGTATCATTTTTGAATAAAGATTTTTAAATTACACCTTCCAGTATCATTTTATGATTTTTTGAAAGTTTGTAACACTATTTTTCATAAATTAATTTATAATGTTACTGCTTAATTTTATAGAAGTTGTATCATTTTATTTAATTTTTTGCATATTTATCATGCTATTTTTTATAAATTATTGTATGCTGTCACTGTATAGTATCAGCTTTGTATTCACTGAACTTAAAAAAAAGCATTTATATTTCAAATTTATCATGTAAATGTTGATCTTGCTCTATGGTGACATTTTGTGGTTATGGCTCGATAGCATTATGTACTTGTTTTTTTTTTTTTACATCGTTTCCTCGTTTAATGAAAATGTACGGTATCATTTTTTAACATGTTGATATTTCTACGGTAATTGATGATTGACGAACAAGATGATATGAGCAACGTTAATGTGATGTGCTGGAAGATATAAGCGGCATCGAAAGCAAGCGTTGAGTATAAACTAGGGCTTCATATGGTGCGGCATTATTTGACGTTGAGAAAACTATGGTTTTTAGTTAGCAGAGGCGACAGGGCGGTGGACAGGTTGATGGCGGCGTAGACAGCAACAGCATGGGGAGTTACGGCGGTTGATGCGACAGCGGTTGGGAAGAGCAGACAAAGAAAGTGTGGTGGTTAGATCTACGAAAGAGAGGAAATATATATTATATATTTTGTCCTTCTAACTAATTTCAAAAGTTGGTGTCTTACAAACTAAAAAAAGTTCACAAGTTTATCATTTAAACAAAATTAATGACTTTATAATTTGAGGAACTCTGACTCGTCCCTTGTTAAAGCAGGAGAATTTCTTCATTTAGAGTCCATCAAAAATCACTAGTTTTGTTAGTGGCACAAATAATATGATAGTTATTTTAAGAAAATATTAGCTCTATGAGAAGCGTAACTCAACATAAAGTTTCACTGTGAATTGCGCGATAGGAGCAAAATGACATTTCTTCACAGCTATGCTTCAGTAATCGTCTGTTTTGGAATAAATCGCAACATTATCTCGGTGTTTTGACGTCTAATCTGCATTTGTTGGTTGAGCAAAATGACATCTTTCGCAACTATGCCGCAATAATTGATTATGTTGGAATAAATCGCAATTTTGTCTCGGTGTTTTGACATATAATCAACATTTGTTAGTTGAACAAAATGACACATCTTTCACAACTATGCTGCAGTAATTGATTATTTTGGAATAAATCACAACTTTGTCTTGGTGTTTTAGTTGAACGATGCACTTTTTGAGTACACAGCGAAAGACATGTTATATGTGACAAAGTTAGCTTTAAAAATGTAAAGCCTGTAATGAGATTACTTCTTCGCATGATTACATTCTGATTTTGCAGACACTTTATTTATTTATCATGCTATAGGAACAGTCTCCGCTCAAACCCTGCTCAAGCGGAAGTCTTGTGCACTTAGTATAAAATGATGATAATGGTGAATCTTATTCTTTTTTAGTTGCATTTTTTTTGAAGGGTCAGGATAGGTGTGTATTTGGATTAAAATGTACGATTACACTTCAATGTGTTCCCATTTAAGTGCCTTAAAATATTCAAATAATTCTTATGATGGGTATGAAATTTCAGATATCTGATTTTGATAAAATATTTACACTTAACATAAATATAGATTAGTTTTGTTTAGAAAAAATGGTATCAAAAGCACAAGGACGCTATTCACGATTTGTGCATGCATGCGTCTGTTTATTTGTAATGATTTTCCACAATCAGAAAAGATAGAAAATAATTAAAAATACAGGACCCTACAAATAAGAAATTTGAAAAGACAAAAAATGAAGAAGGACCAAGTTAGTTTATGCTAATTAATATTAGGAAAGACCATCAAAACAAAATAGTTGCATATTAAAGACAAACAATGAATAAGGACCAAGTTTGTTTACACTAATTAATATTAGGAAAGACCATCAAAACAAAATAGTTGCATATTAAAGACAAACAATGAACAAGGACCAAGTTGGTTTGCACTAATTAATATTAGGAAAGACCAAAATAGTTGCATATTAAGGACAAACAATGAATAAGGATCAAGTTAGTTTACACGAATATACTGGTGAATAATCATAAATCACCATAAACTATTAAAAAAATTACTATGGAAATACCCGCTGCTTACGAGTTATTTCATGTGAGTATAACCAATAACAACCATATGACAAAATGCAAAATTGATGTCATTGAATACCTCGGTATGTTTTAACAACAAAATAGTTTTAATTTTTGAATACACAAGAAGATATTGATTTACTTTAGTATAAAATTTATTGGCTCATGTATTTACATGAGAATTGAAGAAACAACGAGCATAAATGAAAAAACTTCTATTTTGCCTTTGTAATTATATAATTTTACAAAGTTCACAGGATATGTGAAAAATATTTTTATCACTAGTGTTACGGAAACTTTTAGCTAAAAGAAAATTTTTCATTCATGTATTCTGGCTGCGGTACAAATTTTGATCACAAATTATAATGCATCATGCTAGTACTATGCATGTTCATTGTATAAGTTGATAATTATTATTCAATGTAAGTATTATATTATACATGCAAAGGGAAAATTATTGAAGAAATCATGTTGAATGTATTAGTTTCAGTATTGGAAATGAATCTCAAATAAAAGATTGATATGGTAATTCAGAAACTCAATTTATTATTAATACAAATACGGAATATTACGAGAAAAGTGGGAAAAAAAACAAATCATTAGTTCATGCATCTACATAAATACAAGATTTTTAATCTCGCATTTCAGTCATGTTTCATCTTAAATTTTAGACATTTAATGATCGTAACGGGAGAGATTCGGACGAGACAGTGTACTGCCGATACAGCTCAACTCGCATTTGCATGTTGGATCCTAAAGTTCATATCAGGATTCTCTCAAAATGTATGTTATGTCTAGAATTGACTTGTACGCACAATAGTATCTATAAATACCACTTCTAAAGAAACAATTTTAACCTGCTCGATTTACTTTTTAACAATTTCAGCTTCAAATAGTTTAATTTAATTTATAATTGCTCCTAACTGATTTTAATCACCTCATGATCCAAAATCAAACTAAATACATAAAATTCAAGAATTTCATAAATCGAATTTCTTTTACAAATATCAATCAAATTCGCTTGATTCTCTAACAATCAAATCGACACGAAACCATAATAAAATCGGCTTCTAATCAAATCTAGGGAACGTTCTCAGGCTTTTTTTATCCCATTCCCATTTTCGTCGAAAAATCATTTTAACATGTTCCCTCTATGCGAGGGGAATGGACCATTCGAGGTCGCCGGGTCGACCAGCAACGTCAATTTTCCTCCAAATGGTTCTCTCCCTTTCGCCTCCTATAAATCACCTCATCTTCACTTCTTTTACCCTTATCCTCATGTAATCACATTTCTAATTCAAAAATATCACCAAAACAACCTAAAATTCCAAAAATCTGATATGCTATAGCAACCTCACTTATAACAATGTGCATGTGACACATATGTTGTAGTTGGAAATAACAAGAAAATGGTAAAAAAATGACCATAGCACTAAATCAATCCCATAGAGACCAACCAACCATGTTCGACGCAAATACGATGGATTCAAAAAGTAGTGGATTACTTGATAAAATTTGCAATAAAACTTAAGTGGGGTAGGATCCTATTAAGGAAATCATATCCAATAGCGAGGAATGATGAGCCGATCGTGTGAAGGTACATAGTTTTCATGCAAAAGTTATTTATCAAAACGCTAATAAATATTTTTTCTTATTTTAGAAGTTTGGCAGCACTACTATTTGGAAGTATATGAGAGGGTCAATGGAGAATACGAACTTACTACAAATTATAATTCACGGTTCATATGTAACTAGATTCGATGCATTCTCGCCCGCTGCTACACATGGGGATGAGTCACACTGATCTCCTACGCACTCCCATACTATCCAACCATGTATCGATCGATTATGGGCATTTAATACAATGTAAAATAATCCTTACGATAATTAGGTACAACCTAAGCAACTTTTACCTAATTTGGGACATATGCGACTACCCACCACATATGACACCACATATGACCCTGACACTTAGGATGGATTTTGGCTCGCATTAGGGTTGGTAGAAGACATCATAATGAGATCCAAGACAGGTAAGTATTTGATTGATGTGATATACAAACGTCAAATGAAGAAATCTCATTCAAAAACGGAAACCAAATATACTGCTAAAAGATCGTTTTTACCAAATATACTACTATAAGTCCAAATCCAACAGTCAGTACAAACAATGTAGATCAGATCGTCTTTACCAAATATCGCTCTTGTTAATCGTGTCAAGACGATTGGATACGTTGGCGAAGCATTAAAGATCCTTATTGAAAAGGAGAAGAGAATTGTTTACAGTTTTGAACGAAGATACTGCTAGAAGATGGTGAAGGTTAAGAGTGAACCAATGGTTGAGAACTCGGTTTTGATCATTTGGTATTTTCTTAGTTTCGGTTTATTTTGAAATTTTCAAAAGTTATGATTTTAGTTTCGGTTTCAGCTCTGGTTACGAATATGAGTGTTTTTTTTAATGAAACAAACAAAACTGGAGTTGGTTAAATTAAAATAAACTTAATTAAATTAAATATATAATTCATAATTATTTAAATTAAATAGTTTAAAATCATATAAATTACACAAACTCCTAATTAGTTTGACCAAAACATTAATTAAAAACTAATTGAATCCAGCTCAACTTTACTCACAAAACCAATTAAAGAAAATAATAAAACTCTCCCACATAACAGCTCAAATCTGCATGTTCCCTTTTTTATCTTTGTTGACTTCGTTTTTGAAGCTGTGGCAGAATGTCGAACAAAAAATCAACACGGTAAAAAAAAGGCTTAAATTCAAAGTTAGATTGCTTCTCGAATTTAAAGCCAGGCTCAGATGAATAACAGCGGAGGCCAACTTCAAAGTTAGGGCACAGATTGCTTCTCGATTTTAGGTTTTGCTCGTCTTTCTCTTGGATTCTTCTTTTTTCTTTTGGTTCATACTTCTTTACATGCCTACAGAAAAAAATTACCCAGTCTAAAACCGAATTTCTAACCTACTACCGGACCGATCGACGATGGTACCAATCTGGTACAGTCGGAAATCCAACGTACAAATGATACCTTGAATCATGGATAGAATAAATAAGGCATAACATTCAGTACCAATGTATAGACGGTACCTTGAATCATGGATGGAATAAACGAGGCATAGCATTCAATACTAGCAACATTTGATCAACAAATCATATCCATTGTTTTTTTCAATCCCGATACACCAATTTCTTTTTAATTGTATTTGTTTTTAAAGTTTGCAGTTTTCACATCAACTTACACTTTAACATATATTATTAATATTTACTCACAGATACTGAAAATAATTCAAAATAAATAGAAATACTAAAACCTCTGAACCATCATTGTCACTACGCTGCCCCTTTTGCGACACAAAAACACTTTCGTCAAACTTAACTCTTTCATGCTCCTTTCAAATGTTCATTTCCCGTGCATTTTGCTTTCCAAAAAAACATCCCTGGTCATATCCTAACCAAATCGAATCACTCTAACTTCAACATCATTCAAACTCTAATAAAATTCAACATATCAAAGCATGATAGGAAAATAACAACCAATCACGGATGAATGCGATTAAGTGAGAGATTTACTTGCTGGTTTCTCTTAACCAATATCAAATTTGAATTTTTTTTATTTCTATTTCTCTCTTTATAATTTTCCTTATTCTCAACAATTCACTTTTCAAATGAAATGGAGAGAATGAGTTATTTATAGCCCATGAAATTTTGACTTCAAATATGAATTTATTTACCGTCAAAAAAATTTAATTTTTCATGTAAATTTTTTCTAATGACTCTTCTTATCCAAAGTCCCCACTAAACAAGTTCGCGCACAATTTTCCAAAATTATTTACCTTGATTTTTGTGTAACCGACCATATCTTGAGTTGCATGCATGATGAATCTGCTTGCATCACGATTCCTAATGACATACAAAACCCTTCCTTTTGAACACTGTTAAATTTTAGATCACCGCAAAAAAATCCTTATATCGATGTTGGTATTGTTACATCGGCCATGATATCGAAATCCGATCTTGGTCGAGATATTGATCGAAATACTAGCATCTCAACCGATGTATGGTACTGAGACCTCGACCAAGACAGCTGAGATTTGAGACATATTATATCGATTAATTAATATTTGACTATAATATTTTTAAGTAGTTTTTATAAGTTTCTGATGGAAAAGCGTCATCCATGTATTTTACTTATTGCTCATACGATAACAATTAATGACTTTTATAGATGATCGACATGAGTTCATATTTTTTTATCGAGTAAAATATGATGTTTTTGAAAATCAATACTATAGCTCTTTGATCGTTTTCTACTATTAACTGAGTTTTGAGGATCTTGAATAGTTTATGCAAATTATGTCTTTATAATTTTGAAGTAATTTGACTCCTTCCTTGTTATGGGAATAACATGCCATCATTCAGAGTCCGTCAAATATCAATGTTTTTACGTATGGCAAAACTAATATGTTTGGAAAAAACATCAAGCCTGCTACCATTACCATGCACCTCTAACAAAATCAAATGAGGCAAGCTAATCGAATTAAACAATGAAGAAGGGTTTCGGTGAAGCGACCAACCTCTTGGTAGTCTAATGCGAGAAAAATGATGAGCAGACTCTTTACGTTTGTTATTATCATGGTGGCCAAAACAACTGACAAATCAGATCAAATAACGACTTTCGAAGTCATATATAATGCAAAATGTGATTAATAACTGGAAAGGATTTGCAAGAGTTTTCACCAATTTCCAATCATACATCGTACCAACAAATTTAAAAGATTGAATCATGGATTCATCAACGTAGAAACATTAGTCAATCGGACCAGATTGAATACATATGTTTTATAAGAGAGTTGGGCGGACACGAAGACTCAGAAAACTCTTGAAATGAGTTGATAATGAAAAAACAACATGAATACACTGAACAATTCAAACAAATGTGACTTCGTACATTTTTTGTCTTAATTCATGTCGTAAATGAAAATCAAAAGGATATGATTTTTGAGCTCGGATCGAGCCAGACCTTGGACATGATTCAAATTTTATAGTCCTATGTATTATAGAAATTTAATTGTTTGTCATCGGATTTTATTTAGTTTCGAAGAAAAAACAAAAGACATAATTTGTGTATGTTTAAAACCAGTGGTCGAATATGAAACACGCCAATGTAGATAAACATGGACTTCAATAAAATTGGCCAACTCAAGAAAATCTATTAGAATACGAAAATGATGCCAAAGACGAAAACAATATCAAGTTAATTTTAAAAAACCCATAGACCTATACACAACCCTAAAAACCGAGTAGTTTTTTTAAACTTCTACATAATCCGACGACGGTTCCATTTAATTTAGATCAACTTGTTCTAAACTATATTTTATTTATTTTAATTATATACCTTACATGGTATAATATAAAATGGTCATACATCCCCAAAAAATACATTAACCATTTGCGATATACCCCTAATGCATGGTGATTTTGAAACAAATCAAATGCATAAGTTCTAAAGACTTCGATTTGAAGAAAAAAAATCAAGTATGAAGTTGGTGTTTTGAGATCCATTGTTGATCTATATCACTAATTATACATCTAAATGTATAGTATAGCAAGCTCCAAGTTATATGTATCGATGACATGAGCTAAGCATAAAATTTTTAAGAAAAGGTTCAAGATTTTGATTTTTAACTTTTCTCTTTAAGATTTCCGAAATTCCGTTCAATTTCAAAAAAATTACAGAAATTAAGATAGTGCTTGGTTTGTTGTTTTTAGTTTTGGGTTCTCGTCCATACAAAAATGCACATGACGCATGTAAATTGTCGAAAACGAAGTTAACATACAAAATATAAAACAATTTTTTTATTTTCCGTGTTTTGAAAAATAGCACAAGCACATGAAACTATCCATTCATCCATCGTCCATCTATCCACTTCGTCCTCCCATCCGTCTTTCTTTCATCCCTTTCGTCGTCCCTCCATTCTTCTCGTATTTGAGATACATATTAAAAACCGAAAACTTAATTTTAAACCAAACACTACCTAAGGTTGTGATTTTTTTTGAGATTTTGGTATTATTTCTGTAGACATGCATTTATAAACATTAAATGTATTCATGATCATGAAATTTAGCGTATTTTGAAATTTTGATCGGAATTTTGAACCATGGTTCAAAGATAATTTGTACCTAAGCTCAGCAAACGCAAATGGATATAGATAATGGACGAATATTGGACGAATATCGGATTTTTGCTGAACTCACATCTAATAACCAAAAGTAAAAAAAAAATGTTCAACCTAAAATTATTTTAGTATTAATTAGTATAAAAGGAAAAAAAATGTTATCAAAAAATAGTTTTGAACAATGAATATGCTTATACCTACATATGATATATAATACTAGGTTGATAAAATAACAAAAAATCAATCATTCGATATGCTAAATATACATGATATAAACTATCGTCTTGATGAAAATTAAACGGATAATTTTCAGATGCGAACAATACTAGCATCCATATCCCTCTTTTTTCTGATAACGGATTTTTTTTTATTATTCAAATATAGATATCAGGCAAATTTGGAATGTTTAGGGTAGTCATTGACAAACATTATATTACTCGATAACCAGTCAAGCAGAAAAGTTTTTTTAAAAGAAATTATTTTGCTTTTAAGTTTTAAAGAACTTTTTCATCTTGTCATATTTTGTTTTAGAAGAAATGCCTTTTATTTTACAACTTGATCCTCTTCCCCCAGAATCTCGAATGATGGAACCCTGAGACTCCAAACAATTGTCTATGTACAATCCAATTAGCACCAAGGTTCGAGATCTCGGTTTCGGTCTTTTGTAATTTTAAGAATTTCGATGTAATTCATAAATTTCGGGAATTTCGATTCTAGATTCAGTTTCGGATACCATTGTTTATTTTTCATATAATTACACATATATTTGTTTAAGTTATTGAAACAAAACGTATAAATTATATTTGATTGAAAAATAAGATATAAAAAAACAACACTGATTAATTATAAATATTTATAACACTAAAAAATGTTTATTATTTCGTTATCAACCCTTTTAATCCCACCATTCACATATTTTGTGAATTTATATGTTTCTAAGTTACAATCTTAAATTTGATTATTCATGCATTTGAAAATCAAATTAATTCTTTTTGGAGACTTTTTTTTGTAAAATTTGAAGTTCAATAGTTTTTATTGAATAAGAATTTCGGTTTGGTTTCGTTTTGGTCTCTACCGGAACCTAAACGGAACAACCGAAATCTCGGTGTTACGGTCGAAACCTCAAACCTTGATCAGCACTAACCAACTTTCCATCCAAACTCCTAATAATTAACAAATTCGTATATTTTTCTTTGCTAAAAATAATAACAAATAGATTAATGATGCAAATATAACTTGCATCCTAAGCTAAATTCAAATCTGAAAATATACCATCTTTTTTATAGCAACATCAAATTACTAATCCATTTTCATTATCTAATTGTATGTTAATGCTCTTTTCAACAAATTATACTATATCTGGAAAAAAAGGTTAAAATAGTAATCTGAAGGTTGTTGTAAATTTTATATGAAAATAATTGGTCTTCAAATGCAAGAAGATTATAGTTTAATCACATCTTTTGCTAAGAATAAAATGCTACTATTGAGAAGGTACCAATTTTTTTAAAGCAAAGTTGAATTACTGATCCATTTTCATTATCAAATTTTATGTTAACGCACTTTTCAACAAAGTCATGTTATATCAAAAAAAAGGTTAAAAATTATAATTTGAAGTTATTTGTAAATTTCATATATACCGGTCTTCAAATGCAAGACGTGTATAATTAGACCATAATTTTTACTAAGAATAAAATGCTTTTGTTGGATTTTAAATCGGACAATAATGGTATACTAGTAAAACATAACTCAAAAGATATTTTGAAATGAGCGACAGGGATTGGGTTACTAGGGTTAGTTTTATGGTTGGACAAGGGACGGGTAATGAGATTAGAGTTCGGATTTTGTTTAAAGTTTAAGATTGAAACTGAAAGTTGAAACATTTGCAACAAAGTGAATTGTAAGTCATTTATACAATTCGCGGTAGCCATATTTTGTCAATACACTCAATGTTATCAAAAAAATTGAAATCTTACGATTTAAATCCCGTTTCAGATCGGACCGATCTCTCACTTTACGATTCAATTCATAGTCCAATTTAAACTTAGATAAAACCACAATTTAAAAACATCATTCAATACATACTGATATATTTATTTGAATCATGATTTCAATTCTAATGTTTTCAAAATATAACAAAAATAGAACATGAGTGAAAGTTGAGTTTTAGGTCTAGATCTATAAGTTCAAACAACAAGATCGATTTCAAAGTGTGTATGCACATTAAAATATGAATCTTTTGAATTTGTGATTTACGATTTAAATCTTGTTTCGATTTATAGCTCGAATTTTACGATTTGCAATTAAAATCCTATTTTGAAAATCTTGCACCATATGCAATCAAATAATGCAAGATTGAAATTATGTTAAAAGATCAATGCATCACCTGTTTATCTATTCAAACATGGATATACGATCAGTGAAAATCCTATTTGTTCCACTAAACTTATTACTTTCCATTTTAGGTTTAATTGAAGTAAATGCATCTTCAATTTTCCTCAATATTTATAGTTTTCTATTCAATATCTTCCATAAATTATTGTTTTATACTGGATTCAGATCATATTACTATTTAACATGGTCTCAATCATCAATATCTGATCAGACATGAATTGAACTTTGGATTGCTACTAAACTGGCCACCATACCAACCAAGCCGATCCATTGCAGCACAAAGGACATGATAATGGTTGTCCCTGCTTCTGTACTTGTATTATCGTCGTGATATCTGGGTGGTAGGTGTTCCTGAGATTTTTTTTGTCCAAACATGATGTGCTGAGGGAGTTGGACCACATTTATTGTTAGAATAATTGTCTAACATGTTTCTTAAAGAATACTACTTTTGAAGATATTTGTTACAAATTAAAATATATACTGAAATAAAATATATAACCAAAGCAAGAATAGGAAAAAGCATATATACTTATATTCATGTGCAAAACGATTATTTGAAAAAATCATATGTGTTATTCTTAAATGATTTTTATCTCTCAGATTTTTATCCTTATCTTTGCTAGTAATATCCACAGCTGGTTTACTTAACAGAACTCTCAAATTTCAAGCGTCATCAAAATGACAAAATAATCTATATGGACTGCTCATTATTAACCATCAATATATTTTTACTTCACTTTCATATAATAGTACAACTGCATACACTATGCATGACACGTGAAGAAGTTTACTCAAAATTCCCAAACCTATCTAAATTACCTAGTGGTCTCTACTTGTCAACCATGCGTGCACTCATCCTTTTCTAAACATGTCAACACCAAATATCCTCCTTTTTCCTTGCATGAAAAATCTGTTGAAGATGATGTGAAAGAACATGAATGGAGGGAAAGATAAGTGACAATGCTTCGTTGATGGTCGTTTGGATAGTTCAATTTGTTAATCATTGAGATAAATAATTTTCTTTATAATTGGTAGATAATATACGTATGTGTGTGTGTTATACATACATGTATTTATATTATACATACATACATACATATATATGTGTGTGTAAGTATATGTATAATATTCTTTTTATTTTGTTTTAATTTATTTATTTTTTATTGTTAATAGATGTCTAAAAGATTAAAAATCAAAACCTTCAGATCCACATTCTAAAGTGCTTGCTATTAACTGATGGACCTCGATGCACACGCGACGAGCATTGCAGCACAAAGGACAAGAAAGTGGTTGCTTTTGCAAAGCATTCTTCCTTCTTCTGTAAATACTTGTATTGTCCTTCATAATATCAAGGTGGCAGGAGGCCCAAAGTGTGATGTAATGAAGGAATTGGACTACTGTTACTGTTAGAATAATTGTCTTACATGTTTCTTAAAAAAGATTTACTTTTGAAGATAATTGTTTCAACTTAAACCATCAACTGAAAATCAAGATATAACCCAAAGCAAGAACATTAATAAGATAAGGCAAATACCTCATATTTATCTGCAAACCATTTATTTGAAAAAAGATTGTGTTATTCTTAAATGACTCTTATCACTTGGATTTTCATCCGTATCTTTAGTAGTAACATCCTCAACTGATTTAATAACCAGATCTCTCAAATTTCAAGTGTCGTCAAAATGACAAAATAATCTATATGAACTGTTCATTATTAACCATCAATATATTTTTATTTTTTACTTCAATCGCATATAATAATACAACTGCATGCACTATGCACGACACGTGAAGAAGTTTACTCAAATTTCTCAAAACGTAATCTAACATACCCTATGGTCTCTACTTATCAACCGTATGTACACTCGTCCCTTTCTAAACATGTCAACACCAATTATCCTCCCTTTTCCTTGGATGAAACGGCATCTGTTGATGATGATGTGAAAGAACATGAAAAGAGGGAGAGAAAAGTGACAATGCTTTTGATAGTTCGATTCGTTAACCATTGAGACAAACGTTCCATTTTTTTTGTAAGCAGTAGATAATGTATGTATGTGTACAATATACTTTTTTTTTCTTCTTTTTCCTTTTGAAATTTGGTAATAAATGTCCAAAGATTCAAAATCAAGACCTTCAGATCCACACATGGACCTCAATATACACACAAACACGTGTGTGTATACATACGCACACATACATATATGTGTGTGTGTCGTGCGCGTGCAAAAATGTTCGATGGCGTCTCTTTTTTGCAGCACCCATTTAGCACTGCTTTTATATTCAGTTATGCCACCACTTCAAAAACTACATAATCTCAAAGATGTTTGATCCATACTATAATATCATCTCCAAAAAAGGAGACTATTTCACAATCATTGTTATTATTTCTTAATTGCAAACGTAAAAAAAGAAGTGATATATTGAATTCAAAATTTGAATGTTCATACCAGGAATACCATGATTATGATTGGAGAAAGATTCCAAAGTAGAATCAGCTAGGTCCTCCAAAACTGTGGTAATAGAATGCTCATGTAATGCCTCTAAACTAGTAGGAAAATGTGCAGGTTCAGAATTAATATCTGGCTCTGAGCTACCAAGTTCAATTTGTGATTCTAAAATAGGCAGATTTGAACTATTAGTGACAGTATCAAAACTGCCATTTTGACAAGATAGATGATCATTCAATACATTTTCTGAATCATTGGAAATTGATATATCTTCGGTCGCATCATTCTCTTTTTGAGGTTCTTCATTTACACTCATACAAGCTGAATAGGCTTGATCCTCTGAGTTATCACATGATGTGTATGCAGAACTCTGTTTGATTTCTAATGCAGATTGCTCATCATTAAACTTATTACTGCCGTCAATATTTGTAGAAATCAAGTTGGGGAGATCCAAAGATCTGTCAAGCTCTTCATCCACCAAAACTGCTTTCAGGGAAGCCTCTTTTTCCAAACTCTTAGTAAAACTAACAGATAATTCACCATCATCGGTTTTAGATGGAGTGAACGATCCATATGTGTTAGCAGTAAACTCCGAATATGAGCTACTATGCTGAGACCTTGCATCCGTATCACACCTAACGCTAATAACTTCATATTTACTTCCACTTAGTTGCCGACGAATGCGATTATTGGTTTGTTTATAAGATCCCATGTCAATTGAAGAAGAAGTAGATGTGATTTCCTTCTCAATACTTCGTCTCAGGGCACTTGCATTATCTCTTGCATAGGATGGATCAGCACAAAGGAGGCTAGCAGCAGTAAAAGCTGTTGACTGAATTATAGGCGACCTATTATTGCTTGCTTGACATGGTAAAAGTATAGATATACCCTTGCCCTCCAGATTTTCAATTGTAAGACTAGTATGTGTAGCAAGTTTTGCGCTTCCAACATTGTTCCCACAACTTAACTCGGTCAAACCTACATCTTGTTCAGTCGTACATTTATTATGGCTTGGGAGAGCTTCACCATTGCTGCTACAAGGCTTTTCAGGAGGATCAACATGATATTTATCTTCGCTGACTGATGTATCCACGTTATTTGCTAGTTCGGACTGATTAATTTCATTGTTATTTGCAGTATGATGTAACAATGGTTTAGCTGCATTATAAAGCCCATCGATTTTTATGCATTCTTCACAAACAATTAAATTTTCATCCAACCCCAACAAGTAAAAGTCTTTTCCACATTTAGAGCATAAATTCAAAAATTCAGAATTGTCATCCATTGATAAACCTTTTGGGCCATAGACAGATTCTGAGTCATTTGAAGGTGACAATAGTTCCGTTACTGCAAAGAGGCTATCTATCTTTGTGCATTCTTCACAAATATCAATATTCTCATCTAACCTTAATCTACTGAAACATTTCCCACATTTTGTACAAGTTGCTGTCATTTCAGAGTATTTAACATCTTCACCATCAAGCTCAGGAACATCAACCTTCACCGACATACTTTGATCAAACATACCACTATCAGTTACTGGATTCCTCCCATGCATCTCTTCAGCATAATCAATTATATCATCCCCCTTATCAAAGACAAAAATTTCATCTTGGATTGCAGAATCATGCATTTTTTCCCATTCGCCCACAGCATTAGTACCTTGATCAGAACTTGCACTGGTGTTAGTTGTTAATGAGGAATTCCTAGAGAACATAATACGATTTGTATTACTTGCTTTTCCAACATAGAATGTGGTGGCGGGAACACTTGACAAGAGTGGCCTAAACATTTTTTGAGTCTTATGTTGATCCTGAAGAAGCAAATGTTTTAAACACGATGAGATGATAAGTGTAACATGAAATATTGAAGATCTTATTTAAACAGGAGAGAAAAAGTATACAGTAAAAAGATGTTTTTTCTTCAACTTGGCTATGACATATGGTAGACGAATTGAACCAAGACCTTTTACTAATGACTTTTATCACTATTACCCATGGATATTGGCGTAAAGACATGCTACCAGACAAAGATTCATAACCAACAATAAAAGCTACTATATGAAAATGAACAAATATGAGTTTGTTTCTTGTGCCAACGATCAATACAAACAGAAACTAACAATGGGTAGCACTTGATCTTTAATGTGTATACAGCAGATAAAACAACTATTGTTATGCAGCATAATCATGGGATAAAAGAAAAAGTAAAAAACTATTCTTAAGTTCTAATGGTATAGGTTTCAAAATGGTGAGTTGTGAAGATTTTGGTCTCCACGAGCACAACATAAATTTGACTGCACAGAATTATACTGTGTAATTTGAGTATTAACTAAAACAAATGACGGCATCTCCTAATTTCAACTAAATTATGGAACAGAATAATGCTTGCTGCACATGCTATCCACCAAGAAAAACAAATAAAATTAGTATTATGATTCATTTTCTATATTCCAAAGCCATTATGCAACAGTGCAAACATTTTGTTAAACAAAGTGCAATGTGTGAAAATGTGATCGTATCCTTGAAACTTGACTTGACAAAGGCTGAGGTAGAAATGCTGATGGTGGGACTATTAATATTTAGGCTAAAGATGTATTTTTCTGGAATCAATTACATAAATAGGTTATTGTTTTTTTATCATCAACTTACAAAGAAGATTGCAATGTGGACCTCCTTGATGCACAAAAAGAATGACAAAATTATACACATTCGGCTAATTAAGAAGTTTCAGTATAAGAACACCTATTTAGTATTCAATTATTATTACTATAAAAATGCAATTTGGACTTCAAACTAGACGTGTTTTAACTTAAAAACAACCTTACCGATTGTCGAATATCACACTCAAAAGATCTTTTTGGGACTGAATTTGAAGCTAAGCTTCTTGTTGACTTTCTAGATAACCCCATAGCCTTGCTATTTCCCACCATCCTATTTCTTGTTGTGGTAGAATTTTTAGGGACTGCTACTGATTGCAATGAATCAACATCGTCGTCGCATGATGAAACAAAAGAACTCTTGCTACAAGAGCTAAACAAATCTCTTCCATTGCTATTTGATGAGCTGACACTTCTTCTAGAGCAAGTAGGTGACATGGAGTGCCTGCCTCTTCCACTTGAAGGTGTAGGAGACAACCCTCTTGTAGGTGGCGATGGCCGATCAGATAATGAAGTACGAAGGTTTGGAGGCACATCGGAAGAAAATCCCAGAAGATTGGTTTGCCATGCACATACTTTCGGTGAAGCAGAATTACCGCGACTTGACCTCAAAGGAGATGTTCCATGTACCTTTGGAGTTGGAGTTAATGACCTAGGAGTGGATGGTCTATTTGGAGAGGAGGGTCTTCTAGAAGGCGTCATAGGACGTGAAACAGGAGGTGGGCTAGAACGGATTGCTGAAGAAGGCCGCGATGTTGATTTTACAAAACTACTATTATTGTTAGAACGAGGAGAAGGGCTGAGACGTCGTGGACTGGCATTGATTCGAGTATTCTTCTGAGATATATCATTCTGAAGTAGCAAGGGAACAAATGAAACATATTTTTGAGTATATGACCCAAAAAAACACCGTGTTTATGTCGTAAAGATACTTACCATTGCAAGTGACCTCGAAACGCTAACAGGCTGACTTCGTGGTCTGCCTCTAATAGGTTGTTTATGGCTTTGTGGCTCTTCATCGTCCAACGAAGGGAAAAGTGGAGTATCAGGAGGAGTTACTAGCCTGTTTTTATGAGAAGATTTGAAACATAAAACAACTGTAACATAATTCTAATAAACAAATAACAAAAATTATATTATATATACGTGTGTGTGTGTGTGAAGTATAAAAGAATGGAATATAACTACAGTTGATCTTGTGAGACGAATGATGAAAAGAACACCTAGATATTCAAGTCACTGGAATGTAATCACTGTCTCAAATTTCATTCAGGAATTATTGGCACTTCATTAAAGTATACAACACATTAGCTAGCTAATGAAAGATATGAGTAACAAAACATTTATAAACAGCCAAAATATTACTGTATGATGTTCTGAATCTTAACGGACCATGAATAGTACGCAAGGAAAAAACACTCACCAACCATAATCGTTTTTGTCGCAGTCAGCATCTAATAAATCATCTCTCCCTCCTCTGTCAGGAATAGTAACACCAAGTTTTATGTCTGAAACAAATTTCAATTTAGCTTATAAATACGAACAGATTAGTATCACTTGGTATTAGAACACCAAAATTTACAAGGACAAGTTCTAAGAAATTACTAAGAGCCTCATTGAAATCATCAGATGTGTGAAGCAAGAAGCTCTCTCTTTCTTTGATTTGCATATCATTGAATAAGGCAAGATCATCATCTTTAGTCGCATGGAGAGTCATTCCAAACTTAAAGCTATGGCCCCTGTTATGATTATTCTCTGTTCTATAGTCCCTACCAGGAGATATTTTTGTTGCAGGCAAAGGAGGCATCTTTTACATCATTATTTATAACTTTAAGCCCTGACGATACCTGCAACTAAGTAGCAAGATTTTAAATTAAACGGCGAGATTGTCACTTTAAACCACAATTGTTTCTTAGCCCAAGCGTCTTCCATAAATAATCATATAAGTCTGGTCGTTCTAATATGAACGTTCATTTAACTGCAATAATATAAACCCTAATATTGTGAATAACTAAGAAATGCGTAATGCAAATACATCATATTTACTTCAATAATTGCCTAATGCGAGACTCCCACACAATTAAAGCCTATATTTGAGCTAAAAATTATCCGTTTTGATCCGGTTGTCTTAATAAACATTACAGTATTCATTTTAAAACTGACTATAGATGCAAATTTGACCCAAAAGTGAATAAACAATAATATATCTATCTGCATACCAGACAAATTTATACATAAAATACCAACTTTGGCTCAAAATTGAATCCCGAATCATCGGTTTTACTTCCAAATCGTATAATTCAAAATCAGAATTCGCAAATTACAGAGTCGAACTTTCCGCTTACAGATCAATCTCGACACAACTCAATTTCGCTGAATTAACACCTCAAATAAAAGTTTCTCACCTGATCTCAAAAAGGATACATAATCATAACACGCAATTCGCAGCATTCAGTTAATTGAGGTCCAGATCGAAAAAGACCTAGCTTTTTGCTCGAGAAGACTTCGAATGTAAGGAAAGAGATAAATTAACTGAAAGGAACAGAATCAAATCGTTAATTTACCAAAGGAGAATAAAAGGAAAAACAAAGAAGAAATTACAGCTGAGGTTTCCTCGTCTTCAAGCTTCGCTTTCACTCTCTAAATTCTGCTCTGGCTCCTGCCAATTATTTTCCGAGAACATTTAGTGAACTTTTTTTAACTTTTCAACTCTTTACCCCAGTATATTTTTTTTTTCCACAAGAGCATCAAACACGGCTGTTTGCTTTAAGTTTGGCAAAGTAGCACCAAAAAATAAGTACAAAAATAAAAAGAAGGAAAACCCAAAATAACTTAGTAGCTCATATCATTACCAGAACAACCATTTCCATCACATAAACGTGAAAAATTAAAAATTAACTTGAAAAATTGAATTTTTTCTTCACCGATTTAAAAACTCAATTCATATTTTCTTCAGAACTACAATAAATAAAATCTGTAAACCCAAAAAATAACTTAGTAGTGAAAAATTAAATTTTTTCTTCACTGATTTGGAAAATAAGGTTTTGAAGAAGCGGTGGTTTAGATAGTAAGAAACTTACGTAAATGGAATTGAGAAGAAAAGAAAGTACACAAGTTTGTAAGGGTATTTTAATCTTTAAAATTATATTTATTTTAGGAGGCTACTAAGTAATTATCTGTTTTGAAATAGAATTTGCCTTTAAGTTTTATGTTTTATTAAATGTAAGGCTAAATGTATCACGGTTTGCATTTGGGGACCGCGTAGTGGGTTTTTTTCTACACTTTTTCGTTGCTTCGGCGGATAACCGCCAACCAAACAGTGTCCGTTTGGCAAGCAACAGCCGACCGCGGTGCCCCCTAGCACTTGGCATGATTCCCTTATTCCCTTAGCACCATATTATATAAATATAGACCTATTATTCAATTCTATAATAATTGCCGACTATATTTACAATTGTCGATTATATTGCAATTGACAACTATGTTGAACAACTTATCAAATCCATCTTGCACATAATAAAGAAACAATAATTAATTATGTAGTAATTTTTTAAAAATAAGCCATTTAGGGCATCTCAATGCTAGGGCTCGGTTAATGGTGTCACGTGGTCAATATCACTGACCGCCCTTTAGTATAACCTAATGGAAAAAATGGAGTGTCGGGTCATCCAACATTTACAGTGTCAGATGACTCAATACCCAATTTATGAAATTCTTGTGGCGATCTACATGGGATTTCAAACAAAATCATAGCCGCCGGTTTATGCGGCATTATTTAATATAGGATAAACTAATATATAATGGTCGGCTTCTTCCTTAGCCGGCCTCCCTCCTTCCTCTCATTCCACCCCCCCCCCCCCCCCCAACACAAAAAATCAAACGAAATCCAAACCTCATTCCCCCTCCACCCCCCTCCCCCCTCATTTTCAATTTCTAATCAATTTTCTACCGTATTTTGTGAACAATTTAACCAACAACTAACCCATTTTCTACCATATTTTGTGAACAATTTAACCAACGGCTGAGAAGAATTTTGCGTGCAATTCGCGGTGGAGTTAGATCTTCCCAAAAAGTTGGGGGCAACGGAGATGATGGCAGTGTGGTCCTACCTCTAGTTCTTCGAGAAGGCGTAGGGTGATAGAACAATGATATCTCGAAGGCTACGCATGGGATCATTTCCAAAGACTATGTTTTGGCTCGAAATATAGATCAAAACTTAGGAGCGGACAATGAGTTTATCAATTTTCGTGTTTTATCTGATTAACAAGTGCATGTTTCCACTCGTGTCAACATCATTGGAAGCAAAGTTTTAAATTTAAACACCACGATATTGATTAGCAGCAATTATTATATATTGTTTACGTATTCAAAAAATATGACATATGGTGGATGTTTCTATAT
This sequence comes from Allium cepa, assembly GCA_030765085.1. NCBI lineage: Eukaryota > Viridiplantae > Streptophyta > Magnoliopsida > Asparagales > Amaryllidaceae > Allium > Allium cepa. The sequence continues at coordinate 561,705,679 of CM060932.1, forward strand.
TTTGGCTTGGTACAATGTAACTAGTAGTTTATGGATTATATAGTTATACATTTAGTTTATGAAGTTAATAGAAAAAATAACTTTCTGAATAGGCAAGGAAAGGGAGAACTCGTGAATCTCTTGCATCGGTCTTTCATCTATATCGAAAGATCGTGGCAGTCGACATTGATTGACGTGTTATCAGATTTTTGGGTAGCATTGGATTTCATGTTTTTTTTGTATGTTGTTTTTTTAATAGATATTTACATGTAAAACCGCATTGAATTTTGTTCAACCCTGCATATTCCTTGTTATAAATTCTGATGCACAATTGTGTGGTGCATTAAGATTTTTTTGGTAGAAGACCACCAACACATTTCACTTCACTTTTGAAGAGATAGGTGTTAGTCTTTTAGATTTTGTCATGCTTACTGGTATTTCAGTTGTGTTGCATCTTTCTTTACCCGACGATGAGTAGTACCAAAGACGTGATAACCTACTACATGTTTTACCTAATATTCATATTTTGACATGCTTATCAAGGGGTACCCAGCTTAGAGTAAGTTTCCCCAGGGACACTATTAGGAAACTGCTTTGACAATACAACTCTGCCAATGACTTAGAGATAGTAGATTATTTATGTTGTACATGATAGGAAATCTTTTCTTTTCCAATCAATCCAGTACACAATTGTTAGAAAACATTGCAACGGTTGCAGACTTTGATCTTTCTTCCCATGTTCTTTACGATTGGGGAACGGCTACCATGACCTACTCCTATAGGTCACTGGACATACAGTGTGTTGTTACTAGTCATGATATATCATTATGCAGATTTTGGGAGGTTTTAAAGTATTGGTGTTATGAGTATAGCCACAATCTGGCTCATCCAACTAAAGACCACTGGTTAGCCATATTCTTCCCTAGGATTTGTGCATGGCCGCCATAGAATAGTGCATATAGATGAGGCTAGTCATGTTTTCATGGTTGCACGGAACCAGATAAAGTTACAACATACGCGTTCTAACATCATTTGGTAGTCGTATAATGGATAATCATATTTGAGATATCCCGCTGCTTCACACACAGCATTTTGTCAAGCAGACGGTTTCCATTGGTATCTTCTCACGCTGCTACTTGTATGTTATATCATGGTGGGTGATGTTGGAATCATATATATGGAGGAGACATTGTTCCCGATGATCGTCGTCCTTGTACATCTTTTCTCGGAGTCTATTTCATAGCCTCCTTGCAGCGAAAAATGACTGATGGGAATCAAGTTAATTCATTATTTACAACTTGGATTGTCTTCGGTTTTGCCATAAATTCCACGCTCCACGACCGTCTATGGGTTTTACACATGGAGGAGTTGTTGATTTAGATAGGACATCCACCATCAGTCCCTGTGTTGCACCTCCTTTTGTGTGTATGTTGACATACCACGTTTGTCGGTCACTGATTATCCAAATCCAACATCGTTTCCATATGAGGATTTATTTCAGATGTAGGTTAGTATTATGGATATTACATATGGAGAGCATAGATACAGTATAGAGGAGTATGAGCAGAGAGTTCCAAATTTAACGAGACATGTTTAGGATTTGACTGTTGAGGGTGAGGTAAGATACCACCATCTACCTAGACACATTTCTCGCCAAAATATGATAGTTGATTTGGGTGGTGCTTCCGATTTGCATGCTATAATTAGTAGGGTTGGCCATGATAACGAGATTCCATACTATGACGACGACGATAATGATGAGGATGATTACGACAACGATGATTAGTTGATTTGTTTGGCTTGTTAGTTAGTTTCATTTTTGCACTTGTATTTGAGAATTGTTTCCTTCGTTATGTGCATTGGAGCATATTGTTTATGTATTTTTATTGGACTATGTTGTATTATGTTGGACTCTTTTGTGCACTTGTTTTGGATTGTATTTTATGTTATTCATGTTATATTCTGCTTGATATTTCATGTGTATCTATTCCAGATTATATTCGGTCATCTTTCTTTGACTGATATTACACTGCTGCCATAAAATCTGTATGTTTTCTACTATTACTTTAGTCCCAAAATATATTAAAAAGCTAAGTGGATAGAACAAGTGGTATAAATATCTAACCATATACTTCAAACTTCAATAAACATCTAAGTGGATAGGACAATGTATAGCAAATATTTACACACTTCATATGATGGGTGGGATAAGCTATTGTAAATATCTACATATATAGTGCAGACTACAATAAATATCTTAGTGGATAGGATAAGGTGTAGCGAATTTCTTATCATATAGTACAAAATTCAATAAATATCTGAGTATGTAGGAAACACTATAGTAAATATCTAAACATATAGTACAAAGTTCAATACATATATGAGTAGATTTCGAGATATTTATACAACTTATATATAGATGCTACTTTTGATACTTAAAACACACAACAAATGTAAACATGAATCAAATGAAATTGTTATTTTGCTTCTCTTCTTCCTTAACTTCGGGTGATAATCATATATGCGAAGACTCTCAACAACAAGCAACGGCGTCTAAAGCACCGGAGCTTATTCAACTAAAGGAGATGGATGAATCTTTCAAACAAGGTGGGAGTGTTTTAGGGCGTAAAAATAATCGAAAAAAAGAAATTTTCAATCAGAGCATGATCAAATAATGACATATTACTTTAACGACGATCCATGCTTTGACATGGTGAAGTTCAAATTAAGGTATCGAATGTCCAGAAACATATTTAAGCAAGTTATGATAAGGTTATGGGAGAAAAACATATATTTTGAAAAGAAAAAAAAGTAATACGCGTGGTCAATTGGGTCGTTCGCCATGTCAAAAAAGACAAATGTCTTACGAATGTTAGCGTATGATGAAAGCGTTGATAGGCAAGACAAGTACGTTCGAATCGGATATTCTACTGCCAACTAATGTTTAAAAGAATTTTTAAAATATTGGTTCTAGCATTTGGCGTGGAGTATGTTAAAGCGTCAAACGATAATGATATCAATGGACTTCTGGGTATGGGTGAGCAATGTGGATTACAAGTATGTTAGATGGCTTAGATTATATGCATTGGTGTTGGGAAAATGGTTCGGTTGCAATGTAAGGACAATACATCGAACATTACCACAAGGCAACCATTATTTTGGAAGTTGTAACTTCATTTGGTTTATGCATATGGCATGTAACTTTTTGTATACTTGGGTTGTAACGACCTGGTATTTTGAACCATTCGCATCATCAGACTTGAATTTCTCAAAATGTTAGATTGTTAATATATATTTGGTAAAACTCAGCATATACAGTAAATAAATCAATCACATAATCACAGACACAGAGTATTACAACAATAAGCAGCGGAATAGATGAATAGTAGTTCATGAAGCTACTATAAACATTAGAGTAAAACAAAATACAATAGAAATCTCGAATACATAGAAGTCTCAATACATCCAAATGACAAAAATCTGAATATAACACTGTAGTCAACTGAATAACTGAAAGCTGAATAGACATAGATGGATCTCCAAGCGAAGCTCCAAACTCTAAAGGTGAGTCTCAAATGCTACGACACTCAGTCTGACCCGAGCATAAAGCAAAACACTCGAGTCAGAATTAACATTCTTATATTAATAAATTCAACCAAGTGAAATGTCAACTGTAATACAAGTAACTTAAAGGATAATTGGGACTTCCATCCTCTAAGGATCCGTGGAACTATCTACTATGTAGTAATATACGCTATTATAATATGTCTAAAGTAAAGTAAACTACTAATATAGCGTTAAGACGTTACTCATATCCCCTTAATACATTTTATAATTCTCATAGTCTATACAGTACTGTAACTCCCTCCGTAAACTAGAGGGCTATCAAAGGACACTCCATAGGTATGGTACAAATCAAACTCGTAGAAAGTGCAATAGGGCATGCGACAAGCACTCAAGGCAATGCCAGGGTAGATATACCGTTTGCGTATCCGGACTGGTGGTAACGCATAGCAGCTACTACCGCCCACCTCGTGACACACTCCCAAATCAAAGGTGTACCCAATCAAATCACAAAAGCAATAGAATGGTATCGTAGGAATATGCCCGATCGGAGGAATGACCTCACTTGGCCCGGTGTGGCTCCTGTTTTAGCCGCATCAAGCTGACTCACGGGAGTCAGGGCTACGTACATACCATATAGAATCGTCACCAAACCATCCTACTTCATTCTAGAATCTCCACCACGTACAAAGTTGTTAAAGTGGTTTTCAGTATTGGCAGAAAGTATGACAATATCCGATCCTGGTCTCTTTAACAACCAAACGCTTATTTCACACCGTGGTCATTTCATTTTAAATAGTTTATACTTTATATCAAAATATCATATTCATTTCAAAACCATATCAATTCGATATCATTGTACACTTTAAGTCATTTTCATTTCCAAAAATCATAACACTTTAAAAATAATAACATTTTCGAAAGCATAACACTTTGGAAATCATAACACTTTCGACTTAGGCAGTTTAGATTTTGAAATAGTATATATATATATATTAAAATAGTTATAAATTTAATAGTTTATATATTAAATAATTTATGTATTAAAATAGTTTATGAAAAGAAAAGAAAATTTATATAATAAAAGCAGTTTCCTCAAATTTCGCAAATCGATTCAAATCATCTTGAATTCTAAAAATTCAATTTGAATCAATTCCAATTTAACCACTTCAATTTATAGTTCAAAGATTCAAGTTTAAATGTTCAAACATTACAATATAAATTTCATTTATTTTTCAACATTTAACTTTAAATTTAATCAAATTGGAAAGTATTTACTTAATCTTTTTAATAACAAACTATTAAAATCCCCATTTATAAAGTTAAATCAATATTAAACATTCAATCTCAATTTTTATTCAAAATTAAGAATATTCATTTAATCACTTTTTATTACCAAATTATAAATCATATTTTCAACATCTAAAAATCAATAAGTTCAAACAAATTCTTATTTAAATTCAATTATTAACCAATTTAAATTCGAAATCGATATTAATTTATCTTCCCAACCTTTATTATTGAAGTAATAAAAATCTATTTAAAATATTAATATAAATTTAAATAAATACTTGAACATATTATAATCCAATTAAATTAAACTTTATTAAATTAAATTTTATTATTAAATGTTTTTTGTATTAGATCTTATTTTATTTAATAATAAAATTATAAGAAAAAACTTAAAAAAATTATATTTTCAAAACCAACTTATAAATTTAAAATTTTCAAAACATATAATTTTAAAAATCTAAAATTTAGGCATATATAAAAATAACGTTTTTATATATATATATTACATTTTCAAAATCAATATTTATTAAAAACCATATATTTCCTTTCAAAACTTTGAAAATCATTTTTCAAAGTATGCACCAACTCCGTATATAATTTTCTATCCTATGGTCAAGTGATACGATATTTATCATTTCAATCCATAATTTAAATATTTACGGGTAAATATCGTTTCAACCCGCAATCCCAAAATTTTAAAATCAATGAAAATCGCTTTGGTTTATCATTTCAACCCATAACGATTTTTCTATATTCTAGAATATCGTTCGAGTATGTATCATTTCAATCCATAGGAAATTCTAAACTGGCAGGGAACTTGCAGAATGAGAATAAGTATGATAAAATATAACATATCAACAACATACATATATCATCGGTAACAAATTAAATAAAATATACACAACAGAATATAGTATCATATATCACAGGTAAATAATTGCAGATGATGACACTCATATTTAAAATTAAATAACTAGTAATTCAAATTTAATAACATATTTCAATTGTCGTTTCAAGTGAAATCAAATTTAGTAACTATAAGAATGTTAATCGTGAGTGATTGATCACCTTTCGAGGTTAAGGGAATTTGACAGCAGAACAAGCTACGAATTGAATCATGAAGTAGATAATCGACCACTCCAAACGACAAATCTCGAAGCAAAGCGAGGCGAACACGGCTTTGACGAATAAAGCTGATAGTAAAAAATCGATGAAACAAATCAGAATCAGCTTGATATAATTGAAACGAAGAGTATGTTATATTATTATTTTATTACTTTCTTTCGTAAAATCAATGTTAAGTCAAAACACGTATTTAGAAATAATAATAAAAACACATATATTGACCGACGTATATTTAAGCAGGCACATCAAATAGATTGAAACAAAACATATTATGTATACGTCTACATTCCGAAATACAACATAACATAACATAATATATATATATATATATATATATATATATATATTCTACAGACTTTATATATAAACTCATATAACTTACACCAATATAAAACAAACAGATTATATATAAGCTGATGTAACTAATAAAAATAAAATCAACAGATCAACTTATATAACCTTACATAAACTTATCTACATACAACCAAACATGTTATACGCAACTTATATAAACTTATATCCCACAGAATTATGTACCGCTTACATAAACTTATATTTCAAAATCTATATACATTTCAAAATCACGATATCCAAAATGTTATATTTTAAAACACTACTTAAACAATAAACAAATTTTTTAAATATATGCATAAATACTTTGAACAAAAAAACAAACAAAAAAATTATATACTGAACGTAGGAACTAGCAAACCTTTCTCAAAATTTGCAACAGATCTGTGCTTATATAATTTTATATAACAATATACATTATAAGACAATACCAACTAAGCTAATAAAACAATATATATATATATATACATATAAGCTCGGAACAAACCAAAGCAGGGCGGAATTGCGGCCTTCGGTGGCTAATGCGGTGGTTCGTTCGTTAGGTGAGGAGGGGATGGAGGTGGCGACGTTGGCCAAAGTGGCGTAGATTGGTGATTAGCCGATGGCGGCTACAGGTGGAGGAAAGGTGGTAAGGGCCGGATATGGTGGGTCGCGGGTTGATGGCTGGAGTGCTTGGAGTTGCAGATGGGGGTAGCCGTGGCTAAGGAACATGGCCGGGTGGAGGCGGATTTGGTAAGGGGTTGGCGGTTGCCGAGGAGAAGCGGTATGAGGTGGACAATGGAGAGGGAGGCAAGTCACTGGGATTGCATGGAAAAGGTGAGGGCTGGTGATGCTTGGCGGGTGTTGGTCGAGTGGGCTGACAAGGGCGGAGGTGTTAGCGATGGTAGGGTAGGCTGAAGCAAGTATATGAAAAGGTGATGGATGAGGCATATTGTTGAGGTGGATGAGAAAGGCTAGGCTTCAACAAACAATTCATGCAACTATATTATATATATAACTCATATTATTTTTTTAAACGTGAATGTGGACCACAAAGGAACACGACACAAATCTAAAAGAGGAAAGAGAAGGACATAGAACCAATAGGGTTAAAATGAAACAACAATGCGAATTTAAAAGATAGAATAATAAAAGTCAGAAACAAAAATAAATAGCACAGGAACCGTTATATATATAAATAAAATGAAACAGTGAAACGATAGAAATGAAAGGTCGAGAAATAGTAAAAGTTAGACGTTGGGTTTCAAAAATAATAATGATCGATGGCTCTTCATTTACATATTGGAACAAATGAATGGAAATAGAAAACAAAAAGTTTCAAAACCGGGTACCATACTGCAAATATTTTCGCAGATTTCATCGAGTACCGGACTCCGAAACACACAAATGAATATATTATGGAGATCAACATAATGAATCGAATAGAACGGTACACAAATATCAACGATATGATCATCCTATCAAAAGTTGATATTCACTGCCAAATGGCTGAAAATTCGCTGAAAATAAGATAAACGAAGCTAGAGAAGTCCAAATTTGATGAAACGGATTATGGCGTCTCGCTCAGAAGATGATAAACATTTTTATTATATAAAATATTCAGGTTTGAAAAATATTTTATTATCATCAAGTATTAACTGAATTTGAATTGAAAATTACACGATAGAATTTACTATCATATTTTCTGATGAAAATTTACCATTTGTTATGTTTAAATAGATGCATACCAAATATCAAAATTTTATTTTCATATTCGATAATTTAAAATTTCACAAAATTCAGTAAATTATGTTATTAAAACCGTTAAAATATCCGATCGTTACAATCTCCTCCACTCTAAAGTTTTCGTCCTCGAAAAGGAACGAGATAGGAGAATATGAACAACCAGAAAGAAAAGATAGATTAAAAATACAAAACATAACCATTAATTTTCATTTATTTTATTCTATGTATTTAATTAAAAATTGTTAATTCAAAAACCATATAAATATCATTTATTTTTAAATTGGTTTATATTCAACTAATTGATTTCAATTCATTTTATTTAGTCCATCAAATTTATTGTGTTCGCATTTGATTGATTTCAGTTCCTTATATTTTCATTCAATTGATTTGTTTTCAATTTTATTAATATTTGTTATAAAATTTTCTTTCAGAACAACATTTATTTGATTTAACTTGTCTATCAATTCCATTTATCTTCAGTTGAGTTGATCCCAATGAAAATTCAATTTCAACTATTCTTAGTCCATATTTATCTGCTTAAATAATCTTCTCTTTTATTTATTTAATTTATTTTACCTAACATATTTTGCAACAGATATTAAGTGTATAAACATTTTGTAACCATGTATTATTCAACAAATAAATTTTCCTTCTTATTATTCAATTTATCATCTGTAAATTCCCTTAACAAAATACCATTTTTGATGTCCTATTACTTATATCATGGTGTATACTATCTAATTACTTATTCTCATTAACATTTAACTATTTCTAGGTAAGTTATATTAAGGTTCTACGTGTAATTAAATACTATAAAAAATTCCTTTTATCTATAACATTTATATTAAGCCAGATTTTAGTTTGAGCAACTTATTACTTAAGTTTTCTTCTTGTATAACCTTTAATTATGTATGCACCTTAACATTTTAACTTTTGAATGTTTTAGGTAAGTTATATATATTAGAATGCAATTTAGTGTTATACAAATAAGTTTTATTCAAATTCACTATTTCAAGTTGGTTTAATTTCATTTATCATTTTAGATATTCCAAATTATTCAAAATTTCACTTTATTTCAATAATTGAACCCATTTCTTACTATAAAACTTAGGATTCAAATTTCTGGTTTAACTTCGAACACTACTACAAAACAGGTCATTTGCATCGGTTGTTCACCCCCTGTTGCATCAGTTCTACAACTGATGCACATGCAACCGATGCAATAGGCTTAACAGTTTTGCATCAGTTCTAAAACCGATGCAAAACGGTCTTTTTTCATCGGTTGTTACTAACAACTGATGCAGAATACGGTTGCAACAAAGGAACATGTTGCATCGGTTGTAATGAAAACCGATGCAACAAAGGAACTTGTTGCATAGGTTGTTGTTGAAAACCGATGCAAACTAATCTCTCTATTATTGGTTATAACAAACAATTATTGCATGCAATATTACAATCATTCAAAATTAAATTCGATAGCAAATACAAACGGAATAACATAATACCAAAATAAACATATATCAATTAAAGTGTTAATAACCTATACAAATAATGGTTCATACATTCATTTTTGCAGCATAATTCAGATCTTTAGTACAATCATTAAGTGGTATAGTCTTAATTTAGATCTTTAATTAGTACAACCATTAAGAAATGATATAGTAAAAACCTTAAAAACTTCATGGAATCTTGAAAACCCAAATTTTTAGGCTTCAGCTCAAAACCATATGCTGCAATTCTTTTTTGCAATGTCAACTTGAACCTGGAAAAACAAGAAATAAACATGTGAATTAGTCATGCGCGCTTATTCCTAAGCAACTATTCTACGAGGAATAGCTATTCAATAATACTACAAAAATACTGCTTATTTTCGAAAAAGGTTTTAAGTATTAGATACTAGAATGGATCAAACCGAAATGATTGAAGTAGAGAACATTAATTGGAGACCGAGACTGTGTTTTAAGATGCACACAAAAATACCGGTCAGGCACCAATTTTTTATCTTTATTAATGTTTTATTATATATACATTGAAATATACGTAAAAAAAAGTATGAAAACCAATCGTGCTTGCTAACTTAATTCATGAATTGTCACATTTGGATAAATAAATAAGCCAAGAAATAAAATTCAGTTTGTAACTCTTGCAAATCTATGCAAACTTTATAATCCACTAAACATATAAATCTATTAGATGAACTCACCCAATCAAGAACCATTCCCCTCTGAACAACCCCTTTTCTGGAACTCAAATTCCTTGGCCCAACAATAAGTTCCAACAAAAGAATTCCAAATCCAAAGACGTCGGTCTTTTCAGATGACTTCCCAGTAGATAAATATTCAGGAGCAATGTGTCCTACAGTTCCTCTAACAGCAGTTGTAACATGAGACTTCCTTTTATCGAGAAGTTTTGCCAAACCAAAATCACCAACAACCTTCAAAATTCTCATCAAGTAATATGTTGGCTGCTTTAACATCTCTGTGAATTATTTTAGGGTTACATTGCTCGTGTAGGTATAATAGCCCTCGAGCAGCACCTAATGCTATTCTCATATGCTTGTTCCAGTCTAGAGTTGGCTTTTCTTGATGATGATCTGTGAATAATAGGATTATTTCAGCTTTAAGTTGTAACCATATGTTTACGTCTAAACTCTAGCAGTCCATGACTTCTATGTGAACTAAATTTAATTCATGCTTTGTATTTGACTACTCATGTAATTTAGGTTATGTTTAAAACTTTATGTTCCATAGGATTTCTATTTTTCCTTTATAGGACTTTATGATAATGCATGTAAGATTTACTCAAGGAAGACGATGTGGAACAATTTTAAAAAACGAAGCCTGCATTCTTCATTAACTTCAAATCCTAGCACTTTTATGGTATGTTTAAATGATTCCAGTTATATTAATATTGCCATATCTTCATTGGCTCTTGACTGATTATCAGGCAAATAGAAAAAAGAGTTAATCACACTTGATGTGTCATGTAACAAGCATACGATCGTATTAACATACGCAAACACAAGTGAGTCATACAAAGACATTAATATTGACGTAGGAACATCAAAGTTGTCAAACACATACAAACTAACAATAAGAAAATATTCAAGTATTAAAACTAAAGCATTGCCCACTTCAGAGTAAGCACGATATTTTTTCTGCCTTACCACTATTTTCAGTCTTTCTCATGCTAAATTTTTTTATCGCATATGTTTAAACTAATATTAAGTTGTAACCAAATGGCAGATCATTTTCACAATTTCCAACTCTTGCTCATTCATAAAGAACCGTGGTTCAAACAGGGAAAATCAACCGTTGAACCATTGGTTCGAATGTTCGATTTGGGTTGTACACTACTAAGGTTTGATTGAGTTTTGGATTGAAGGTGTTCATTATACAGGACTATTCGAGATCGGACCGCAGTTACTCCGGTCATGGAAACAACCATCTCTATACTGAGCTTAGCTAAGGCTAGGTATGAATATTTCCTAAGCTCTTTGTACAAATAGATATATGACACATGCTTATAAACAGAAACTGGAGTTCTTTATTCAACTGTTATCTAACAATAAGAAGCTAACAAAGTTGTCACAGTTGGCCCAGTTATAAAGAATGAGCATGTATTGGTATAATGAAGAGCAAGGAAAACGTGATTTTTGACTTTGTATTATTCTACACGGAAATTCTATGAATTTTTCTGTGATAACCCCACCATTAAACAACTAAAGAGGCCCAAGCATTTTCAGTGAACGCTCAAATTTGAAAGTTTCAACATATCTTGACACGTATAGAAGAACTGCCTGTAGCAACCATGATTATCAATGACAGTATCGAAGGTAGTCAAAAATTCCAGTTGTCAATTTAGTTCGGATCATTATGAATGTTAGAAATTTCGGTTTCGTTTCAAAAAAATTTGAAGGTTCCGTTTTAATTCTAGTTTTTGAACTTTTTGAAACAGTATATAAAAAACAAACATTTAAGTTGAGACACAAAATAAAAACGATCTTAAAAAATTAAATTCAAAATAAGGTATGACACAAAATAGTAAACTGTGAAAAATAGAGAATTCATATGGCAGATCCTAACCAGTTGAGACAAAAGACAAGGATAATGATGATCTGCATATGTAGTTGTAGTTCAAGCGGAAGAGAACAATTATATAGTAATGTTTTTTGGTTCATTTTTTCAGACTAATTTCTATCAAGATCTCAGCATAGAAAAGTTGGGCTGTTAAAATGGAGCAAGTTTTTAAGAAATGGTATTTGCATTTTTATTAATAGTAGTAATAGTATTTTAATATGTTGGTCCAACTGAACACTTTCCAAATGCTCTTCAATATGTAAATGAAGTCACGAGTTTGAGTCTCAATCGTCTTGAAAGTTAACATTTAATTTCAATTGGAAATATACAAATGAGATTATGAGTTCATATCTCAATCTCAATAAAAAATGGCTTTTTCTTCTTACATTATTCAACTTATGTCTATAAACCTATATACAAAACTAGAAATTTATGATTTGAGATCATATCATATCATTTTTCAAAGATATTTTTATACGTATGTGCATTGCAAGTGCGAAAGAGCATGTATTCTGTAATGTAACAGGTGATAACTTGAACAATATATAGTTGGTGGATTGAGATGAAATTCTTAGCAGTTACTTGATACAAATAACATGTATTTCTTAAATGTAAACTAGTTGATGAAAACAAAAAAAATCTCTAAGACGATCAGCGACACTACCATTTGGCATATAAGGATACACTAGTAATCATTCATCCAATGTCATGCAGCACCCATATATACGCAGTTAGTTTTTGTGTAAAGCTAATCCAATCATCTCTACTTCTGTCTGGAACTGAACTTCTCCATTAAAATTTGGATCTTTTAATCTTTTAACAGCAATTAAAGTACCCTTTTTAGACGACCTTTATAAACTACTCCAAATCCACCATGACCTAAGATGTTCCTAGAACGGAAGCTATCAGTTGCATTTTGTAGCTCTATAAATGAGAATCTCTTCAGATGGCCCATTTCAAAGTTGTAACCTTGAACTGTCTAAAAGTAAGCAATTTGTCAGAAGTAGAAAACAAATTTTTAGAATATTGATATGGTTCATATTATTAACATCATACAATCAGATGAAAATAGAAAATGCCATCTAAAATAATGGAACCAACGAAGATGAGTATTAAAGATATCAATAAAGCACCATCCACATTCACAGATGTAGCAATAGCTATTTCATGGTTATTAGAATTTCATGCTGTCACAATTTCTGAAATTTGATAGAAATTAGCAACTTCAATGGATAAATAGCGAACAAAAGTTTGAAATTCGGCCGTACCACCTAATAATTTACCTTTTGGAGTGAAGGAAACTTCTGTACAACCACACAGAGTTGATTACAGAGAAACAAATTTCCTGCAACCCACTAAAATCTATGCAATTGGGAAGATCTAAGGAAGAAAGAGCTAAGAGACCGTGTTTGAGATCTTGGATTATGTAAAGGTGCGATGACGATTCAAGAATAACCATAATTTGGTTGCAGTGAACTAAGATTTGGTATTTGGAAGCATGTGAATCTGGAGGTGAAGTATGAGGAGTTGCGTATGTGGATTAGCGGTTGGATTTGGAATTTAGGCTTAAGGAAAGATGGGAAGCGGGAAATGAAAATAAGAGGGCGGCAAACAACCATTAGCATCGGCTACAAAAAATTAATGCAAATAAAGGTAGTTGCACGGTTGTAAATAAAGCTGATGCAACTAACACTATTTGCATCGGTGTATTTTCTTCGGTTGTTGACGATAACCGATGCAAATTGTATTTTTGTGCTATCTACTGCTTTCCACATACCAAATGCATCGGTTGTTAAAACGTAATCGATGCAAATACTTCTATTTGCATCGGTGCAAATGAGGCGAAGCAACATGCGTGTTTTGTACTAGTGAAACTATTTTGAAATAAATGTATACGTATATGTTATATAAATCAAATCATATTCAAGAAATTCAAATCAAATCTATTTTTCCAAAACAAAAGTGTAGCAAAGCCACTAAGTGGTCTCTTCACTTTGAGACTCGAAAAAGAATATCGATGATGCTGCAGTCATCACCGAAATTATTTTCCAGCGAAAAATGAAGAGAGTATAGACTTAATTCTTTTAAAATTCCTTAGAACAATTTTCATTCAAAATGCAATTTTCAAATAATATATTTTTCAAAATTTGAAGACCAAACTTGGAAAAACACCAGAAATTGAATTCTCAAATTTTTAATTTTAGTTTAATTCATTTAAAATCAAATTTATAAACCATATTTATAAAATTTCAACACCTTATAACACATAATAATAGAAAATGATTTAGTATAGCTGACAAAATAGTAGATGAAAATCTAGTATTATCATTCCTAACAACCAATTCAATTTAACTATCTAAAATTAGAAAATATGTTTATATATATAAAATGCAATCATACATAAATTATTCCATTTACAAATTTCAAAAACAAAATTTGTGTCAGTTTGCTCTGTTCAAGTGTTTTAGAATTTCTAGCGATAGCGTGGGCTAAACGAATCGATCGAAACCCAAAATTCAAACTTAACAACTCAAACAACACAATATAAATATTTTTATATTAATTACAAATACACTCCCTTACTTGATGATTTATGGAGGAATAGGGATTCACATATAGAGGGATCCTAATCAAAGAGAATCCTAACATCAAGATAGACTCGAAAGGAAGATAAGATAACTAAATTACAAAAGAGGAAGATGAATAGACTTATATTGATTGCGGGTGACCTTAATTGGGTCAACTGAGATTCTAAAAATAAGGTCGATGCGGAAATTCAATTTCCCGCTTGAAGGCAAGAGAAGTGAATCCACCCAATATCAAGATAATCTTTGATTATCAAAGTGGAGTCAAGATTGCGAGGCTGAAGATCAAGCGGAAGATAAAGCTATCTGCTTGATCCAGAAGCAATCGACATTTGGTAAGAAGAGAATTACCCGGGTCGTGTACTAGAGAAATGATTCGGTCTTTGGAAGAGATGACAGCATCAGAATCGAGGACGTAGAAATCTCTGGTGAATCGATGCCCATAGTAAAGGAGTTTTACCCTTTTACAAATCATATTGATAGTTGGTTGGACCACCGATGGAATTTATCACCCAAAAAGATGAAGTTGCAAATTGAGGTGGCAAGGTGTTCTCATATTCATTACATAGATCACTGAATTGGAGTTATGGGATTCTACAGAATCAAGAAGAACACAAACAGGAAGAGACCAGAATGGATTTCAGAACAAAGGGGAAAGTTGCAAAAATCTGAAAGAAATCCGAATCAAAGAGGAAGAAATTTAAGCTCGAACGAAGGTGATTTTGTGATTAAATTTACTCTATATGCTAAGTGTTACCTAAACCAGAGCTCTGATACCACTTGTAACGACCTGATATTTTGAACCATTCGCGTCATCAGACTTGAATTGCTCAAAATATCAGATTGTTAATTTATATTTGGTACTCAGCATATACAGTAAATAAATCAATCACAGAATCACATATACAGAGTATTACAACAATAAGTAGTGGAATAGATGAATAGTAGTTCATGAAGCTATTATAAACATTAGAGTTAAAACAAAATACAACAAAAATCTTGAATACATAGAAGTCTCAATACATCCAAATGACAAAAATCTGAATATAACACTAGGGTTAACCGAATAACTAAAAGCTGAATAGATATAAATGGATCTCCAAGTGAAGCTTCAAACTCTAAAGGTGAGTCTCAAATGCTGTGACACTCAGTCTGACCCGAGCATAAAGCAAAACACAAAACACTCGAGTCTGGATTAACATTCTTATATTAATAAATTCAACTCAAATGAAATGTCAACTGAAATACAAGTAACTCAAAGGATGGTTGGGATTTTCATCCTCTAAGGATCTGTGGAACTATCTACTATGTAGTAATATACGCTATTATAATATACTTAAAGTAAAGTAAACTATTAAAATAGCGTTAAGGCATTACCCATGTCCCCCTTAACACATTTTATAATTCTCATAGTTTATACAGTACTGTAGCTCCCATCGTAAGCTGGAGGGCTATCAGAGGGCACTCCATAGGTATGGTACAAACCAAACTCGTAGAAAGCGCGAAGGGCATATGACAGGGGACTCAAGGCAAAGCCAGGGTAGATATACCATTTCCGTATTCGAACTGGTGGTAACGCATAGCAGCTACTACCGCCCACCTCGTGACACACTCCCAAATCATAGGTGCATCCAATCAAATCAAAAAAGCAATAGAATGGTGTCGAAGGAATGTGCCCGGTCGGAGGAATGACCTCACTTTGCCCGGTGTGGCTCCTGTTTTAGCCGCATCAAGCTGACTCACGGGTGTTAGGGCTACGTAAATACCATATAGAATCATCACCAAACCATCCTACTTCATTCTAGAATTTCCACCATGTACGCAGTTGTTAAAGTGGTTTTCAGTATTGGCAGAAAGTATGACAATATCTGATCCCGGTCTCTTTAACAACCAAACGTTTATTTCACACCTTGAGCATTTTATTTCAAATAGTTTATACTTCATACCAAAATATCATATTCATTTCAAAACCATATCAATTCGATATCATTATACATTTTAAATCATATTCATTTCCAAAAATCATTACACTTTAAAAACAATAACACTTTCGAAACCATAACACTTTGGAAATCATAACACTTTCGACTTAGACAGTTTAGATATTGAAACAGTATATATATTAAAATAGTTTTAAATTTAATAATTTATATATTAAAATAGTTTATGAAAAGCAAAAAAATTATATAATAAAAGTAGTTTCCTCAAATTTCGCAAATCGATTCAAATCATCTTAAATTCCAAAAATTCAATTTGAATCAATTCCAGTTTAACCACTTCAATTTAAAGTTCGAAGATCAAGTTTAAATATTCAAACATTTACAATATAAATTTCATTTATATTTCAACATTTAACTTTAAATTTATTCAAATAGGAAAGTATTTACTTCATCTTTTTAATAACAAATTATTAAAATCCCAATGTATAAATTTAAATCAATATTAAATATTTAATCTCAATTTTTATTCAAAATTGAGAATATTCATTTAATCATTTATCTCCAAATTATAAATCATATTTTCAACATCTAAAAATCAATAAGTTCAAATAAATTCTTATTTAAATTCAATATTAACCAATTTAAATTCGACTCCCGTTTAGTCGAAGCAAAGAATCAACATCTCTCCGGGGTTAAGCTAGTCGACATTAATTTATCTTCCTAACCTTTATTGTTAAGTTATAAAAATCTATTTAAAATATTAATATAAATTTAAATAAATACTTAAACATTTTATAAACCTATTAAATTTATTATTAATTATATTTTGTATTAGATCTTATTTTATATATATATTTAACAATAAAATTACAAGAAAAATCTTAAAAAAAATATATTTTCAAAACTAACTTATAAATTTAAAATTTTCAAAACATATAATTTTAAAAATCTAAAATTCAGACATATATAAAAATAACATTTATATATGTATTACATTTTCAAAATCAATATTTATTAAAAATCATATATTTCCTTTCAAAACTTTGGAAATCATTTTTCAAAATATAGACCAACGGTGTCCGTATATAATTTTCTATCATATGGTCAAGTGATACAGATATTTATCATTTCAATCCATAGTTTAAATATTTACGAATATATATCGTTTCAACCCGCACTCCCAAAATTTTAAAACCAATGAAAATTGTTTGGGTTTATCATTTCAACCCATAACGATTTTCTCCTATTCTAGAATATCGTTCGGGTATGTATCATTTCAACCCATAAGGAATTCTAAACTGATAGGGAACTTGCAGAGTGAGAACAAATATGATAAAATATAACATATCAACAACATGCATATATCATCGGTAACAAATTAAATAAAATATACACAACAGGATATGATGTCATATATCACAGGTAAACAATTGCAGATGATGGCATATCATATTTAAAATTAAATAACTAGCTATTCAAATTTAACAACATATTTCAATTGTCGTTTCAAGTGAAATCAAATTTACTAGCTATAAGAATGTTAATCGTGAGTAATTGCTCACCTTTCGAGGCTTGAGGAATTTGATAGTAGAACAAGCTACAAATTGAATCCTGAACTAGACAATCGACCACTCCAAACGACAAATCTCGAAGCAAAGCGAGGCAAACACGGCTTTGACTAATAAAGCTGATAATAAGGAATCGATGGGACAAATCAGAATCAGCTCGATATAATTGAAATGAAGAGTATATTATATTATTATTTTATTACTTTCTTTCGTAAAATCAATGTTAAATCAAAACACGTATTTAGAAATAAAGTCTATATATATATATTGAAAATCAATAGAAATTTTAAAATGCATACATATAAAAATCAATATATATATATATATATATTAAAATCAAAATACATTTATATAATATAATATAAAATGCATAGGCATTTTGAAATCGAAATATCTAGATATATGTAATATATAATAAAAACACATATATTGGCCGACATATATTTAAGCTGGCACATCAAGTAGATTGAAATAAAACATATTATATACACGTGTACATTTTGAAATACAACATAACATAGTATATATATATATATTCAAACAGACTTTATATATAAACTTATATAACTTACAGCTATATAAAACAGATAGATTATGCATAAGCTAATGTAACTAATAAAAATGAAATCAACAGATCAACTTATATAACCTTACATAAACTTGTCTACATACAACCATACAAGTTATATGCAACTTATATAAACTTATATATTCCATATTATGTACAGCTTACATAAACTTATATTTCAAAATCTATATACATTACAAATTCACAATATCCAAAATGTTATATTTTAAAACAATACTTAAATGGTAAATAATTTTTTTAAATATATGTATAAATACTTCTAAAAAAAACAAACAAAAAAAATTGTATACTTAACGTAGGAACTAGCAAACCTTCCTCAAAATTTGCAGCAGATCCATGCTTATATATTTTTATATAACAATATACATTATAAGACAATATCAAATCTTAGCTAATAAACAATATATATAAGCTTGGAACAAACCAAAGCAGGGCGGAGTTGCAGCCTTTGGTGGTTGACGTGGCGGCTCGTTCGTTCGTTGGGTGAGGAGAGGATGGAGGTGGCAACGTTGACCGAAGTGGCGGAGCTCTCTGATCAACCGATGGCGGCTATAGGTGGGGGAAAGGTGGCAAGGGCCGGAAATGGTGGGTCATAGGTTGATGGATGGAGTGCTCGGAGTTGCAGATTGGGTGGCCATGGCTAGGGGACATGGCCTGGCAGAGGCGGATCTGGTAAAGGGTTGGCGGTTGCCGAGGAGAAGTAGTATGAGGTGGACAATGGAGAGGGAGGCAGGTCATTGGGCTTGCGTGGAAAAGGTGAGGGGTGGTGATGCTTGGCGGGTATTGGTCTAGTGGGCTGACAAGGGTGGCGGTGTTAGCGGTGGTAGGGCAGGACGAAGTAAGTATATGAAAAGGTGATGGATGAGGCATGTTATTGAGGTGGACGAGCAAGGCCAGACTTCGGCAAACAATTCATGCAACTATATTATATATATATATATATATAACTCATATATTATTTTTAAAACGTGAATGAAGACCACAAAGGGACACGATACAGATCTAAAAGAGGAAAGAGAAGGACAAAGAACCAATGAGGTTAAAATGAAATGGCAACGCGAATTTAAAAGATAGAATAAAAAAAGTCAGAAACAAAAATAAATAGCATACAAACCGTTATATATATAAATAAAATGAAACAGTGAAACGGTAGAAATGAAAGGTCAGGAAATAGTAAAAGTCAGACGTAGGGTTTTGGAAATAATAATGACCGATGGCTCTTCATTTACACGTTGGAACAAATAAATGGAAACAGAAAACAAAAAGTTTCAAAACCGGGTACCATACGGCAAATCTTTTCGCATATTTCGTCGAGTACCGGACTTCGAAACACACAAATGAATATACTGTAGAGATCAGCGCGATGAATGGAAAAGAATGGTACATAGGTATCAACGATATGATCATCCTATCAAAAGTCGATATTCGCTGCCAAACGGCTGCAAATTCGCTGAAAATAATATAAATGAAGAGTCCAAATTTGATGAAACGAATTATGACGTCTCACTCAAAAGATGACAAACATTTTTATTATATAAAAATATTCAGGTTTGAAAAATATTTTATTATCATTAAGTATTAACTGAATTTGAATTGAAAATTATACAACAGAATTTACTATCATATTTTCCGATGAAAATTACTAGTATATGGCATGCATTTTTTTGTATACTTGGGTCTTTATACGACATTAATGTTCTCCACAGTCTTACTTATTTAGCTCCTTATTTAATGATACTACACAAGCTTGTAATTACATGATAAGGGATGACAACACAACATGGGATACTACCTTATTGATGGAATATATCCAACATGGAAAACATTGCTCAAAGTTTCCAAAAGCCTCGTAACGAGAAGAAATGCAAATTTACTACACATCAAGCCAGTCTAAGGAAAAACATTGAACGTGCTTTTGAAGTTCTACAAGGTATATTCCAAATTTTGAGAAAGAAGGTGTACCACCATGACACTACAATTATATCGAACATAATGCACTATTATATAATACTTCATGACATGATTATTGAAGAAGAGAGTGATGATTATAAACTACAATTGTGTAATTATTCGGAACTAGCAGGTGCGTCTGAGATCCCTCCTTTTGAATAACCAAACACCTTTGCACAGTGCATGAATAGAGTGTAGATTAGAGATCTCGAGGCTCGTAAGGATTTGCATAGAGAACTAACGGACTACTTTCATCATTTTGTAGGTAATAGTTGAGTGCTAAGGATATAATTATTATGTATTAATTTATTGTTGGACGTTGTACCGATTGGAGTTATTATACTTATGTTTTAACATCAATGTATGAATTTGTTGAGATTATGAATTGTTGTATCTTATAGGTTCAAAGGAATGTAATGATGACGTAAATTAAAACACATAATAACTAAACCAATTTCAAAACTAGATGCATTATAGTAATCGTTCAACAAATGATAATGATTACCTAAAATATACGACAGTATAAACATAGGTACAGACAATAATTACCTATGAAGCATAATAGTAAACACACATACTTGGATGTTATCCATGTAATTTTGGTTCTTGGTTACGATTGTAAGAAAAAGTTCTAATCTTCTTACTCTCGATTGTATTTCAAAAGCATACTCTCTACCTCGTCGACAAATCTATGGACTAATCCATTAGAGGTAGCCACATCCATTCTAATTATCCATGCATGCGAAGTAACGTCGACCTGCACTTTCACGTGAGTCTGATATGAGTAAGACCGCTTTAACTCTACATTCAGATTGCACTCTTCAACTTTGAACCTATTCATTTTTGGGGTTGTATAAACCACTGATAATTAAAACGTTATTCGAGTTTGTTCGATGTTGTAATATTGATATTCTTGAATGAAACTAAATTAAATGCTAACACTGTTCCAAGTTTCATTTATAAACAACTAGAATCGCCGATTTTTCGCTTTGGGTTCTTTTTTTGTCATTACTACTTATTAATTTGATCGTTCAATGCAAAGATTTCAACTTTACATCGTAGCGCATGGCTTGAAAAGTCATGATTTAGATAATGATTTGATTGTCCAATGCAAAGATTCTAACTTTACAATGTAGTGCATGGAGCAGCATGATTCAGAGAGTGATGTGATCATTCATTGAACATATTCCAATTTTACACTATAGCACATGGTATAGAGCAGCACGACTCAAAGAGTGATATGATCGTTCACTAAACAGATTCCAACTTTACACTATAGCACATGGCATGGAGCAGCATGACTCAAAGAGTGATATGATCGTTCACTGAACAGATTCCAACTTTACACTGTATCATATGGCATGTAGCAGCATGATTCAGAGAGTGATGTGATCGTTCACTGAACATATTCCAACTTTATAATGTAGCAATGATGTTTTACGTAGTTGGCTTGACATACTGATTTGAGTAGTCACTAACAAAATTCTGAAGTTACATTATAGACACATAGGATATGAAATTAGACCGGGATGGTGTACAAGTTTATTTTCAATATAAATAGATTTAATTTAAATTTTTATAGTTCATTCTGCAACTAAGAGACCACCTACTCATACAATGCCTATTTCTTACCTAAAATCATTCACTTATACCGATCTTTGTATGGATCATCAAATCCTAATCCATCTACACCTAGAACCCAAACTACATGATACATGGACATGGAAAAACAGCTTTACGAGGATTTGAGATAAAGAGAGCTTGAAATGGGGATGCAACAATTGCAAATAGACCATCAACAACAACGACTGCCTACCCACCCTACACGAGAGTTACATTAAGTAGTACCATAAGTAGATAATGTGGTAGTGGTTGATGAAGTATAATCCGCAAAAGTTATGTGCTTCCGTGGTTATGAATTACGAATTGCAGTCGTACAAAATGGGGATAATGTTGATCGCCGTACTTCCTTTATCCACTTTACACCAATGGATGTGAATTTGGACAGTGGATTAACGATCAATTCCCATTTCAGGCTATAACTTAAGCTTTGGAGTTGGAAGAAGAGATCGGGAGGCTTCGTACCCAACTTAATGATGTTATGAACCAGAACTATCTTCTTCATAGTCATTCAACCTAAATGTTTGTCAATTGTAGTATTAACTAGTTTAATTCATGCATGTTTCATTTTCGTACGATCCTAAGATAGAATCATTTGTTGAACTTTGATATTGCAAATCATGTATCTAATTATTATGTTAACATCTTAAGTTGAAGTCATACGGTAAATAAATTATAAAAGTGAAAGGTAACTTTTGAACCAAAGAGAAATACATATAATACTTAATTAGCAAAGTACATTAAAAAAATCAAATATCATAAACAAACGGATGTAGAAACACCTCATGGAAATGCATTTAAACATATTTAACGTAAACGTGTAAGACAGCTGTATCGCAAATGGAATGCTCATGACCAGCCAATTCTGATTGATACTCCAATATGTAATGCAAATCAAAAGTAGATCAATTTTCTTGAAATAGGTTTTCGTCTTCCACCATTTGAAGTATTTGCAATACCTATCGTAGGCTGACATAAATTCACCGTAACCTGCTTTGGTTTCCAAAGACTTGCGCCTCCTTATACAATCTGGATGGTTGTTGTGAACCTCATTCACAAAGTTCCAATACCCTTCATGGTTTACATACTAGCTCTACACAAGCTCAATTCGTACATATGATCAGCCTCAATGTAGGATTTCACAAGTACCGTTAGCTTCGAAGATGACCAAGTAAGGCCAGACATTATAGTAATACTTAAGCTTATCAACTAGCTTTGTACAAAATGTTTGGTTTGCAAGAACCTTTAAAGGTAAAGTAAATGATGTAACTCAAGCTCCAAAAGATGGACCTCAAATTGTGACACTTACGCTGACCAGAGCGTAAAGAAAAATAAAACACTCGAATCAGGATTAACATTCTTATGCAGATAAATCAAGTTCAAGTGAAACGTCGAGTAAATGCAATATAACTCAAAGGGATGTTGGGCTTCCATCCTTTAAGGATCCGATAAACTATCTACATACATGTACAATCGTTACATATATAATGTCTACAGTAAAGTAAAATACCAAAATAGCGTTAAGGCATTACCCATATCCCCCTTAACACATTTTATATAATTCCGTAGTCTATACAGTACTGTAAACTCCCGCAGGTAGGCTATCAAGGAGCACTCAATAGGTATGGCACAAACCAAACTCGTAGAAGGCGTGATAATGCATATTACAAGGCATGCGAGGCAATACCAGGGTAGGAACCGTTTACACTCCCAGACTAGAGGTAATGCATAACAACTACTACCGCCCACCTTGAGACACATTCCTAAATCAAAGGTGTGCACACCAAAATCAGATCACAAAAGCAATGGATATGGTTCGAAGAAATGTGCCCGATAGGAGGTGCGACCTCACTTGGCCCGGTATAGCTTCTATTTTAGTCACATCAAGCTGACTCGAGTGAGTCAGGGCTACGTAAATACCTCATACAGAATCATTTGCCAAACCATTCTACTTCATTCTAGAATCTTCACCACGTACATAGTTGTTAAAGTGGTTTTTGGTATTGGCAGAGAGTATGGCAATATCCGAACCTGGTCTCTTTAACAACCAAACGTTTATTTCACACCATGGTTATTTGTAAAATTACTTTATAAATATTTAAATAAAATCTCAAATGCAAATTTAAATCAAAACGATATTCAATTTTTTTATTTAAATTTTAAAGTATTCATTTAATCGCCTTTTATTAAAATAAGTTATAAATCATTTACAAACTCATTAGTTCTGAATGAATCTTTATTTGAATTCAATTAATAACTAGTTTAAATTACCAATAAAATCCCAATGTACCTTTCCAACCTTTTTATTTATATATGTTATAAAAATCTATCTTAAATATAAATTAAATGAACCATGTTTAAAATTATTTTATAAAAATTAATTTTATACAATTTAAAATGAATTAATATTTTTATTTATCTATTTAAAATCTTATTTTATATATTTTAGAACTGTAAGTAAAATTTTAAAAATTACTTTTAAAATAAACTCATAATTTTATATTTTCCAAAATCAACATTTTAAGGTGATAAAATTTTTACAATAATAAAATAGAATACTTAATACATTTCCAAATCAAACTCATACATTTCCTTTCAAAACATTTTTGAAATCATTTCCAAAATTTGACGAACGGTGTCTAGATATAATTTTCTATCCTATGGTTTAGTGATACAGATATTTTTCTATTTTAATATGTAATTGTTTAAATTTTACGGGTTTATATTATTAACCCTCAATCCCAAAATTTCAATAATAGCTAAAAATTGCTTGGGTTTATCATTTCAACCTATAACGAATTTTCTTCTATTTTAAAGTCCGTTCGGGTATGTGTCATTTCAATCCATAGTGATTTCTAAAACTAAGGGAACTTGCAGAGTAAGAATAACAAATAACATAGCATATATAACACAAAAATTACTGGCATATATGATCGATAATAATAACAATTATATAAAATAATCAATTTACATATATCGGTATCAAATTTACCCAAGTGATCAATTTAAACAACAACTTATCATATTTAACAGTTAATAACTAGCCATTCAAAAATTTTACAGTACATTTAAATTGTCATTTCATGTGAAATCAATTTAATGAGAACAAGAATATTAATTGTGAGTGATTGCTCACCTTTCATGGCTAGATAATGATGGAAGATGACTACGAACAACAATGCAACGAACCGGCACAAAATCAAGCACGACGAGTCAATTAGCTGCAATAAACATGAATGTGGATTTTAGCACAAAACTTTGATGAAAACAAATATATATACATATGCAATATATATACATTTATTTTTTAATTTTTAGAAAAAATAAGTATATATAATACATACAGCTTTGTGGCAATTCAAAGGTGAAACGTATAGCTTTTTGTCAACAATACATGTAATTGCATATAACCAGTACGATACACAGCTGCAAAAAAAAAATTCTGGGCAAAAGCATAGGCAAACTTTCTACTCAACATAGGGAAGCAAGGGGTAATATATATATATATATATGTATGTATGTATGTATATGTGTGTATATATATTAATATATATATATATACACAAACATGGCGGAGACAAATCACATAACACAACATGCCTACATATACTATAATATCATGCAAGAGCTAAGAAAGGACACCAAGCTGCAGCCTCTAATGTATACACACCAATATGATTCAAATCATAAATAAGTGAGCAGAGCAATATATATGATGACACACACACACACACACACACATATATGTGTATATATATATATATATCAATATTGCAAATAATGCTTCGAGCCAAACAATATCGTAGGGGTCGTCTCGGGTTTTAAGTGGAAGGCCGGGCTTGCTCGGGGATGGGCAATGGCACGGGCGGTGGTCAGTGGGAATTGGAGAGGGGAGGTGAGGTGCAGGGCAGGGGTTCTCGGCGTGTGTTGGCTGTTCGACCGTGCTTGGGCGGTGATGGGTGAATCTGTGTTGTCAGGTGAGATGGGGGGAGCACGGTGAGTCGGAGGCGGTGGTGTGCTTGGCAGCGATGGGCTGGATTGCTTCGATAAATTTTGAAAGGGACGGGTTGCTTCGTGGAAAAAAATGGGTGAGGCGCTACAATCATGAGAAAAAATGAGGCGGGGAAAACTGCTTCGGGTTGAAGGGCGAAAAACTTTGTTTTTTGGGAGAGAAACACAGTTATGAGCTCGGTAGAAAATATAAAGGAGAAGAAGAACTTACTTTTTTTCCTTAAATGAACAGTAAGCAAAGTAAAACAAATATACAGAGAATGAATGAATAGCAACGGTCACCCTTCTATTCGGTTGAATAGTTAAAGCAATTTATTGTTTGTTTGGGCTACACGTTTCAGATTTGAAAAGTAAGGGCAAATATAAGTCACAATTATGGTACCATTATGACAAACTATTTTAACGTTTCCACCGTATACCGGACCTCAAAATACTGAAATAAATATATTGTAGAGATCAGTATGACGAGGTGAATAGAATGGTATACAAATATTAGCGATACGATCAAATTATAAAAACTCAAATTTTCGCTGCCGAAAATGCTGCTAAAACGCAGAAAATAAGATAACGGAGCTATAAAAGTCCAAATTTGGAGAAATGAATTACGACGGCTTTCTCAGAAAATGATTTACATTTTTATTATACAAAAATATTTAGAAATATTAAATTTTCCATAAATAAACTGATAAAATTTATATTTAAAGTTTCACAAATAAATTAACTTTCATATTTTTTCAATATTTTTTTTACCCATTACCATATTTAAATAGACGAATTTCAAATATCAATTTTTTATTCCAAAATTTTATTGTTTAAATTTCAAGTAAAATTAGTTAAATACGTTGTAAAATTCGTTAAAATTTTCAAGTCATTACACTCTTCCATGCTTTGAACTTTTCGTTCCCATAAAGGAACGAGATAGGAGAACAAAGACAAATGGGAAGATAAAAGGAAGCAAGGAATAGTACCTAAGTCAAATAATTCAGGATTTGAAGGACGTATGGATTCCTCGGTTTCCCAGGTGCAATCCCGGTCATCTGTACTCTGTTGTACTTCAACTAGACTGATGGATTTCCTTCGAAACTGCTTCACACCTCTATCAGCAATACAAAATGGATTTCTCTCAATGGTGAGATTTGGCTCAACATCCAAATTCTCTAACAAAGCTGGCTAAACATTCAAGAATGGATCATGGAGATACTTGCGAAGGTGAGATACGTGAAACACATTGTGCACACCCACTAGTTTCTCCGGTAAGTCAACTTTATAAGCCAAAGGACCAACTCTTTTCAGAATGCGAAAGGGACCATTGAACTTGGGAGCAAGCTTCCCACTCTGACCAAATCGAACCACATTCCTCGACGACGAGATCTTAAGAAAGACCTGATCATCCATTGAGAATTCCAAATCTCTTCTACGCCAATCAGCATACTTCTTCTTCCTATCCTGAGCAATCCTCATCTTCCTCCTAATCTCCTCAACCTTCTCAGATGCTTCTAGAATCATCTCAGGCCCAAGAACTAAGCGATCATCAGATTCAATCCAGCAAGATGGAGATTTGCATGATCATCCTTAAAGAGCGGCAAATGGAGATATCTCGATACTTTCCTGAATTCAAAAGATTAGATAATAGATGGATTAAGTGTCACGACCTACCCTTTCGACCCCCGAAAATCTATATAAATATGCTCATCGTATAACATGTCGAACGATCGAGTGCCGGAAAGACAGATTGTTGAAGGAAAGGAAAGGAGGTAGAAGAAGAAGAAACTAACACAAAACAGAATCTCACAGCGGACAGAACAATATATAATATCAATAGCTCTTTACACAAATCAAAACTGTAGTATACATATCTCGCATCAGAGCACACAAATCAATAATTACCAGCCTGGACAGTTATAACATCCTATCCTCACAACTGCTGGTAATTTCAAACAATACTACAGCGGAAATAAACAAGTACGAGAATACGTCTTGGTCTCTAGCTCGTCTCCTGAGCTCCATAGTATCCAAATCTGAACTTATAATACTCAGTTTGACCCGAGCATTATAATAAAATAACACCCGGGTCAGTCTGAAAAACCACTGGGAGAAAACACACTCAATTTAAATTATTAAAGTTATCAAAATCCTTTGAAAATCAAATGTATCTCGTAAGACCATGCCACAAATAAACACGACGGGTTTTTAACTTATGATAACCAAAACATTTCATATAAAAATCCTCTGATATTATAATAGCGTCTAAGTTTAAATACTTATTCAAATAGCATAAATGCTTGCATTTTATGTTGCAGCATAGTTGGGGACAATCAAAGTCGTAGGGCGATTATTGAAGAATGGATTCCAACCGAATGACTTGGCACTGGGGTACCACCTGTCACAGTACGTGTCTAGAAAGACTGTACCGAGGACCACGCCGGGATCCCCTGCTACACAAGACTGGACTACCTTGACCGGGATAGACCGAATATGCTATCATCTCGGGTGTTCCCATCCTTTTCGAGCTCCTTCCACACGTAGTGATAATATCTGAAGTTATTTAGAAAGGTGATAGACATACCCTACTTGGGTGCTACCCACTTAGCCTTGTTGCATCCCTCCTGATTTTCAGTCATTCCAAGTTGATGAGGCTAGAGGCTACGATTACTTTTTAGAAATATTTATTTAGAATGCTCATTGTCCTCCAATGACAATGTACCGATAGCATTCATCCATACAAGTCCGTTCTCGGTCCGAACAGAACCGAAGGCATTATTCTTACTACATCCATTTTGGAATCATCCTCAGGGTTAGTAGTGATTAGCCCTTGCACTTCACTGCTCCATCTTCGACTTTATGCTCATGTCTTTATTACGAAAACATACTCGTTGGATCAAAGTGGTTTTCAGATCACAATCCGATCTCGGTCTCTTCGAAACAACCTTCAATATTTTCGATAAACTCAACCCCAGTTCTTTAGGAAATAAACAAACGAAAATAAGATCAGAGATCACCTCCTAACCGTTAGTGGAAGGATTTCCTGAAAAACGTCCCAAAAGAACGAAACGAGTTTATACGTACAGTATAGCACCTCGAGTGGTAACTGTATCATATAATCCCCATACTTCTTTCAGATATTTCCAAAGTTATATTTAGGTCCAGATTTGGCAGTCGGTTATTTAACTATCAAATAAACAACCAATTTAACAAAATATTCCATCTTCCACTGAAAACATTAAATCGCTTTTTAATTTAATTTTAATTACGTAAATCTCTTTATCTAAATTATGCATACTTATCCTATCAAATTTAGTAAATTTACAAACCATCTTTTCAAAAGTATTTGAAAACCCTTTAAAAATAATGTGGAAAGTACCACTGTGGTATCAAACCATGGATTACAGTTCAATGGCTACGTCTCTATCCTAGAGAATTCTAAAACTTAACTTTAGGCACTCATTGCCTTCGATTTACGCCATATTAGTATACCATTACTTACCAAAAACTTTATTTAATAAACTACCTCAAAATAATGCTTGTAAATTCTAAACTAAATTTCAAGTTTAATCTAGGTAAAAATATTCTTAAATAAAAGCTATTATACAAAATTATATTAATTATTAGTAATTTATCCTTTAAAACAAAAAGGTTGAGTAGTTCTTAAATATTAATAAACCCTTTAAAATCATTATAAAGTAACTATTTAATAACTAAATATGCTTTAAACCATTTAAAATGATTAAATAACTAGTTTCTGGAGTATTTTAGCACTTTTTAAAACTTCTATATTAATAATTAAAATCCTTCTTTTAAACCAACCTAAATTCTCGATTCAAATTCGGCTTCGTAAATATGGAAATCTTACTTAAGGCCAGTATCGCCAATTTATTCTTATTTCCAAATTCCTCTTCTATCCTTCCAAAAGTATTAAAGATCTTGATTTAAAAACTTGTTGTAGTTAAACCAGTGCCACTTAAACATTTATTGTCTAAAAACCCTTTTCGTATACTTTTATTCCGAAATCCGATTCACAATATTCTGACTTTAGTTAAGTGCACATTTCAAAACCATTTATTTTATCCAATTAATTAACCTAAAATTCTTATAAACATTTTTGCTTCAAAAACCCCTTTTTAAATTCTTTTCCAATTTAAAACATATATTACTGGTTTTTTAAAATACCAAAATCTAGGTCAAAACCTGCAACAACATCCAATCAATCCAAATCACATAATAACCTACCACGGATTATTCCAACAAAAAATATATCACTATATATGAAATTAATTCAACATTTTTGAGGAATCCATTTGGATCCCTCCAACCGGTTTCCCTGCATCCTCAGATGTTAGTGCAATAATAAAAATATCAATTCCACTTCGAGGTGGATAGGGTCATCCGCTATAATACGGGGTGCATAGGGTCTCATCCTCTATATATATACGGAAATATCAACCACTTCAATATGTATACTACTATATATAACATCACATCCAGCTGATAAAAAGGCATCAATTTAATCAGCCAACCATTTATTAATTTTAACTATTTAAATTAAAGCCAGCGGTCCAAAATTGAGTGAGATTAACTCACCTTGAGTTTGTACGTTGCCAAACGTTCCAATTTTAAATTAAATCGAACACGTTCGATTTAGCCTAAAATTTTCGCTAGCTCTGATCGACTCCAGATCTGCACCACAGCGTGGTGCTCATCGCTGTGATTCCGTGCTGCTTGTTTCTTTCAATTCCGACCACGTATGAATGAGCTACGGTTTTTAAAGTTTGTATACATAAATTAATATAAATAATTTTTTTTGTTTACCATCATAACGATCTGGGCATTTGCTTTAGAAACAAGGGATCCTGGCCGTCTTCTTTCCATCTCCCTCTCGCACCTTCACGGGCTAAAGAAACCCAACACATCGAATGCTTTGACTGACCAAGACCTCCCTATCGATCATCTCCTCTTCGATTAGCCACAACCACTTGAAACCCCTACGCCAACTCCACCACCGGCCATAGCGCGGCCAAGCTTGGCCTTTCCCTTTTCTCAAATTTTATGCTCGAAGTCACGACCTTCTCGAGCCGATTTTGGCGAAACCACACCACCATCGACGATCCCGACCGTTGATCGGATCGAGCTCGATGAGCTCTTCATCTTTCCAGTAGAATGTTTTCGATAATATCGCTTGTTGGAGAAGAAAATCGAGGAGAAAGGAAGAAGCGTTCGACCATTGATTTGCTAAGAACGTCGGTTGCGAATTATCTCCTAGGGTTTATTGTAGAACCATATATACATACATACATACATATATATACATATATACGTATATGTTAACTATTTTAATATTATTTCCAAAACTAACGAGCTTTTACAAATAAACCCCAAACAAAGCGTGCCGCTTGGCGTTTATAATATTTTACCCCTATTTCGAACATAATGGAACAAGTTTTGAGGCGAAATTCAACTGTATGTGGAAGATAGCTTTTTGAATCGAGTTAAAAATATTAGAATTTCGATATTTCAATGCGTTTCTATCCCATACGACCAAATGGTAACTCCAAACGCTATGAAAATTGAAATCTGATAATAATAAACTATTGCGAATCCAATGGAACTGGTTTCATCGAATTCTGAAACTGTGTCCCGGAAGGCTATTTTAACTCGTCAATTAAATCGAGCGATTTCAAAATCTTCGAAATTGTTTAAATTTTCAATTTTTAAAAATTACTAACTGCATTATAATTTAAATAAAATTTATATTTGTATTAGAAATCACTTCGATTCATATTAAATCAAAAATTTAATTATTTACACTATTACTATATATTAAATTTCACTATTAAATTAATATATAAATTTCCAATTTTAACTTATCGATTTTTAATTTCATTCAAAAACTCAATAATATAATTATAATCCAAATAGAATTTAAATCAACTTTGGAAATCATTTTCCACTCACATTTAACTCCAAATTCACTTTTTCCCCAATTTCAAATATTAATTTACTATTTTACCAAATCAAATAAATCGCTGTATTTGGAATTTTAAACCATCTCAGAAATTCTTCCATATTCAAAATCAATTAATAATTAAAATTCAACATTTAAAATAAATTAAAAGTTCAAAATTAAACGACCAAAATTCCGGGTCGTTACATTCCTTCCCCCTTATAAAATTTTGTCGTCGAAATACTAAGGAAGGAAAAATGCTTCCAAACCCATTTACTTATCCAAAACACACTTTGTTACAATCCTACATTACTTTTTTTTGAGAAAAATATGTGATCCTCTACAGGAGAGGAGAGCACACATGCACACATATATAACAACAATAGAAAAGGAGCTGCCAACAAGCTTGGCAGGTAGCCAAAAACACCCCCATACAAAAGAAAAAACAAACCCACCCAAACTCAACACCGACCTGATACTATGGCCTAAAGCGACGCCAGAAGAGAAGTATCCATCTGAAGAAACTGCCGCAACCACAACCTCAACATCCAAGCTGAAAACATCTCAATATACAACATCTACACAAACCACTAACAAACTCCAAAACCACAAAACAACCCTCAATCGAAGGACTAAAAAGCTTTACGATTTAAACGAGGACTTCTCCTAATAATACCAGCTGAATAGCTCTTACTATTTCTTTTTCTTACTTTGGATGCACGAAATAGCTCTCTAGCATGGGCAGGAAAACGAGGAAATTTTCCTATAGACGCAGGACAACAATACACAACGAATCTGAAACCCCAGTCCAATAATAAACAGCTCTATCAGAACCAAGGTTATTGGGCTTAGAAACTTAGCAGATGCCTCTCACAATCTCTTCAGATTCTAAAGCAATAACTTCTGGCCCCCACACCAAAGTTCAAAAGGTATGATTTTTCTTCAGAAACAAAATCCGAGGTAATTACATCTAACCCATCAGAAGAAACGCTGGAGCTATACAAGGTAAACTGACACCAATTGTGATTTTAGTCAAAGCCTCTGACTGGGAACACTGAATAACATCACCGAAATACACACTAGAACCATGAAGGTTGTTATACAAATCTACTATGCCTGTATGAATGACAGAGAAAGATAACAAAGATGACAAATCCTTTTCCTCCCTAATCTCCAGCGGTTTGTCTAAAAGAGCGATCCCTTCAACTTCAAAATAGTCCTCAAATACTATAGAATCATCAATCCATTCTAACAGATCATCAATGATCAAAGCACATTCTGAAAATGCTTTTGATTTGCTCAAAAAACTGCTAATATCTAAACTTTCCACATCAGAGAAGTTAACTGAAACCAAAATCTAATGATGAAATCTCACAACACTTTAGAGAATTTAAAACAAAGTCGAGACCGTTTACTTTAAACTTAGAAGAAGCCATAAAACCTTTACTCCAAAAATCAATTGATCCCCATACCTGTTACTGCCTAGATCTATTGAGTCTTCATCCATAAAATCGAAGACAACATCACCAAAATCATTAGACCAATCCATCGTAGCAATACTCGAATAACTACAGTCAAGAGAATTAACCCCTCCACTACTATCAGAATTTGAAAGGCATACTCTCGAGTTATTCGAATGAACTGGAATAATATGCTCGGTGAAATGCAATATATCACAATCATCAACAATAATATCTAAAGGTAAGTCAGCTTCAGGACTCGAAGAAAGACAATCAAATTTGTTGAATATAGATAGCTCGAAGTTGTTCCGAACACAATGTTTGGGTGTGTGCTTATTCCTTCAAGCAGAAATGAAAAATGACACCAATCTTCAATAATTTCACATTCTTTCGATGATGGCATATAACAAGACTGATCCAAACAAGAATAAACAACAGAGTCAAGGAGAATGGGGTCAAAACCCAGATAAACCTCTTTAGCATCGAGAGAATAAGAAGAAATCAATTCAACTGGGAAGACATCAATAGGGACAGACTTATCAATCAATATTTCAGAATGACCAACAAATTCTGGTGAACCACAAGAACTATCTGTGAACCCTTTTCCATAGTTCGACTCGTTGATGATGTCAAAATGATAAAAAAGATCATCGAGATAGCTTAAACCTAAATCTTTTTTGGGCCAGAGATAATCAATCAACAAACCTCATAATATCAAATATTTCAAAACGAATTGAAAGCCATGGTTAACCAGAGTAGAAGAAGAACTACCCTGCTCTTTGTAATTAGAATCAATGAGTTCCTTGACTTCTCCAACAACAGATTAACCAAAATAGATCTCTGGGTTACCAAATCTATCCAAATAACCCTTACCTATGTTCGGCTCATTAATGATGTTAAAATGAAACAGCAATTCACCCAAATAATTGATTCCTACTTCTTTCATGTCCCAAAGATAATCAAGGAGAACACCTCTCAGCATCTAGAATTTCAAAACGAAAAGGAAGCCATGATTTGTCGAATTCGATTTAGCACTCGATACAATCACACAAACTTTACTCTTATGCCCAAACTTGCCGCAAGTGAAACATCGAATAGGATCCGACAATTGTTAGCAAAGTGGTTAACATCCCCGCATCTGAAACATAATTTCTTACCCTTTCTAGAATCAATCCATTTCAAATTAGTTTTCCGATAAAAATCTCCTTGATATTGAGAAAGAGATCGGTTCTTAACGGCTTGAGCATATGAATAGGGTAAAGAACTGCAATTAGGCAGATAGCTAGATGCTAAAGACATTTTGGGAGACAATCAATAATCTTGGGAGGAAGATGAAAGCTTCGGCCAAACTTCTTGCAAAAATGAAGAAAAACTCGACCAATTTTCTTGAGAAGACGCCATTAATTATAGTTACAGAGGGGCGGATTTCGATTTCGCAAAAGCATACAATCCTACATACTTTTCTAGCCCTTTTGGTTTTATAAAAAACAACTGGTTTCCATTTCTAACTAAAATCCCTTGATTTCTATTACCATTCCAACATTCAACTTTTCTTGTTAACAAAATTTTTCTAACCCCCTGAATTTTCAAATTTTGACAGAGTCTCCTTTGTACGGAGAGTCTTTTACACTATCATAAAAGAGATAAATATATATACATCGACCCACATGGCTGGAAAACAAAATATATAATAATATATTATCGTTTCTTTATTTTATTGCGTAGGCGTACCTCATATTAGCGTTTTTAAGTGAGCGGCTTATAATATATGCATTTACGCAATCCAAAATCTATCCAATAGCCTTCTGTACCTGTACTTACTCAAAATAAGCACATAAGTTTTCATGAACATGAAATTTCATAATATTTCTTTATTTATTTAGCTAAGACATAAACTTCATAACCCGAATATGCCAATCATATATTCACAAGCAACTATAAGATTCCAACACTAGTTCAATTTTCTTCCATGGGCCTATGTACCATTTCATTCAATTCGAAATGCTTTACAACCAAATTTATTGTTTTCAATTTATATTTATAACAAACAAACCCATATCTATTCCAAATTGATTTATATGTGCCATACTGGCATAAATTCACCTTTATTCAATTTCAAATTGATTTACAATCAATTTATTTCCATTCCATTCACTATTGACTTCATTATATGCAAATCCATTTTATTAAGCTTCTATTTATTCCTTTTTAAATTGACTCTAAATCAATGTTTCTATTTTCCCATCCGATTCTTAATTATGCTATTCACCAAACCTTGTTTACTTTATTTTTCATTAACACATTCTAATCCATGTTAATTTTATCTATGAATCCATTCCAGAAATAATCACTTAAGTTAAGTTTTCGTTGCAAACAAACAATTTTTTTTCATTTTAAATTGATCTCATTCAATTTATTCGCTTCCAGTTACTTAGCATATCCAATTTATACTATCACTTGAAAAGAATTTCATTCAACTTTTGACACTTCATTATATCGCAATATGGTTCATACACTTGCAGTTCTATTAACTTTACCTCCACTAATTTTACCTCTTTTTCCATTCACCTTTATTTAACTCACATAGTGCTATTCACTTCATTTTATAGTGAACGACGTTTCATTTCAAGCTAATTTCATTGGTAAGCCTTTTCAATAAAATTACTTCTCAGTTTTATTATAAACACTTGACATCATTACTTAAGTTATATCCAGCTTTTAAAACTTAAGTTCATAACCCATCTTATCAAATCCATATCCCAAATCATATTTCAATTTATTTACTCTTAAATTGAAATCATTTCTTGTTATCAAATAGTTAATCATTTAACTTGGTCCCACTTTTTTTTCATTTATATAAGTAATATAACTTATTTATTCACAATTTCTTTAATTTCCACTTAATTTTATCATTCTATATTATAAAATATATTTAAACCACTTAACAATTCAAGTTTATATTTAATTTACTCAACTCTAATTCACTCTCCATTTAAAAACTCAAGTTTTGAATTTACGACCTTTTGCCATAACACCAAACCATTTTTATTTAGGTTTTACCATTCATTCTTCCATTCATAAGTTCAAAACTTATTCATATAAAAATTCCATTTTACTTACTTAAGTCCATTTACATCTTATAATCATCACTCTAGATTATATATATATATATCACTTAACCACTGAAGTATATCTATTTTATTCAATAATTACAACTTACAACTATATATTTATTCTACTTTTCAACTTAATATCCAATTAAATTCAGATCCTATTTAATATTTTATTTAAATTATCTTAAGTTAAATTCCAACCTATCTTATTCACTTTACTTTACTTAAGTTAAATTTTAATTCCAGGATTAAAATTTTCATTTTCCTTTATTATCTACATCAACACCAATTTATAATGTCTTATCAAGAAAATCGCTTATGTGGTCGACCTCTCAGGCATGAAGCCAAATTGGTTTTTTGAAACGCTTGTCATTCTTCTTAATCGATGTTCAACGACTCTCTCTCAAAGCTTCATCATATGACTCATAAGCTTAATTCCTCTATAGTTTGTGCAACTTTAGATATCTTCTTTATTCTTTAAAATTGGAACTAATATGCTTCTCCACCACTCATCTGGTAACTTGTTTGATTTGAAAATATTATTGAACAAACTTAGTTATCCCGGCAATCCCTGCATATCCAAGTCATCTTCACACCACAATGGGGATGCCATGAGGCCCCAATGCCTTGCTTGCTTTTATCCTCCTTTACCTTGGATTCTTGAATTCTTCGAACAAAATGCCTACTGGTGTCATCAAAAGAGTTGTCTATCTCGATATAGTGCTATCACCTTTTTCACTAATAACTTGTCGAAGTAATCGCTCCATTTATTTTTTATCTCATCGCCCTTCACTAAAAGTCTATTATTGTCATCTTTGATGCACTTAACTTGGTTGAAGTCTCTTGTCTTCCTCTCACAGATCTTAGCTATCCTGTAGACGTCGTTTTCACTATCCTTTGTACCTAGCTTATGATACAGGTCTTTATACGCCTGACCCCTTACTTCACTCACCGTTCTCTTTACGTTCTTCATTACCACTTTGTACCTTTGCATGTTGTCCTCGCTCCTGTGATGATGCAAGCACTTATAGCATTCCTTCTTCTCTTTGATAGCCTTTTGCACATCACTGTTCCTTCACCACGAATCCTTAGGTTTGCGTTGATTTCCTTTCGTTATCCCAAATACCTCAGTAGCCACTTTCCGAATGCACAGTGCCATCTATCCCACATGTGATTTTCTACTCCTTCCAAATTCCATGCCCATTCTCCTATCACCCTATCCTGACTTCCCAAATCTTTTAAATAGAAACCCCTAAATTCAATCACCCGAATTTTATTTCAAATCATTTTGAAATCAAAAATATACATATATCACCTTGGTATATCAAATCATACCCTTGAAATCTCAAAATCACTTGGTTTTTCCGTAAAACAATTCCCCTTTGGAAATTTCTGAAATGACTTGCTTATCAAACAAGCCCAAAGCAAATAATCTTAGTCACCCACCACGGTAGCAATCCATCATTTAGAAACTCGAAAATGAATAATGATGATGTGGCCATCATCACTAGGATTATTTTCCAACGACTGAAGTGAGTTCAGTGCTTCCTTACTTCCAAAATTAATTTTAAAACATTTTCTGTTTAAAAAGAATTTCCAAATAATACACCATTATCCCCCACAAACCACTTTGGAAAACATTTCCTAAAAATTTCAAGATTTAATAATTCCAACACTTGATTCAAATTCATTTTGACTCATTTTTAAACATTTTTCCAAAATTTCTAGGATTTAAAATTCTGGTTTAAATCAAATTTTACTGATACTCGTTTTTATAAATCATATTTATACAATTTCTATTTGGTTATATATATAAAACCATTTCAAGTTTATAATCTTGTTTGATTATAATATTAACAACCAACATTCCAAACATATACATTATAATAATTTCAGAAAATTATTTTTTATATCAAAATATAGTTTTGGATAAAATTATTTCATTCACGCACTTTAAAATAATACTGTGTCAGTTTACCTTGTTTAAGAGTTTAGAAACCCCTATCGGTACGGTTGTACTTCCCGTACTGACCAGAATTCATAAACACTCAACCTATAAGTCAACACAATATAAAAACATTTTATATTCACTAATAATTACGCTCTCATAGCTATTAATACATTCAAACTCATTCTAGAGTACTTCTAACTCTATCTCTAATGAGTAATCCCTACCAAAGCCTACGTATACCGTCTACTTAAGCTCTGATAACACAATGTCACCACCATCCCTTTCGACCCCCAAAAATCGACATAAATACACTCATCGTATAACATGCCGAACGATCGAGTGCCAGAAAGATAGATTGTTGAAGGAATGGAAAGGAGCAGAAGAAGAAGAAACTAACACAAAACAGAATCTTACAGCAGACAAAACAATGTATAATATCAATAGCTCTTTACACAAATCAATAATGTAATATACATATCTCACATTAGAATACAAAAATCAATAATTACCAGCCTGGATAGTTATAATATCCTGTCCTCACAACTACTGGTAATTTCAAACAACACTGTAGCGGAAATAAACAAGTACAAGAATATGTATCGATCTCCAGCTCGTCTCCTAAGCTCCATAATATCCAAACCTGAACCTGTAATACTCGGCCTAACCCGAGCATTATAATAATATAACACCCAAGTCAGTCTGGAAAACCACCGTGAGGAAACACATTCAATATAAATTACTAAAGTTATCAAAATCCTTTGAAAGTCAAAGGTATCTCGTAAGACCGCGCCACAAATAAACACAACGGATTTTTACCTTATGATAACCAAAACATTTCTATCAAAATCCTCTAATATTATAATAGTGTCTAAGTACAAATACTTATTCAAATTGCTGAAATGCTTTCATCTCACGTTCTAGCATAGTTGGGCATAATCAGAACCGTACGGCGCATATTGGAGAATGGATTCCAACTAAATGACTAGGCATTGGGGTACCACCTGTCATAGTACATGTCTAGAAACACTATACCAAGGACCACGCCGGGATCCCCTGCTACATAAGACTGGACTTTCCTTGACCTGGATAGACCGAATATGCTATCACCCCCGGTGTTCCCACCATTTTCGAGGTCCTTCCATACGTAGTGATAATATACGAGGTTATCTAGAAAGGTGATAGACATACCTTACTTGTGTGCTACACACTTAGACTTGCTGCATCCCCCTGAGATTATCATAAAGGTGATAATATACGTTTCAATTAGCTTTATGGTAATTAGGAGGAAATAGTTTCAATTAGCTTTATGGTAATCTGAATTATCTTCTAAGTGACGATCAGATTTTCACTTTGGCGAACGTTGTGGGGTACTTAGCAAATTATTATTTTTATCATTGTGCAATCAGAATGAGTTCAAATCTAAATAAACCCAAAATGAGTTTTAATAAATAAATTGTTTGAAATTGGTATACATCTAAATATACGTAGTATGCTTTCAAAGTTGAGTCTTGAAATTAAAACTGGGTATCTAATCTTTAAGTTCCCTTAAGAGGAATTGTTTTCTAAACAAAAAGGCATTTTAATAAGAGATTCTTTTGATAAATGAGATTTTGCCTTTAGGTAAAAAGGGATAATTTAACACAGCTAAATTGGGCTAAATTAAATAAAAAGATTTTGGTAAATAGTGTTTTTATAAACCATATAGTTGTTTAAAAACATATAATTAGTGTAAACTATTTGTTGATTAGATCAACCCATAAATATTATTCATTTTAACACCCTAAGTTAAAAAGGTTAATAGGTTGACTCGGTTTTTAAGAAATCATAATTTGATTTGATCTCCATCAAGATCTTTGAAAAGGTTAAAATGAATTTTATATGTGTTCTCAGGATATAAAAGAATATTATACAAATAAATAAAGTAAAATAAGTTATGATTTGATGTTTTATGAAGAAATAACTTTATGAAATATTTTTAAACTTGGGTGAGAATTTATGAAATAATTCATCAATATTTTAGTATTGATAGAATGCTAAGTGAAAATATAAGTTAAGAAAATAATAATTATAATGATAATAATAATTTAATGTAATTAAGAAACTAATAAAATATAGAGTATTACTTTTCATTTCGTTCGATTTAATTTAGATAATTTTCTAAGAAGTGACCAAAGGCTGATGAGCAAACGATATGCTTAGATAATTACACACACACACACACACACACACACACACACACACACACACACACACACACATATATATATGGATAGTCAAGAAAGTTCTGAACTTAAGTTAAGATTTGGTTATTAGTCAATGTTAAGTGATAAGTTTCCGCTTATGGAATTTGATTGAAGAATAGTGTTGATTTATTCCTTTACGGCATTTGATCGACTGGCTTGATTGAACGAATTGATTGGCTGTGTGATTTCATGTACGATTGTCTATAAAGTTTAAATTTATAAACAAAGGATTTTTAACTATTTTTGTTAAGACCTAAATCTCGGTGATTTTGAAAAAGGAAATTTTTGAAGATTCTTAAGGAATGATATTTATTCAGTCTAGTTGTTATTTTTGGAGAAACCGGAATACCACTGGATACTCCATGTTGTTCTGATACTAGAGTTTCACCATAATTTATTTGGAGGAATCCCCTCCTTGTACTGTGGATTTTGATCTCTGATTTTTCTCGTCTGAGAAATTTGAAAATAAATTTTGGTTGAGAAACCCGGGTAGTTAGATCTAAAATTATCATTTGAAATAATTTGATGCACAACATCTATTATAGAATATTCTCTATATTTTGTCGCATAAGATTGAGATATGATTGTCTGTTGCATGTGGATTTATATCATACTAATTTTTGCATGTAGAGTTACATCATAATGCTTTTGTCAACTTGATTCTCTTTTAGATTATGCAAGTACATGTTGAAAGAGAGCCATTTGATTCTTGTGAATCTGCAATTTTGCATAGAAGATAATAAATTATTCCCAAAATATAAA
This sequence comes from Allium cepa, assembly GCA_030765085.1. Taxonomy (NCBI): domain Eukaryota; kingdom Viridiplantae; phylum Streptophyta; class Magnoliopsida; order Asparagales; family Amaryllidaceae; genus Allium; species Allium cepa. Next base: position 561,747,525 of record CM060932.1, read on the forward strand.
TAAAATGTAAAAAGGTACATAATTAATTTAGAAAATTTAAATTGTTGATGATTTTATGCCCCATATATGGGTGGTCACTTGGTTTTTGTTTTCTTTTTGATTGGTTTGGAGCCCGTAGAGTCCATTTGAAGTTGTTCCGATCGAGCGGCGCAAAGGAGACGCTAACGAAATTTTTAGTAAATTTAAGAGTTAGAATTTTTTTAAGAATTTTGGAAAATTTTTAACAACTAAAATTTGATATTTGAGTTAATCTTGTAATGAATGAATGGAAGGGAATTAGTGGTACTAGTGGGCGGATCTAAAAAGACTTGGAAAATTTAGAATCTATTCTAACTAATTGGTTTTAAAAAATAAGTTTATTAACTCATTGTAATTAATAGTTCTAAAATTTAAGGGCTTGGAAATATTTTCTTCCTTAGGAATTTCGAGGACGAATTTCATTTGGGGAGGGGATGTAACAACCTAAAATTTTGGTCATTCGACTTTAAATTTTAATTAATTTTATATATTTAAATAGTTGGATTTTAAAATTTGATAACTTGAATTCAAATATAGTGACCGTTTAAATATTTGAACCGAGAATTAAATATTTGAGTAGTGAACTAAATATGAATTAAATAGATTTAATAATTTATTTTAACTCCTTTTAAATAATAAATAATAATGATAATCTCATTAATAAATTTATTGCAATAACAAATTGTTCGAACATAATAGATAAAAAAAAGTCAAATTTATAATAAAATGACTTGATTTTTGACGACGTATTTTTAATTTAATTTATAGAATATTTTCATTATTTTTAATTTGAAAATATTTAAATTATTGTTAGACGACATTTCGGCAAATGATGGTATTTTTTAGATCTCATAAAATGTAATAAGCAGTGTATTTTATTATTGTTTTGAAATCATGTCACATTACTGAGAGCGACCGTATTTTGTTTTAGCGTTCGCAATTCGTATAAGAATGAAACTCTATGCAGCGTCGCACTAGAAATGTCAATTAAAAAAAATCATCAGTACCTACATCATATAAACATGTTTTCTTTCCTCCTGCGCTTTTGTACTTCATTAATAGTAAAACATAATTATTATGTTTTTTGGTTATAAATCTATCCAAACTCATTTCCTCTTTCAAACTTTCGTTCATTCTCCTTCCTTTATTTTTCATTCCCAGTACAAAAAAATTGTTGGCCGCTACCTTTAAAAATCAAAATCAAATTATTTGGTGAACTAAAATTCATAAAAACGATTATCTTTGAGTTTGATTCCTTTAGAGCTTCATTCTTATACCCATTCAGAAGTGTTCGGTCTTGTTGGAGGGATGGCCGATATTGAATAGAGGATCTAGGGTATCAATTCATGCTCGATTCGAGAGGAATTAAGTGAAATGAGGATTATCTTCCCGTTTGTTGAGCTAAGGCGAGGCTTGTGGTACATTTATGGCGACGTACGCTTGTAGCTTGATGGGTGCGACACTGTGAGCGGTGCTCAGGGCTTCACGAGGTTGTGTTTTGGTCTTTAGCATCGAGCTTCGATTTTTAGTGACTAGGTTGTAGTGCTCGCAAGGAGGAGGTTGATGGCAAAGTCTGTTTGAAGAATCATTGAGTATGGATTGAAATTTAGTATGCGTGTACACATGAGTGCACCATGTTTTTCATTGTGCAGGTGAAGTAATTAGCAATTGGGGAAGAAAGGAGAAGGCTTGATAGTTCGGGTTGGAATTTGATGGGCTTTGGGCTGCGTTTTGTTGAGTTAAGGGTATATTAATGGATTAATTTAAACTAAGTTTGTTAATTAACATTTGTTTTAGTAATCAATTCGCATCTTCCTTATATTTGGTTCAAATCAAACGCGGTTAGTCGTGTTGGATTTGTATCGATAAGATCTACGTTCTGGAATTGGACTGATGGAATTCGACAGTAACTGGAATTTCTATGAGTTCACTCACCCTGAAATTAACTACATAATATATATGATTCTATAAATTTATCATTGAATGCTTGGTTGATAGTTTAGATAATATTGTTGTTGTTTGAAAGTTTGGTTAGTTGAAAATTCCATTTGGAAATGGATGACATATTAATTTAATCATTATAAACCCATATGATGACACACACACACACACACACACACACACACACTCTCTATCTACAGCCATTGTTTTGCAGGGAAAATCTGTAGAGAGACCCAAAGGGGGGTTTGTCACCAATAAATTATTTATTTTCATCTTTATGCTATTATAATTGAATTAAATCCTGATATTCCATTTTACCTGTTAATTATCAGTATAACGGTTCCGCTATATCGTCATTCTATCCCCAAAACCCTATCGTACAAACTTGAGCTTGCGTTTCCATTGAAAAAAATATTGCAAACTTTATTAATCATTTTGATAAATGATAATTTAAAATAATTAATCATTTTAATAATGATTTTGAGATTAATTAACCAAATTAATAAATGATGATTAAAAATTAGTTAATGTTTAGATTTAATCAATCATTTTTTATAATGATGTTTTATACTTAATTAATCATTTTAACTAATGATTATTTGAGTTTAATTAATTCTTTTAATTAATGATAATGAAGTTTAATTAATTTGTTGGACTAATTAATTATTTTAATTAATAATGATGGAATTAAATTAATTATTTTAACCACTGATAATTGAAATTAATAATCATTTGACTAATGATATTTAAAAGTAATTAATTATTTCAAATAATTGATCATTTAAAATTTATTGATCATTTTGATTAATGATTGTTTTAGATTTAGTTAATTGCCTTAACTAATGATGTTTAGAATTTAGGTTAATCATTTTAACAAATGATATTTTAATTTCTCGTTCTGACTAATGAGGCTTGAATTTAGTTAATTCAATTAATTCATGATTATTTGAACTCAACTAATGGAATTTGAAATTATTAATCATTTTAATAAATGATATTTGAGATAACTTATTCATTTTTAACTAATGATGATTTGAATTTAATAAAAATTTTAATTAATGATATTTAAAGTTAATTAATTGATTTAATAAAAGTGATTTTTGTAAATTAACTAATATGATAAAATTGCTTTAATCAATCGATTTAAAGTTAATTTACCAGTGTTATAAAAGTGTTTGGAAATAATTATTTATTTTATTAAAGATAATGGATTTGTTTATTTAAAAGAGATTTTAAATGTGATTAATTTCCATTCGGGATAATCAATATTGTTTTAAAGTTACAAAAGGAATTGGAACTCGATTATTGGGATGTTAAGTTGGATAATCTTCTGGGTGTTTGGTCTGATGTTGGTTTAGGCTTTCGGGACCGTGCACTTGGAAAAAATTATTCTCTTAACGTTTTAGCAATTAGGAACTAATTCTAACATGAAAATAATGCACAAGTTTAGTTCATTTTTTAAAAGAAAAAGGTTGACTCGTTAATGGAAATGAATTATTTCTATAAAGTGAATCACTTATATGGAAACGATTTATTTGTATAATTAGCACCAAACATCGAAGAAGTAGACTTGTCCCTATTTCGAAATTTAAGAATAATTGTATGACATAACTTAGAGGCAACACTACCTTGACTTGTCCGGTATTATTGTTAACCAAGAAATAGTACAAGTTTGAATTCAATAAGTGGTGATAAGTATACAAGACTTAATTTCCATATACGATCGTTTTTATATCCTCGATAGTTGGTATCTCAGCTATCGGTTACTTCAGCTACTTTATTATCGTCATTCTAAATCATTGATTACTCCATTGAGCATTGCTATCCTTTGTTGGAAATGACTAACCCAAAAGCGCGAGAGGAAGCTAAGCTATGCAGGGTTGCTCCCATTATAGTATTTTCACATCTCATCTAGTTTGGATTCGGTTGCACACTTAGATGTGAAAATATTCGGATACTCGAAAAGGTCTTGCGGGGTCTGGCTTGGTATTGTCCGAGAAGTGTCATAGAGTAAATGTGCTTCTCAGAAGTATATTACTAGAGGTATACTTCAAAGGGGATGCACCTTTCTAATCATTTGTTGGAAATTTTTTTTCCTTGTTTGATTCGAAATCGATGAATCTTTTTAGCTTTAAATTGCCACGAGTAGAGCCAAATACTCACCATGGCATATAAGTGTTTATTTATTCCATTCTATCAAGTTGGACTATTACCTTATTTAGTCCATCCTATCGAATTTGGACTGTTACCTTATTTAGTCTATTCTATCAAGTTGGACTGTTTTTTCTTGTTCTATCCATTCTATCTAGTTTGGATTTTACTCGGTTTATTTACATTCTTACAAGTATGGTTTAGTATTAATTTTTCTCATTCATATTTGGATTTGACTCCTGATGTTTATTTCTGGTCTTGCTGTATGGATGTTATTCTTGTGAGGTAAAAAGCCGTTCTGCATCAGCGGCGTGGTCTCATGGAACTTTTATATGTTCCCCATTATTCGAGTTGTCTCACGGTGGTATTTCCAGACTGATCTGGATGACATTTATTTATAATGCTCGGGTCAGATTGAGTATTTTCCCAGGCTATCTTCGAAGCTTTGGAGATCGTGGAGGGGAGCTAAAATTTTGCCTATTGTAGTATTTTATATTCCGCTATTATATAGGATACCTATCGACATTTGTAAGGTCAGGATTTTATAACTGTCTAACTGATAAGATTTGTCTTTTAACTCTGATATACTCTGTATGTTTGGAGTGACAGTTTCTACTATCCTTGTTATATTATATGTTGGTGATTCCGCTGCGAGATTCTGTTTTCTTTTATTCTCCGTTCTTTTTTTTATTTACCCTAACAATCTGCCTTTTGTCGATTGGATGCGTGACATTGGAACATGGTAGTAGTGTTTGATGTCAACTTTCGATGGTCAAAAAGCGGGTCGTTACATTACCAAATGACTCGTTGAGGGTTTTATATAGGTTATTATATATAAAAGTCAAATAAAAGACCTTATGTAACAAATCGTCATTTACAGTTCCTTAAATATAAGTTGACCAGACGTATAGTTCTGATTACCATAAGCAAAATACCTTCAGATAAAACAAAAAAACCGAAATAAGAAAATATCGGCATACCTCTACATATAAATCACTATGGAATTACAATATATAATAGACGAGTATGCAGATTCACAAAGGAACAATCAAATGCATAAAGGCATGATAATCAATTTCCAAGTGGCGTGATATAACTTACATAGGCAAATACATACGTACACACGCACACACATATATAAGACATGATATGGAATGCAAAGTTGATAAGTAATAGCGGGATATATTAGGTTTATAAACTCCATACATACGAAGCACTGAATGAATACATCTAATTTGGTACATGATCCCATACATAAAAACAATACCTGATATACATAAGGGTGCATGGAATAAATATTCATATAAATAAACAATGTTGCCGTATCACCAAATCCTTGCTATTCTTCTAGCTCATCCAAGAACCTTACTTTTAGCTTATTTGAGAAAATAACTAAAAATTGTCCAACATATTTACAATAAAAACAAAGAAAATAAGGATCATCTGTTAAAACCAATATTTTGATGACATCAAATTTTTTATATATGTGTAAGTACGTGTGCGTGTGTGTAAGTATTTGGAAGAATAAATGATATACTAATACAGTGACACTTCAATTTATAAATAAGTAGATGGTTAAAAGTACTAGAACAAAGAACCGATTCGAAGTGAAGAGTATTCAAAAGCATCATGGAGATAATAAGAATATTGGAGCTGAAAAAGACACTCAAAGTTGAAGATAAATGAGTATGTTATTTTTTGAGTCATGTTCAAGCCTTTTTACATTAATCTAATTAAAGTCCCACAAAAGATCTCAGATTCACTTAAAATTTCTACAAAACTTCTAAAATAATGTTTTTGATTTTTAATAATTTATTGGATACTTTTTAGGGTTTATGAATAGTTAAAATTATAATATGAAGAATTTCTATATACAATGCATATGTGCATTTTAGGTCAGAATTGGTCAACCGCTTTTGCCTACATCAGTTGATTGATTCTAATGCCTAATGCATTGTTTAGTGTATATTTAAATGTTACTTTTCTTCCTCGACACAACCCTCTGCTCCGTTGATGACTCTTCTTCATTACTTCCTCTCCAAAAAGTCAGAACTCCTAATTTTCATCCCGTAACAAATATAAATACTGTAGATATTGTATAGTCCATTTACTTATCGTTTTGATCTCAATTATACACATTCTACTATATGTACTCTTACATACTGCTCTCAAATACTCTCCTTATTTAATCACTATGCTTTCAACTCAAAATCATTTTTGTGATTCTATTTACTCCTATAACTTTCCAAGCAACATTCTGAGGTCAATCACCGTGGGTTACAGGAGATTGTACTATAGCGACCAACCTGGTGTCAAGAAGAAATATATCTGATCAAAGAAAGTTTTCTACTCTTGTTAGTGAAGTCCTATTATGGATTCTTTAAGTGAAGTCAAAGTCCTGACGTGGAGTCTTTAGGAAAAATTGTATAACCTATTCTACCGGGTTAAGTGATGGAAAAGATAGTTGAAATTCTAAAAGGTATTTGGGACTGTTCTTAGGATGCGAAGTTCGGACAAGTATAAAAAAATTAGTGCGATCTTTTACATTATTTTATTGCATTGAATATATTACTAACTCTTTGAGCTAGTTAGTGCTTCACAAACTTATCCGTTATATAAATATTAATCCATAGAGGCATAAATTAAGAGCTATAGCACATAGCACCAAAACTTTCATTTGGTATCAAAGCCTAATTTTTAAAAAAACCTTACAACCATTTTTGAATTTTTTATAGTATGGTCATAGGCAATATTACAATTGTTTTAGAATAACAATCCACTACACATGACCCACTTTTCATTGGATCAAACTATGCTTTCTAGTCCATTATGATGAAAATATATATAGAAGCTAACTACCTTGAGATATAGGATGCTACTAAAATGTTATAATGATTCGCATTTTCCATCCTTAGAAGTCAACATTAACACATCTACGTTATTTACGTGTTGAACATCCAAGCGTCGAAAAGAAAGACTGTTAGGGAAAAAGAAAGAAAATGCAGAACAGAATCTCACAACATGATGACTAAAATATAATATACAACAAATATTTACAAAAATAAAACTGTAATATACATACATTAATCAGAGTATGCTAAGTAAAACATCAACTTAGAAAGTTATAACTACATGTCCTCATAATTGCTGTTAAATAACCAACAAATGCAGCAGAAAAATAGAATATATGTGAATATGTCTCGGGCCTCTGGCTCATTTCCTCAAAGCTCCAAAGTATCCAATCTAGATCTGTAAATATGCTCGGTTTGACCAGAGAATTATAAACAACGCCTGGATCAGTTTGATAAACCAGCATGAGGAACATACCTCAATTGGTTTTATAAAAAGCTTTGAAATAATGATATCTCATAAGACCACGATGCACATAAACACGGGGCAAAATTTTTCCTTACGATAACCAAACCATTTTATAGGAAATCCTCTATTATTATATTAATGTTTAGAATATAAATATATATTAGTCATAACTAAAATTGTTGCATTAATTAAATTCCAACATAATAGGTTTACAACTAAAATCGTAGAGGCACGTATTGGAGATTGGATCCATCAATAACAAGGCCATTGGAATACCGTCTTCTCAGTATACCTCAAGAAAAATATACCGAGGTCAACAAGAATATCTTGCACCCCTTCTCACATGACCGGACTACCCCTTCTAGGATAGTACCGAATATATCATCACCCCCGTTGCTTTACAACGTTACAAAGAGCTTTAACCAAATCCATAAAATGAATGCATATCTACAAAGATGATGATACACCCTAATAGGAGCGACCCACTTAGGCCTACTACATATCCTTTGTTGTAGTCATTCCCGGTTGATGAGGCTAGTGGCTATGTTTTACCATTTATACAGCAAACCTACTTGGAATGCTAACACCGCTCTCTAAGTGGTAATGAAGTGCCATCATTCATCCATATAAGTTGTTCGGGATATGAACAAATCGAAGGCACTACTTCTACTACATCCATTTTGGAATCGCCCTTAGAATTAGTAGCAAATGTCCCTTGCACTACAAAAGCTCCATTTTCGATCCCTTCATCTTCAAGATACTTTAAACATGTCGCTTGAGTTGGATCGAAGTGGTTTTCAGATAATTCATCCTATCGCGTCTCTTCAAAACAACATTCAATAGTTTTCAATAAACTTAACCCCGGTTCTTTTAGAAATAAACAGACAATAGATAGGAGCGAGGATCATCACCTAATCGTTTAAGTGGACTGATCTCCCTATCATTTATCCTAGGAGAACAAAATGAGATTATACACACTGTATAGCATCATCGAAGACGACTGTGCCATATAAATCACACGTTTCTCCTACATATTTCTAGAGTCATATTTTTATGCAAGATTTGGTAGTCGGTTACCTAACTATCCAATAAACAAACAATTCAACCAGAGATTTAATTCCCTAAGGGAAAATAACACTAGTTTAGCGCAAAGCAACTTAGAACCTCTTCAATTAATCATTTCCTTAATTTAAAACTACTTTGTAAATAATTGTATTAAAAATACTTTTGCAAACACACACACACACACACACACATATATATATATATATATATATCACAAAACCCTTCTCTACACTTTGCACTACCTTGAAAATATTCATATACTTATCTCAACAAAACAAGTACATTTATAAATCTTAAGAAAGATTATTATTTCAAAACCACCCTTAAAACTGGGTTATAACAAAGTCATTTAAAATAAAGATATTAATAACCAAAACAGTATTCCTTTGGTGTTACGTAGGAAAAAAGAATATTCGTTACCACCATAATTAAGGAGGTCAATTTGGGAAATCGAATCTCTATCATAAACAACTCTTTTATAAAAGTTCTTTTTATAAATATAAGCTATAAATTCATTTATAGAATCCCTTTCATAAAACATATTTATATATTCCATTACAAATATTTAAAAACATAATTTCTGTCTCCGTTTATAATTTTCCAAATTGTTTAAATAACCGCTTTATAAAATCCTATATTATCTATAAATCCTTTTACAAACCTTCTTTTTTTTAAATCATATATAAATTCAATTTATAAATTTTATACTCATTTTCAACTCTTTTTATAAATGCCAAATTTATTTACAAAATCCTTTTAAGATTTACTAGTTATAATTACAAATCCCTTTTTAAAACCAAAAATTCCAAGTAAAACCCCAAAAACAAAAATATGAGACAAACACTAGATATAATTACTAAACTCATCTATTCATTTATTAAATAAATTCACGACTGCAATTAATTATCCCAATTATGGAAAAAAAATTGATTCCTTTTTTATAAGATATTACTTATAAAACAATTCTTTTATTTTATCAACACTTGTTGTAATTCTGTTCTCCACTTATAAAATAATATTTATAAATCTACAACATTTTACATAAAAAATCAACAAATATTATTTTAAATACTTCTATCTTCTTTAAACTCGCAAAATCCCTTTAAAACAAGGATATTCCTCTTTAAATTTTCTTTTTAAATATAATAGGTATTATTATAATAAGTCTATAAACACCCATACTTATAAAATGATTATTTAAAACATTTACTTATATATACAGTACAAAAGAATAAAGTAAGAAATTGAGAAAAGGGAAAAGTTTGAAAACTCTTTTTAATTAGAATATCATTAACATTCCAAAACAGTCAAATTTGAAATCATTTCCCAAATAAAATCATTTCCAAACCAAATCGAAAATTAGTGGTATCCCACAATACTTAAACGAGGCCCATAGTTTCTATAGCACTTAATCGATGACATAACTACCTTTTACAATAAAAAGGTTCAATTTTTACAAATGTCGGGGTCGCATGCAAAATAGCCAAACAATCACATTTCAGAATTTAGCAATCTACTTAATAAGAATATAACTGAAACCATCAACATGTATGTAATAGGAAATTAAAATTAACAATATCAAGAAATCTGGATTCCTCAACAATTTTCCCTGTATTTTATTTTTTTTAATGCAATCACCAAAAAATTTAATATTTAACCAAACATCCAATAATTTCAACCAAAGACAAACAGTAAAATTTATTAACTATTTTTCCTACCGATTAACCAAAAGGGTGAGTTATACTCATCGAAATTTTAGTTGATCTAAAATCGAACGACGTCCGATTTTTGCCTAAATTTCAACTTGCACCAAATTCAAACAAAACAATTTCATCTTGAAGCTTTCATCATTTTGAGCACAAAGTAAAAATCCTCATCTCAATTGGACCTCGTGTGAGAGTTATTAGATTTATAAGTTATCGATTATAAATTATATATTTAAATACTATTTACATTTTAAAAATTAATTACCCTTCATTAATCACTAATCTCATCTTCCTCAATACAAATCATCTTCCCACTTAATGCATGCTAGCCACCTTCCCAAATTCGTGCCATTCCTCCTCCCAAATCTCCACCATCACTCCACTAAACTCAATGCCGACTTGGCCAAACAGCTCCACTTCACGATAGCTGCCCGCTCCACCCATTCACACAAGGCTCGGTCCCCTTCTTCTCAACACGACCTAAAGCCCCCACCTGGACTATGAAAATGGACGCAACCCCCAAACCTAGCTCGTACTCCCTAAAAATCTGCTACAGGTGCTAAACAACACGCTTTGCCCAAAAACTACCTTCATTCGAGAAAATTCCACATAGAACGATCACAAACCCAAATCCTAGCAACCAAAACTACACCTTCATTCACTACTCAATTGTCGAACCCAACGCCAAGGTGGTGCAACCAATAAATTCAAACCATTAGGTATATCTACTCCTTTTTTTTATTTAGTTGTTGTGAAGTTTTAAAAGGAGTAAATCTAATTCCTTTTTATTGTTACTGTAACTGCAAATGAAGCATTAAAGAAATTTGTGGAATGATATTTGCTAAGTGTACGATTTAGTTTATGTCAAAAAACTTGACATCTCGCCCCATAGTTTTTATTCGTGTATGAACTCCAAATGATAAAAGAAAATATGATCGTGCTTAGAACAACGATGCGACTTCAAAGCAATAATAATATGCACTGGTTTATTGATTTTGTAAAATCATAAAAACACTGTTGTTTGTCGATAAATCGTCAATCGAATAATCTAATATTTTCAAAATTAAAAATTATGGATAAATTAATAAATTAAATTAAAACACGTCAATGAAAATCGAGTCGTAAAAACAGAAATAAATTTTCTTATTAATTATTTGAACCATTAATTACTGCAAATAAATTTTAAAAATGGATTCACCTTTAATATCAATTTACTAAAATGAGTAAAATAAGTTATTTAATCCATTATTTTAATTTTCGATAGAAACCCAGTTATTTGAAACACGATTCAATGTTAATTCACAGTTCAAATATTTTAATCAATCTCTATATTTGAATTCAAATCTAATACCCTTAAAAATTCCATATTTTAATATTTATAATTAATCAAATATTCAAAATCGAAAGACCAAAATTCCACGTCGTTAAATTTTCCCTCTTAAAATAATTTCATTGCCGAAACCCCCAAAGTAAGAAAAATGTCTCTAAACCCATTAACTTTTCAAAATCACTTAATTGAACAGGATTATTAAATTCTCTAAGTCAGTTAAAGTGATGGTGAATTTCGGCAGTGTCTCCTTTGCTTGACTTGATGGGAAAAACAACAAATTGCAACTACGGCCCAAACTAAAAAAAGAAAACAAAAGCCAAGTGGCCATCCATATCTAGGAATAAAACCATCAATCTAAACAACCATATATAAACACATGCCTATTTGTCGAGTAAACAACTCTACTCATGACATCTAAAGTGTCAACTATCCTTTGCTTCCATGCACCTGCATCTTACTTATAATAATATCTTTGCGTTTCTAATTACAAAAGCATATAATTTCAATATAGTCCGTACGATGTGCAAATACCATCCATACACAATACCAAATTCGATTGCTCGCTAGATCACACAATTTCACTTTCGAACTAGTGTCGTTCACTCGACGACTCTAGTAGGGACTCTGATCTGGTTACTTGATTAGAACCTCTATTCTCCTTACATAGCCTTATACTAGGATAGAAATCTTCAGAATCAAATCAGCAACCCATATTAAGTGCTCGTCGTCAAGAACCGAGTAAAAATTCCTAATTCGAATTGGTATAGATCACGTTGAAATCTTGTACTTGAGTCTGGATCAAAATCAATTATGCGAATAAAATGATCAACGTACAACTTACTTATTCATATCAGTTGGTTTCTTATTATACCAATTTTTTTCACTTACATTCATTGTTTTTTAGTATATTTCCTTTAATACCAAATCATCTGCTTTATAACTATTCCATAAAACCCTTACTTTAGTTTATAAACATTTTCTTAAAACCATATATGTAAATCAATCACTTTAAAACTCCAGTTTATACACATTTCGAAAATCCACAACTTCATCTGTAAAGCTCTACCATACTTAAGTTTATTATAAACATTTTATAAAGCACACTTATGTTTATTATACACTTTATACTTAAGTCTACATTTGTATAACACTCGGCTACAATCTAAGAGTATATATACAAATTTTAAATCTGGTTTACTTAAGATAAATATCCAACAAATTTAATTTTTTTAACGTACTAATTTCTCAAATTTATAAGTTAGATAAACTTATTTTCTTATAATTTCTCAAACATACTCGATCTGAATTTTTCTCAATGAACTTGGAAGTTTTCAACTGTCCAAAATCGTTTGAAATTCCATTTCATTTTAATGAATGAAAATTACCAAACAACATCTCAAAGCGAGATGCACAAAAAAATATCCAGATGGATAGATGCATAAGTCTATAATAACAGTTAACTGAAAATTTCAAAATTTTAAATAGCCGATTTTATTTCAAATCATTTTTGAAATAATAATATACATACTTTATTTGTATATCAAATCATACTTTTTGGAATATAAACAAAATTTATTTTACTAAAACAATTCGATACCCAATTCCTATTTTGGTAGTAATTCAACGCTTAGAAACTCAAAAGTGAATGCCAATGATGACGCAACCATCACTAAAATTATTTTCTGGTGACTAAAGTGAGTTTAATGCTTTTTATCTCCTTTAAAATCCATTTAAAAGTATTTCTATTCAAAAATATTTCCAAAATAATACTATTATTATTTTTCTAAAACTTTGAAAACAATTCCAAAAACACTTAGTTTTTAATTTGCTAAATTCTCCAGTTAAAATCATTTTTATTTTTAAACAATACTTTATAATTCACATTTTATAAATTTACCTTCTTATATAAAATCAATTCTTAATTGTTTCTATTTGTATAGATTAAAATAACTAACCTTTATTATAATTAAAGTTCAACTCAATATTATCATCGAACACATTATAGTCAGACTGTGAAACTCAATTCACAAGGTGCTTGCACTTAGTTTAACCAAATAGAATGCCCACAAACGACTTGAGCACAACTAATCAACAATAAATGATAATAATCGAATATTATCATTCTAGCAACCAATCACACAATAATAATTATAATAGTTTCTAAAAATTATTCTTTTATATGTAAAATATAATTAACGTAAAATTATTTCATTTACCTAATTTTCAAAACAATACTGTGTCAATTTGCCTTGTTCAAGTGTTTAAAAACCCCTATCGATAGAGTTGTTACCAACCAGAATTCATAACCACTCAAATGATGAATCAACACAATATAAAACATTTTTATATCACTTGCAAATACGTACTCATATATACACACACTCAAACTCCTCCAAGGATCTAACTTACCATATCTCAAATGCGTTGATTCCCACCAAATCCTAGGTGTTCGCTCGAACTAAGCTCTGATACCACGTGTAACGACTTGCCTTTTCGATCAATTATAGGAAATCCTCTGATATTATATAATGTCTAGAATACAAATACATATTAACCATAACCAAAATTAGTACATTAATTAAATTCCAACATAATAGGTTTACATCTAAAACTGTAAAGGCACATGTTGGAGATGGATTCCATCAATGACAAGGATACTTGAGTACCATCTGCTACAGTACACCTCTAGAAAATATACCGAGATCAACAAGAACATCTTGCACCCCTGCTCATAGGACCGGCCTACCCCTTCCTAGATAGTACCAAATATATCATCACCTCAGTTGCAAAAGCAACCTTTAACAAAAGCTCTAACCAAATCCATAAAATGAATGCATATCTAGAAAGGTGATGATACAACCTAATGGAAACGACCCACTTAGCCCTGCAGCATATTTCCTGTTTTAGTCATTTTCAGTTGATGAGGCTAGAGGCTAGGCTTTGCCTTTTATATAGAAAACCCACTTGGAATGCTGACATTACTCTCCAAACAGTAATGCAGTGCCAGCATTCATCCATATAAGTTGTTCATGATACGAACAAACAGAAGGCCCTACTTCTACTATATCCATTTTGGAATCACCCTCTAGATTTGTAGCAAGTAAGCCTTACACTTCAAAAGCTCCGTCTTCGATCCCATCATCTTCAAGATCTTTAACTACGATGCTTGAGATGGATCGAAGTAATTTTTATAAGCAACCTTGCTCTGATACCAATTGACAGTCGCTATGCTCTAATTCCAAATGAAAAGAAGCAATGCTATAGGATCGAGTAATATGGATAAACTACTTGTGCGGAACAAAATAAATAAACAGTAAATGCAGTAAAGTAAAAGATACCATAGGTTTTTACAATTGGCATCATAACCTGGAATTCTATTGATCGTCACAACATCATAAAATAATGACCAGAAAACGATCCAGTCGAAATACAACAAGCAAAATCTCTGTTAAAGCCACCATTGAGGACTACGAAAAGTACTTTCTGATTTACAAATTTCAGGAAAAGATAATAATGAATTATTTAGTATAAGCAACAAGATTTCAAATCTTAATTTTATTATTCTAGAAAAGATGAAATCTGTTGAACATGAAAATAAGAAATTAAAAAATGAGAAACTAGATTTAGAAAATCAACAAGGTGTTTTTAAAAATAATTTTGAGGCTCTTAAAGATTTTCTGGATGAACAAAATAATATGTTTGAAGAAGAAAAAATTTCAAAAGAAATTACGGATTTGAAAAGACAAAATGATTTATTACAACCATCCTTAGATAATTCAGAATCTCGAATTTTTCTTCTCAAAAATGAGAACTGTACGTTAAAAAAGGAGAATTCTGAATTAAACAAGCAAATTGATATTTTAAAAAACAGTAATATTTCTTTTGAAAATAATAATTGTGACTTTAAAGCTAAATTTGATAAACTTAACACTGAATTCACAAAATTTAATAAAGGTCAAAACAATTTAAACATGATTTTATATAGTTCTAGACCTTTACATGATAAAAGTTGTTTAGGCTATAAACAAGCTAAAAGTAAAAATAGTGCTAGATATGCATTCATGTATACTAACTTTAGTGCTATTACTAGTAATCAAGTTAGTTTTAAACAAGTTATAGTCATAATAGTATTTGTTTAGAAATGATAGAAATTATTCTTCAAGTATTAAGCTAATGACTATTAGTATTAAGATATGGATTCCAGCTAATATGATTGATCATGATAAACCACTTTATATTAGCAACTATTATAAGAATGTGTTTTGTAATGAAAATTATATTTATAAAGGTTCAATCACACGCAAATGGTATGGTTTCCAAAGACCTAACCCACCCGTACCCTAATATAGTAAGTGGGTACCGAAAATGATTATTATTTATTGCAGGTACTCGGAGAAACAAAAGAAAAAAGAAAGATTTTGGAATTTTAAAGAATGATCCATACGTTTAATAGAATTACGTGCTTACAATGAAATATGGACTTCAGCAAATATGGTAAAATCTATTTTATTTTTTCTCCATAATTAATATTGAGTTTATCCCACCATTTACAAGATATTTTATAATATTTATTATATCCCCTCATTCTTTTTGATAATGACAAAGGGGGATAAACTCATATGCATATTGATAGAAGGAGATATTGTACTTAGGGGGAGATGTTATACCTAGGGGGAGCTTTAAACATATTTTTTTTTTATATAGAATGAATATTTCTTAAAATTTTATAGTTGTCATCATCAAAAGGGGGAGAATGTTAGAACCTCAATTATTGGATTTTAATGACAACAACTATACAATTATGCCAAAGAATCTCTAAGCTAATTTGTGGGTATATGATCATCAAAAAGAGATAAAAAATACATTCAAAATGAAGATACATAGTACAAAAAAGGATGAAAGTATGTATACGGAGATACAAGAAGAGATATACACGATAGAAGCAAGACGAAGGTGACAAACAATGTATTATTAGTCATATAGTGTCGTGTCTAGAGTTTACAAATGTTAAAATCTTCTTCAAATGGTATACACACGTATACATTCATATTTTAAGTGAAAAATCAAGTTTTCAAAAATTGCGTGGAGCCGGAATAGGAGTCGGGTCACTAGTTCAGAAGGCAAGTGCTCTAACTATTTGAGCTACGATAATTTTTTGTTATAGGCTAAATTCAGACGTCTGAATGTTGGAACAAAATTATGGTTCCACAATATTCAGATGTCTGAATGAAAATATTCATATGGCTGAATAAGGCTAGAAATAGCCTATTTCCTTGCTGTTTGCGTTTCAACTTAATTCAGAAGTCTGAATTATTTTATTCAAAAGTTTGAATATTCTTAACAGCTATTTTCATGAATATACGCTTCCTTCACCAAAGAGAAACATTTTAAAATCAGTGGTTGCACCTGTTCTTTTCAATATAACTTTTCAGTTATAGTTTCAACTCTTTATACACTATAAATTGATTACATAACTCAACCCAACAATTCGTCGAATTTACTTTTATCTTTCTTGAATTATCATCTATTCTCAAGCTTTCAAATTGCACTCAAATTTCTTACATACTTTGATCATTGATCACTTTATCTTCCACAATTCTCAAAGCACATCCACTATATATCATAAAGGAGAAAATTATAGGAAGATTGTGCTTAATTGACTTATCAGCGTTATTTAAGAACACACTACAGTCAGATACATTTGTTATTTGTAAAGAAGTCATACTCGGTTGCTTAGGCAGTTGAAGTCCTATTCAATTACTTAGGCGGTTGAAATCCTGTTCGGTTGCTTAGGCGGCATAAACCAGTTCCTTCGGGTTAAGTGAGGACTGTGTTAGTGAAATACCAGAAGGAGTTTGGGACTGGACGTAGGACGGTGCTTCAAACCAGTATAAAAACTTCTGTTGTCTTTTACTTTACTGCATTTACTGTTTATTTATTTTGTTCCGCACAAGTAGTTTATCCATATTACTCGATCCTATAGCAAAGCTTCTTTTTATTTGGTATCAGAGCATATCAACTGTCGGTGTTTAGATAATTCATCCGATCCTGGTACCTTCGAAACAACATTCGATAGTTTCTGGCAAACTTAACCCCCATTCTTTCGGAAATAAACAAACAATAGATACGAGAGGAGATCGCCTCCTAACCATTTAATTGGATGGTTCTTCCTATCATTTGTCCTAGGAGAACAAAACAAGATTTATACGCACGTTGCAGCATCATCGAAGATGACTGTGCCATATAACTCACGTTTCTCCGACATATCTCTAGAATTATATTTTTAGCCAAGATTTGATAGTCAGTTATCTAACTATCCAACAAAATAACAATTCAATTGGATTTAATTCCCTAAGGGAAAATAATGATGGTTAAGCACGAAGCAACTTTGAACCTCATAAATTAGTCATATCATTAATTTAAAACTACTTTCTAAATACTTGTATTAAAAACACTCACACACACACACATATATATACACACACTTCACAAAACCTTTCCATACATTTTCACTACCTTAAAAATATTCATATACTTATCTCAATGGTGCAAGTATATTTATAAATATTAAGAAAGAATTTTATTTCAAAACTGTCCTTAAAATTGGGTTCAAATAAAGTCAATTAAAATAGAGATAATAATAACCCAAACACTACTCCTTCGGTGTTAAGTAGGGAAAAAGAATATTCCCTACCACCAATATTAAGGAGGTCAATTTGGAAAATTGAATCTCTGTCATAAACAACTCTTTATAAAATTTATTTTTATAAATATTAGCTAAAAATTCATTAATAAAACCCCTTTCATAAAATATTATTTATATATTCCTTTATAAATATTTAAAAACATAATTTCAGCCTACGTTTATAATTTTCTAATTTTTTTAGCCAACTCCTTTATAAAATCCTATATATTACTTATAAACCCTTTTACAAACCTTCTTTTAAAAAATATCATTTATAAACTCAATTTATAAATTTTATACTCATTTGCAACTCCTTTTATAAACGCCAAATTTATTTATGAAATCCTTTTAAAATTTTCTAGATATAATCACAAACCCCTTTTTAAAACCAAAATTCCAAGTAAAATCCCAAAGACACGAATATAAAACAAACACCAGATATAATTGTAAAACTCATCCATTCAGTTGTTAAATAAATTCATGACTGGAATTAATCATCCCAATTATCAAAAAGATATTAATTCCCTTTTTATAAGATATTACTTATAAAAACATTTATTTATTTTATAAACTTTTTTAATAAATCTATTCTCCATTTATAAAATAGTATTTATAAATCTACAACTTTTTATACAAATGCCTAAAGATATTATTTCAAATACTTCTATTTTCTTTAAACCCACAAAATCCCGTTAAAATAAAGACAATCCTTTTTAAATTTCTTTTTAAAATTAATATTTTTTATCATGATAAATTCTATAAAAACCTAAACTTCTACAACAATTATTTAAATTTTTTACATACATATATATATAGTGGAAAAGAATAAAATAGAAATGTTTAAAAACTCTTTTTAAACTAGAATATCACATAAATTCCAAAACAGTCAGATTTGAAATAATTTCCAAAATAAAACATTTTCAAAGAAAAATGAAAATTAACAGTCTCCCAGAATATTGAAACGAGGCCTATAGTTACTGTAGCACTTAACCGGTGCTATAACAACCTTTTGCAATTAAAAGGTTCAATTTTCACATATGACGATGTCATATCCAAAATGGCCAAACAATCACATTTCAGCATTTAGCAATCTATTTAACAAAAAATATAACTGAAATCGATCAACAAGTATATAACAGGAAACTAAAATTTAGAATATTGAGAAACCGGATTCACTAACAATTTTCCCTATATTTCAATTGTTTTAATGCCAATCACTTGTAAAAGCGAATATTTGACCATACAGCCAATAATTTCAACAAACACAAATAGTAAAATTTATTTATAGTACTGATTAACCAAAAAGGTGAGTTACACTTACCGAAATTCCAGTTGGCGCCGAAGCGTTTCGTTTTGAACTAAAATCGAACGATGTCCAATTTTAGGCCAAATTTCAACATTCTCCAAATTTAACCAAAACAGTTCCAACGTGAAGCTTTCATCATTAGAGTATAATGCAAAAATTCGTTCTTGATTGAACCTCGTTGTGACGACCCGCCCTTCAACTACCAGAAAGACGTATCATCAATTAAGAAAGAAAGGGATAGAATTAGAAAAGAAAGAGAAAGAAAGAACAACAACCACGGAATCTCACAGCGGAATGGAATAAAATATAATATATCACATAAATTTTACATAGTTTTACATATATCAGAGTTGTACAATATTAATACATATGACAGTCATGCATACATCTATCACTATATACATCAGAGTTACAGTACACATCAACTAACACAACGGAACTACATAAATAGCTATATACGTCTGGAATCTCCTGCTCCAAGCTTCTCCAGAAAAATCAAGGTCCAAAACCTATCACTTGGCTACTCATAAAAATTTGAGTACCCAAGAGTTTATGAAAAACACAAAATATAAACTCCGGGTTAGACATGGGTCTGGTATGAGTAAACGGTTTAAAGTTGTTTAACTTTGAGAAACATTTGAAAATAAAGGTATCACGTAAGACTCCCTACAAATAAATACGGGTAAGTTTTTACCTTACGCTAACCAAAACATTTCATAGGAAATCCAGTGATATTATAATAGTGTCTAGGGTTTTCAAGTAAATAGAAAATAGCCGAAATTGTTACATCTATTAAATTCCAGCTACTAGCCACAAAAGTGGGTAATACAAATCAAAACCGTAGGGTCTCGTAGGGAAAATGGATTTCCAACAATGGCAGGGCTACTTGGGTACCGCCCGTCATAGTACGGGGCCTAGATCACCGTACCAAGGATCACTCCCGACCCTCTGCAACCCAAGGCCGGAACCATTCCTTACTGAACAGTTCCGAACAAGATAAACCCCACGGTTGTAGCTAGCAACCGCCCACACAGCCGAAATAAAAGGGACATCTAGACAGGGGAAATATCTTGTCCTGCTTGGGTATGACCCACGTAACCTTGCTACATCTCCCCTGTTTTAGCCATTCCCGGTTGATGAGGCTTGAGGCTGCGATTACCTTTAAAAGAACAAATCACTTAGAATGCTCATCGTCCGCCTGACGATGTGTTGAAAGCATTCAATCCATACAAGTTCGTTCCGGGTTCGAACGAAACCGAAGGCATTATCTCGTCACACTCATTTTGGAATCACCCTCAGAGTCAACGACGATAATCCTTGCATTCTGATTACACCATCTCTATCTTCATTTCAGGATTCACGACCTAACGTTTAAATTGGATTGATGTGGTTTTCGGAGAATCAAATTTGATTCTTCCGATCCCGGTCTCATCGAATCCAAACGCCATTTTAAGGGCCAAGTTGTCTATTTAACTTAACAGTTTAATTCAAGTTATAATTCAAACAACATTTATCACAGGTAAACTTATACAGTCATCCTAGATATATCACAACATATCAGAGAGCATTACAGAATATCATCACATAAATATCACAATCAGATATTCAACACACAATCCATAAGTAGTCATCTGAAATTCAATGTAAATTAAGTATATCAGAGTTAATCGCTTAACCCTATTTTATTGATTAACAGTTTATTACTTATTTCCTTTCAAACTATTTGAATCAATAGATCATTCATAATTAATTTTTAATCTTAATTATTAATTAACTTATTTTATTTTACACTACTTAATTAATCAATTCTTAATTAAACTATTTAACTTTAATTACTATTCTTTAATCATTAATTACTACCTTAATGGTTATTTAATAACTTGAGTACTTATTTGTTAACTTCAATTTACTTAACTAACCCTGTATTTATTCTTAATTCTTAAGTAAATTACTTAATTAATTATTAATTCACATCTAGTTTATTTGATTAACCAACTATTAACTTGAGCAGTAATTATAATCTTATAATTACTTGAAATCTACCATTAATTATAATTGAAAGGTAATTAAGATGATTATTATTTAAGTTAATTAACATTTGAACGGTTTCTTTAAGTTCGAAGTTCCATTGTATTACTAACTATAACTCAGAGATAAATTAACTTTATGCTCAATTAAATTGATCACTGAATTACATTAATAATTAAGAGCTTAACCCTAAGTATGGACCAAAATAATTGGCTTGCATATAAGTTTTGAGACCTTGAACCTGTTAAACATTTTTTTAAAACAGTGTTTTACAGTTTGTTAAAACTGTTTACTTAGCTTACTTAAAGAAACTGCAGTTATCAAACCCTGCGCACTACCCTGGGAAACTTACGAAATGACTCGAGTTACTCAAACAATTCACCCGAGCACTTCCCTGAAACCCATCTTCTTCTCTTTTTTTTTAAATTTTGTTTAAGTTATAAAATGTTAAATTTAACAGCCATAAACACGAGATGCCTGTGCCATAACTCAAGACCAAGGCTTCCATCCCCCAGTCTTCCCTCGCGTCAAAACCCAGGAATCCCCGAAGCAACTCCCTTCCTACTACCTACGCCCTCACTGACACGTTCATGCCACCGTGCACGTGCACGGTGGTGCGCCTCTCCTCCGGTGGCTCGCGACAACATCCACGAACCCTAAATTAACCGTTCGTACGAATTCATCACACAAAATAACTCGAATCGGTCGAAGGCAAAATTTTTCCTGAAACTCGAACATGCGACGCAAACACCCACTGACAATCCCTACGTGCGGCCTCCATCCATCACCGGAGGTAATGAAATTCCACCAAAACGTCGGCCCCAATTCCCCCTAACACCACATGAAATCGCAACCCACTCGGTTGCCTAACGATGCCGAAAACAAATTTTTACAGAGCCTTGAAAAGATAAGCACTAAACCCTACTTTAGATTCAAAACCAAAATCCATGCATTCGAAAATTATTTATGCATTTTTCCTGACATCTACAAGTATCAAGCAAGCTCCCACATGAATTTCAATTTCTAAAATTAATTGAATCATCAGATATTCCCTAATAAGCAATTTTAGTTCACTTTGAAACCGCACCTATTCTTCTTACTTAAAAATCATTATTTTTATGTTAAAAATCTTAGCTTTGAGTGTTTAATCAAGATATAAATTCACATTAACAAATTAAAATATTTAGATTTTAACATTAACTTTCTTTTACTGTAACTTGAAGATATAGTGTTTATATCTTACTGTTGTACTTCATATACAACCCCAAGCTTTTGATTTGAGTTAAACAATTCTGAATTACTTACCTCTCTAGGTTCAAAATCAATTTAAATAGATAAGTATTAATATCCTTTACTCCTTTTAATCAGAAGCTCAGAAGCTAGAAACAGAACAGGAACAGAAAGCTTCCAGTGCATAAGATAAATACAGGTTCATTTATTTTCAATATATATATATATATATAGCAACACCAATATCAGAAGCTAATTATCATACTTAAAATTTAAGAAAAGTATGTTTACTCACTTGAATTGATTTACAGAGAACATGGTTGTGTCTTGCTTCCCAGATGAACACAGTGATTTGATTTGCTTCCCAGACTTAAGCTTTGATGGTGCTGTTGAACTTTATTGGGTTTTCAAAGACAAAGTGTTTGTTTATTTTTCTTCTTTCTTATCTCAGTTTTACTCCTAAGTTTACTATTAAGTTTTGTAAACAAACACAATAACATGATATGTATAAATAGATAACAGTTGTAGGTTTAACTGGTACAAGTCTTACTTGTATTGACCAGGTTTGAATACACTGCAATATGAAATGAGAATATATATTTCGGCTGAGATGATTACTTTGACAAATAGTTGTGCTATTTAATGTATGTGTCTTCCCATTTGTTTACAACCAATTAATATTGGCTGATAGGTACAAAGATATTTGTTTACATGTAATTAATATTAGCTGAAAGTTTACTTATCTCGGCTACATGTTCTTAGTGCAAAGATATTCTGTACTTGATGTAAATGTTTTGTCTTCTTTTCATTATTCATGTGTATATGCAGGTTATAGTAATAATTCATCTTCTTAGAATTGTACATATGTAAATATAGTATGCAGTAATATAATTAGTTTGTAGCTTCATAAATTGATTTTGTCTTGTTTAAGAGGCTTGTTCACATTTATATATCTTTGTTATATTTAGTACAGCCTGACTTTGATTTTTGGGTAAGTACATCTATATATATAACTTTGTTAATTTCATATTACATTGCTAGGTGTTTATTCTTTTACCTAATTGCTTATTTTCATATTTGTTTATAAACTTCTTCATTTGGCTTTTATTTTCATTTTTATATTTCCCTTTGTATGTTAACTAACAATATTTAAACTACATTCATAAGTTTACTTATATTTTACATTTATATTTTATATTGATAGACTTTGATTTTATTTCAACATTATAACCTATATATAATATTTATCAAATGTAAACAAAGTAAAGTATTTTAATTCCATTATATAAGATACATTCTATATATAATATTATTAAGAGATTTATTTTAAGTTTTCAAAACAAACTTTCCCTTTCAAAATACAAATTTATATAAACAAATGGCAATCAATCCAAAGGATTTATTCATTTTAGAATGATCAGTTTACATTTTATTTAATTGGATTGAATATTTATTAAGATAAATAGGGCCAAAATCCAGGGTCGTTACACTCGTATAAGAGAGTTATTAAATTTATAAGTTATTGATTTATAAATTACATATTAAAATGCTAATCGCATTTTCAAACTAATACCCTTCAATAATCACTATTCTCATCTTCCTTAATACACATCATCTTCCCGCTCACTGCCAGCTACCCATCTCCCCAAATTCATGCCCTTCCTACTCCCAGATCTCCTCCATCACTCGACTAAAATCAATGTCGACTTAGCCAAACAACTCCACTTCGCGATAGCTACACACTCCACCCATTCACATAAGGCCTGGTCCTCTTCCTCTCATTATGACTTGAAGCCCCCACCTGGACCACACAAACAGACACAACCCACAAACCTAGTCGTACTCCACAAAAATCTGCTCCTATGTGCTAAACAACACGCTTAGCGCAAAAAAAACCTTCTTTCGAGCAAATTCCACCTAGAATGATCTCAAACCCAAACCTTAGCTACCAAAACTACACTTCGTTCGCTGCTTCATTGTCGAACTCCATGCTAAGGTGCCGCACCCACTAAAACGCATAATATCGTGTAGATCTACTTATCCCTAACTCAAAGATATCTCCTCTATATTTTCCTTTGATTTTGATTTTAATTGTTATGAATTTTTAAAAGGAGTATATCTGATTCCTTTTTGTTTTATAATGTAATAGTAAACGAAGCTTCAAAGAAATGTGTGGAATGATATTTGCAAAGTGTATGATTAGTTTATATTTAAGTTTTTGACTCCTCGCTGCATAGATTTTTATTCGCGTATGAGCTCTAAAAGATAAAAGAAAAATACGGTCGCACGTAGAATAATGATGCAACTTCAAAACAATAATAATATACATTGGTTTACTTATTTTGAAAAATCACAAAAACACAGCCATTTGTCGATAAATCATCAAATGAATAATTCAATATTTTCCAAATTAAAATTATGGAAAAAGCAAATAAATTGAACTAAAAATACATCAATAAAAATCAACTCGTAAGAATAAAATAATTTTTCTTATTAATTATTTGGACCATTACTTACTACAAATAAATTTACAAAAATGAAATCACCATTATTATCATTTTATTAAAATGATTTAATGAGCTATTTAATCCATTAAATTAATGTTCAATTAAAAACCCAGTTATTTGAAACATTATTTAATGTTAATTCAAAATTCGAATATTTTAATCGATCTCGATATTTGAATTCAAGTTTAAAACCCTGAAAAAACCATATCTCAATATTTAAAATTAATTAAATATTCAAAATTAAATGACCAAAATTTCAGGAGGTTATAAATGCGGTATGAAGCTCCCACTACAGAATTGTGTATATAGTCAGATGCCAAAAATGTCGCAGCTAAAAACAACTCGAAGGTAAGGAATATACATTTTTTTTTGCACTTGGTAAAAACAAATTTACATGAGTTATAGTCTACGCTTCAACATATGATATTTGGACTACTTTTAAAGTATCTCACAAAGGGGCTACCAAAGTAATAGAGAAAAAAATATCAGTATTGCAAAATCAACTTTAAAATTTTAAAATGAAAAACGGTTAGATTATTACTTAAATGTATTATGGTATTACTAAAACGTATTCACTTTTCAAGAGCTGCAACATTCATTAATGCAATTAGGAGAAAAACATTGATTTGAAATATATTTAATTTTTTTGAATTCATTGACTAATGAGTATAAAATTAAGTTTCTCCCAATAGAAGAGGCCAATGATCTTTCCAAACTCAAAGTCGATGAATTTATAGGCAGTTTGACGTCATATGATGTAAATTTACAGAGAAAAGAGTAAGCGCAATTAACATGAACAACTGCATTTCAAGTTGAAGATGATGATGAATAGATGAAAGAGATACTACCTTCATTTAAAGAAATTATAAAGCATTCAGAAATTTCAAAAGGAGCAAAAAATATGGAAGTGGAAACTGCACTACTCTCAAATGCTTTAGATAAACCCGACCACATGAAGAATGATTGCCCTAAGTTGGATAAAGATGCCCAAGGCTTTAAGAATGAAAGGAATCAAAAGAGAAGGAAGATAGAGTAGCCAACATTTCGAGTCATTTGGACTAATTCAGACATCTCATCATCTTATAGTAACAGTGCTGGAGAAAAGACCAATATTTGCTTATGGATCAAAATAGTAGTGTAAAAATATGCTCTAACTTACAACATTTTATTTGAAGTTAGTTTTTAATTAAATGATAAAATTAGAGATACTAATAAATAAAATAAAGCATCAAAAGCTAGGTTTTATAAGCTTGAACTTGAAATAGATATGCTTATGGATGAAAAAGCAAAACTTGAAGAACTACAGAAATCCAAAATTCCTACAAAAGTATAACATCTCAATCTCTAGTCATAAATGATAAAACAAACATTATAGAGATGAGAATGTTAGTATTTCAAAAGAAAATCATGATTTAAAAACATTCTTGGGCACATCTCGAAGTATGATTAAGGAGCTTGAAATAAAACTAGAAAATTTAATTAATAATGCTACAAAATTTAACAAGGGCAAGGAAAATTTATCTATAATCTAATAACAAAAATGGTTTAAGATTTAACAAATAAGAAGTAAGTAAAGCTCCTCTAAAAATATATGCTTCACTATATACAAAATTTCAAAACCAAAAAATAATCAAGCAAAACTAGAAAAATATAAAACTATCAAAATTTAGGTCCCGAAAACTAATAATAGTTTGACTAGGAAAACTTATATATATGAATTTTTTTAAAGATCTTTATTATAATAAATTTCCCACTTTTAAAAGATCCAAACCCACATAGGTATGGCTACCTTATGACCTGTATAGTTAAATCCCCGCCAAACCTTCGCTATAGCACATAGCGCTCTTCGACCGCTATGCTTTTTTTTAATATAGCGCTATTAACCAGTGGATTTGCTTTAAGCACTGTTATTTTCCACTGTACCCACTAAATCAAGGTTTTTAGCATCTACTTTAGTAACATTCATATAAAAAGGCCAATTTGACTAGTTCTCTTTTGAATTATATCAACAAAGTTATGATAAAGACAAAATTTTAAGGCAAAAAAGCTCAATATAATTAGAAATCTATTGTAGTCACCAAATCTGGGATGCAAATCATGATATTCATCGATTTTGTTATATAAGATTAAATAGTATTTCTTTTTTTTACACAAATAACATGATATAAGAATATATTAACTTTAAATATTTGTTTTTATATCCAATGACATTTTTTGCTCCTCCACTATTTTCTGCTATATCTCCACTATAACTTTTTGCACCTCTACCACTATGGAACTGCTAAGTGCTTTGACTGCATAGCTATTGACTAACCCCAGACCTTAACATAGAAAGTAGGTATTAAAAAATAAAATATTTCTTCGTCGGTATTCAATAGTATAGTGAAAAGTTCGATGTCAAGATACCAAACTTTCTATGGACTTAATAAAGGAATACATATTTTGATAAAGGATGCCAACTATTTTGGTACGTTTTACTCTTATATATATAAATATATAATAATTTTTACACCTTTATAAAGAGATTTTAATGAATTTTAAGTAATGCTGAAATACTGATTATAAGATTTTATATATTTAAGGACGTTTTCAAACGTCAAATCGATATTGAAATTTTTACGATAACTTCATCAAATTATGTAAAATGTAAAGTGCACTATTACATATACATACATAGATACATAGATATAAAAAAGGAAGTTCAATATATATATATATGTATGTATGTATGTATATTATGAAAAAGCCAATGCATTACACTGGAAATTGAAAAAAAAAGTCAAAACAAATATTCGACAGATTAAGTTTGAACTCACACGGGCATGGAGAATGGGAAATACATAACATGTTGAAGCACTACTAGGACACATTAATAATAACGTTCCATAGAATATGCATCATTTTTATGCATTGGTTTTAGTTAAATTGAAAATTAAGCGATCGATTACTTAGGTCTTAACTAGTCGACTTATTGATTCAAATTTCACAAAGATTTGGATTAACTTTTTAGATCTAATGCATGCAGCTGTCTATGTTCTCCTTTCTACTTTTGACAAAATCTACTTTCACTACTTTAGTTTTACATTTACCCATCTTTTCAAATTCCTAAATGCTTTAGAAATCCAAATAGCACCCAAACATTGTAACCACCTATTTAGGAGCCAAATCAAAATAGCTACAGTTGAATACATTTTTATAAATAAAATAGGAATTTTGGAATGAAAATATTGATTTTTTTGAAATAAAATGAATTTTTTTGAATAATCATTGTTTTGGATTTGGAAAATGTTTTGAATGAGATTAAAAGGAGAAATATTTAAAAAAGAAGGTTAAAAATACTATTTTGGAACCGATTTGAAATAAGTTTTTGTAAAGTGAAAATGTTGAGAAGGCTATCAAGGAAAATAATTAAGTATTGTAATTTTTATTGAGTATTATGTTGAATTTCGTATCGAAATATAAAAGAGCATGTTTTTAAGGCTTAAAATTGGTTTAAAATTTATACATGTCGATTAAAAATACAAATGTCAATATAAATTACCTCTAAAAGAAATGAATAACAAAATATCTTAATGGTTTAAAATTGGAAAAATAGGTTTTAGAAAATCATTTTAAGTAATATATGAAATCAGAAGGTATTTTTATGGTTTAGAGAACTTATAAATGATTTAATATGTATTTAAATACACTTAAAAGGGTTAGAAGCATTTTTATAAAGATAGAAACTGCATTATCATTTATAGAATTGGACTTTGTGTAGGTAAGGAAGCCCAAAACCCATTTCCAACCAGCCAAAGGAGAAAACTCTCCATCCCTTCCATTTCTAAAGCTCAAAACACTCTCTTATGGCTGCACATATAAAATCCTAAGAAAAAATCTAACATTTCAAGCATTTTCAAGTAAAACAAAGGAAAGTAAGTGCTCTTAATTGGTCCTAACACCCAAAATCAATTACTTTCTGCTAAATTTAATTAGTAACCCTTAGTTTTTCTCATGCCAATAGGAGTTATTATGGATTTATGGCATTTTAAAGAAAAGAAATGAAGAAACTCAAGCTTCAAAGAGTTTCTGTGAGTGTAATTACCTCCGATCACTTGCATGTAGTGATTTCTGAAATACAATAACGACTTGATGATGATTTTTATCTAGGTTGATATGAATATTGAAGTATATTACTCAAACTTATGCTACATTAAATATATTGTTTATATTCTTTGAAATAGCCTTATTTCTAAATGTTATGGTGTTGAATTTTTTTTTGATCTTTGAGATATGAACGCATTCCTGAATTGAAGTACCGATGCTTTAAAATTTGCTGGAAAACCACCATAGTTGATCAAAATTTAAAATTGCTGATGGATTGAAAAGATCCTTGAGCAAAATGCTCTAGGAGTAAGGGGTTAATCGACGACCATAGTTACCAACGGGAGACCAATGCCTTTATTGGTCGGCTGCTAATAAAAACAATAGTCCATCACTTCCCTATTTTCCTATAACATTTTTTTCTAGGACAAGGCTTTATACTTTTTCGAAAAGAAATAATAATTATAATAATATTAATATTAGTACTAAAAATAAATTGATTACAAAATTTTAAGAAGTATTTTTACTTTTATGTACAAGGTGGTTATTTAGTTTATTGGGAGATATATTATATTGGAACATAAAGAGGAATGTAGTTAAAATTATTTCAGAAATTAAAATATTTATAAGGAAATGTATATTATTTTAATTATGAAACTATATAAAAAGGATTTAAATTATTATTTTAAAGATATTTATATGAAAATTTATAAATATCGTATTATAAATAAATATTTGAGAATTTAAATTTTAAATAAATTTCTTGTTAAATACCTGACATATTGTTGTGGCTATGTTCTACTTAAGCCATGTATTAGTATAAAAGTAGTATATCCCTAACACTTTGTGAGGTTCTGTATTGACATAGTCATATTGTTATGTAATGTTTTGTTGAGATGTTTATGCTATGTTATGACCATGACACCTTGCATATATTACTTGCTTATATAATGATGCTATCATCTTATATATTACTATTTCACATGATGATCTATTGATTCTAGTTATTTATCCAATGATTAGTCATTTTGTGAATCACTCTGCTGCTTTATTCAACTCACTAAGTTAAAAGTGCTTTCACTGATCTTAATATGAAGTTATATGAATTGTAATATGTACCCCCATATATTATGTTAGTATTTATGATGTTAAATGATTATGTTGTTGCTAATGACACATGTTGTTTTATAAATGCTCATTTCATTATTTTCTTATGATGCCTCTTTATATATCATTGTTTGACATATGATGTTAAAATGTTATATTATATTTATCCCATTATGTCTATGTTATGTTATTTGGATCGATCTTGTTCACGTGGCATGCTATGTGATATGTGTGTTAAAACCCCAAAAAGACATTGGGATATAAACCCACATTTAGGGAGTAATGTCTTTAGTGAGGTCGAGAATAATAAATGTAATAATAATGATGATCAACGAGAGGTGAGCTATCAGACATGCTAGTTATTCATTCTAGCTAGACTGATTCATGATCGTGGCTACCTACTCCTACCACCACTATTTCCCAAAAATTTGTTGAAAGGGCACAAGCACGGAGACAGGTGCTTGTGATGTAATGATGATGAGATGGAAATACAGTAAGAAGCATGAGAATCAGTGTCCATGGTGAAGATGTGAGATGAGATAGATGGTGCAATCATTAGATTGGTAGGGGTATCAAGGGGTACTATAGATTAAACAGGTCTTGATATTATGGTGTCGATGTAGCATCTTGTATAGACTAGTTGCGAGGATTCAGATGAAATAGATCATATTGATTTGGTATTAATAAATTGAATAGGAATTAACTAAAAAAGTACACCTCCTTCTCTTATATACTTATAATAGTTTGTGATCGACAGGGATAAAGATGCTACTCATAAATGTGAATAAGTGCTCCCTCGGTTGATTAGAATTGCAATCGTGGGTCACCTGACATAGAGTCGTAAAATTCATCTTAAAACCTGTATGTATGATGAAATGTTGGATAGGATTAGATTATGGGATATGTGACATATCTGAGAATAAATGCATATCAGATTTACCCAACACCTATGTTATTTTACGTATTGTGCATAGTTACACTCGCAGCTTGTATCTAGCCTAATTTGGAGTTTGTTATTTGTTTAACAATCTCAAGTAAGACTAAGGTTGCTTATAGGTTATAATTTTATTATTGTATGTTTCCTTATGGGCTATGATATGGTGATGAAGCTGATGATGATGATGGTTCTTTGTTTCTCTTGTAGAGTAGTTTCATATGATGTGGTGATGTCTATATGTATGGTAATTCTACTGTTCATGATGATTATAGTGTATCTATCTTATTTAATCAAACTTAGTATTGAGATGTATGTTATGACATATTGTGCCAGATTTTAAGATATGATATATATATATATATATATATATATATATATATATATACATTTGTTATCTTTTATTTACTTTTGATGTTTTTTGTTTTTGGGTTTATTTTCATATATGTCACTTACTCAGTCCTGGACACTCGTGTACATCTCTTTATGCCAAGATGAGATATGTACTAATTATGAGGCATTGATGTTATCAAACGTATATGTCTTGGCCGAAAGGAATGTATACAAGTGAACGCTCATATCGTGTTCTTTATTCTGTGTTATCAAATAATTTACAATCTTTGGTAGTATGGGCGCTGAGCAGGGGCATCACACTTTTGGTATTAGAACCCAGGTTAGAGTAATATAGAGATAGAGGCATATTTTATGCTTAGAGGAGTAAGACTTAGGTTTTTATCCATTTTTATTCCACTTTCACAAGTGTTGTGCGAGTTGTTTGAGGATCAGGGGGTTTGATCATCGGGGTAGGATGTGTGTGTGTATAAATATGTATTTTTAGTAATGATTTATCAAGTAAAATTATTTCATAAAATTTTAGTAAAATATTTAATTATTAAGAGACAAGTTATGCATATACGTATGGTGTGAGCATGGTGCGTGGTCAAAAATATAATAAAGCATATGTAAAGTCATTGTGTTGGATGTTTTTTGTTGATGTAGTTGGTTGACTTTGGATGTTTGATTGATACAATTGTAAGTGATTTTATATGTGAGAATATCTAAACAATTATGAGATTATATTTTCAAGAAAAGAGAGCTTTAAATTTTAAAAAAGCGAGGAAGGTTATATTCACAAATACTTTAAAGTTTTGGTGATAAAGTACCTATGGAAAAATGATCCTTATTTCATATATGTATGTAAGACTTTGATGATACTATCAAATAGAATGGTGAAAGATGTTTATAAAAAAACGTGGAATTAGGTTTATTTTCTAGTAAGGTTAAATTTTGATTTTGTTTAAGTTGACATATCTGTCAAGTGCTTTATAAATTCTGGTCGATAGGGATGCATATGTATCGATAGGGATTTTTGAACACTCGAATGGGGCACTTCGACAACATATTTTGAATTTATGTAAATAATGTTTTAATATGAAAAGATTATATTATTTTGAAAGAAAAAATTAATATATTTAATGAAGTAAGGATTACTTTAAGTAAGAAATTTTTATATATCAACATAAAAGTGGTGTTTATTGAACTTTATGAGAACACGAGACATTGAGTAGTATTAAATGATTTGACAGTAAATTAATAAATATGAGCTAGTTATTTTTATTTACTAAGTTTGAATAATTTACATGCAACGATTGCAGCCAGCGGGCATTAAAGGAATGTTGAGGTCAATGATGAGCGATAACCATATATTTTCTTTCACGGTTAATAATGTAGCCAATCGATGAAATAAAAAAATATGACTTATGGCAAGACAATGTTGTTTTATTAGATATATATATATACATGAATTAGTTGATTTGCGTATGTATAATGATGTATATTGTAACGACCTGTAAATTTTAATTATTTTTATTAACATAATTAACTAAATTTTTTATGAAAATAAATAATAAAATTTTGCAATGAAAATTTGATATTTGGTGTGCATCTATTTAAACATAGAAAATGTCAGATTTTCATTAGAAAATATGGAAGTTTGTTATGTTGTGTAATTTTTAATCTTAAATTTAAATCAGTTGAAAATTCAAAATTTTCGAAATCTAAATATTTTTATATAAGTAAAAAATTTATTATTTTTTAAGTGAGACGTTATATTTCATTTCGCCAAATTCAGACCAATCTATCCCCATTTATCTTATTTTTGGCGTTTCAGCAGTAGTTATTGTCGCCCCTTAAGAAAGAGAACTTTGCTTTGTAGTACACCACACTTTCAAGGCAACCAACAAGTAAGCCGAATATGAGGCTGTCTCGAATGGTCTCGCGATGGAATAAGAATTGCGTGTGGATTCCATCTATGTGTTTAGTGACTATTCTCTAGTCATTAATCAAATTGGTGAGAAGTTTCAGGTCAAAGGCAAGGCACTGGCCTTGTATGTTGTAGAGGCTAAGAGAATAATCAACATCTTTATGGAGTTCAAGCTAGAATAGATACCCATGGAGCAAGGTGCCAAGGCCGACCAACTAGCAAAGATAGCAAGAAACCTAAAAGAATCCACTCCTTGGGTTGCGTTAGAGATCCAAGATGCCTATTGCTATGAGCCAAAGGAATGGCAATGGAAATTGACATGCCTTCATGGACAACTGGACGGCTCTCCTGATCAAGTATTTGGTGAATAAAGAACTTCCTATCGACCTCAAAGAAGCCTGAAAAGCCCTCTTTCGAGCTTCTTGTCACACAATCATGGACAGAAAGCTCTACAGGCTGGAGTACTCTACACTACTTTAGCGCTGCGTCTCTGAAGATGAAACTAGCCAAATTCTAAAAGAGGTGCATGAAGGATTTTATGAGGATTATGCCGAGGGGCAAAGCTTAGCAAAGAAAGCCGCACGGAAAGGCTAGTACTTGCCTACTACGACCGAGGAATTGATAAACTATGTTAAGAAGTGCAACCAGAGTTAGTGGTTTGCTAAGATCCCTAGAGACTCTTCTACCCTCCATACCCCAACGATCTTACCCTAGCCTTTCGAAACTTGAGGAATTGACCTGATAGGAAAGCTATCAAATGCAAAGCAAGGGTACAACCATGTCATAGTCGCCATCGACTACTTCACCAAATGTGTCTTGGCCGAGCCCTTCACTAGAGTCACGACCATTAAGATAGTGAACTTCATAATCAAGAATACTGTCTGCCAATTTGGTGTGTCAAAGAAGATCATCACTAATAACGACACTCAGTTCAGGAGTAGCCTCTTCCAAAATTTCTATGAAAGAAATGGGATCGGTAAGTGTTTTTCTTCCATTGGCCAAACTTAAGCAAATGGCCCGGTAGGCCATCAAAAAAGCACCAAATCAACACTCTAGATGCGTCTCACAAAAGTAAAGGGAAGCTGGGCCGAGGAGCAACAACATACCCATTAGTCCTATCATAACCCCAACCACACTTCAACCCTCCATACTCACTTCTCGATTTCTTATGGGTACGGAGCCATGCTACCCATTAAAGTAGACATCCCCTTACCTCAGCGACTCACATATAAGCCTAAACAAAATGACAAGTTACTCAAGATTGGGCTCAATGCCTTAGAAGAACGAAGAGCTGAAGCCGAACTTGGCACTGAAGCCTATAAAATGAAGATAGCCTAGCATTGTAACTCCAGAATGAAGCTCCGACAATTCCTTGTGGTGATCTAGTACTACGCCGGGTATTTGCAAACACAAAGAACAATTAAAGGAGTTCCTAGCGCGAATTGGGAGAGTTCATATGCCTTTAGTGCCACCTTGTCAAATAGCACTTACCGCCTCTCTCGCCTAGATGGAACACACATACCTCACACTTCGAATATAGAGCATATCTGAGCCTTTCATATATGAGATCCATAATTATAAGGTTGTTGCAAAAATATATTTTGTGAAGAATATAATGAAATACTTTGGAGCCAATTATGTCTAACACAACCAACACTATCCAGTAGGGACGAGCTACATCACCCTTCCATGTCGAGGACTACCATCTCTATAAGCTATATGGTGAGGGTGAGTTATTATGTGCTTACTTCTTTTCTTGGGGACTACCATCCTTTATCACCAAGGACCATGCTATCTATTCAATGCTCCCTTCCTTGTCGGCTGGCTATCCAATAAGTGTGAATTACTATGCCTTCACTCCCTTGTTCGAGGACTACCATCACTATAGACTATCCTATGAGGATGAGTTATTATGTGCTCACTTCCTTTCTCATGGACTGCAACCCATATTGCCAAGGTCCCCGCGAACCATTCAATGCTTTTCTCCTTGTCGGTTAGCTATCCAATAAGGATGAGTTACCATGCATTCGCTTCCTCGTTCAAGGACTGCCATCACCATATTCCATATAGTAAGGGTGAGTTATTATGTGCGTACTTCATTTTTTAGAGACTAGTGACCTTTTATTCCAAGGACTGTGTGAGCCAATCAACGCTCTACTCCTTGCCAGCAGTGTTGTCGAGACCGTCGATGTTACTCCTAGTGATACTGAAGTCCGACATCCCCAATGCACCTACATAAAAATAAGTCAAGCACCATATTAATTGACCACACATCACCGAGGAGAACACTTGAGAAACTTAGCACTCCAGTGCTTGCAAGGACCATCCGCCGCTAAATATCAACTGGCCATGCATCACTCAGGAGAACTCTCGAGCCACTTAGCGCTCTGATTCATGCTGGGATGACCCATTACTCAATATCAATTGGTTATATTTCACCCACGAGAACCCTCGAGCCACTCAATGCAAAGGTTCATGTCGGGACCGCTAACATTGTAGAAAAACACAAGAAGGCTTGACAACCATGTACCTACCTCCACGTTTACTATCACCAGGCTTCATAGCCAATGCTTGAATTCGGTTTCGTTTTTTCAACCTGGCCTATCATTAAGATACATTTTACTTGAAATTAGTTTACATGATTCATGTGAACTAGCTACAATCACCGCGCATCTTCTTACCAGACACTACTATTTATCTATATTGTAAAAATATTCAAGTGTAGAGAACACATGACTATGTCGAATAATCAATGTACAGTACCCCACTAATCATGTACAGATAAGCAAGTAAAGATAAATATGGAAGTACTTAACGAATTTCGCATGAAAAAAATGGATCTATTCATTCACTCCAAAAATGTAGGGCATAAAGCCTACACCATTAGTGTAACGACCCGTAAGTTCGCTACTTTAAAATGAGAGATTTTGCTTATTTCTAAATTTAAAAGAATTTTAAAACTTAAATAAATAAGTTATATATAATAAATAATAATAGAGAAATTATTTATTCTTATAATTACTAATTAAAAAGTATAAACTTGAATTTTAGAACAAATTAGCAAAAGTTAAGTTTTGTTAAAAATAAATAAAGGCTTAAATAAATGGATTTAAATGTCTATTTGGAAAGTTAAATATTATTAAAAACACCTAATAAGGATAATAAAAGTATATTAAAATATTTAAAAACATGTTAATAATCGTTTTACAAAAATAACAAAAATTTGTTGCATTTTGTCAATTTTACGTACACTGTAAAATTAGATATTTTGAAATTATTTAAATATGATTTTAAGATATAAAGAGACATGTTTTAATTTATTTGAAGAAGTAAAAAGTTTATTTTTAAGTTTGGTTTACATCAATATATAGCTTAACAAAAACGTTAAATTTTGACTGTAAAATTTATCGACAAAAACACCATTTTCAACCAAAACAAGTTGTCGTCAAGTTGTTACAATGTGATACATTTCCTAACATACACGTATGCATAAATACAACTTTTCTAACTATGTTACATGTTACATTTAACATATAAAAGCAAATGCACTTTGAAAAATCAAAATTTACAAATAATTCAAAAAGTAACATGATTTGACATAAACCCATAAACAAATCTATACTAAACAACATCATTGCTAAACCGTCTTTTCTTATTAATGCATTAGTCTTATCTTATATGGAAAATGATCAAATGTTATTTTAACATTTCAATGTGTAAGAAAAAGAGAAGAAATTATGTCATTAGTACAAAATTAAATCAACACATCAATTCCATATTAATATACTTCATTTCAACATTAATAACAAATCAAAATCATGCATTGGAAAGCGTGAAAGGGAGACAAAGTTTGATTTGATATAGAGGGTATTTCGGTCTTTTCGGCTAAGGATAATATGGTAATTTGGTTGTAAAACTTCAACTATAAATAAGCATGCACACCCTTCATTTTTGCACCCTTCATTATTTGCCTTTCTCTTCACTTTCTCCATCTTCTTCTTCATCCTCTCCACTTTCATTTCCATGGCATCCAACTTCCCTTTCACTTCCATAACTTCCATCATCTTAAAAAGGATCCTACACACCAAAACCTAGCCACACCATCACCTACACCTCCATAACTCATGGCTAAACACCGTACTCACCTCTACAAGATCACGCACTCTCTCCATCACCACCTACCCACCTCAAGGACCCCACAACCGAACCTAAACCCCACCTACCCAAGTCCTAAAACCCATACCTACCATCACACACCCCTACCCCAAGGCCGTACCCTCCCCTTAGCCCCCGGCCACACTAAAAAAAGAGAGAAGAGAAAGAAAGAAAAGAAAAAGGAAAGAAAAGAAAAAAGAGAGAAGGAAAGGAAGTGACAAAATTCGAGACGTTTGGAAATAGCATGTTAGCTCGAGAGACGCGTAACTCACGTAAAAGTTTGGCAGAGTGGAAATAAAGGTGAGAAAATTCTCATCGCTATATAATTTATATTTATTGTTAAATTGATTTGCTATGATATATAATGACCATTTCATGTTATGGATGTTTGAATAATTGTTTGAATGTTGGATAATCCATAGTAATATTATGACATTTATCGTACTATACCCATATTGAAAATATTAGTGTCATATGATTGTTTGTATGGTTGTGATGTTAATATGGACATCAAATTTCGATCATCATTGATTAAGTGATCTCTTTGCTAAGAAAGACCCAATTTCGGTGTTATGATATACTTTGGAAAAATAATTTCAATTAGAATTGAAAATAAAGTAAAAATAAAAGAAAAATTGAAATTTAAAGTAAAACTGGATTAAAAAGGATAGTTAAATTGAAATTGAAATTAAGATGAATAGTGAAATTGAAATCGATTTTGAAAATTGAAAATGAAATTAAGGTTGAATTTGAAGTTTAAATAAAATTAAATTTGAAATCTAAGTTTTATTTGTGTTTGATTTGAAGTTAGAATTGAAATTGGAATTTAAAATTTAATATTAAAATAATTGGAATGTAATAATATTATAATATGGTAATAGTGAAAATTCATTTTAAATAATTTAAAAAGTAAAAATATTGATATAAAATTATTTATAATGATTTTATAAGTGTTAAATATCAATTTGAATAGATTATTTCAAGTATTGAAAAATAAGTTAAAACTAGGTGCGTCGTACAACGGAAGTTCGCGATTTCGCGTCGAAAAGTTCAAATGAGTGTATAGAGTGGAATTTAACTCGAAATTCTTTGAGATAAGAAAATTCTAGACTATTATATCCATATCTTCTAAACGATAAAGTAAACCAAAATTTTGTTGAGTAGATTTTGAATTAAGTCCAAATCAATTTTCTAGAAAAATCGCGCTAGTACAGTTAAGTGACCATAACGGGAAATCAGTTTAAATGAATGTTTTTAATTATGGAAAAATATAGAATAAAATAAATAAATCCATTTAAATATTTTAAAAGAGATTTCAAATTGAAAATACGAATTTTCAAATATTAAAAAGTTGTTTAAATCAAATAAGCTTATATAGCACTTTCGCAGCACTTTTATGCTGTGAATTCTACAACCTTTTGAATATGAGTTTAAACGTGACGTTTCTTCCTTTAATCAATTGTGAATGTTTTTAAAAGGAAAATTAAGAATTTTAAAGATAATTTGTAATATTTACAATCAATTCCAAAATAAAGTTGATAACTGAGTATGCAGAAACGACTAGTATATTTGTCCCGTCTGTGAGATCTGGGAAGATAAAACAAGGTGTTTAACTAAGGTTAGGGATGGAGCAACCAGTGCCCTAAACTTACCTATTCTATGTTTTCTTTTCTTAGGCGAGGGGTGTAACAGATCGAAAGGAAAGCCCGGATGCTCTAAAAAGATTGTATTACGTTTCCAAAATAAAAGAAGATCGGTATTATCCCAAAATTTAAGCAATCTCCAAAATGAATGATTTCTATAATCCCATTTACTTAAAAAATGTTTGCTAAGATTGATTTTAGGGTTTATCGTAAACGATGTCTTAAATAACATTGTTTTTGACCTGCCTAAAAGTTAAGGAATTTGGATCGAGATTTAAGTGAGGAAATTTAAGATATTATCCAAAGCAAAAGAATGAAATGCATAGAATTATTCTAAGTCAAAAGAAAGAGATTTTGAAATCATTCGAAAAGATTTAAAGTGAAATGAGACTTAATGATCCTGTATACTCATATTCACTTTTTATCGATGATTGGCTTCGAAGGAACCGGGGTCAGATTTGGGTGATTCCTATCCAAAAAACCACTTCGAACCAATGTATAAGTTTGAACGTGAAGACATGTCGAAGATGATGATTATTAAAGACCATGGATCTTCATTGCATGAGGACTGCTTGTTAACATGCTTTGGGTAGCTCCCATTATAGAGTTATTTGTAGTAGTGGTCTCCTTGTTGTGGAGATTTTTCGAATTGCAAGGACTGCTCGCTACTAGTGGTAGTAGGAGAGTGCCTTCGGTTTGTCCTGTTCCTGGACAACTTGTGATGACGTTTGTCTAACATTGCGTTTCTAAAGATTACGTACATTGGATTTTACAAATATACATTTGTGGTGGCGAAGAAGGCAACTTCTCTTAGCTTAACACCCTCATTGACACATGCGAGCTTAAGGGTTGTATTTTGGTGGAGGGTAATTAGTAGTCAACTGAAATGGAAATGTGGCATTTAGAGATGTGATATGTGCTATGTGTAAAGGTAATCATTGCCTCAAGCCTCAACAACCGTAAATGATCGGAACAGGGTTAGATGGGGCAAGGTAAGCGGGTCATTCCCAATTAGGGTATGATCATCCCCTTCTAGATATATTTCTTCCCGCTATGACGTTCAAGATGTAAATTAATTTGGTTTTTATGCTCGGATGCCCGGTTTAAAGGTTGGTAATGGCCGAGGGATGATATATTCGGTGCTATCTAGTTATAGAGATAGGCCGGTCTGATGTTGGTAGAGGATCCTTTGTGATGGTCCTCGTTACATTCCTCTCGAGATGTACTGCCGGAAGGTAGTCTCTTCACCTGGCCATTTGTATGGAAATCCATTCTCCAATAATCCTACGGTTTTGTTTGGTATTAGCGTAATGAATAGCCTTGAAATGCTATATGGGTAACCATTTCAGGAAGATTAATAAGTTTATTTGCAAATATTTTCAAAGATATGTCATTAGAATTAATATCAAAGGTTTTGATATAAAAGCGTTTTAAGTTATCATAAGGTAAAAGACCCATTCGTGTTTATGTATGGGCGTGGTCTTATGAGATACTCTTTCGTTTCAAAGGATATTATTCAAAGGCTGATATATGACACTGTCATTTATTATCGAGTTTTTTTATGTTGGTTTATCAGGCCAGATCCGGGTCTTTTCAATACTCAGGCCGTATCCGAGTAGTTTCAAGTTTAATCGAAGACGGTTGTAGTTTCTAGTGGAGAGCTAGAGATATTCATCTACGTATGGACATATTATATTATCTGCTTTGCTTAGTGAGGTTCGTACATGATAGGGGGTTCTCGCTTCTTGTTAGGTAGCGAACGGATGACTCTTGCTCCTACATGTCCCTAAGATTGAGGGTTGGTTTGCCAGTTAGGCTTACAGTCGAGAGGTTGATCGTAAAAGAAAGCGTGAGGTACCAGTGTAAGCCACAATGGTTATATCCACGGTCGATGGTTGAAAAGCCTAGATCTTCACATTTGGTATTAGAGCTTTTGGTTGAGAGAACACCGAAGCCTGATAGGGGTAAGTCTCATCAGAGAAAGGATTAGTTATATCCTAGGATGAGTAACTCATTAGAGATAGGGTAAGTGACACCCTAGAATGAGTTTTGAGAGTATTATATATAAGAACGTGTATTTGTTAATTTTATAAAAATGGTTTTGTTTTAAAGAAGCTGGTAAATGAAATAATTTTACCGTAGGTAAAAATTAAAGAGGATATTATTATTTTTGGGTTAGAAATTAAGGGTTGTTTGTAAATTGGCATAGTAAAACTCAAATACGAATATCTTGTGATTAGAATTGCACAATTTGACTTTAAGATATTCCATATAGAATCAATTAGTTGGAAGCTGGAATTTAGAACTTTAATCATATACCCCTAGACATTTGGTTATTAAGAAATAATGATTTAATGATTTTCGAAATTGATGGATTTAAAAGCTAAGTACAAATATCTTGTGAAGTAAAATTCACGATTTGATTATAAGATATTTGATAACAATATTGAAGCTCGAAGTTAAAATTAGAGAAAGTAAAAAGAAAATGCACATTTAGAAAAATTCTTGTCAACAAGATTAAAAAAAATAAGATAAACCTAAATTGAGACTTTGAGAAAATATAATATGAAAGGGTAAGCTCTATAACTTATAAGGAGATAAGATAATTTCAAATTTAGAAATTTTGATTAGGTTAAAATCAAAGTGAAATTTAGGAATAAGAGATATAAGAAATATCATCCTAATATAAAATTTGAATTAGTGATACATTTAAGGTAACATTTGTAATTCAGAATGAAGTAAGATTAGAAGTGGATAGTTTTGAATTAAATGGTTAGTAGGTTGATTGTTGGATGAAAATGTTCAAGTAAAAAATACCATGTGAATTAAGTTTCACAATTTGACTATAAGGCATTTGATGGATTTAAGGTAAAGAAATTTGATTTTAAAAAAAATGGATTGGTAAATAAGTTAATAATCATAGAATTAGTAAGAAAAATATGTACACTTAGTAAAGTTGTCTTATTAATACATGGATAAGATAAATAATATTAGCTTAATTAAGACCTTAGATAAATAGAACTAAGGATTAAGTTTTATAACTTATTAATTTGAGATAATAGTAGAATTCCATATTACTTAAACCCCCTAATTGATGTAATGACGATTTGAAGTTGGGGATATGTATTTATACTCTTAGGAAGTAAGGGTATATTATACAAGTTAAGTCATATTTGTAAGCTTAAGTAATAATGGATTTACTAAAAAAAGCAATGGTTGTGAAATAAACTTGGACTACTAGGAATTTTGAAAAAATGTATTAGGTAAAAATGAATGTGAATAAGTATATAAGTTAAACGTAGATCATTTCGGCACACAAAATTTTGATCTGAGATTTGAGTACAGAACTTTGAGGCATTTACATCAATCCGAAAAAGGATTTATCATTTGATTCTTAACGGCGAACATTGATAAGTGTTTATGGTTATGTGCTCGAGTTTTCTACCATAGTTTAGACCTATGTAAGGAGAGCAAAGGTTAGTGATTAGAAAGTCCGATCAAAGTCCGCACTAGAAAATCGAAGGATCGATACTAGTTTGGAAGTAGAGTTGTGGATTCGGATAATAGATCAAATCAAATATCACATACAGTATGATGTTTTGGGTCTGTCTATATAGTTGTTGGATAGTTATATTAAATAGTCAACACTAAGGTATAGGGGTTGGACTGATGTTTTGGTATGTATAGATATAGACCTCGATATAGTACATGCTCAGGTCAGTGGTTGCGTTATGTGGACGTATTCATTTATGCTGATATAGTATCAGTTTGGTTGTTTTTGGATGTATAGTCTTGTTTGGTGATTGTATATATTACCTTAAGTCTACAATACACACTAAGATGGGTAGGATAGAAGTCTGACTTGATGTATGTATGTATAACCTTAAGTACATTACAAGTACTCAGGTTAGTATGGGGAATCTCTGTATGTTTGGCATCATTTTTTTAGTGTTGTTATGATATCAACCTTCTTCTTTTTATCATCAGTATAAATAAGTCAAAATACTTGAAGATACGAGTATAAGACAGATTCCTTTATCCAAATTTCATTTCGAGGACGAAATGCTTTTAAGTAGGGGAGAATGTAACGAACGCAGTTTCGCTATTTCGAAAATGAGAGATATTGGTTATTTTTAAATTTAAAAGAATTTTAAAACTTAAATAAATAATTTATATATAATAATAATAGAGAAAATATTTATTCTTATAATTGCTAATTAAAAAGTATAAACTTAAATTTTAGAAAAATCAGCAAAAGTTAAGTTTTGTTAAATATAAATAAAGGCTTAAATAAATGGATTTAAATATTTATTTGGAAAGTTAAATCTTATTAAAAACACCTAATAAAGATAATAAAATGTATATTAAAAGATTTAAAAACATGTTAATAGTAGTTTTACAAAAATAACCAAAATTTGTCGCATTTTGTCAGTTTTACATACGCTGTAAAATTAGAGATTATGATATTATTTAAATATAATTTTAAGATATAAAGAGGCATATTTTA
This sequence comes from Allium cepa, assembly GCA_030765085.1. Taxonomy (NCBI): domain Eukaryota; kingdom Viridiplantae; phylum Streptophyta; class Magnoliopsida; order Asparagales; family Amaryllidaceae; genus Allium; species Allium cepa. The sequence continues at coordinate 561,791,502 of CM060932.1, forward strand.
ATTTATTTGAAGAAGTAAAAAGTTCATTTTTAATTTTGGTTTGCATTAATATATAGCTTAACAAAAACATCAAATTTTGACTATCAAATTTATCAACAAAAACACCGTTTTCAACCAAAACAAGTTGTCGTCAAGTTGTTGCAACATGATACATTTTTCAACATACACATGTGCATAAATACAACTTTACAAACTATCTTACAAGTTACAATTAACATATAAAAGCAAATGCACTTTGAAAATTCAAAATTTACAAATAATTCAAAAAGTAGCATATTTTACATAAACCTATAAACAAATCTATACTAAAAAACATCATTACTAAACCATCTTTTCTCATTAATGCATAAGTCTTATCTTACATGGAAAAGGAGCAAATTTTATTTTAACATCTTAAAGTGTAAGAAAAAGAGAAGAAATCATGTCATAAGTGCAAAATCAAATCAACACATCAATTCAACATTAACACACTTCATTTCAACATTAATAACAAATCAAAATCATGTATCAGAAGTATGAAAGGGGAAACAAAGTTTGATTTGATATAGAGCGTATTTTGGTTTTTTGGCTAAGGATAATATGGTAATTTGGTTGTAAAACTACAACTATAAATAAGCATGAAAACCCATCATTTTTGCACACTTCATTCTTTACATTTCCCTTCACTTTCTCCAACTTCTTCTTCATCCTCTCCACTTTTATTTCCATGGCATCCAACTTTCCTTTCACTTTGATAACTTCCATCACCTTAACCAAGCTCCTACACACCAAAACCTAGCCACACCATCACCTACACCACCACAACTCATGGCCAAACACCCTACCCACATCCACAAGCTCACGCACCCTCTCCATCACCACCTACCCACCTCAAGGACCCTACGACCGAGCCTAAAACCCCACCAACCCACCTGCTAAAACCCGTACCCACCTTCACACACTCCTACCCCAAGGTCGTACCCTCCCTTTAGCCCACCAAAACGAGGTGGTCCGATTTTTTGAGAGCTCGGGTACTCTTTTTTTTTTTTTTTTTTTTTTACAATATTAAAAGTTCTTCTATCATATTTACGAATAGACCAAAAACATAACCAGCAATATAAAATATAATTACTCGTAGTAAAGAGATCAAGAAATACACCAAGCCAAGGATATCCATACCTGGTTTTTTCCTTGTTTGAATAGAGTCGAGAAAGCCTTAGCTTCTATGCGGCGGAGCGGAGTAGTTCTGAAGATGCGCTTGTTGATGCGGAAGCAAATAGTTTTTTTTTTTTTTTTTTTTTTTTGAGGTGGAATGAGTTTTTAATTTAGAGGAAGCAAGAAGATGAACAGGAGGAGCTTAAGCTGCCATTAATTTGCAGAAAGCTTAAAGATTTTATATATTCACTTTGATACATTACAACTGCATACATAACTGCCTTATATAGGCCATTCAGCCGGTAAGTCCGGTTATTTATTTACCTACACCTACTAACTTTACAGGACACTTCATTTCATAATAGTACAAAGCTGGCAAAATACATTATTGCATAGGTATAACGCTGGCATAATAAATGACATAAAATTGGACAGGTGTTTACTTTATTTTAGTGCGGGAGTCTTCTGCATGTGCTGGATTTAGTGTTGAAACTTCTAATACTTTATGCTGCTCTATGGGTGGATGGTATGGATAAATCATCAGACTCATCATCCATGATGTCACTTATGTCCTCCAAGGCTTCTAGATCACTATCCTCTACAAATTTATGGAGCCCCATATTTGTTTTGTGGTTGTTTCAGCATACAGATAGAGTTCACGCCAATGGGGTGGCGGTGATAATAATTCTTCCCTCTGGTGAAATTCCCATGGTCTATGACTGTGGAACCAGATTGGCTTCCGTTCATATATCTGTGCTCCTTGAGGAACTGCATAAGGCTGTGAATTTTTATTAACAAAAATGGAAATTCTGTGTTTAGCTGGCCTTTCTGTGTTTTTGTTATCAAACAAAAACTTCGGGCAAGTGGAATTTATGCACAATGTAACTGGATTTCCAAACGAAAGCATGCTGTGAAGTATTAGGCTGAGCTTCCATCCGAACATATCTAGGTATTCTGTATTACAGTCTATATTGAGTTTAAGTCTTGAAAGCATACCATGGTCGAATAATGTTATTATAGTGTCAAAGCTTATTGGAGTTAGGTCAAAATCTATCCTTGCTCTTAGCATATTGGATCTACAATCCTGTACCACCTTGCATCCTCCTGGCGAATTCTCTGACCATTCTTTTAGCTTGTCTTGTAACATCTGCATTTGCTCTTCCCATCTTTGTGCTACTAGTTCATTGATTCTGATCTCTAGATCAGGGCATTTATCATATAATGGTTTTAGTGCTTTTCTAGGTTTGAGTTTGAGCATAGCTTGGAGCTGGTCATAGGATAAAGTTGTACTAGGGATGCCTGTTTCCTGCTTTAGCTGTCTTACTTCTTTGGCTAAAGTAAAGATTCTGGTTTCATAGTGTTGATTTGTTTGTTGTATATAGGCTAGCTCTCTTCTACAGTCTTCTAATTCTTTAATTTTGTTCTGGAGCAAAAACGACTGCTGCTGGCTTTGGTTTAACTGAGCTTGCAGGGTATAGATTTGCGCTGCCTGGTCATTCATTATATGTTCTGGAGATCTTGGTATTGAGGTTGTAACTTGGGAATAAGATTGTTGACATTGTGGATCTATGTAGAAATTTAGACCTAGTTGCTGTCTGGCTGCCTCTATAGCTTCGTTTAAAGAGTAAAATCCTCTAAATCTTGGATTAGGATAATTTTGGACTGAATTCTGAACCTGACTAAAGTGTTTAAAAATACCAACATATAGCCCTTCAAAGACTACGTAGCAGGAAAAGTTCTTTGATAATGGCTTTTGTTGAATCTTCGAAAAATAATTTGCAAAACAATTTGCCAAAATCATTTTGTGTTTACGGTCTGTGTCTACTGTTTTTAAATTCCATAAATGGTCTAACAGGCATTGTTGTGATTTGTCTGTAATTCTAACTATAGGCCTGAATTTTCTCGGGTCATTATCTTGGAAAATAGCTATATTATATTGACCAAAGGTCATTGTGGGAATTTTGAAAGCATTTGCTGGTGTTATATTTGTTTGTGAGCTACCTGGCATTTGTGAACTACTTGGTATTGTAGGGGTTTTAACCTCCTTTTCTGTTCTTTGAATATCTGGAGTGGTGTTAGCTTCTTTCTCTGTTTTTATTTCTGCATTCATCATTGTTACCTGGAGATAATGCAAAAAACATTTAGCTAATTGCCTGGAAAGTAAATCCGCTAAATGGTTGTCTTTTCCCTTTATGTGTTCAAAAATTATTTTATAGCCGCATCCTTGGATTAAATTTTGTAAATTTAACCATCTAGTTTTGTTTATCTTTTTTGAATTTTCATTATTGATGAATTTAACTATGGCTTCACAATCTGTTCTAACAGTAAATTCTTTAGTTAAATGTATCTTAAACTTGTCTAATGCATTAATAAGGGCTTGTATTTCAAAGTCTATACTGGTCCAATTTTGCCCAATTTTACTGAATGTGCCACTAGCGTATGATGCTATTTTTTCTTCTGATTTTGCTGAAAATTTGTTTGGTTTGCAAATAAGGATAGCACCCCATCCTTCTTTGCATCCATCGCATTCAATTATAATATAATCTGTGGTTAATGGAAGTTCTAATGGTTTAATCCGTTTAACTTCTTCTTTGATTGTTCTTATTAACTTAATATCTTCATTATTGAATCTTCTTTCTCCATTTTTGGATATTTTACCGTATAATGGTCCTACTAGTTTGGCAAGATTTGGGATAAATTTTCTGGCATAATTTACTAATCCTAAAAATGCTTGGATCTTTTTTATACTATCTAATTTGTCTGGAAATTCTAAGATTTTTTGGGAAATATGTGGTTGTAATTCTATTTTACCATTTCCGATTTCTAGTCCTAAAAAAGAAATTTTTCTTTTAAATAATTCCATTTTCTTTTTACAAATTACTATTTTGTTTTTCAATATTTCATCAAAGATTGTTTTTAAATGATACTCATGTTCTTGAATTGAATTACTAGCTACTAGGATGTCGTCAATATATACTAAACAAAAATCATATTTTTTAAATATACTGTCCATAAATCTTTGGAAAACTGCTGGGGCTGTTTTTAATCCGAAGCTTAGAACATTCCATTCGAAATGTCCTTCTGAACATGTAAATGCAGTCCATGATTTAAAGGTTTCTTCTAACTGTAGCTGATTATATCCTGATTTTAAATCGAATTTGCTAAAGATCCTCTTGTTTTGGATTAAATTTGTTAAAGTGTCTTTATTTGGAATATTATAGCCATCATCTTCCGTATTGTCATTAAGTCTTTTATAATTGTATACTATTCTAGGTTTTCCTCTGCTAACTTCAGCATGATTTCTAACAATAAAAGCTGCTGATCTGTGGGGACTTTCTGATTTTCCGATTAAGTTTTGGTTTAACATTTCTTGTATTTGGATTTTAAATTCTGTAACATCTGCAGGCGAATATTCTATATTTGTTGTTCTTATTGTTATATCTGGGTTTTTTATTTTTATTTTTGCTACATATTGTATTTTGCTTTTGGTAATGTCATCGCCTATAAGGCCTAGTTTTTCTAATTTTTGAATTAATGGGTAATTAATTGAATCAAAAATATCTGGTCCTTTTTCTAATGTTTTTGCTTTCTCTTGTGCTAACAGACTAAAGGCTTCTAGTTTTTCTTCATTTGACAAGAATTTTTTGTGGTTAGGTTGTTTGTAAAAATCTAATTCAGGGGTACCACCACGCTTTTGCAGCAACTCTGATTTGGTTTGGTAAAAGTTGGTGGGTAAAGTATATGTATTTTTATTAAATGTAATGCTATTTTTACTAATGGAAATACTACCATTAAGATTTAAAATAAAATTGAGACCTAACAAAAATTCAGAACTATTTATTTCAGGTGGAGTAATATTTGTTTGTCCTAAATCATATTTACTACTGTAATTACCAGAAAAATCTTTAAATTGGATTTGCGTATGATCAGGTAATTTATATTTTAATTGCATAATACGTTGTTCAGCTGTTTTAGAAAAAAGTTTATATGTTAAAGGTACTTGGAATTCTTTAGGAATTAATTTATGTGCTATTAGGCTTTTTGTACTTCCGGTGTCGATTATAGCTGTTGTAGTTATAAAATTTTTGTTATCGAACCATAGTTTACATTCTAGGGTTAGTAGGGTTGTGAAAAACTCTTTTACTTGAATTATTTCTGTTGTTTGTTGGAAGTTTTCTTCGTTTATTTCAGTTATTACTTCTTTTTCTGTATTTTTCTCTTTTTGTTTTAAGTTTGCTAATTCTTGTTTTATTTCATTTAATTCATATTGGAGTAACCTTATTTGAACTTCATGCTTGTCTACTCTTTCTTGTAAGAAATTTTTTGTTGGTACTTCTATTTCTTTTTTGGTTAATTCTATGTTAAAAATTTGTTTAACACATAAAAAACATATTTCTTTGTAACATTCATTACATTGAAATCGTTTATTAATTGCTGGATATCTATTGCAGTTGTAGCAGGGTATGTGATCGCTTCCTTTACTTTGTATCCATTCATGTGAACAGTTTTCTCTATTAATTAGGGTATAGGTTATAGGATAGGATGGTTATTATCTTCTTCTGAAACTATACTATAAATAGATTCATTGTCAGAATTATCGTTTATACTCTGTAGATCGTATTCTCCTAATTCGTCTACTAGATTAGCTCTATATTGATTATTTGCTCTATTTGGACATTTGTTGGCTAAATGATTTGGATCGCCACATATATAACATGTACATTTTTTAGTATATGGTCTCCGTTTTTTAACATATTTACTATGCTTATGCTTGTCATATTTCACTGATTTTCTTAAAAACTTTTTTCTCTTTTTGTATCCATAGGCTTGTGGTGTATATATTGCTGTTTTACAAAATGCCCATGCTTGTCTTTTGATTTGTTCTTGCATAGTGGCTTCCTTACATAGTTCTTCTAATTTTCGGAAAACAAAAGTGATTCTAATTCCTATGCCTAGTCCGTGTTCTGTTCCATGATTATCTTTCCATTCTTTATGTATATTTCGTCCTAGATCTCTTGGTAATTTTGTAAAATATCTGTCACATAATTCGTCATCAAAGGCCTTACCTGTTTGTGCTATCATTGTTGCAAAATCTTGGCTAAATTCTTTAATATATTTGAAATCACTAATGCTTAATTGTTCTAGATTTCTTATGGCTGTATCTTGTAACGTTGTATTTCCTTTAGCTGGATCTATACCAATTATTATTGTTCGGATCATTGATGTAAAATTATATGGATTATCTCCTAATGATTTTTGTCTAATTATTTCTTCTAGATTTATTGCTTTAAAACTTTGATATATGCCTAGGGCCATTGGGCCTAACGTGGTTTCTAGTACTGCAAACATGTCCATATCTCCTCGTTTATTAACTTCCCAGTATCGTATGACATTTTGTTTCCAAATTAATATTTCATCTGGCCACAATTGAGGGCTTTGATTTTCTAACAGTAGCATATTAGAACTATAAATCTTTGTGTATGATTTTCTACTTCCTTTTCCTATTTTGGTGTTTCCTTCTGTGTAACTAATACTAGGAGGATTCCATGGTTCTCTTTCAAATGTTTTTTCATCATATCCTACTCCTGGTCTTGTGAATTCACTTCTTGGTCGTTTACTTGATGATGCTTCTGTAATCATTGAATCTTGATAATTTGTTTCGTTTTTTTGAGTATATATGTTGCTTAAGGGAGTTTTTCCTATACTTATGTCATCTACTAGTACTAAGTTATAGTATTCGCTTAAGGTGTTAAATGCTGTTTGATAATCCATTTGGAGGTTCATCATACATTGTATTATCATATTATCAATTTCTTCTCTTATATTTTCAGCTGTTAACTTTTTATTCATTATTTCTCCTAGGGATATTTTTGTTTCTGTTTTAAATCCTGTTTCCAATTTTTCAATTTCTTTAATAAAATCGTCTTCTATTTGAGTTTCATCTATTTGTTGTATTATTTCTTCATCGATTGGTAAGTATCCGATTACGTCTTCTAGTTCATCATATTCTAGATCTATGTCGCTATCATAGTCATCATAAATTGGTCCTTCTTCCCAATTTAAGTTGTTATATTCTGTCTCTTCATCACTATGTTGTTCTATTTCAGATTGTTTTGTTTTATAATTATTAAACCTAATGTTTGGTTCGTTAAATTGATTTTTATATATAATGTGTGATTCTGGAACTAGTAATGTTTTATCATTAGTGACAAAATCTTTTAGAGACCATTCAAGTCCTGCCAAATCTTCTGGATTAATTTTTCTAGGTTCTATCATTTGAATGCCTTTACTTGCTATGTTTTGTACTATTCCTGTTAAATTTAACTTAAACTTCATACCTGATCTATTTGATGCTTTTCCTAATAACCCTATACTGATAATAAAATTCTTTCCAATATATCCTTCAAATCCTTTTGCTTGAAATCCCATTTTTAGATTTCCTAGATTATCTATACTTTTAATGATATCTGGTACACAATATATAAGAGCGGAGTTATTGTTTAAGTCTACTTTCATTCCTGATATTAATGCTTTTTCTATATCGGAAGTCCATAATTTATCTAGGATTAAAGTTAACAACTTGGTTCCTAAGCCTTTTCTAGTTAATGCTTTTATTCCTATTACAATTAGACCTAAATGGAAAAATCTTTTTCCTGTATTCTTTAACTTTTCTATTGTTTCTGGGGAAATTATGTTAATCATTTCACTATTATCTACTATTCTGAGTTCTTCTTCACGAGTACTCCTTATAGAGTAGTGTTTAAGTTCATTATTCCTGTTTGATATAGCACCTTTGGATTTAGTACATCTAGCTGATGGTTATTGTATATTTCTAAATTTTTGTCTACATCTATTTCTTCATCAAGTTGTATTATTTGTTTATCTTTCCTTTTATTAAATATAGACATGATGTTTGATATTTCATCTCTAGTCATACTAGTGGAATTACATCTTGTTAAGGCTCTACTAGATCCTGCTTCTGGTTGTAAATTCATTGTCTTGGTTTCCAAAATTTGTAAAGCTGTTCTGGCTTTTTTTGTTATTATTTGTAAATGTTGACAGTCTCTTCCTACTGATAAACTATTTACCTTTTCTGTTAGTTGATTGACCTTTTCAATTAACTGAAGATTTAGGCTTATTAAAATGTTGAATAAATGTTGATATTCTTGATCCGATTGACTATGTCCGGAATATCTAGAAAAGCCTTGGTCGGGGACTGGTCGTAAGTTATTTTCTGCTTTAAATTCGTCCGCTTTCTTTTTTGCTTCTATTAGTTCTTTGTTCATTAACTTGCTACTACCCTTTTTATTTCGTCTATTACTTGTTCTAGCTTTTTAATCTTATGATCAAAGTTGCTTGTCTGTCTTTGTAAATCTTCTAATATTCTTTTTGATTCGATTTCTAAATATTTTGGTTTATTGGTTTGTAACAAAAATTTAAGCTGGATTATATCGTCTTTAGTAGGTATACTCTTTTTTATATGAACTAGCTGGTTTTGAATAGTATTGTTTTGATCTTTAAGAAAGTCTAAATTGGAACTAATCTGTTTTAAAATTTTGTTTTTCTCCTTAGTGGTTTCTGTTAGGTTATTTATTGCCCTAGTTACTACGTTATTATGAGTTTCGAGATTACCTGCTTGACTGATTAGAAAGTCTATAATACTATTTAGTTGGATGTTATTACCGTGTAACAGATGACCAAATTGCTGTTCAAAATAGCAAGAAAACTTATATTTGTCAATACTGGCAATATTTCTTTCTTTAAAAGAGTATTCTAGACGTTTGGAAATAGCATGTTAGCTCGAGAGACGCGTATCTCACGTAAAAGTTTGACCGAGTGAAAATAATGCTGAGGAAATTCTCACCGCCATATAATTTATGTTGATTGTTGAATTGATTTGATATGATAGATAATCACTGTTTTATATTATGGATGTTTGAATAATTGTTTGAATGTTGGATAATTCATAGTAATGTTATGACATTTATCGTATTATACCCATATTGAAAATGTTAATGTCGTATGATTGTTTGTATGTTGTGATGTTAATATGGACATCAAATTTCTATCATCATTGATTAAGTGATCTCTTTGGTAAGAAAGATCCAATTTTGGTGTTATGATATACTTTAGAAAAATAAGTCTTTTTCAATTAGAAATGAAACTAAAGTAAAATTAAAAGAGAATTTGATATTTGAAGTGAAACAGGATTAAAAAGGATAGTAAAATTGAAGTTGAAATTAAGACGAATAGAGAAATTGAAATTGAAATCGATTTTGAAAATTAAAAGTGAAATCAAGGTTGAATTTGAAGTTTAAATTAAAATTAGATTTTAAATCTAAGTTTTAATTGAGTTTAATTTGAAGTTAGAATTGAAATTGAATTAAAATTGGAATTTAAAATTTAATATTAAAATAATAGGAATATAATAATATGTTATAATATGGCAATAGTGAAAATTCATTTTAAATACTTTAAAAAGTGAAAATATTGATATAAAATGATTTGTAATAATTTTATAAGTGTTAAAGTTCAATTTGAATAGATTATTTCAAGTATTGAAAAATAACTTAAAACTAGGTGCGTCGTGCAACAGTAGTTTGCGATTTTACGTCGAAAAGTTCAAACATGTGTATAGAGTAGAATATAGCTCAGAATTCTTCAAGATAAGAAAATTCCGGACTATTATATCCATATCTTCTAAACGAAGAAAGAAAATCAAAATTTTGTTGAGTAGATTTTGAATTAAGTCCAAATCAATTTTCTAGAAAAATCGTGCTAGTGCGGTTAAATGACCATAACGGGAAATCAGTTTAAATGAATGTTTTTAATTATGGAAAAATATGGAATAAAATTGATAAAACCATTTAAATAGTTTAAAAGAGATTTGAAATGGAAAAAACAAATTTTCAAATATTAAAAAGTTTTTTAAATCAAATAAGCTTATATGGCACTTTCCGCAGTACCTTTATGTTGCGAATTCTGTAAGTTTTTATATATGAGTTTAAACGTGATGATTTTTCTTGGAATCAATTGTGAATGTTTTTAAAAGGAAAACTAAGCATTTGAAAGATAATTTGGAATATTTATAATTAATTCCAAAATAAAGTTGATAACCGAGTATACGAAAACGACTAGTACATTTGTCCCGCTTGTGAGATCTGAGAAGATAAAACAAGGTGTTTAACTAAGGTTTGGGATGGAGAAAACAGTGCCTTGAACTTACTTCTTTTCTTATGCGAGGGGTGGAACATATTGAAAGGAAAGCCCTGATGCTCTAAAAAGATTGTATTAAGTTTCCTAAATAAAAGAAGATCAGTATTATCCACAAAAATTCAGCAATCTCCAAAATGAATGATTTCTATAATCCTATTTATTCAAAAAAAATGTTTGCTAAGATTGATTTTAGGTTTTATCGTAAACGATGTCTTAAATAACATTGTTTTTGACCCACCTAAAAGGTTTGGGATTTGAATCGAGAGTAAAGTGAGGAAATTTAAGGTATTATCCAAAGCAAAGGAATGAATTGCTTAGAATTATTCTAAGTCAAAAGAAAGAAATTTCGAAATCACCCGAAAAGAATTAAAGTGAAAAGAGACTTAATGATCCTGTATACTCATATTCACTTTTTATCAATGATTAGCTTCGAAGGAACTGTGGTCGGATTTGAGCGATTCCTATCCGAAAAACCACTTCGAATCAATGTATACGTTCGAATGTGAAGACATGTTGAAGATGATGATTATTGAAGACCGTGGATCTTCATAGCGTGAAGACTGCTTGTTGACATGCTCTAGATAGCTCCCATTATAGAGTTGTTTATTGTAGTGGTCTCTCATCGTGGAGATTTTTCGGATTGCAAGGACTACTCGCTACTAGTGGTAGTAGGAGAGTGCCTTCGATTTGTCCTATTCCTGGACAACTTGTATGGACATTTGTCTGACATTGCATTTCTAAATATTACGTACATTGGTTTTTACAAACACATCTGTGGTGGCGGAGAAGGCAAATTCTCTTAGCTTAACACCTACCTTGAGACCTACGAGCTTAAGGATTGTATTTTTATGGAAGGCAATTTGTAGTCAACGGAACTGGTATTGTGGTGTTCAGAGATGTGATATGTGTTATTTAAATAGGTAACCGTTGCCTCCAGCCTCATCAAACGGAAATGACCGAAACATGGTTAGATGCGGCAAGGCTAAGTGGGTCATTCCCAATTAGCGTATGTTAATCCCTTCTAGATATATTTCTTTCCACTACGACGTTTAGGATGTAAATTAATGTGGTTTGTATGCTCGAGCGCCCGATTTAAAGGTCGATAATGATCGAGGGATGCTATATTCGGTACTATCTAGTTACAGAGATAGGCCAGTCTTGTGTTGGTAGAGGATTATTTATGATGGTCCTCTGTACATTATTCTAGAGATGTACTGTAGGAGGTTAATCCCTTCACCTGGTCATTTGTATGGAAATCCGTTCTCTAATAAGAACCTACAGTTTTGTTTTGTATTGGCGTAATGAGTAGTCTCGAAATGCTATATGGGTAACTATTTCGGATAAGATTAATAAGTTTATTTGCAAATGTTTTCAAAGATATGTCATCAGAAATAATATCAAAGGTTTTGATATAAAAGTGTTTTAAGTTATCATAAGGTAAAAAACCCGTCCATGTTTATGTATGGGCTTGGTCTTATGAGATATTCTTTATTTTCCAAGGATTTTATTCAAAGGCTGATATATGACACTATATTTATTATTGATTTTTTCTCAGTTGGTTTATCAAGCTTGATCATGGTATTTTCAATACTCGGGTCAGATCCGAGTAGTTTCAGGTTTAATCAAAGACAGTTGGAGTTTCCAGAGGAGAGTTGGAGATATTCATCTATATATGGACATATTCTATTATCTGCTTTGCTTTGTTAGTTTTAGTTTGATGTTTGTCAGTAAATTGTAAGGACATATGTTTATAACTGTCCAAATCTGAATTTAGGTTAGACTCTGATATATGTATTTAATAGCTTTTTCGCTGTAAAGATATTTTCCAATATTATATGTTGTTCCATTCATGTGAGATTCTGTTCTGTCTATTTTTCTTAATTACCCTTAATGTTCCATCATTTCGTTCAATTTGAGCTGGACATGCGTGTTTAAGTGTCGATTCAAAGGGTACGGAAAAACGGGCCTTGACAGCTAGGCCTATAAAAGATAGAAGAAAGATGATTACAAAGCTGATCCACTAGTTGACAAGGTCAAAGAGTCTATATATCCTATGTCAAAATAGCTGTCATGGTAACATAGCTGCCTCAATCTCAACTGCCACCTCGATTCTAGTCTTGTCAAGGACCTTGGCCTTGAAATTGCTAATCAAATTCAAGAGGTGTTAATTTCCCTTGAGCAAGGCCATCACCATATTCTTCAGTCAGTTCCCCAACTTGTCATCCTCCGCTACCTTAGCGGCCTCCACATCTACAGGTGAATGCTAGTTTAGTTCATTCTTCAAAGCTTTGGCCTACTTTTCAGCCTTCCAAATCTCTCCTTAAGGTCCTCGGTGTCCCATTCAGCCTTCTCCCTCACCTCGGCATCAGCATTCACTACCCTATCAACCTTCTCTGCTGCTTAGTTCGCCTCGTTGGCCTTAACCCTAACCATCTTCAACATCTCCTTTTCCACCTATTAGGAAGCTTTTCTGGCTTGCCACACTCTTGAATTTGTATGAGTTCATCTCAGAAGTGGATGGAGCATTGTACATCCTTAATAATGAATATTAAAAAAGTACAGCTTGTAAAAAAAGACTTCAAGTTTGAATGCTTACCATCAAGGCATCCCAGGTGTGTAATTAACCACCACCTCCAATGGGTGTCGACTCCATCCAGATTTGGGTCGATGGGTGTATATTACGGACTTGATGGCCATAAGTAGAAAGGCCTTCAGCAAGTGTTCCAAGTTATCATGGTCCGATGCATGAGGGATCTCCAAAACATACATACCCATTCGACGCTGCCTCGTCCTCCTCAGCAATTCCTTCCATAGCATAAAGTTCCTACCACTTAGCGTAAGGAACATTAGCCTAAAAAAATGAGGGTTTGTTTTGCCCAGTCCTTTTCTCTTTTTACCACCGGTAGTAGGGAGGCCTGGATACATGGAATTGGAAGGCACATAAATAACCTCCTTACTTAAGATAGGTGTCACTTGCAAAGGAGCTTTAGGAGTAGTCTTGGGGTAGAGTCCAAGATGTCAAAAACAAAATCGTCAACCATTGGAACAACAAAAAAGCACAATTAGATCAAGTGCAAGAAAAAGAAATAAATATAAATATACCATTTGGACTTGACCAGTCCTACCTTTTGACAAGGGACGGGATGATGAGATCGAGTTTCCTATGCTTGATTGGTCAATCTCTACATGGGACACACCTGATGGCACAATATTATAATTAAGACATAAAGAATCATAGGCAGGACGGGGCCTGAAGGAGGGACCCAAGTGTCCACTAACACCCAGTTCCTATGGACACCCTTTAAACTTCTTTAATCGAAACTCTCCTTAATATCCCAAGAGACAACCATCGTTCCATGCCATTGGACCGAGATGTCAACTAGCTGTTGTGGGCCAAAAGTTTCCCATTGAAGAATCGACACTATATCACTAAGCTTGTTGAATTCGACCTATTACCATTCTCCCAATCCATCATCCTTGTTCACATGGTCATATCCCTTGTTCTCATTTGTAACCGGCCTGACATAAGGACTTAAGAATTCGATCTTTGTCTAATATTGCTTCTTTTTGGTCATTTCATTGTTAGGATGGCCCTCTCCACCACCATTATTTGATGCTTCCTATATAGCTCGACCCGATGAAGGTTCCTATCGGTTACGTTGACCTTCAAATTCCAAATTGTAGGTCATCCTTAGCCATTCCAGTATTCACTATATATTCCGATGTAGGCATTGGCAGAGTCGAGAAAGGCCTCTATCATAAGAAAGATAAACGAGAGAGAGAGAGAGAAAAGGAAGATAAAGGAAAAATAAAAGTAGGAAGGACTTACTAGGGATTTGAAATTAACTTGGTGTTCCTTGGATCAGTGTTGACCTCTTAAGGAATGAAGTAATTCACCATCCAGCTTGGGGAAGCATTATTAAGAATGTCTATGGAGATAGCGGACTAGGTATTTTCTTAGAAGTGGAAGTAGGTGCTGATCCGATATTCGTCTTCCCTCTGTTGTAGGAAGAGAGTGTTGATTAAGTGAGCGGTCGTCTCGGGAAGGTTAAGATCTGTGCAAGCAACATAGACCCAGCATAATAGGTATGTGTTAGGAGTAAGCTGACTAGGGGTAAGTTCGAAGGCATTAAGTATAGAGATGAGGAAAGGATGGATAGGAAGAACCATGAGGCAAGAAAAGTAATTAAGGAGAGGATGGTGCGGTCAGTTAGTAGTTGTGGGATATCATATACCATCCCAATATTTCATTTGTGCTTGGCTAGGAACTCAGTTAGGTTCATTGCCCCCTCCACTATCTCGGATGCTTTAAGACCAGAAGTGTCAACCGAGGTCGATCTAGAAGTTATCATCTAAAATATAAGCGATCTAAGTTAAACCATTTTCCCAACACCTAAGAAAGACCCGAAGGCAACACCCCAGGAGGGAAGCTAGACAACCATCTTCATGGCAACCCGGGTTGGGCATACCATGAAGGCCGACTCGAGACACAAACTTCACACTCCTAAGCCAAGTGCTCGCCTACATCTACAACTAATTTTATGCTCGAATCCTAAGGCTACTAGTTTGGGCCTAAATTATGGACTGGGGCACTAATACATTTTCTAAATTCACAAGCCACCGAGAAGTAAGTTAAGCCATTCGACCACTGACATGGCAATTATTGTCGATCGACGTCCAAAAGATGTCCAAAAAACATAAATTTCGACTAAGCAACGACATAGAATCAACTCCAAATAAAATGCTGCAAAATGGTGAAACAAAAAAATACAGAGAGAGAGAGACAAAAGGACATTTTTTCATCACATTCATTCAGAAACGAAGAGGCAAAAAAAGAAAAAAAATGCTTACTATTTACAAGGTAAATTTTAAGTGTTTTAAAACGTTTCTAATGGTAAATTATAAGAGCTTCGATAAAGATTGAGGGAGAAAAAGGGAAGGGGTATTTATATACCTACCCCCTCGATAATAGTTGGAGGATTAAAAAACAAGAAGATCTAGGCCATCTAGGTATAATTAATGATGTTTTCACATCAATTGTCCCACCAACTGAATAATGACAACATCACTTTGAAAAAGGAATCATCATGAACAACCAAGTGTTGACATGTGGTGCACGCATTAAATGCAAAGTAGACTGCCCAAACGGTAAAATCTTTATGGTTTGACAAGCCCTTCCCTGCTCAAAAAGATGGGCTTGAGGGGCAAACATTGCTTAATTTTCTCCTAAGTAAAAGATTAGCTCGGTCCATGCCAAGTCATCCCATACGTCTAAGGCTGGCAAAGTCCAATCCGGTCCACATTTAGCATGGCTCTATCCCAGTCAATCCAAAAGCCAATCAAACATCGTAGATAGGCTGGCATAGACTTTTAAACCTGGCTGGGCCCAACTCAAGCCAACAAATAGCCAACTCATCCGACTAGGCCCGATTCGAAAGCAACCCGTCTATAGCCTGGCTGTATCATAATCCGCCTATAATCGGTCCTTTATAGCCCATCTCGTCAACGTAAGCATAGCATAGCACTTCCCTTTACAATCTTAGGAACTTTCATCTTTATTCTCAAAAGTCTTTGGCAATGAGAATCAACCATTACTATGTACGAGAAACTTCTCCCTAACCTTGCTACTTGGAAAAATGTGCTAGATGTCACAAAGTAGAAACTAGTACACCTACTATTATGGCATGTATTCCAAAAGTGCACCCGCTCCTATGTGATGCCCTCGTACTCTGCATAAAGCACAGGCCAAGTATGACACCGCCGTTGGTATGCATATCAACCATAAATTTTAACCATATTTCTAACTATCTTTCATTAGCCAAAGTGACCAGATCCAGGGCCAGGATGGATTCTCGCTTATTTGTAGCATAATCTCCACCTTCTAATTATTTACATTAGCTGCTATAAATACCCATTGGCATAAAATATCAAAATGGCTGAATATTAGCTAATTCTAAGCTTAAACTTCATTTCCAGTAAGCAAAACCCTAAAGCTCTTAAATTTAATAGCATTGTAAGCTTAAGTGCTAAATTTTTACTATGCTCTTACAATTCCTTTTAATTGTAAGATGCCGACATAGTAAGGTATCTTCATAGTAGACGTAGGAAAGCTTAGAGAAGCTACATATGCCTTATGTTATTTACTTTATTTGCTCATTTTCTCCTCATTTTCCATGTTTAAGCCTAGTGTTCATAAGTAACATTTTGTAACACGAACGCATTAGCTTTGTTTCATGGTTGGATAATTTTTTAATCAACGCAAAAGTAGACTGGTTAACCGCCAACATCACTAGCGATCGACATGTGCCTTGACTAATCGGCCGCTAGTGAAGACAAAGATTCGATTGCTGTCTTGTTTGCCTAGATCATTTTTCTCTAAGCCAAGGTTGTATAATTTTAAAAATAATAATATAAAAAATATTTGATTTTAAAACTTCAAGAAGTTTTTATGTTATTTTAAAAGGTAGTTATTTGATTTATTAAGAGTTGAATTATTTTGAAATATAAAAGGGAAAATAATTAAAATTGGTCTTAAAATATTTTATAAGAAAATGTATATTATATTAGTTATGTAAATATTTAAAAGGAATTTGAATTATTTTTATAGGTATTTCTATGAGAAATTTATAAATAAATATTTGAAAATTTAAAAATAAATAATTTTTTTCATTAAGTACTTGATTTGCTGTTAGGGATGTGTTTTACTTAAGCTATGTATTGATATGAAAATAGTGTATACCCAACACTTTGTGAGGTTATGTGTTGCTTTAGTCATATTTTTATGTAATGTTTTGTTAAAATGTTTGTGCTATAGTATGACCATGATTCCTCACATATATTATTTTCCTAGGTAATGATGCTATGATCTTATATGCTACAATCTCATATGATGATGTATTGATGCTAGTTATTTATCCCATGCTTAATTGTTTTGTGAATTGCTCTGATGCTTTGTTCAACTCACTGTGTTATCAATGCTTACATTGATGTTAATGTGAAGTTATATGGACTATAGTTTATACTCCTATATGTTATGATAAAATTTCTGATGTAAATGATCATGTTATTGCTAATAACGCATGTTGCTTTATGGATGTTCAGTTATGATCACTATGATACATTACTTGATATATGATTCTAAATTTTTATGTGATGTTTATCTAATTATACATATGTTCTGTTATTTGAATTAATGATGTTCACGTGGTATGTATGGAAAAACTTTGTAAAGACATTGGGATATAAAACAACATTTAGGTGGTAATGCCATTAGTGAGGCCAAGAATTATGAATGTAACAATAATGATGATCGGTGCAAGGTATGCTACTAGGCATGCTAGTTATCTATCTTAGTAGGACTGATTCAAGGTCGCCCCCTGAATCATGGCAACCTGGTCCTACCACCACTATAGTATAAACTATGTATTGAATGGACACAACCACGGAGACAAGCGCTTATTCTACAATGATGAGGATGAGAGGGATATAGAATGATTTATGAAGCATGACAAGAAGTGCCAATGGTGCAAGATGAAAAAGCCGGTGCAACCAATAGATCATGTGGTGTAACCCACAAGTATTAGTTGAGGGGCATTACAAATTAAATAGACCACGATATCTTGGTTTTGATGCGACATTTAGTAAACACTGGTCGAGGGAATGTAAATAAAATAGGTTATATATCTTGGTGTCGATTCAGTATTAATAAACTGAGTAGGATTTACAAAAACATAGACCTCCTTCAATTGTATACTTATAATAGTGTGTGATCGATAGATATAAGGATGCAATAAATGTGAATATAAGTGATTCCTCGGTTGATTATGGTGCAGCTATAAGTCATATTATACCGCGACATATGTGTTAATGCATATATGTGCCATGAGATGTAGGTTGGGATTAGATTAGAGGGTGTGTGACTATTTGAGAATAACTGCATATCACATTTACCTAACACCTACGCTATTTTATGTACTGTGCATAGTTATACTCATAGCTATTTTCTAGCTTGCCATGGGGTCTGCATTTGTTTAACAATCTCGAGTCGGACTATGGTTGCTTTTATAGGTTATTATTTTATAATGGTATGATTCCTTATGGGCTATGATATGGCAACGGAGCAGATGACGATGGTGGTCTTTCTTTATATTATAGAGTATTTTCATATGATGTGATCATGTGTATATGCATGGAGATTCTATTTTAAATGACTATTATAGTGTATCTTTATTGTTTAGTCATGCACTTAGTCTTGACGTGCATGTTTTAAGATATTGTATCAAATTTTTAGATATGATATATATTTATTGTCTTTTACTTTTGATATTGTTAGTTCTAGGTTTATTTCAAATATATATCTCTAATACTAAATTATACTATCCTAGAAACTCCTGTGCATTACTTTGTGTCGAGACGAGATGCATACTATTAATGAGGTATTGATGTTATGAAACATACCCGTGGTCAGCCAAGGGAATTTTTTATACCCCAATAATTTTCAAAGGAAAAGAAGACAATTAGCAAAGGATTACTAAAAGATGGAATATCTAGGCTATCGTGTGATGATTCTCAAGGTCATTATGTGATAACTTTTGACGTCATCGTGAGCTAATAGGAGAAAATATTATGTAAAAGCCCTTATAGTTATCGTGGGTTGATATAAGGAAGCTATCGTGGGATAACTCCCCGAGGTTACCAAAATACAAAACTAAGCTATTATGTGTTGGTTCACTGAAGCTTTCGTGTGTTAATTCAATAAAACTGCAAAATATTAAAGTGATCATGAATTATTCCTCGGACCCACTATCAAATAAGGCACTAAAGCCATCATAAAGTATTCCTTAGAGCCATTGTGAATTGAAATAATTGAAGCCACCATGGAATATTCTTTGGGGACATCATGAAATGAAGCGCTAAAGCCATCATGAAGTACTCATTGAAGCCATTGTGAAATGAGGCATTAAAGCCACTGTAACGAATGGGGATTTTCGACCCTCGAAAATCGACACTACCACCGTATCTCATGCGAAGAAATTTAATGCCGAAAACTCGATTGTTGGGTTGAAGAAGAAAACGATAGAAGAAGAAACAGAAATAACAACACATAATCTCACAATCGCAGCGGAACAAAATCTAGTATATATAAAAACATTTTGTACAAAGAAAAACTATAACTGTTAATATACATATCAATCATCAGAGTACAATAGTCAACAAATCAATGTCGGGCGGCTATAGTAACTTGTCCTCACCAGTGCTGAATATACAACCTACAATAACAGAGGAACATAACCAAGTACGTGTAATAAATTTTTGTCATCCAGCTCGCCTCTTGTGCTACATAGCATCCTAACCTGAATATGTAATACTCGATCTGACCCGAATATTATAATAAAATAACATCTGAGTCAGTCTGGAAAACCATTGTGAGAAATCACACTCAATTTGAATTATTAGAGCTATCAAAATCCTTTGAAAAACAAAGGTATCTCGTAAGACCGCGTCAGACATAAACACGATGGGTTTCCCCTTACAATCTCCAATTTTTTTAATCAAAATCATCTGATATTATAATAGTGTCTATAGAAAGTAAATTAAAAAATAGCTGAAATCCTTACATCTCACGTTTCAGCATAGTTGGGCACAATCAAAATCATACAGGCTCATATTGGATATTGGATTCCATGCAATAACTGGGCTACTGAGGTACCGTTCGTCATACTACACCTCTAGAAAAATGTATTGAGGACCTCGCGGGAATCCCCTGCCAACACAAGGCCGGCATACCCCTAACCTGGATAGTATCGAATATGTTATCACCCTGGGTGTTCCCACCATTATCGAGCGCTCTTCTTTTCCATGCACACCCATATCCATAATTTATAATATATCTGACGGTATCTAGAAAGGTGATAACATACCCTAATTGGGTGCGACCCAATTAGCCTTGTTGCATCTCCCCTGGTTTAGTCATTCCCAGTTGACGACACGTGAGGCTACGTTTACCTTTCAAGAACAATTTCACTTAGAATGCTTAACGTCCTCCAGTGACAATGTTCTGATAGCATTCGTCCATACAAGCTGTCTTAGGTCTGGAAAAACCGAATCAGATCGAAGTAGTTTTTGACTACTTAAATCCGATCTCGGTCCCTTCGAACGATCAACGAATTTGGCCAAATTTGATAGTCTCTTATTTAACCATCAAATTACACACATAAGCAATCACTAGGCCCATTTTAAATTAAAAATATTTATTTCCAATTATCTTAACAAAGATATATATATATATATATATATATATATATATATATTCAAATATCTTCAATATTTAAAAACCATTTCAAATTCTTATATCCATAACATGGTATCCCGAGCCATATCATCCATTAGAAATATTTCCAATCGTAATATATGACCCATTAATATAAAAAATATTCCTATTTAAATCATTTCGTTGTCAGAATATCTCCAGAATCATTTAATTCCAAAAACTTAGGAATGTTCCATCTTGTCTCACCAAACTTGAGAATTTTATTAACTCCTTTTATACTTTGCAAAAATTATCGAATGTACTCAATTAATATCCAATTAACCATTTATAACTCATTTAATAAATTCATATTTATTTTCGAAGTTCCCGAGTATAACTATTTTGGAAATTCTCAAAATTTTCCAAAAATCTAACTGTACACTTCGCTTATATCATCACATTCGTTTAACAATCTAATTTTCAATCTTGAGAGTATTTATAAATAAAATTTCAAATTTCTACCTTTAAATTATATGTATAATAATAATAAATTCCAAAAATATGGTTAAATAATTATTTAAAAAATCAAGTACTTTAAAATAAATATCAGTATCTAATTCCAATATATCTATAGAATTTCTAACCAATTTACAAAACTTGTTTATAAACTTAGTATTTATTTCAACGAAGTTAAATATTTAAATAACTATCCTTCTGAAATATTTTGAATTAAATTAATAGTTTTTAAAACTACAAAGTTTAATAATTTGAAATCCTCTTTTAATAAATCAACTTAACCTCTCGATAAAACAAATTTTAAAACCCAATATAACCAACCCAATTTATCAATTTCTCTCTCGATTTACACACATGGATAATATCCCAAATTTCATAACCTCTTATATTCTAGATATAGAATTTACCATTCCTTTTGAGCCTGATTACTTTATATCCAACTTATCACTGATAATTATTCCACTTAATTTATAAACACTATTTATAAATTTCCTGATCTCATCCCAAGTTAATAATGATTTTCTTAGCACCTGAATCCATTTAAAAATTAAATTCTAATTAAAATTCCATTTATAAAATAATTCCTTAAATAACCCAAATCATATTCCAAATGCATCAAATCTCGAATTCCAACTCCCACTTCATATTTTCTAGAATCCTATTTAAAATTCATAATCACCAATTTTATGTTTATTTCCAGATTTCCTTTATTCTCCAAATTTATTTTACACTTGATTCTTAAAACCCTTTAACATTTAAAAAATATCGCTTAATTTATTGTTTAAAATTCTTCTACATACATCATTTTAAATGTATTTAAATTATTTCCCGAAATGGTTAAGTATAAATTCTGAAACCAAATCATTTATTTTACCCAAACTAATTCCTCCAAAATTAAATATTGTTTCTCACTTCCAACATTTCCTTTATTTTCTTTTTAAATTCAAAACAATATTTATGGTATCTTAAAATACCAAAATTATGGCCCAATGCGACTATAGCATCCAGTAAACCAACCAATAACATAACCTATCATAGATTATTCAAACATAACATATATCACTGTATATGAAATTAAATTCAACATTTTTGAGGAATCCAGTTGAATCCTTCCAATCTGTTTTCTACATCCAAAAATGTTAGATAATCATGAAAATACCAATCCTGCTTCAAGGCGGAATATTGCAGTAATATAGGGTCATTCGCTATTATGCGGGGTGCATAGGGTCTCATCCGCTCCAAGCCGCGGGAAATATATCCAACTACTATTATATATACTAATATGTACAAAAAACATCCAACTGGTAATAATTCATCATCCACCAAATCAACCAATAAATCAATTTTAACTATTTAAAATTTACCAATTATCCAAGATGAGTGAAATTAACTCACCTTGATTTTCTTTTTGTCGTCGTTGAAGCATTCTGTTTAAAATTTTAAAAATAAACAGACGTTTAATTTTAACCAAAATTCCTTCTAGCTCCAATCCACTCTAATAAATTTTCTATGTGTAGTATTCGCAGATACGAAGCCATCACAACTAGTCTCGTTTGAATCTGATCTCAAATTAGTAAGTTATAGAATTTATAAGATTACATACTTATAGTTATAATTAGTTTTTACTAATTACAATTGATATATAATTAACCTCGTTCAAACTTTTAAAATGCCGCTAATCCTCTTTCCTCCTCATCTCGTGTTGACCGCGTTCAAGCCTCCTTTGACTACGCCTCGTCATCGCCACAGGACACTAGAGATTACCGCTTCCCCTTTAGCAAAACCCCTAGACCTCGACTAACCCAACGAAGCTAGCATGGCCTCCCAGCTCGCCCTCCTCCTCTGCGTAAACCCAAAAACCATATATCCATTCAAAATAACATCGCCGCTGCCACAGTCCACTTCACCCCCCCAAACCTTGGCTGAAGCTAGGCCTAACCCTTCCCTACATTCCATTAGTTGGAAGCCTTGGCCCAAGATCCACCAAATTGCCATAATTGACAAAAAATCGATCGTCGTTCATCCTCTAATTCTAGCCACCAGATGCAGTCACACCCCATCTCCACTGTCTAAGTCGTTAAGCTCCTCCCACTCTATAACTTACTAGCTGACAGCCTTGCTTGAAAACATCTTCATAGGCACGATTTAATCGTGGTCGTTGGATTGAGAATAAACGTTTACATGAAGAAGAATGTATTATCTTTTTTTTGTACTTTGAAAATTTGGATGAAAGATAATGTTTCCCTTGCCCTTTCTTTTCCCTCCTGTATGCAGTTTAAATAAGAAGGGAACAAATAGGAGATATGTAGGGTGGTTGTCTGAGGGGATAAGGTGGATGATGGTGAAAGAAAGGTGGCTGATGGTGAAAGAAAGTAGGCTAGTCAAAGTCAAACATATATATATATATATATATATATATATATATATATATTTCTAAATATCAAAATGTAAATTTTGGATCCAAAACAATGAGTGCCACTAGGCATTCGTAATGTTATACCACTATTTCGAGCGCAATGGAACTTGTTCCAAGTCCTAATTTGATCATATAGGGAAGATAGCTTTTTCAACCCAATTACGGATCCAATGGAACTGGTTTCATGGAAATTCGAGGCTGTGCCCCAGAAGGCTATTTTTATATGTTTTTTTAAACAAGTTATTTTTGAAATTGAGTAAATCACTTTTAAATCCAATTTAAAATTTTTATTATCTTCCATTCTTATGGATATAAATTTAATAAGCCTAAAATTTATTTTTATTTAACTTAAATCTCAAGATTCCATTATTTAGCCAAATTCCAACTATTAAACTTCATAGTTAAATTACCCGAAAATCATTATATTTGAAATTCAGATTGTAAAATCTATAAAATTAACTTTTAAATATTTAAAAACAATTAAATATTCCAATTTCAAATAACCCAAAATTCTGGGTCGTTACATTCCTCCCCCCTTAAAAGAATTTCGTCCCCAAATTGCCAAGGTAAGAAAAATGGTCCAAAATCCATTAATTTCCCAAAATTATTTGTGGAGACTTCACTAATTACCCCATTCTTTCAAAAATTCTAAATATATTATCCACTCGATTATTTCAAGTTATAGTCTAAACTCAAATTCTTAGTTATTAAAAATCTTCTAACTTTTAAAATTTTTGAAAAATTTAGCCAGCGTCTCCTTTGCACGGCTGGATTCGAACAACTACAAAATCATCATTACGGGCTCATACCATCCAAAAGAAACAAAAGCCAAGTGGCTCAATCATAAAACCATCAAACTCAAACAACAATTTAAACATGTACCGTTTTGTTGAGCAATCCAATTCTCTTTTATGATATCCAAAACATCATTTATCTCTTACTTTTATATAATTGTATCTTATTTACTAATGATATCCAATCATATTATTCAAAATCATTTTATTCGGAATTTTCTATTTCCAATGTTTACTTCACCAAAGCCTGTACGATGTACATATACCCTTCATACGCAATATCAAATCTAATCGCACGATCACATAATTTCATTTCCGAACTAGTATCGTTCACACGACTCTCTAGTGCCGACTCAGATCTGGTTCCTTGATCAGAAACCGTTATTCTCCTTGCATAGCCATTTACTATGATAGAAAATTCCAGAATTAATCAAAAATCAATATCTAAGGTTCGTCATCGAAAATCTAGTGAAAAATCATAACTTGAATCGATATAAATTATCTTCAAATTCTGTACTCGAATCCGGATTAAATTGTTATGCGAATAAAATAATATGCGTACAACTTACGTATTAATTTCAATTGATTCTTAGTTGCACAATTTCTCTTATTCACATCTATTCCATTTAACTTCAATTTTTTCACTTATTGTTATCCACATTTATTTGATCTACATTCAAATATTTACTTGGTATATTTTCCAACACCAATTATCTCTTTAAAATTTCCCCCATCAAATTTCCTTCAGTCAATCATAGACAATTTATGCAAAAGTTTTATGTTTTTTCCACTTCACCACTAATAGTCGTTTCTATTCAAATTAAAATTCAATGCCATTTAACTCAATTTATCCTTCAATTTCAATGTTAAATTTTATCAACCATATCCCATACCATATTTAATTCACCAATTGTCTTAGTTAGTTCCATCCAGTAATTCATTTCAAATCTCAGTCAATTCTATTTCCAAAATTTATTTTATTTAGTTCAACTTAGGCTAAATATTCAATATCACTTCATTAAATCTTAATTCAAGTTAAATTCCATTCCATAAATCAAATTTCAAATTTTTAGTTGTGTTCTTATTCGACAATTTAAACATTTCTTTATTTTACTAACCTCCAAATTTCATAAGTTATCAAACATATTTTATCATATTTCAAATAAACATTCCAAATTAAAATCCCAGAGTTTAAACAATTTGTTCTAAGTATTTCAAATCATTTTTGAAATCTTATATATATATACACACACACATACATACAAAATTCCTTGGCATATCAAATTATCCCTTTTGAATTTCAAAACCAAGACCCGTTTTATCAACAAACTCCAACACCAAATCATTAAGGTAGCAATTCATCACTCAGAAACCCAAAAATGAACACTAATGATGTCGCGATCATCGTCAGAATTATTTTTCAGAAACCGAAGTGAGTTAAGTGCTTTAATCTCCTTTTAAAATCATTTTTAAATATTTTTATTCAAAAATACTTCCAAAATAATACTATCACTATATTTTCCAAACACTTAGAAACACATTTCAAAATTTCCGGGACGTAGATTCAAAATTCTCAATTGAAATCTATTTTTATTTATAAGTCTCATTTATAAATTATACATACAAAATTTCACTTCCTTAAAACATTCCACAAATGTTTTATCATTGTTTGTTTAATAATAACCATCTTTTATTAAGGCACAACAACCCATTAATGATATAATCAATATTATCATTCCTAACAACCAAGCATACCATATACACCATAATAATTTTTAAAAAATTATTCGATTATATATAAAATATAATCAGGGTTAAATTATTTCATTTACCCAATTTCAAAACAATATTATGTCGAATTGCTCTGTTCAAGTGTTAAGAGACCCCTATCAATAACGTTAATTACTTGTATTGACCAGAATTCATATGCCATTTAATAGATCAATCACCACAATATAAAACAATTTTAATATCGCTAACAAGTACGTGCTCATATATACACTCAAACTCATTCTTGGGTGATACTGACCCTATCTCTAATGAGTTACCCCATCGAAGTCAAGGTTCTCTTTTAACCTTCGGCTCTGATACCAAATGTTACGAATGGGGATTTTTGACCCTAGAAAATAGACATTAATACGTCCTTTGTATCTCATGCCGAGAAATCAAGTACCAGAAAACCCGATTGTTGGAGTTGAAGAAGAAAAAGATAGAAGAAGAAACATAAATAACAACGCAGAATCTCACAATTGCAGCGGAACAAATTGTAACATATATCAACAGATCGTGTACAATGAAAAAAATGTAACGGGTAATATACATACCAGTCATCAGAGTACAATAGTCAAAAAATCAATACCAGACAGCTATAGTAACTTGTCCTCACGAGTGCTTAATATACATCCTACAATACATAGCGAAACATAACCAAGTACGTGTAATACGTCTCTGTCATCCAGGTCATCTCTTGAGCTCCATAGCATCCCAACCTGAATGTGTGATACTCGGTCTGACCCGAGCATTATAATAAAATAACACTCGAGTCAGTCTGGAAAACCAGCGTGAGAAATCACACTCAATTTGAATTATTAGAGTTATTAAAATCATTTGAAAACAAAGGTATCTTATAAGACCGCGTATACATAAACATGACGGGTTTTTCCTTACGATAACCAAAACATTTTAATCAAAATCATCTGATATTATAATAGTGTCTATAGAAAGTAAATTAGAAAATAGCTGAAATGCCTGCATCTCACGTTTCAGCATAGTTAGGCACAATCAAAATCGTACAAGATCATAGTGGATATTGGATTCATTACAATGACTGGGCTACTAGGTACCGCCCGTCACAATACACCTTTAGAAAAATGTACCAAGGACCTAGCTGGGAACCCCTGCCAACACAAGACTGATCTACCCCAAATCTGGATAGTATCGATTATATTATCACCTTGGGTGTTCCCATCCTTATCGAGCGCTCTTCTTTTTCCATGCACACCCATATCCATAATTTATAATATATCTAAGGGTATCTAGAAAGGTGATAACATACCCTAATTGGGTGCGACCCACTTTGCGTTGCTGATCACTCCTGTTTTAGTCATTCCTGGTTGATGAGGCTTGAGGCTACGTTTATCTTTCAAGAACAATTTCACTTAGAATGCCTACCGTCCTCTAATGACGATGTTCTAATAGCATTCATCCATAGCTACCCTGGGTCTAGACGAACCGAATCACCATCTTCACTGTCATCACGATATCCTTTCATAACGGTCAAATTGGATCGAAGTGGTTTTTGGATAATTAAATCTGATCCCGGTCTCTTCGAAACGATCAACGAATTTGGCCAAATTTGATAGTCGGTTATTTAGCTATCAAATTGCACATAAGAATCACTAGGCCCATTTTAAATTTCTTTCAAAATATTTATTTCCAATTATCTTAACAAAGATATATATATATATATATATATATATATATATATATATTCAAATCTCTTCAATATTTCAATATTTGGAAACCATTTCAAATCCTTATATCCCTAACATGGTATCCCGAACCATATCATTCCTTAGAAATATTTCCAATCATAATATATGACCTATTACTTAAAAAAATATTCCTATATAAATCATTTCGTAGTCAGAGTATCTCCAGAACCATTTAATTCCAATACTTAGGAATATTCCGACTTGTCTCACCAATCTAGAGAATTTTATTAACCCCTTTTATACTTTCCAAAAATTATCGAATATACTCAATTAATATCCAATTAACAATTTATAACTCCTTTAATAAATTCATATTTATTTTCTATGCTCCCGAGTCTAACTATTTTGGAAATTCTCTAAATTTTCTAGAAATCTCACTCTACACTTTGCTTATATCATCACATTCGTTTAACAATCTAGTTTTCAGTATCGAGACTATTTAAAATAAAATTTCAAATTTCTACCTTTAAATTATATGTATAATAATAATAAATTCCAAAGGTATGGTTAACTAATTATTTCAAAAAAAGTACTTTAAAATAAATATCAATATCCAATTCCAATCTATCTATAGAATTTCTAACCAATTATAAAACCTGTTTATAAACTTAGAATTTATTTCAACGATTAAATAACTATCCTTTTGAAATATTTTGAACTAAATTAATACTTTTTTTTAACTATGAATTTTAATTATTTGGAATCCTTTTTTTAAAAATAAACTTAACTTCTTGAAAAAACATATTTTAAATCTCAATATAGCCAACCCAATTTATCAATTTTTCTCTCGATTTATGCACATCGATAATATCCCAAATTTCATAACCTCTCATATTCTAGAGATAGAATTTACCATTTCTTTATAGCCTGATTACTTTATCTCAAATTTATCACTGATAATTATTCCATATTTTATTTATAAACATTGTTTATAAATTTCATGATCTCATCTCCAGTTAACAATGATTTCCTTATTAGCTGAATCCATTTATAAATCAAATTCTAATTAAAATTCCATTTATAAAATAATTCCTTAAATTACCCAAATCATATTCCAAACCCATCAAATGTCGAATTCCAACTCCCACTTCATATTTTCCAGAATCCTATTTAAAATTCGTAATCACCATTTTTATGTTTATTTCCATATTTCCTTTATTCTCCCAATTTATTTTTAACTTGATTCTTAAAACCCTTTAACATTTAACAAATATCGCTTAATTTATTGTTTAAAAATCTTTTATATACATCATTTTAAAATTTCTATTTAAATTATTTCCCGAATGGTTAAGTATAAATTCTAAAACCAAATCATTTATTTTACCCAAACCAATTCCTCCAAAATTGAATATCATATCTGACTTTCAATTTTCCCTTTTTATTTTCTTTCCAAATTCAAAAGAATATTTATGGTGTTCTAAAATACCAAAATTATAGCCGAGTGCAACTATAGCATCTAATAAACCAACCAATATCATAATCTATCATAGATTATTCAAACAAAGCATATATCACTATATATGAAATTAAATTCAACATTTTTTAGGAATCCAGTTGGATCCCTCCAACCTGTTTCCCTACATCCATAGATGATAGATAATCATAAAAATATCAATCCCACTTTAAGGTGGGATATTATGGTAATATAGTATCATCCACTATTATACGGTGCGCATAGGGTCTCATCCACTCCATTCGGTGGAAAATATATCCAACTACTATTATTATACTAATATATATATATATATATATATATATATATATATATATATATATATATAAACATCCAACTAATAATAATTCATCAATCCATACGATCAACCAATAAATAAATTTTAACTATTTACCAACTATCCAATGTGAGTGAGATTAACTCAGCTTGATTTTTGTTGTTGTCGCTGAAGCGTTCTGTATAAAATTTGAAAATTAAACAATCGTTTAATTTTAACCAAAATTCCTGCTAGCTTAAATCAACTCCAATCAATTTTCTATGTGTATTATTCGCAGATACAAAGCCATCACAACTAGTCTCGTTTGAATTTGATCTAGTTATAAAATTTATAAGATTACATACTTATTATTATAAATAGTTTTACTAATTACAGTTAATATAATTAACCTTGTCCAAACTTTTAAATTCCGCTAATCCTCCTTCTCCTCATATTATGTTGACCGCATCCAAGCCTCCTTTGACCATGCCTCATCACCGCCATATGCCAACGAAGATCGCCACTCCCCCTCTACCAAAACCCCTCGACCTCGACGACCATTGAAGCTAGCGCAGCCTCCCAACTGGCCCTCCTTCTCTGTGAAAACCCTAAAACCTAATCTCCCTTCAAAACAACATCGCCGCCGCCATAGTCCATTTCGCCCCATCAGACCTGGCCGAAGCTAGGCCAACCACTACCCTACATTCCATTAGTTGGAAGCCTTGGCCTAAATCCACCAAATCGTCACAATCAACGAAAAACCAATCACTGTTCATCCTCTAATTCTGGCCACCAGAGGCGATCGCACCACATCTTCACCGTCCAAGTCGTCAAGCTCCTCCCCCTCTATAACTTCCTAGTTGGCCACCTTTCCTGAAAATGACTCCATAGGCGCGATTTAATCGTGGTCGTAGGATTGGGCATGAATGCTTACAAGAAAAAGAACATATTTTTTTGTACTCTGAAAATTTGGATGGAAGATATTGTTTCCCTTGCTCTTTCTTTTCCCTCCTGTATGCAGTTTAAATAAAAATGGAACAAATAGGAGATAGGTAGAGTGGTTGTTTGAGGGGATAGGGTGGCTGATGGTAAAAGAAAGGAGGTTGATGGTGAAAGAATGTAGGTTAGTCAAAGTCTAACATATATATTATTTGAAATTTTCAAAATATCAAGCTTTAAATTTTGGATCCCAAATAAGGCATGCCGCCAGGCATTCGTAATGTTATACCCCTATTCCGAATGCAATGGACTTGTTTCGAGTCCTAGTTCGATCTATGTGGAAAAGAGCTTTTTAAACCCAATTTTTATATTGAATTTCCGATATGAATTTCGATGTGTTTCTATTCTGTATGACCAAACGATAAGTCCCAATGCTATGAAATTCGAATTCCGATAATAATAGACTATTATGGATCCAATAGAACTCGTTTTGTCAAAATCTAAGACAGTGCACTGGAGGCTATTTTTATATGTTATTTTAAACACGTTATTTTTAAAATTGAGTAAATCACTTTTAAATCTAATTTAATTTTTTTATTATGTTTCATCCTTATGGATATAAATTTAATATGCCTAAAAATAATTTTTATTTAACTTAAATTTCAAGATTCCATTATTTAGCTAAATTCCAACTATTAAACTTCACAATTAAATTACCCAAAAATCATTATATTTGAAATTCAGATTATAATATCTATAAAATTAACTTTTAAATATTTAAAAACAATTAATTATTCCAATTTCAAATAACCCAAAATTCTGGGTCGATACAGCCATCATGAAGTAAGATTTTAAAGCCGTTATGGA
Source organism: Allium cepa (assembly GCA_030765085.1). NCBI lineage: Eukaryota > Viridiplantae > Streptophyta > Magnoliopsida > Asparagales > Amaryllidaceae > Allium > Allium cepa. Next base: position 561,822,836 of record CM060932.1, read on the forward strand.
GTTTTCCTTGTAGTCATCGTGAAAAGAGACATAAAAGTCACCATGAAATAAGTTATTAAAGTGGTTATCGTGAGATAATAAATAAAACCATCGCTCAATGATTCCTGTAGTCATCTAAGGAAATTCTCAGAGCTAGAGGTGATTTCTAAAGCTATCATGACATAGGGGATTGGAGCGTTCGTGATATAAACCTTGTGGCCATTGTGAGATATTGACTAAAGGACCTTGTGTATAGAGCCTTCATCTAATAATTTCCGTAGTTATTGTTGAAAACTATTATGAAATGACTTCAAAGAACAGTTAAAAGACAGAAGTGGAGCTATCATAAGTCAATTTACTAAAATGATTAAAAGGTAGGATAACCATGAAACAAAGGATTGGAGCCATTACGATATGAACCTTGAGACTGTGGTGAGATATTGACTAAGAACCTCTTATATAGGCCTTCGTGTAATAACTTCCGTAGTTATTATGGAAAACTATTGTGAAAGGACTTCGAAGACCAATTAAAAGACAAAGAAGTGAAGCTATTGTGGGTTAATTTACTAAAATGATTAAAAGGTGGGATAACTAAGGCATCACATAGTAAGCTAACACAGGCCAACGTGTTATAAACACTAAGCTCCTTGAACGAAAAAAAATCTCCATCACCCACCATACCAGGTGACATGCAGCACAAATCCAAGGGTTGGAGTTTTCTTTAAATATACATGTACCCCCTCGGAAAAGGGCGAATTTTTGGAATGTATCTTCTTCCTTATTTTCATTTTTTTCTTGACATATATAAATAAAAAGCTTGAATAAAGGCCATTAATGGTCGATCAGTCCAATTTGATTTCGTGACAAAATAAACATGGACTCAAAAAAATGAGAACTTGCATAATGACTTCTTGTGATCCCCTTTTTAGCACACTTGACTAGGATTTCTACTCAATTACCTTCGTTATCTTGAAGCTAAGCATATTGATTGACCCAAATTCAATAGTGATAGAATGTATACATGAGATCGCTCCTATCATGTCATTTACTCCGTGCTATCCAACAGTTTATACTCTTTGGTAGTATGGTTACTAGGTCGGGGCATCGTAAAAAACTTATTAAAGAATCTAGTTAAAGCTCTCTCCTCCCTTCCCAAATCAACATGTGGTTGAACAATGATGATATGTGATAAAGGAGTATAAGATAATTGTGAATTTTACTCTTCTTGATGGGCGATCCATTATTTTATCATATGTTCAGCATATGGCATTGAGAATCATTCAAGAACTTATGTATTATTAATATTCATAGCCATATTCATTTTGAGCAAAAGGTTTACCCTCTTTGTGTATCGTTACTCATGACAAATGCAGAGATTATTAAACCAGAATCAAACATTTTAAATCTGAAGTAAAAAATCGTTTATATTAATTAACACCAATTGTTTTAAGAGAAATAGTATTTATAGTTATTACTGGCATTTATATTGACGCCGTAGAAATGAATGACCCAAGCATTTCTTATCACATATTCCATCATAATATGGATATGTGAAGTGGTTCTAATTTAATATTCAATGATAAAGTAATTACTAGAATTATCTAACACAAAATTGTTCTGAAACTGATATTCTTGATCAAATATATCCTTGCATCCAAAAGTGACCTACGCGATTATTAAAGGAATTGGTGAGAATTGGACTAATTATATTCTTATGAACTTGCTGGACAATCTACTAGGCTAGGACTACATAGAGTTACATTCCTTATTGCAACTTGCTCACTTGAATGTGAAACTACCCAATGAGCACGTTGTTATAGAGTCGTTTGGCATCCTAATAAATGGGTCAAGCTGTGGCAGTATAAATAATAGAACAGCTTTTGCTTCCCACCCACTATATGTCAAAGGAAATGCACATAAGGAAGAAACTCAAGGTGAAACCATCATCCTATAGCAGACAACCTTAGATCAAATCAAGAAGATTGGTGAAACCATCATCCTTCTTTGAGCAACAACAATTTATCATCAATAAGTAGTGTGATGCCCTACCTCTATACTCACACTAACCAAGGACACTACTTGGTAATGCCGTCAGTTAGTACGAAGAATAAGGCTGTTGAGGAGCGACCATCGACCATCGATGTAGTTGCTTTGTGCGAATACCGATATGTCAGATTGTATATCATGCATTTCAATCAAGAGGAAATCCGACATACCAATACAAACTCAAAGCTACTATACAGTGGCTATGTGGTCTTCGGAAACAAATATAAAATAAGCATAACACAAAATCAGTCACAAATATTCATATCACTAAGGCGAAAACAGATATGAATATAATACATAGAAGTGAACATCAAAGTAATGGTCATACAAGATCCACTTCATCGCAAAAAATAGGTACAAGTGCTAGACAAAAGAATATATATACGTCAAGGAGCCTCTTTCTTGAATGTATAAAAACAAAAACTACTAAGCTAAAGTAGTCAGCCAAAAGTCATATGACGATCTCAGGTAAAAAGTTAAATGGAAGCACCTGAAATACCTCGGCTTGACCCGAGTATTATTTATAAAAAATAATAAACGGATCAGCCTAGTTATAAATATCATGAAGATGGGATAGGATGAGAGATATGAAAAAAAAATATGATAACAATAATGTCATACTTCGACAAGCATACATTTGATAACAACAAAAATCATACAATATCTCAAATCTCCTCAAATATCCAAAAAGAATATCACATTCTTTAGCTTATTCACCAAACCTCAAATATTGACAAAACATATCAATGCCAATCGCAAAAAATTTGGTGAAACAAAAATTCTAGAAATCAATAATTAGAAATCTAGAAAATGCAATGGGGGGAGGTCTTTCAAAAATAGGAGCATAAAAACACACTAACACGTGCATCACAAACGCGTCGCTATCCCATGGTAGCTAACAATAAAGCTGGTGCAATGACGTAGTACAACGGTACGCCCGAGGAAACTGAAACTCAAATAATTCGAAACAACGACGTAGTACAACGGTAAGCCTGATGAACATGAAACTCAAACAATTCGAAACAACGACGTAGTACAATGGTACGCCCGATGAACCTGAAACTCAAATAATTTCCATATGTCGTTGGCCTATAAAAAATGAGACGAAGCTCAATAGAATGGGGTACAGTCCCTCACGCGGACAAAAAGACATCGCATATAGCTAGTCAAAACCATAAAATGATCATCATTGATCAATAAGAAGTGTGAATTACACTAATCTAGTAAATAGATGAATTTAGCTTCATGTCCCATAACCACTGGCTTAACTTAAATATTTACGAACAAAATTGTAGATTTCCACTCGAAAATTGTCACGAAAGTTCAATTGAACAAGTCCAAAAATTAACCGACAAAGAAAACGCAAGCGTTTCATGCCACTTATTTTTCTAAGTCATTTAATTAGATTTCTCATATGAATGAGGTAAAGGTTTGTATATACTGATAGATTGAAAAAACGGTTTTAAAAACGAGTTTTGTATTAAAAATAATGTTGAAATCATTTTTGTGAAAGAGTTTGAATATTTACTACTAGTATAGAAACCTTTGTATTTTAAAGTGACAAATCATAGAAATGATTGTAAAAACAATCAATCATCAAAAATTCACATACCAAAAGCAGAATCAAATCCATGAAAATCGATATCAAATCCATCAAACAAATATTCCCAAAAATCCAGAAAAGAAGTCATCAAAGTCGATAAAAGTGATAAACTAATCGGATGAATAAAAAATCAATATAAACAGAAACCCACATCAAATATGCAAATTGGCTGAATTTAACAACTCCAGACGACTGGTGGTTATCCTAGATGTCTGAGCTGAAAGACTGAAATTTTCTTGCAGATCGCCCAGACGTTTGGAAAATAAGCTCAGACGTCTGAGCAATAAGTATGAATTTTTTATTCCGTAGCTTCAGGAGTCTGAGAATATTACCAAATGTAGCTTAAGCTCAGAGAAAGATTTAGCCTAGGTCACGGAAGGCCAAATTATCTCGAAAGCGATCTAATGAGCGACAATGGCTAGGAATTTATGCCAAGCGACAACCCATCCCTATAGACTCATCGATACACTCCAAACAACATGTCCAAACATCCATAATAGGATGTTTCATATATTTTGACTTCCAAATACCAAAAATGGGAAAATTTACCAAACCAATTGTAACAACCGCCTTTCATTCCAAAGAAAGATGCATCATTAAGAAGAAAGAAAGGGATAGAAAAGAGAAAAGGATAGAAAACAAAGAACAAACAACATCAAAATCTCACAGCGGAACGAATAAATTATATTACATCACATAAGATATTACATAGTATCATATACATCATAGTTATACAGCTAATGCAACTCAAACTAGATAGTTACAAACAACTGTCTAGTTATTACAACTCAAGTACATCACAGAGAAATAGATACAATACTATCACAGCAGAACCACTACATATCTACACGCTGAAGCCTCCTGCTCCATTTCTCCTCCAGAATTCATCAAAGCTAACCTGAATTCCTTTACTACTCATAAAAATTTGAGCATCCAAGAGTTTAATAAAACAGAAAATAAACTCTGGGTCAGATATGGGTCTGGTGTGAGTAAACGGTTAAAGTTGCTTAACTTTGAAAACCTTTGGAAACAAAAGGTATCACGTAAGACTTCCCACACATAAACATGGGTAAGTTTTTACCTTACGCTAACCAAAACATCTGATAGGAATTCCAGTTATATTATAATAGGGTCTAGGGTTTCAAGTAAATATAAAATAGCCGAAATTGTTACATTTATTAAATTCCAGCTACATAGGTATACAATCAAAACCGTAAAAGGTACGTAGGAAGAATGAGTTTCTATCAATGACAGGGCTACTGGGGTACCATCCATCATAATACGGGGCCTAGATCAGCGTATCGAGGATCCACCCTAAATCCCCTATAACACAAGGCCGGAACCATCCCTTACTAGATAGTCCTAAACAAGACAAACCCGCAGATGGCCATTGCTAACTTCCCACACAGCCGAATAAAAAAGGACCTCTAGACAGGGTTAAATCTCATCGTAATTGGGTGCTACCCACTTAGCCTTGCTGCACCTCCCCTGTTCTAGCCATTCCCGGTTGATGAGGCTTGAGGCTACGATTACCTTTATAGAACACATCTATCTTAGAATTCTCATCGTCCACCTGACGATGTCCTGAAAGCATTCAATCCATACAAGATCGTTCCGGGTTCGAACGAAACCGAAGGCATTATCTCGCTACACTCATTTTGGAATCACCTTCAGAGTTAACGACAATAACCCTTGCACTCTGAATCTTCATATCAAACCTGGAAGTACTACCCCTGTTAAAATAGTATTAGAATCACCCTCAGAGTTTTAACGACGAATATTCCTTACACCTCGAGTCTTCACTCTTTCACTTGAGATTAACGACTTAACGTTTAATTTGGATTGATGTAGTTTTCGGAATTCCAAATTTGGAAATCCGATCCCGGTCTCACCGAAATCGAAACGCCATCTTAATGTCCAAGTGATTTTAGTTTGAACAATTTAATTCAATTTAAAACATTGAATTCACACAGCTTCATTCACAGATAAATATCACACATTTATCACAGCTATAATCAATATCACATCATAGCACCTTACATATTATTCAAACTATAAGCATCAACCCAATCCAGACATTCCACTCAATCAATCATCCACAAACAACAATCATTAATCCATATTATAATTAATTTAATTAACTTAAATTAAATTAATTACTTGAGAATTAATCATCAAATTCTGCTTAAACAATCATTAATTAATTAATTACAAACCATTTAATTAATTAATCACCGTTTAATCACCTTATAAACCAATTAATTAATCTTTAATTACAGATTAATTATCCTTTAATTATTCTCTTAATTAATCATCCCTGATTAATTATTACTTAATTATATTAAGTAATTATCCTTTAAATTAATTACTCAAATTAATTATTCTTTAATCATTTAGTAATTAACCTTGATTACTTCCATTGATTAATTAATTATAATTAATTACATTGATTCCTAATTAATTACATTAACTAATTATATCATAATCACTTCGTTGATTAATTATCTCATAATTAATCACATTTATTAGCCAATTAAACCTTTAATTATCATCATCAATTACATTAATTAATGATCCTCTAATTACCATCAATTAACTAACCTTTAACTTAATTACATTCATTAATCAATCATGAATAATCATATTCAGTAATTAACTTCCCTTAATTACTTCATCAATTAAACCAATTCTTTGATTAATTATATTAATTAATCCTTTAATTACACCGAGTAATCATCACTTAATTACTTCCCTCAAGTAATTATTCTTTAATTACTATCCATTAAGTAATTTCCCTTTAATTAATTACATCAAGTAATTATTCATTAATTACTTCACTAAGTAATTAGACTTCATTAATTACATTAAGTAATTATACCTAATCCGATCATCAAGTAATTATCTTTAATTAATTAAACTTAATTAATTAATTAAACTAACTACATTAACTTAATTAATTACACCGAGTAATTAATTTCCTTTAATTACTTCATTAAGTAATTACCTTTAATAATCTCTTACATTAAGTAATTAAACTCTTAATTACTTATTGCTTAATTATTTCTTAATTTATTAACCTTGATTAATCAAATATTAATTAAGTAATTAATTGCACTTAATTAATTACACAAATTAATTTATCTTAATTTAAATACCCAAATCAATCATTTATTTAATTAAGTAATTATACTTTAATTACTTTAGTTAATAAAACATCACTAAATTAAGATAAATCATTTATTACATTAACTCTTATCTTCCATTTAAAATTAAATTAAACTTAAAGTTTGAATTATATTTATTTAAAATCATCATTCTTTACTTTACTGTTAAATACCTTTTACTTAAATCAAAATTAAATTTCAACAATTATATTTAAGTTGGAAACATTTATGACTAATCACAAAATTATTCTAATGTAATATTTACATAAATCAAAACTATTTTAAACAACATTTAAACTTTAAAATCCATACCCTTTAAAATTTAAATGTATTTGAAACATCATTTCTAACTTAAACATTTTTTACCTCTTTTAAAACCAGTCAAAACTTTGCTTAAAATTTAAATCTACTTTTAAAATTTGAAAATCATTTAAGTTTAAAATCTGGTTAAGTTAAAAAACTGGAAACAAACATTATTTCCAAGCAAAATGCCAACCTTCCCGAGACAGACTCAAGACAACCCTCGCAAAAACTCGAAGTAACAAAGCATCGCATCCCCACTTTGTAACTACCGGACACGAACACGAGAGAAACACGAAATACTCCGAGTCGAACGTATTCTTCCCAAAACCAAAAGTTCTAATGCAGGCCAAGGCCAACGTGCTCATGCACGTCCAATCTGATCATCGATGATTATCCCCACGACCATCGCCAGCCCACACTCGACCTCAACAATCACCTCGACGATGCAGATCAACGAAATACGAATGTAAACTCAAAATTGATACTTCACATAAAACTGGAAGATGAACGAGAATAGAAAACCACCGGTTACCGATGAGCCACGCCTCTTGCACCTAAACTGCCATGACTATAGACGCTCCTTGAACCACTGAGTCCATTCCCCCTCAAGCGATTGACCCCGATAGGCCTCCATCACCGTGCGAACCCCCTAAACATCGTCGACCTAAACACTGCGCAAAACCCTACCTTGACCAATTCCGATCATCACAACCAATAGAAAAAATTCAGCAATATTTTTCCAGTGATCCTCCATACCCTAACCTCCTCCGTGCTAAAGCTTGAACATCCAGTCGTCGGCGTTCAACCGCAAAAGACCAAAACCCCAAAAACGTTCATCACCGAACAACTCCTCGAATTCTAGACTAAAAATCACAATTTAACTTTTAAAATTCCTAATTTTCAAAGGCAAATAAGACCATATAAGTGAATTCAAAAATCATCATGTTTGAATTTTATATATTTTCTGATTTCCACTGTAAATGTAAACTTACAGTATATTTATCAAATATATTCCCTTAAATTTATTTTTTAAAGCAAGAACACATCGTTATTTACCTTTTCTTTTCTGTAATCAAAGTCTAATTTTGATTTTGCAGAGAGATAGGAATTATTTTGTAGTTAATCTTGCAACAGACATTTACAAAGAGTATAAAACAAGCACATAAAGGATGCATTCAAATTTGTACAACACAAACCATATTCCAGTTGAAAAATCTAAGCAACAAACATGTTTATAACATCATCACATAGATCAATCAGCACCAAAAGATTTGTTTTTAAAATGTTTACTCATCAAACATTGCAGAGGACAGGATTTTTTTCCTGGAATAGTTTTTCTCTGGTATTGAATCCGCAGAGTTGAGTTCATTTGTTTGCTGTTTTGATAAATGTTGACTGAGTTCATTCTTGAATTTGGATTTGCTGTTGAATTTACTGTTGTTGAATTACTTTCTGTTGAGAAGATTATTTTGATTACAAGTTGTATTTGAAGTTGAAACTTTTGCTACAGGCCTGAGATTTTGATTACTAGCTTTGCTTTACATGTTTTTGAACTTGAAAAATGATTGCAGATGTTGAGTTTGCTCAAGTTCTAGAGAAACCTTGCTATAGTTGATTTACAGCTTGCAATTGAATTTGTTGACGATCTTCATTTTTGTAAGACCTCAGTTTTGCAGATATGTTTTGGTTTTGATTTTTTTTTTAAATTCTGATTTCAGTTTTTAGAAGAGAAGGAAGAAAAGGTTTGAACTAAAATGAATTGCCAAGTTTTTCTCTTAATACATTTATTAATAAGTGTTTTCAAAATTAATTAAAACAATGCCACTTGTTTCTTTCGATTGTTAAAATGCTTACAAGTGTGATTACAAGTCTCATTGTTTTACAAATGTAAGGAACAAGTAATTTTATGTTTAACACCTTATTTAAATTTTTACTTACTTATATTAAATTGTTTTAATGTTTATTCCCATTTTAGCTTTTATTGTTTACATATATAAATTACCTTTATTAAGTACATTCTTTAATGTTTATTTGTATATTTTAAAAATATATTTTTCAAAGGCTAAATTTTCAAGAAAGAAAATTTAAAAAGAAAATGTTATTAAATTAAATCTTATTTTAAAGTTTCAAACTAAAAATATTTTTCTTTAATATATACGAACTAAATTTATTCCAAAAGCAAATTTTTAAAGAAATAAATTAAACTTTTATTATAATATACTATTTAAGCTATTATATTTTTAAATAAAAATAAATATTTACTTTAATTACTTTTGAAAATTTAAGATAGATTTTTAAACAAGCCTTTGAAAAGTTTCTATATTAAATTCAATCATATCCTTTTAATTCACAACACACACACACACACATATATTATAAATTTGAAAACATTTTTATTAAATTTAAATTTGAATTAAAATCAAACTCCCTATTTACAATGTATACACTCATATATACATTATAAATAGGATATCTTTTTTAATTAGCTTAGAAAGATAAATTTTATCAATTAAATATATTATTAATTTTGAAAAGAATAAAATTTCCCAAATTAAATTATTATTATTATAAATTTTGAAAAGATAACATTTGTCAAATTAAACAATTATTAGTTTTTGAAAAGATCATCAGATTATTAAATCAATATTACACATTTTAAAATAATTATTAATGGAAATTATTAAATAAATATTGCCTAAATTTCCGGGACATCACATTCCTTCCCTTTAAAAGGATTTCATCCTAGAAATTTAAAAGCAAAGATAATTTAATAACCCCATACAGATTTTAATTTTAAAATAGCAAGCATATGCTATTAACCATATACTAGTAGCCATAGCAATCTATTTAAACAAGCAACACTAACTATCCAGACAAAATTCCAGATAGAACCTCCTAACATTATGTAGTGTTTCCCAGGTACAAACACCGGGATACTCGCTCTACAAAATCTAACTAGCTACACCACTCAGATCCAGAGCTCCTATATCTAGATCTACAATCTAAACAGGATACCGGACCACAGACAAGTCCTGTTCAACTTCCAAATCTCTCTAGAACTGCTGGTTCTAAAACCAGTGATAGATCAAACACTTATCCTTAAGAGAATATAGAAAGATCCAATACTCTTCTGAGCTAGCTTCCAGTCTTAACCAATCTTATAGCTCTTACAATCGGAGATAACTTTCCCACAATTAAATTCCGACTTCGAATCCTGAATTCCTTCGTCTCTTATCCACAAAACTCTTCTGCCAATCCAGGGATGCCTTCAACCTTCTTGATCAACCAAATCTTCGCAGATGCCTCACGAACCCAATCTGGACCAAAAATAAGATGATCTTCGGATCCTACTCAACAAGACGGTTCTTCCAAGATCCATCAAAATCCACCACTCAAACTCTGCTATACAATCATCAGAAGACTTCAAACATACTACTCCTATTCAGGAAAACAGAACAGTTGCACTAGACAACCAGGCCTTCAGATCTCGAATGAACTTGCTGTAGAAATCCTCTGATCCAAGACAAACACAAACTTCCAAGAAATTCGAGGTTGCTTCTATTATAGAATAGCCGCCCTTTGCTTCCATTGCACAACTCTGATCTAAGAAGATGAGAATGCAGTTGATGAACACAAACATAGACTTGAACAACCCATCCTGGAAATATTGTCCATCGAATTCCATTAAATCTTAGTGACCTATCTGATTCAGTCACAAACACAACAACAAAAATCCAACCAGAAAACTAGATCCGATCAATCCTGACTGCTTAACCAGTCCTCTCTCAAGGAGCCCTCCTTCCTACTATGCTGAACCTCCGGTAAAGCTCCAGGAACCAAGTCGATACAGAACTCCATCTCCTGACGTGGATGCAAATCTTGACTTCATCGAAGATATCCAAAATATCTCAAACCAATTCGATAGCTCGGGCTTCAAACCAAGCACAAACACATAGCTGAACTGAGTCTCCAACTCTAATACAAACAAGACTCCTTCCTACGGTTGCCAAGATACCATCACTTGCTTTAGCACTCTAACTGATCCAAATTCTAGAAAATCCGTGCGTAAGAACGCAACCAAGCTTATATTCCAAATATGGACTTCGAACCTTAAAAAGGTTTCCTTCAGTGATTGGTGAAATCCTTACATTATGCTGCAAATCCTACTCAAGATGCCCAATACTGCCCTGGCAAATACACTTCCAACCTCATCACTCCGACTTCTTCCACTAGTGGTAGTCGTGCTACACACACCACTACCTCTAGATCTTATATTGGAAAACCCAAATAGGTAACCCAACAAAATATATAGGTGTATCTATATATATACACACACGCTCTCTCAAGAAAGAAATTACTCCAAAGCCTAGATATTCACTCAACATAGCGTTTTGATACCACAATGTAACGGCCCGCCTTTCATTCCAAAGACGCATCATTAAGAAGAAAGAAAGGGATAGAAAAGAGAAAAGTATAGAAAAGAAAGAATAAACAACATCAGAATCTCACAGCAGAACAAATAATTATATTATATCACATAAGATATTACATAGTATCATATACATCAGAGTTATACAGCTAATAAAACATAAACTAGACAGTTATAAACAACTGTCTAGTTATTACAACTCAAGCACACCACAGAGAAACAGATACAATACTAGCACAGTAGAACCACTACATATCTACAAGCTGAAGCCTCCTGCACCATATCTACTCCAGTATTCATCAAAGCTGACCTGAATCCCTTGATTACTCATAACAATTTGAGTACCCAAGAGTTTAATAAAACAGAAAATAAACTCTAGGTCAGACATGGGTCTGGTGTGAGTAAACGGTTAAAGTTGCTTAACTTCGAAAACCTTTGGAAACAAAAGGTATCACATAAGATTTCCCACACATAAAAATGGTAAGTTTTTACCTTACGCTAACCAAAACATTTGATAGGAATTCCAGTTATATTATAATGAGGTCTAGGTTTTCAAGTAAATAGAAAATAGCTGAAATTGTTACATTTATTAAATTCCAGCTACATAGGTATACAACCAAAAACGTAAAGGGTACGTAGGAAGAATGGGTTTCCATAATAGCGAGGATACTGGGATACCGCCCGTCACAGTACGGGGCCTAGATCACCATACTGAGGATCCATCCTAAATCCCCCACAACACAAGGCCGGTACCATCCCTTACTGGATAGTCTCGAACAAGACAACCCCGTAGTTGGCCGTCGCTAACTGCCTATACAACCGAATAAAAAGGGACCTCTAGACAGGGGTAAATCTCGTCCTACTTGGGTGCTACCCACTTAGCCTTTCTACATCTCCCCTGTTTTAGCCATTCTCGATTGATGAGGCTTCAGGCTACGATTACCTTTATAGGACACATCTATCTTAGAATGCTCATCGTCCACCTGACGATGTTCTGAAAGCATTCAATCCATACAAGTTCGTTCCAGGTTCGAACGAAACCGAAGGCACTATCTTGTTACACTCATTTTGGAATCAGCCTCGGAGTTAACGACAATAGTCCTTGCACTCTGAATCTTCATCTCAAACCTGAAAGTACTACCCTCGTTAAACTCGTATTGGAATCACCCTTAGAGTTTTAACGACGAATGGTCCTTACACCTTGAGTCTTCACTCTTTCGCTTGAGATTAACGACCTAACATTTAATTTGGATCGACGTGGTTTTCGGAATTCCAAATTTAGAAATCTGATCTCGGTCTCACCGAAATCCAAATGCCATCTTATTGTCCAAGTGATTTTAGTTTGAACAATTTAATTCAATTTTAAACATTGAATTCACATAGCATCATTTTCAGATAAATATCAAATATTTATCACAGCTATAACCAATATCACATCATAGCATATTATAGATTATTCAAACTATAAGCATCAACCAAATCTAGACATTCCACTTAATCAATCATCCACAAACAACAATCATTAATCCATATTATAATTAATTTAATCAACTTAAATTAAATTAACTAGTTGAGAATTAATCATCAAATCCTGCTTAAACAATCATAAATTAACTAATTACAAACCATTTAATTAATTAATCACCCTTTAATCACCTTATAAACCAATTAATTAATCTTTAATTACAGATTAACTATCCTTTAATTATTCTCTTAATTAATCATCCCTGATTAATTATTACTTAATTATATTAAGTAATTAGCCTTTAAATTAATTACTCAAATTAATTATTCTTTAATCATTTAGTAATTAACCTTGATTACTTCCATTAATTAATTAATTATAATTAATTACATTAATTCCTAATTAATTACATTAATTAATTATATCATAATCACTTCGTTGATTAATTATCTCTTAATTAATCACATTTATTAGTCAATTAAACCTTTAATTATTATCATTAAATACATTAATTAATGATCCTCTAATTACCATTAATTAACCTTTAACTTAATTACATTCATTAATCAATCTTGAATAATCGCATTTAGTAATTAACTTCCCTTAATTACTTCATCAATTAAACCAACTCTTTAATTAATTATATTAATTAATCCTTTAATTACACCGAGTAATCATCATTTAATTACTTCCCTCAAGTAATTGTTCTTTAATTATTATCCATTAAGTAATTTCCCTTTAATTAATTACATCAAGTAATTATTCATTAATTACTTCACTAAGTAATTATACTTAATCCGATCATCAAGTAATTATCTTTAATCAATTAAACTTAATTAATTAATTAAACTAACCACATTAACTTAATTAATTACACTGAGTAATTAATTTCCTTTAATTACTTCATTAAGTAATTACCTTTAATAATTTCTTACATTAAGTAATTAAACTCTTAATTACTTATTGCCTTAATTATTTCTTAATTGATTAACCTTGATTAATCAAATATTAATTAAGTAATTAAATTAATTTATCTTAATTTAATTACCCAAATTAATCATTTAGTTAATTAAGTAATTATACTTTAATTACTTTAGTTAATAAAATCAAACACCCTATTTACAATATATATACACACATATGTATTATAAATTTGAAAACATTTTTATTAAATTAAAATTTAAATTAAAATCAAACACCCTATTTACAATGTATGCACTTATATATACATCATAAATAGAACAACTTTTCTAATTAGCTTAGAAAGATAAATTTTATCAATTAAATATATTATTAATTTTGAAAAGAATAAAATTTCCCAAATTAAATTAATATTATTATAAATTTGAAAAGATAACATTTGTCAAATTAGACAATTATTAGTTTTTGAAACGTTAATTAGATTATTAAATGAATATTACAGATTTTAAAGTAATTATTAATGGAAATTATTAAATAAATATTGCCTAAATTTCCAGGACATCATACCAATTCAATTCAAAAGCATATGAACATGAAAAAGGTGCTAGATATTCATACCTAACAACAATGAAAGCTATAGACATAGATTTGAGTTAAAGAACTCACCTTTAAACTCAAAAACAAGGAATGAGAAGCTCTTAAACAAAGCAAGACAAACTCCTCTTCACTACACCTTTAGAATCTTCAATCTAATATCAAATACAAAGTTTTTCCTAAGTTAGGTTATAGGAATTTCCAAAAATCGAAGAGAGATTGAGATGGAGAAGATGAAGAGGAGGCTTACCTAAGCTTCTCTTTGATTTTGGAACTAGAATCTTGAAATTCCTAAGAATCCAGCGTTTAGGAATTTCTAATCAGCCCTCTTTTCCTCCATTTTTCCTTTTGCTTGAGTGTTAGGAAATGTTATGAATGAATGAAGAGGAGTGAGTGGGATTTGTTATTGTAGAGGAGTTGGGTTCTTTGTTAGGTTATTGGGCTGAAACCCAAAACCAAAGCCCAATTAAAAAATACCAAAATTCTAATCAACTCCAAACATATCAATGTTTATACTCAAAAAGGTCATAAACACAGTTTTGAACTCATTGGAAGTAATCTCGAGTCCGGATTCGACTGCTTACAAAAAGTCACTTTTTGGACTTTATATTCAACGAACGATGCTATATTTAAATAAAACATTTAAATATACAATCGACAAAAATGCCAGTTGTTACAGACTCCATCTCCTTAAAGAAATTGCATCCTCACAATACTTAAGAAGAAAATAAAGAACAACAACCATACAAAGGCATAACAACACAAAAGAAAATTTTGAAGTGAGAAGTTTACCTTAAGGAGTATAAGAGAGTAAGTCCAGATGTGTCCGCTCGAAGAATTATCTGGATTCCCAAGAGCAATCCTTAGGATTTGAGGATCATTAAACCTTCACAAGCGGAACATCTTTATTATGAAGGCGTCTAACCTTCGTAGCAATGATACGAATAGGATGTTGCTCATAAGTCAAATTAGGTGAAACTTCAATTTCTTCAATAACACCGGACTCAAGAATAAAATCAGAATCCCTAAGGCATTTCTTAGTTGAGAGACGTGGAAAATGTCATGAATAGCAGAAAATTGAGCCGGTAATAAAAGGCGATAAGCCATGGAACCAATGCGTTCCGTGACGGGAAATGAGCCAATATATCTAGGTGATAATTTTCCAGATCAAAAAAAACGCACAACACCTTTCATAGGTGAAACACAAATGAACACCGAATCTCCCATAGAAAATTACAAATTTTTTCTTTGGTTATCGGCATAGGTTTTTTGTCTACTTTGAGCTTCTATCATCCTATGACGAATAAGGTCAACCTTTTCTATGGAATCACGAATAAATCTGGATCTAAAACTAGCTTCTCGCTGCTTCAAGCCAACACGAAGGAGATCGGCATGGCCTTCCATAGTGTGTCTCGAAAGGTGCCATACAAATACTAGATTGGAAGCTATTATTATAGGAAAAATCAACAAGAGAGATATGATCTTCCGAACTTCCACCAAAATCAAGAACATACGCACGAATGAGATCTTCAAGGGTTTGATTCACATGCTCCGTTTATCCATCAGACCGAGGATGATAAGCGGTGCAAAAATTAAGGTTTGTTCCTAAAGCTTTTTGAAGACCTTTCCTCCAAAATCCACTAGTAAATAATGGATCACAATCGCTAACAAAAGAAGTAGGGACTCCGTGCAATTTAATAATTTCTTTGACATAGAGTTTCGCCAAAAGTGGTACGGTCCGATTGGACTGAACATGAATAAAATAGGCGGATTTTGTTAGTCTATCCACAATCACCCATAAACTATGACCCAAACAAGAACGGGGAAAACCATCAATAAATTCCATGGAAACTTGATCCTACTTCCAAAGTGTAATGTCTAAAGGTTGCAATAACCTACCGGGCTTTGATTCTCGGACTTTTTGAGTTGGCAAGTCATGCAACGCTTAACAAAGTTAGCAATATCAGATTTCATCCCATCCCAATAATAAAGTCGCTTCATGTCCGCGTACATTTTATTACTACCCGGGATGAATGGTAAATTTAAAACGATGAAAATCTTCTAAAATATCTTTATGAAGATCACTAATATTTGGCACAATAAGTCTACCAAATTTTCGAATGCCCCTACGAGCATCGATTTCAAAGTCTTTCAGACCATCAATATCTATATCCCTACAACTTTGGCTAAGATGAGCCAATTCAAGATCATGCTTTTGAGCTTCAAGAATGCGGTATAAAAGAGATGGATGAGCCACAAGGCTGCATAAAAGAAGAGATGAACATCAATCGGATTCATGATCTCGAATCTCACAAGTGGACAAAGTCTCGAGATCATTCCATTCGGATATCATCACGGAAACAACCGCTTGTTGCTTTCTGCTAAGGGCATCGGCAACACGGTTTCCCTTTTCGGAAGTATAAAGAATATCAAGATCATAATATGCTAGGAATTCGAGCCAACTTGATGCAAATTAAGTTCCTTTTGAGAAACAAATACTTCAAAGATTTATGATCGGTGTAGAGAGAAAATTTCCCTTCCAAAAGATAATGACGCCAAATTCTAAGAGCGAAAATAATAGCCGTGAGTTCTAAATCATGAGTGACATATCTGGTCTCGGCAGGCTCTAATTTCCTTAAAGTATAAGCAATAATACGTTCCCTTTGCATGAGAACGCTAACACGACTAGCATCGGTATAAACAATGAAGTCTTGGTTTCCTTCGAGAATCATAAGAAAGGAGCATCGGAAAGGAGTTCTTTTAATTTCTGAAAAGAAGCTTCACATTTGTCTGACCAAATGTACTTAACTCCCTTCTTTGTCAAACTAGTAAGAGGTACGGAAATTTTAGAAAAGTCTTTTATGAACCGACGGTAATAACCTGCCAATTCAAGAAAGCTACGAATTTCCATCACACTCTCCGGTCTCTTCCAATTTTGAATCGCTTCAATCTTTGAAGGATCCACAGAAATTCCAGATTTAGAAATAATATGTCCTAAAAATTTCACATGAGACTACCAAAAGTGGCGCTTAGAAAATTTTATTTTCAATTGATTGCTTCTAAGAGTTTCTAACACAATTCGAATATGTTTTTCATGCTCTTCCACGGTTTTAGAATAAACAAGAATATCATCTATAAAGATGAGAACAAATCGATCGAGGAAGTCTTTGAAAACTTGATTCATAAGGTCAACAAAATAAGCTGAAGCATTCGTTAAACCAAATGGCATAACAGGCCATTCATAAGACCCATAATGAGTACAGAACGATGTCAAAGAAATGCTAACTTCCACAATACGAAGCCGATGAAATACGGTTGCTAAGTCTAGCTGTCAAAAGACTCTAGCTCCGCTAAGTTGATCGAATAGATCATCAATCCTAGGCAAGGGATATCTATTCTTAATGGTGAGATCATTAAGCTTGCGGTAGCTAATGCAAAGCCTAAGCGTACCATCAGATTTCTTCACAAAGATAGCCGAAGCTCCCCATGGAGGGGAATATGAACGAATAAATTGTTTTGTTTCCAATTCGGATAATTGTTTATACATCTTCTCATTTTCCTTATTGGACATACGATAATGAGGACGTGTGATAGGTAGAGCTTCAGGGATTAGATTAATTCTGAACTCAATTGCTCGCTTAGGTGGTAATCCTAAAACAGACTCAAATATATCGGGAAATTCACAAACAACATGAATGAGGGAAATGACATCTTCCTCATCATCATCATCATCATCACGCAAATTTAGAGAATATAAGGATGCTTCCAAATTGGAATCCAATTCTTTAAGAACAATAGAAATCTTCTTAACAGATTGAGGATGTCGAAGATGGATAGTCCTCTCGGGACATAGGATGTGGGATTCATAATATTAAGCCAATCCATTCCCAAAATCATTCGGAAACCTAGATAGCGCATAACATGTAAATCGGCTCGGAAAGCATAATCACATAAGATAATCTCGACATCTTTACAAAATAAACTAAGTGTTGCAAATCCACCAACCAATTTGCAATTCTCAGTGAAGTCCTCAAGCACATAACACTTAAATACGAAGTATCAACAAGTTCTTTTGAGATAAAAGACGAGATGCACCCGTATCAAAAAGAACTCGAATACGATGATCACGAAACATAATAATTCCATCAAGGACAGAATGAGAAATACCTTGACCAAGAGAAGTGTTACTAGGCCCTCGCACAACATTCGACTTTTCCTCTTTCTTTCTTTGAAGTTTGAGACATGAAGATATAAAATGACCCGAACTTTTGCAATAACGACAAAAAGAGGTTTTGGACACTTATTAGCATATTGGTCCTTAGAACCACGCTGTAGCATTGTCCATGACTAAGGGTAGGAGTCTTTGCTATCGATGTTGCTTGCTTCCCTTACTTGTCGGGATTAGGCTTGAACATAATAGGCCTCTTGTTGTTGTTGTTGTTGTTGAAGTTCTGTTTGGTACCCCAACTTCAACATCACTTTCATTATCTGTTTGCACAAGAAATGGGCAAACACCTCCAAGTCGTATGAATTAGTTGATTTTATGTTGTTTCTAGTGATTTGGGGAATTTACGCAAATATATGAAAAGCAGGAACTAAACTGTAAAAGACACACAGATTTATAGTGGTTCGGCCAGAACGTGCCTACGTCCACTTTATATGTTATTCTCCTTTTTCTTTCAGATTACAAGTACAAAGCTTGATATACAAGTATATGAAAGTTGTTTGAAAGTTCCTTCCGTGCTTGAGCTTTCAAACTTGTCTGCCATTGTTGTACCCCTGCCCCTCTATTTATAGAGTGAGGCTGGGAGCAGGGGTCCTGGATGTATATAGCTGCTGGTGGGCTTGGGCTGAAGCAATCTGGTCTGGCACATCTGGTTCGGCGTTCCTTGGTTCGGCCGGGTTTGGAGAATTTTGGTTCGGCGTGGTCTGGTCCGGTAGAGGTTGGATCGGTGGAGTTTGGACCGGTGATGGATGGTTCGGTAGCGAGTGTGGCGTGGTTGGTTCAGCAGGTGATGGAGAATGCTCGGTTCGGCAGGGGGAGTTGGTCCGATAGGACTTGGACCGGTGTGGGTGATTCGGTGATGTTGGTCCGGTTCGGTAGGTGGGTTGGCCCCGTGTGGTTCGGCTGTGTTATGGACCGGTGTTGGTGGAGGATAGGGTTTGGTTCTGTAGTAGGTTGATTTACTCGATGGATTTGGTTCGGTGAAGGGTGGAAACATATGGGTGAAAACACACCCAACACTTGCCCCCCAAAGTGGGGCATATACTCGTATATGCCGTGCTTTGTTTACTTGGACAACCTCATCCGGCCTGAAAAACCGAACCGGTTTGTTCGGCCATCCAACTCTCCCCTATAAGTAGGAGTACCAGTCCTTCGCTATTTCTCACCGAACGAAGCAGCCGAATCAGATTGTAAGTGGATCGCCGAATTAGCTATCGTACCGGACCAATCTTGACTGCCGGATCAGATAACTGCCGAATGTCCCTTCTTCACCCTTCTCTCTTCTCTTTCCTTTTTTTTTTGAATGCCGAATGTTCGGCACTGGGAATGCCGAATGAATCTCGGCATTGGAAATGCCGAATGAAATAAAGTACTTTGAATGCCGAATGAAATTACCACCGGATGAGCTCGGGGAGTGTATTGCCGAACGACCTCTCGCCTTGCTGTACCGAATGAACTTAAAGGCTTTTGTTTTTGCGAATGAATTTTGAATTTGTGAGCGAGTCTTCAGGCTGCATGTACCTATTTGCTCATGTTTCCATACTCCTTGTTCTAATTTGTTCTTCTGGTGTTTGCAGATAATGTCTCGCAAAGCAGAAACTCGATCAGATAAACGGAAGTCTAGGGGCGAAGGAGAGTCCTCTTCCGTGCCTCCAGCCCAGCCAAGACCGGAACGTCATGGACCTTCCCCGAGGTCGCTAGTAGATGGGTATGGCCCCCAGGAGCTTCTGAATTCTCCGCCCGATTGTTTTCCTAGCTCCCTCAGGGAGGAGCAGCTTGATATCATCTCTCGTTCCTTCGGGATTGACAGGGCTCGCATGCTGTTGCTGGGAGAGGGGGTTATGCCATATGACCCTCCTGAAGGATATTTTTCTTACAGCAGATACCATTGTATGTGTGGGGCCATTCCTCCGATCAACGCATGGATAGTCAGCTTCCTTACCTATCTGAAGATGGCCCCTTTCCAGCTCCAGCCCAACTCCTACACTATTCTGGTGTGCTTATTCGTTATCTTCTAGAGGAGGTATGGGCGCCCTCCTTCTAACCGGGAAATTTGATACTTATATAATCTGAGTGGCTACAAGAAGGGGTCTCCGTATGTTAGTTTGGAAGCGGCCGTGCCCTTCAAACCGGTCTTGGACTTATACTCAAAGTTCACCATGTTTAAGAAAGAATGGTTTTTTATCAAGGATGATTCTGTCTCCTTCCGCCTCTTCACTTCTGGCTGTAAGTTGAATTTTATTTACAGTTTCCTTGTTCAGACTGCAGTGCTTCTTCTGATATGCTTCTATTTCTTGCTAGCGATAGGTGGTTTTGCAGTCATAGAAAGTGATTCCCTGGTCCAGATGGCTGCGGAAATAAAGGCCATTTCGGGACGGGACAGGTCGGCTTCTTTCCTGATCAGTAATGCTACTCTTCTGGAGCACAACTTGATCCTGCCACACTAGTCCGTGGTTAAGCAGAGAGATACGGCTGAGGAGAAGGCTGCCAAAGCCAAGGAAGGGGCCACGGTGAAGAGTAGCAAGAGGGAACCATTTACAAAGCCTCCCGTTGTCGGAGGTAAGAAGCTTAAGAAGTCTGATGGTCCCTCTCCTAGCACTTGCCTAATTGCTCCAGGAGAGGAAGATGTGGAGGAAGATAGAGGTGAGGGTGAAGGAGGAGATGGACAGAGCGGTAGTGGCGTTGGTGCCTTAACCTCCGGGCAAGCGGGTGAGATTCATGAGTGGACGGATGATGCTTTCCGTCAGGCTTTTGGGGAGTCGGAGGGAGGATCGGCTTTGGTTGAGAAGGCTAAGGGGGTTGACAAGACTGGGGCTGGCGCCGATCCATTCTCTGAGAGTTCTTCAACTAAGGCGACTCCAGTGATTCAAGGTGAACTTTTGACTTCTGCAGACTCCATTTACGATAGGGACTTAGGAATATTTTATGGTTCGCTTCCGTCCTGGAATGAGATTCAGGACTTATTGCAGTATCACACTCCTCCGCAGGGTTTGTATAACAGATGTGCCTTCTCACTCTTCTTAACTTAACATATTTCTTGAATTATGGATCATTGTATGTTCGTAACACTTGGTTTCTATTCTAGGAGCAGGTAAGGCGGCCAAGACAT
Organism: Allium cepa; assembly: GCA_030765085.1. Taxonomy (NCBI): domain Eukaryota; kingdom Viridiplantae; phylum Streptophyta; class Magnoliopsida; order Asparagales; family Amaryllidaceae; genus Allium; species Allium cepa. The sequence continues at coordinate 561,844,674 of CM060932.1, forward strand.
CAAATATTCGGCACCGCCTCGAACAGTATAAGCTACTCAAAGCTTCTGCCAAACCAAAGCCGCCAACTAGCCGTCCTGGGGATGAAGTTAGATATCGCCCTCTTCTTGGAGTTATTGAAGAAGATATGCAAAAGAGGAAGAGGGGCCGATCTTCGTTTGAACCTTCATCTGGCCCTCAGCCTCCCGTCCAGCCTATCCATGATATTACTGAGGAGGATACTGGGTTTATGCCTTCCCCCCATCTGTTCGAAAATCCAACCGTCACTCCGATAGACCGCCCAGGTTTAGATCGCAACCCATTTGCCGGCCACCCGGATCTGGACCCGAGTTTTCAGGATATCTCTTTTGATGAGGTCACGGGTGAGCATCTTCTTCCCCGCAATCCCATGGTATGGGTGTTTGATGAGGCTAAGTCGTTAGACCTCGATTTGCTTACTACTCGGATTGTGACCATGGGGAGCGAGGCCAAGGCAAGCATCGATCGGGTGGCTGAGGAAACCAAGAGGCTAATGGAGCATCACGCTCGACTGGCCAGGGCTGGGGAGGAAATCGGAAGTGCTAACATCCGGTTGCGGCTACAGGTTTCTGATCAGGCCAAACAGCTTGCCGATCAGGCTATCCAGATATCTCAGCATGAGGCGGCCTCCCGACGACTAAAGAAAACCATGGAGGAGGCTAGCAAGGTTGAGTTGCGAAAGATGGAGGCCGCCTGCAAGGAGCGGACTGGCATAGCCATTGCTATGGTGGACGAGGTTCGGAGGGCGGATCTCGAGCAGGTAGAGGAGTTATCTGGGAGGCTTGAGGCCGCAGAGCTTGCTCAGGCCAGGCTAAAGGAAGAGATGGAGAAAATGAGGAGGTCTCTCCAGGCTGACCGCTTGAGATATCGATCGAAGAGGGATGTTGGCGTTGCTAAGTTGCTGTCCTCCGAGGCCCGGGTGAGGGAGCTTGAGGAGAATGAGGGATGATGGATGAGATGCTGCAGGATATGTACTTCCATACCTGGAAGCAGGGTAATCTATCCTGGATGGATGACTATCCCCGGATCTTGGCTAGGATATATCTCCGGGCTTTGGAGGAGGCCAAGGCTGATGCGGATAAGGAAGGTGGAGCGGCATTCAGGATGGATATGGTTACCGCCCAGTTCTCAAAGGAGGAGAAGGTAGCGGTGAAGGAGGGGATGCGGCTACTTGCTGCGGAGGAAGCCGGTGTGCAGTTGGGTGATGAGGACTAAGAAGCGGGTGTTGGTGAGTTTTCCCTTTTTAGTTTTTCATAACTTGATCGTTCGTTGTTTATCTGATGGATCCTTCTTCTGAATTGGACAGGTGGGACCTCTAGTCAACATGCTGTGAGTTCCGATCCAGCGACCAAGTAGATTCGGAGAGCTGGTTCTGAGGCGTAGTGGTTAGCACTTATGCAGCTGGTTATTTTATTTGGTTTGCTTGACATTCCTGTATATGCTAGTTCAAAACATTAATGTACTTTCGAGCTGTAATTATGTCATTGAACGACTTTGTGTAAGTTTATAACACAAGCTGATTCTGTTATATTTTGAATGCTGTTATTATTTTGATGTGCTGCATAAGAAGTATAACTATGCATGTGCCTGGGATTTAGTTGTGTTTGATGCTAAGCTCTTGCTTGAAATATAGTTTCATGTTTTGCAATGTTGGTGTGACGTATGAATAAGTTATAGTTACATGTTTATGTACAAGAGAAGAGAGTACCGCCCTTCATGTTTTAGTTGCAGGAGGTAGCGTTGAGCGTCTTGTGTAACTGGTCATGGATACAACTGAGTGCCTTGTTATCCAGTTTGCGGGCTTCGATCCTTATGAGCGAATGTCTCCTAGTCGGTGTCCTGTACTTTAGGGACCGTTACACAGGATAGGAGAAAAGTATTTAAATGGAATGGAAATATAGGAAAAGTAAAACTTCCAATCACGGAAGGCCGTCGATGTGCTTAAGTTCGTGGCAAACGGGTTTTGTAGTCACTTTCCCTAGCTGTGGGTCTTGGAGACATTTGTCACCCATCTTACGCCTCCGCGGGGAGTTTTCTTTTTTTACCACAGCCGCACTCAAGACACATCGGAGCCGAGATCGCGCACAGTAACTACCCGAGCCATTATGGCCCGTAATCGTGGGTATTATTCGATTTACTGTGGCCGGCTAGCGTGGGTGCCGATCGTCAACCGTGAACTACCCCTGGCTGGCCACACCTTATGTTGGGGCTTAAAGTAGGTTCACAGTTGCCGGCGAGCCGAACGCCGTAATGAGCTGCCATCGGCTATAGTCGGCCTTCGCAATGGCTTGTAATCGGCTCATTACAGTTGGCTTTAATGGCAGTCGCGAGCAACGAGTTAACCCGCAACAGAGGGATGCTGGAGCAAAAGTGTCTCATTGGCGAGTGCATAGAATCGCATAGTACCTGTTAGGCCTTGTCCAGATGAGGCCGTGCCCTGATGTGGCTTGAATGGAGGTGCCATTACACAAAATTTTGTTCAACAGAAAAGGATACAGTTAACAAGTAGCCAAGTTATAAAGGAACAAGTTAAAAAGAGACAAGATTTTTTAAAGTGGTTCGGCACGAAAATGCCTACGTCCACTGATTCTCTTTGTTAATTCACTTCATATGGGCAGTACAAGTTAAGAAAAGTATCGACGGAGGTGTTGGATGTTCCATGCCCTCTGGAACACCTCTCCGTCCACTGTTGACAAAATATAAGCTCCGTTGTGGAGATCTTTATAGATTACATAGGGTCCGTCCCAGGTTGGATCTAGCGCTCCGGAGCGCGGGAAGATCTGCTTGAGGACGAGATCTCCTTCCTGTAAGCTGCGGTGCTTGACTTTGGAGTTGTATTGTGCTGCGACTTTTTGCTTATGAGCTGCTGCTTTGAGTGCTGCATCGTTTCTTCTCTCCTCAATTAGATCCAAAGACATGAGGAGGAGTTCTTCGTTCTCTTCCGGGTTATAGTGGATCCTACGGTGAGAGGGCACTATAGTTTCAACTGGGAGCATGGCCTCCGATCTGTATGCCAAAGAGAAAGGGGTATGCCCTGTTGAAGTTCTGTAAGATGTGCGATAGGCCCAAAGTGTCGTAGGAAGTTCGTCCACCCAAGCGCTTTTCGACTTTTCAAGTTTATTCTTGATTAAGGTTTTGAGAATCTTGTTGACAGCTTCGACTTGTCCGTTTGCTTGAGGATAAGCTACAGATGAGAAGCTTTTGTGAATTCCGTGCTCTTGGCACCAATCGGCGAATTCTTCGCTGTCAAACTGAAGTCTGTTGTCTGATATGATCTTGAGTGGGACTCCATACCTGCACAGAATATTTTTAATCAAGAAGTTGATAACTTTTGCTGAGGATATTTTATTTAGAGGTTCCGCCTCCACCCATTTGGTGAAATAGTCAACCGCCACTATAGCATATTTGGCTCCGCCTCAGCCCGTTGGCAGTTCGCCAATCAAGTCAATTCCCCATACTGCAAAGGGCCAAGGGCTGGTCATTTGAGTAATCTCATTTGTGGGTAGTCGAGGAATCTTGGCAAATTTCTGACATCTGTCACATCTCTTGACGAAGTCCAAGGCATCTTTGTTTAAAATGGGCCAGTAATATCCATATTGGAGTATCTTCTTTGCCAGAGTCTGCCCTCCAGTGTGATCTCCGCAACTTCCTTGATGGATGTTGGATAAGACTTCCTTGACTTCCCTTCCAGCGATACACCTTAATAACGGATTAGAGAAGCCGCGTTGATAGAGGATGCCTTCCTGTAATGCGTAGCGGGAAGCTTTCCTTAAGATTTTCTTGACTTCGCTACGCTTGTCGGGTAGTGTGCCATCTTGTAAATATTTCCGGATAGGGGTCATCCAGGTTACTTCGTCGATCGCAGTTATCAGATTCACTTGCTCGAAACTTGGTGCCAGCTGTTTTGAGATGGTTAATGCTCCAAAAATAGTGATGTTCTTCATACTAGCTTGTTTTGCTAGTTCGTCGGCCTCTTGATTCTCTTCTCGGGGAATGTGTTCGATTAAATAGTGATCTAATTGATTAAGCAGTAACATGGTCTTCTTTAGATACGCTGTGAGTCGTTATCCTCGAGTCTGGAATTCTCCCAGTATTTGATTTACAATAAGTTGAGAATCACTATGGAGACATAAAGAACTGACTCCAATTTCCAGTGCAAGTTCTAATCCGGCTATCACTGCTTCGTATTCTGCGTCATTATTGGTGGCAGCGAATTCCAATCTTAGGGCGTAGTGCAGCTTCTTTCCCCTGGGGATGATTATCACAACACCTGCCCCCGAGCCTTGTTCGTTTGACGCCCCATCTACGAAGAGATTCCACTTGATATCTTCTGCTATTTCAGATTGGTCCTTACCTTCATTAGTAGTGAATTCGGCAATGAAATCAGCTATGGCTTGTCCCTTGATAGCGGTGCGAGGATGGTAAGTGATATCATATTGACTTAGTTCGATGCACCACTTAAATAATCGCCCAGAAGTGTCGGGGCGATCGAGCACTTGCCTTAGCGGTTGATCGGTTAAAACTCTGATGGAATGAGACTGGAAATAGTGTCGCAGTTTCCGTGACGTGATAAGCAAACAGTATGCTAGCTTTTCAAGTTTAGGGTATCTGGTTCTGCCCCTGTGAATCTCTTGCTTACGAAGTATACGGGTCGCTGCGCGCGGTTGTCTTCTCTCACCAAAGCGGCGCTCAAAGCGTGGGACGATACAGCAAGGTATAGGTATAGTTCCTCGCCTTCATTCGGAGTTGAGAGTACCGGTGGTCTCTGGAGGTGTCCGATTAAGTTAAGGAAGGCTGTCGAGCATTCGTCAGTCCATTCGTACTTTCCTTTGTCTTTCTTTAGAGCTTCGAAGAAAGGGATGCATTTTTCGGTTGCTTTAGAGATGAACCTACTTAGGGCGGCCACTTTCCCGTTTAGGCTTTGCATCTCTCTTCGAGTGGATGGTATCTTGATATCTTGCAAAGCTCGAACTTGTTCGGGGTTTGCTTCAATCCCCCTGGCATGAATGATGAATCCCAAGAACTTTCTCGATGATACTCCGAAGGAGCACTTTAGAGGGTTCAGTTTCATTCCATATTGGCGAAGTACTTTAAACATCTCGTCCAGATGGTTTATATGGTCGTTGGCTTTCCTCGATTATACCAGCATGTCATCCACATAAACTTCCATAGATCGCCCTATCAGTTCTGCAAACATCTTGTTGACGAGGTGCTGATAAGTAGCTCCGGCGTTTTTAAGTCCAAATGGCATTACCCTGTAACAGTACAATCCTCGGTCGGTGATGAAGCTAGTGTGGTCTTGATCGGGGGCGTGCATAGGGTTCTGGTTATATCCTGAGTATGCGTCCATAAAGGATAAGAGTTCGTGTCTGGCTGTGCTGTCCACGAGTTGGTCGTTTCAGGGGAGTAGGAAGCAGTCTTTCGGGAAAGCGTCATTTAAGTAGGAGAAATCCATGCATGTTCGCCACTTCCCATTAGCTTTCTTTACCAGGACCGGGTTGGCGATCCATTCTGGGTAGATGGCTTCACGTATGAAGTCATTGGCAAGTAAGTTCTTTACTTCTTCCTCGAGGGCTGCTGATCGTTATGCCCCCATGCTCCTCTTTTTCTGCTTCACTGGCACCTTGGTGGGATCTATGTTCAGCATGTGGCATGCTATGTCTGGGGAGATTCCCGTCGTGTCAGCATGCGTCCATGCAAATACATCCATGTTGCGGCGAAGAAAATCAATGAGTTGATTCTTTAATTCTCTTTTTAACTGAGACCCGACTCTCAGCAGTCTACTTGGGTCGTGTTTGTCTATAGATACGAATTCCATAGCCTCTGCAGGCTCGACGGTGGCCTCCTCCTCTTTGTCCCTGGGGCCTAATTCGTTGAAAGGATCACTGGTATATCGAAGAGGAGGGGCTTTCTTTGATTGCTATGCCTCCAAGCTTTTCATGCAGAGAGTAGTCTCTGCATTTTTCCCTTTATCTTTTCTGCGGTTATTGCGAAGTTCAGTTACATAGCAGTCTCGAGCAGCGTCTTGATCTCCCTCTATTTCTCCTATTCCGTTATCGGTTGGAAATTTCATCTTCAGGCACCACGGGGCTAGGACAATTTGAAAGTCGGATAAGGCTGGTCTTCCCAAAAAGGCGTTGTAGGCCGAATGGCTTTCTATTAGCACAAACGTTTGTTTTCGCACAGCGGAGCGAGGATGACTTCCTATTTCAACAAAAAGGTCCAGTTGTCCAAGGGGCATCTTCGCATCTCACGTGAAACCATGTAGTGGGTTGTTGCAGGGAGACACATCCTTCATTGATAGCTTCATTTTGTCGAAAGCATGCTTGAATAGGATATTCACCGAGCTTCTAGTGTCTATTAAAATTCGGAAAACTTTGGCTGGTCCGAACCAGGCAGAGATGACCATAGGATCCATGTGCGGGTACTGTCTTCCCTCTAGATCACGCCTACTGAATGTGATGTCGTCATTCTCTTTCCGTTTCGGGTGGCGTTCTTCCATAACAGAATTAACGCAGCCTTCAGCGTTCCTCAGTGACTTACCGTATCTTTCCATCTCTGCCCAACTTCTGTCGGCGATGTGCGGTCCTCCTGATATGGTGTGGACCACTATCTTCTCTTGACTAGAGCCGCTGGTGTTGCGATTTACCCCGCCTGCTTCTGGGGGGGTTAGTCCAGGATTCTCATTGGCAGGAGTCGAAATCCTGTTCTGGCCTTTTACATAGCGCTCCAGTCTCCTCCTTCTGATGTGTTCTTCAATCAAGTCCCGGAGATGGTGGCATTCATTGGTATCATGTCCGTGGGATTCGTGGAAGCGGCAGAACTTCCCAGATTTGAGTGCGCTATCCGACTCCTTCTTGTGCGGGGGGCGCTTGTATCTAACTTCGTCTCGAGTGGTTAGGAAAATGTTTTCGATCGTTTCATTCAAAGGAGTGTAAGAGTCAAATCTTGGTCCTGGTCGATATAAGCACTTTTCTCCCTTTTTGCCCCCAGCATTGTCTCTAGAGTCATTTCTTCGAACATCCTTTGCTGCAGCGGGGAACCTGTCTGTAGCCGTCTTAGCTCGTTTCCCTGATTGCCTCTCAGTGGCAGTGTCCTCAAGTCACATATACTTTCCAGCTTCATGGAAGAAATCAGGTAACGTAGCTGGTTTTTCTTTGGTTAGTCTTCTAGAAAATTTAGTATCTGGATGTACACCACTGCAGAGGGCCATTAGGATAAGTTTCTCGTCGGCATCTTGGACTGCGGTTATCGCGGCATTGAATCGGGTTAGATATTGTTGCAATGTCTCTCCGGGTTTCTGTTTGATAGTAGATAAGGAATAAGCGTCCTTGGGTTGCTCCACATGAATGCGGAATTGACTGATGAAATTTTCTTTCAACATTTCCCATAAGCTGATGGACCCTTGGGGTAGGTGGCAGAACCAGGAGGTAGCTAGATCTGCCAAGAATAGTAGGAAGCATTTACATAACACTCCCTCTGTTGCTCCGCTCATGAGCATATGCTGGGTGTATCTCTGTAAGTGTACGATGGAGTCAGAGGTTCCCTTGTAAGGTTCCATCGTTGGCATTTTCCATTCCCGGGGGGTGATGGCAGTTTCGATATTACGGGTGAAGGGGCTGGTTACCCTAGCGCCTATTCCCCGATCCCTTTGCTCCCGTTGGACGCACTCTCTGAACAATCGCGTCATCCTCTCATCAGAACTTGGAGCGGATATAAATGAGTTTGGTTCTTCTCTGCGGGATTGAGTCCGTCTGGACGACTTGTAGGGATGGTATCGTCTGTCACTCCGAACATTCTCCAAAGGCTTCCTCTGCTCTTTTGGGGGCATGCTGGGGTCGGCCATAGTTGGCCCTTGCCTTGATCTTCCCCTGCTGGGTTCTGTTCTCAGTGCTTTCTCGGGTCCAACTTCGGGCTGGACTCCAGCTCGGCCCCGTCTACTGGTGTTTTCATGGTTAGGTAGCATGACAGGTTCAGCTACATCCGACCCTTGCCTGGCACCTCCCCCGTTGGGTTCGGTTCCAAGTGTTTCCTCGGGTCGGACTTCGGGCTGAGTCCGGGCTCGGCTCCTACCATGGCTGTTTCTGTTGTTAACCTCTTCGAAATAGAAAGGTCTTTGTCGCCTTCCAGATCCTCCAGATTGGGACTCGCCCCATGATTCAGTGTTGCGGTTGGATTCTTCAGCATCCCTTAGGCGTGACATGAGTTGGCCCACCAAGGCTTCTTGCTGAGATGCGAAGCGGTTAGTTACTTCAGCCACAACCCTGTCTAGATCTGCCCTAGTAATTGGTTGTTCCGCGGCGGGGGCTGTTGGATTTACCTGATTTACATCTGGTACTGCTGTTAAAACGGGATGATTCTCTTGATTTGGGGCCACTGGATCTGGGATATTGTTAGCTGCGACGTTCTTTCCTTTGTTAACGTCTCTCCTCTGCCTGGAAGTCATGTTGTCAGAACAAGGAACGATGTTGGGAGGAAGAAGGTTGAGTAGGAGAAGCTGTGGCTTCTAGCTCGATTCTCGTCGAAAGCACCAAAAATGTTTGCATAAGAAATGGGCAAACACCTCCAAGTCGTATGAATTAGTTGATTTTATGTTGTTTCTAGTGATTTGGGGGATTTACGCAAATATATGAAAAACGGGGACTAAACTGTAAAAGACACACATATTTATAGTGGTTCGGCCAGAACGTGCCTATGTCCACTTTATATGTTATTCTCCTTTTTCTTTCAGATTACAAGTACAAAGCTTAGTATACAAGTATATGAAAGTTGTTTGAAAATTCCTTCCGTGCTTGAGCTCTCAAACTTGTCTGCCATTGTTGTACCCCTGCCCCTCTATTTATAGAGTGAGGCTGGGGGCAGGGGTCCTGGATGTATATAGCTGCTGGTGGGCTTAGGCTGAAGCAATCTGGTCTGGCACATCTGGTTCGGCATTCCTTGGTTCGGCCGGGTTTGGAGAATTTTGGTTCGGCGTGGTCTGGTCCGGTATAGGTTGGATCTGTGGAGTTTGGACCGGCGATGGATGGTTCGGTAGCGAGTGTGGCGTGGTTGGTTCGGCAGGTGATGGAGAATGCTCGGTTCAGCAGGTGATGGAGAATGCTCGGTTCCGCAGGGGGAGTTGGTCCGGTAGGACTTGGACCGGTGTGGGTGATTCAGTGATGTTGGTCCGGTTCGGTAGGTGGGTTGGCCCCGTGTCGTTCGGCTGTGTTATGGACCGGTGTTGGTGGAGGATAGGGTTTGGTTCTGTAGTAGGTTGATTTACTCGATGGATTTGGTTCAGTGAAGGGTGGAAACATATGGGTGAAAACACACCCAACATTATCCACCTCTTCAAGTCGAAGAGCGATATCAACAAGTTGATCGAAAGAAACTTCCAGTTTCAGAGTAAATGCATTTTGAGATTCTTATTCAAACCATAGATAAACCTCTGATTTTTCTTCAATGAGGTATTAATAATATTCGACCCCATATTTAGAGAGGGATTCAAAAGATGCGACATAATCTATCACAGAAGATTCACCTTGAACAAGGTCAATAAAGCGTCAAGCTAAAGTTACCTTTTTAGCTTCCGGCACAAACTTCAACTCGAACCTTTTCCGAAATTGCTCCCAAGTAAGATCCACTTCGATAATCTCAAAAACCAAAAGCTCATACCAATCTAATGCTCTTTCTTGGAGAATGCTAAAAGCCACTTGAAAATGATGTAGATCTATTAGATTCATGCTAGGAAAGATGCGATCGCATGTTCTAAGCCAAGCTTCGACTTCTATAACGCTTTCGGAACCCTTGAATGGACTTCCATCCAAATTGGTATAATCACTGCACACAAGCAAGCAAACCCGGATTTAGGGTGAGTAGGCTCAGGAATAGGTCAGGCAGTTTGGGCATTCTTTACAAGATCCAAAAGTTGTTGGGCAAACATGAATACACCATCCTGAGGAGTAGCACTGGATTGACCGGCACTGGGACGACCATGTCTAACCATTTCTCTTCTTTAAGGAAGAAAGAAAGAAGAGGAAAAAAATTATCCTCAGAATGAATATCAAACAAACTTGATTGGTAAAACAAAGCATCACAAAAGGAAACAGGATAGAACAAGCCTAAAGACTCGAATTAAATCCTAAGGCACGATTCCTAAAAGAGACTTACGATAATGATCCTTGCTAGATTATTCTACATTGTTCTGAAGTTTGTCTCTAATACCAAGCTGTGACACCCCACCTCTATACTCACACTAACTAAGGACACTACTGGGTAATGTCGTCAGTTAGTACAAAGAATAAGGTCGTTGAGGAGCGACCATCTGTGTAATTACTTTGTGTGAGTACTGACATGTCAGATAGTATATCATGCATTTCATTCAAGAGGAAATCTGACATACCAATACAAACTCAAAGCTACTACACAGTGGCTATGTGGTCTTTGGAAACAAATATAAAATAAGCATAACATAAATCAGTCACAGATATTCATATCACTAAGGTGGAAACAGATATGAATATAACACATAAAAGTGTACATCAAAGTAGTGGTCATACAAGATCCACTACATCACAAAAGAATAGGTATAAGTGCTAGACAAAAGAATTTGTATACATCAAGGAGCCTCTATCTTGAATGTATGAAAACAAAAACTACTAAGCTAAAGTAGTTAGCCAAAAGTCAAATGACGATCCCTGATAAGAAGTCAAATGGAAGCACTTGAAACACCTCGGTCTGACCCTAGTATTATTTAAAAAGAAAAATAAACGGATCATTCTAGCTATAAATATCAAGAAGATGAGATAGGATGAGAGATATGACAAAAATATATGATAACAATAATGTCATACTTCGACAAGCATACATTTGATAACAACAAAAATGATACAATATCTCAAATCTCCTCAAATATCTAAAAGAATATCATATTCTTTAGCTTATTCACCAAATCTCAAATATTGACAAAACATATCAATGCCATTCGTAAAAAATTTGGTGAAACACAAATTCCAGAAATCAATAATTAGAAATCTAGAAAACCCAAAGGGGGAGGCCTTTCACAAACGAGAGCATAAAAACTTACCAACATCACAAACGAGTCGCTATCCCATGGTCGCTAATCATAGAACTGGTGCAACGACGTAGTACAACGGTACGTCTGAGGAACCTGAAACTCAAATAATTCGAAACAACGACGTAGTACAACGGTACGCCCGATGAATCTAAAACTCAAATAATTCGGAACAAAGACATAGTATAACAGTACGCCTGATGAACTTGAAACTCAAACAATTCTCATAGGTTGCTAGTATATAAAAAATGAGACGAAGCTCAATAGAACGGGGTACAGTCCCCCATGCGGACAAAAAGACATCGCATATCGCTAGTTTAAACCATAAAATGCATTGATCAATAAGAAGTGTGAATTACATTAAGGTAGTAAATAAATGAGTTTAGCTTCATGTCCCATAACCACTGGCTTAACTTAAATATTTACGTACAAATTGTAGAATTCCACTCAAAAATTATCATGGGAGTTCAATCGAACAAGTCCAATAATTAACCGACAAAGAAAACGCAAGCGTTTCATACCATCTATTTTGCTAAGTCGTTTAATTAGATTTTTCATACGATGAAGTAAAGGTTTGTATATACTAATAGACTGAAAAAATGGTTTTAGAAACGAGCTTTGTGTTAAAAATAACGTTGAAATCATTTTTGTGAAAGAGTTTGAATATTTATTACTAGTACAGAAACCTTTGTATTTTAAAGTGACAAATCACAGAAATGATTGTAAAAACAATCAATCGCCAAAAATTCACATATGAAAACATGAATCAAAACCATGAAAATCGATATCAAATCCATCAAATGGATATTCCCAAAAACCAGAATAGAAGTCATCAAAGTCGATAAAAGTGATAACAACTAATCGGATCAACCAAAAATCAGTATAAATGGAAACCCACATAAAATAGGCAAATTGGCTGAATTTAACAACTCCAGATGTTTGGTGGTAATCCTAGACGTCTAAGATGAAAGACTGGAATTTTCTTTCAGATCGCCCAGACGTCTGGGAAATATGCTCAGACGTCTGAGTAGTAAGTCTGAAATTATTATTCCGTAGCTTTAGATGTCTGAGCATATTACCAAACGTCGGAGCTAAAGCTCAGGGCAAGATTTAGCCTAGGTCATTGATGGCCCAATTATCTCGGAAGCGATCGAATGAGCGACAATGGCTAGGGATTTATGCCAAGCAACAACCCAGCCCTATAGACTCATCGGTACACTCCAAAAAACATGTCCAAACATCCATAACATGATTTTTCATAAATTTCGACTTCCAAATACCAAAAATTGGAAAATTTACCAAACCAATTCAATTCAAAATCATATGAACATGAAATAGGTGTTAGGTATTCATACCTAACAACAATGAAAGCTATAGATATAGATGTGAGTTAAAAAACTCACCTTTAAACTTAAAAAACAAGGAATGAGAAGCTCTTAAACAAAGAAAGACCAACACTTCATCACTACACCTCTTGAATCTTCAATCTAAGATCAAATAATTTTTTTTTCTTAAGTTTGGTTATAGGATTTTTTTGAAAATTGAAAAGAGATTGACATGGAGAAGATAAAGAGGAGGCTTACCTATGCTTCTCTTTGATTTTGGAACTAGAATCTTGAATTTCCTTAGAATCTAGGGTTTAGAATTTCTAATCTCCCATCTTTTCCTCCATTTTTCCTTTTTCTTGAGTGTTAGGAAATGTTATGAATGAATAAAGAGGAGTGGAGTGGGAGTTGTTACTATAGAGGAGTTGGGTTCTTTGTTAGGTCAGTGGGCTAAAACCCAAAGCCCAATTAAAAAATACCAAAATTCTAATCATCTCCAGACATATCGATGTTTATATTCAAAAAGGTCGTAAATGCCGTTTTGAACTCAATGGATGTGGTCTTGAGCCAGGATTAGACTGTTTACAAAAAGTCACATTTTGGACTTTAAATTCAATGAACGATGTTATATTTAAATAAAACATTTAAATATACAATCGTAAAATATGCGAGTTGTTACATGTAGATTGAGCAAAAGATGGAACTAAGGATTTTAAGAGATTATTGCATCCATTATATGGAGCTACTTGGACTGGTGAGAGCAATGTTGGAGTTAGTGAACAAAGGAATAATCCAATGCCTATTTTTATTTCTGATAGCATGGTTCGTATTTATGTGCTACTAGATGGGAACCTAGACCCACTAGTCACACTAGTATGCAAGGTATGCTAGGATCTTCGGGGATTCCTATAGGTACCACAAGAGCTGGTTTCATTGCTTCTAAAATGGATCCTACTACCCGCTTTGAATATCAATGCATTTCATCCCTAGATGATGAGCAAATGGCGAAACGACCGCAGTTCCGTACCCCTTGAGACGACACTATTCACGATCAATCAACTCAAGATGAATGGAAATACGAACCATTTGGGTTAAATAAGAAGAGGTAGAAGAACAGAAAACAAACAACATCAGAATCTAACCATCGCAGTGGAATAAAATATAATAGATAATAACAGATCTTTACACAAAAGAAAGCTATATCTGCTTTATTCATACATCATCAGAATACATCATTAGAGTTCAACAACATCAATAACATACAACTGGACAGTCATATAAACTTGTCCTCAAAAATGAATACACAGCGGAATAATAATCAAGTACGGAAGTACGTATCGCCATCCAACTCGTCTCCTGAGCTCCACAGCATCCTTTCCTGTATCCTATAATACTCGGTCTGACCCGAGCATTATAGTTAAATAACACCCGAGTCAGTCTGGAATACCAGCGTGAGAAAATCACACTCAAATTGATTACTAAAGTTCCAAAATCCTTTGAAAACAAAAGCATCTCGTAAGACCACACCACAAATAAACATGTCGGGTTTTTACCTTACGATAGCTAAAACACTTTTTATTAAAATTTCTGATATTATAATAGCGTCTATAGAAAGTAAAATAGAATCTAGCTGAAATGCTTGCATCTCACGTTTCAGCAATAATTGGCCAAGCGTATAGGCGCGTAGGGAGAATGGATTTCCAACTAATGACTAGGCACTAGGGTACCACCTATCACGGTACCTAGTCTAGATCAGCATGCCGAGGATCACTCCCGACCCCCTGCAACACAAGACCAGGACTACCCCTTACTGGATAATCCCGAGTAAGATCACCCCACGGTTGGGATCAGCAACCGCACCACTAAGACGAAATAAAATGGACATCTAGACGGGGATAACCTCACCCCAAATGGATGCTACCCACCTAGCCTTACTGCGTAACCCCTGATTTTCAGCCATTTCCGGTTGATGAGGCTTGAGGCTAAGCGTTACCTTTAGAGAACTCATCTCTTAGAATGATCATCGTCCACCTGACGATGTTCTGAAAGCATTCATCCATACAACTCCGTTCCGGGTTCGAACGGAACCGAAGGCACTATTCCTACTACATCCATTTTAGAATCATCCTCAGGATTAGTAGCGACTAGCCCTTGCACTTCACTGCTCCATCTTCGAATCCAAACTCGTCTTCCTCACGAAAATGTTCACGTTGATACACTATATTTTGATCATAACAATGTGCTTCAACAGAAAGGAAGAGAAATGTGCAAAGCTAAAGGAAGGACTATGAAGACCAAGGATATGAGTAATTATTATATATAGGTCTTAGTCTTAGTTTTATTGTTAAAATCTATCCTCAAGAAACTTGCACAAACAAAAAAAACACATAACACAACTTCATATTTCAGTTAAGTGTTCATTGTGCATAATCTACCAGTTTAGTCGACTGAACACGATATTTCAGTCGACTGAACCTGTTACACATTTTACAACATGCACAGTTCCAGTCGACTAAAATCCCTGTTCAGTCGACTGAATTTGAACCTGCGAATTTTTCCTGAAGAGACACCTTCTTCTTCCCAAGAGTTGCAGCCATTCTCCAATGGAAATGGATGCATCTCTTGCCTGCACCTTTTACAAATGGTTACACCTCTTCTACACATATAAAAACATGTTTCTATCATTTGCAAAATCACCAATTCTAATTACTTTAATGTCTCTATTATATTTTCAGATTACTCAAGTTTTCAAAAGCATTCACAATCCACTTCAATTGCTTGAATCTCCGATTTATTTTTAATACTCTTTTGATTCATAGCTATTTATATTTCCTAAATCTTCATAATCACATTTCATATTCTTGAGGATTAGATTTTAGGAAAGTTGTACTCAATTAGACTCATTAGTGTTATCAAGAACACAACAAGTCAAAAATACTCTTTGTACCTAGTTGAAGTCCTCTTCGGTAGTTGAGGCAAGAAATCCCATTCGGTTGTTCGGGTAAGTTGTAAACCTATTCCTCCAGGTTAAGTGAGGGTTGTTAGTTAGAATTCCTAAGAGGAGCTTAGGGATTGGACGTAGGACAAGAGGTCCGAACCAGTATAAAGTCTTGGTGTCCACTTTACTTATTGCTTACTGCTATTTACCTATACCATTCCACTATTCCATATTATATGATCCTACCGCATAGCTTCTTTCAATTTGTATCAGAGCAAGGCCATCGTATAATCATAACACTGTTATTTGACATATTGATAATATGGAAAATAACACAAGCACAAGCACAATAACTGCCTATAGATCTACATTTGCAGAAGGACAATTTACCCAAAGACATCATCTATTCAATGGATTAAACTATAACTATTGGGCTACAAGAATGAGGATTTATATGCAAGCAACAAGTTTTGAAGCCTGGAATGCAACTCAAACAGAGTTTGTTGTACCCACAACTGATTATCCTACATGGACACAAACTCAGAAGAATGAAGCCAGTGCAAATGCCAAAGCTATGAATATGCTATTTTTCTCTTTGGATAGAAATGAGTTCAATCGTGTTATCATTTGTACTATTACACATCAGATATGGGATACACTCAGAACCATACACGAAGGCACAAACAAGGTCAAACAAATAAAGATTTCCATGTTAAAGAACCAGTTCCAAAACTTTAGAATGCGAAAAAATGAACCTATCAATGACATGTACTCGAGATTTCAAGACATTCATCATGCCTTAATAGGATTAGGAGAAAAATTTACGGATTTTGATATTGTATCTAAGGTCCTAGATTCACTCACTGATGAATGGAAGAGAAAAGTATTAGCAATCGAGGAAGCAAATGGTCTGTCTACAATGAAACCAGAAGAATTAATTGGAAACCTTATGTCTTATGAAGTTAACATGCAAGCTAAGAAAGACCAAGCATAGGAAAGAAAAAATGTGGCTTCTTCACGTAGAAAAGGAAGAATCGGAGTCTGAAGATGAGGATTTAGCATTTATTGCCAAAAATTTCAAGAAATTCTTAAAATATAGAAAAGGAAATAAAAACGGCTTCAAAAAGAATTTCTTGAAAAAACCTTCACCTTCAAATATAGAATGCTTCAATTGTCACAAGGACATATGCACAAGGATTGTCCAGAACAAAAGAAGGAAAATCAAAAAATCTTCAACAACAAAAATAAGAAGGATAAATTCAAAAAGAAGGCGTTTTCTGTAACATGGGACGACTCAGATTCATCTTCATCCGAAAGTGATAGTGATAGCGACAATGAACAAGCAAATGTATGCTTTATGGCTCAAGAATCCGAGGTTTGTGATTTATCTTATGATGATTTAATAGAAGTAAACATTGAATTTTTAAATACTATAAAAATTGTCAAAAAGAAACTTAAAGAGACACGTGAAAATCAAAACAAAGCTGAATTTGAAAGAGATATGTTAAAAGACGAGAAAAAAATATTGGAAGAAGAACTTGAAAAAGTTCAAGAATCTCTCTCAAACTCAGACAGTCAACTTTTACTTTGAGCCAAGAAATTGAAACTCAAAAGACAAAGAACGATAAAATTATTTCTGAAAATCAGAATTTAAAAAATAAAATAAAACAAGTTGAATTAGAAAATACTAGTCTTCAAATTAAATTAGACAACATTACTAAAAATGTTTCTAATTTTAACAAAGGAAGAGAAAATTTATCTAAGATTTTAGAAAATTCTCAATCTTCCTCATATAAACATGGATTAGGGTACAAAAAGGAGTCAAAAATTTCTCAAAAGAAAAATACTAATCTTAAGAAGAATAATGATTCAAAACATGATATATCATTAAGAGCACTTACTAAAACAAAAGTAGAAACTAAGATAATTAAAATTTAGGTTCCATAGACCAACAATAATTTAATTAGGAACAAATATGTTAAAACATTTATGAATACTGTTCATAACAATAAAAATTATATTTATAAAAGGGATACTAAACCCACTTGGGTTTGGCTTCCCAAGAGCTAACTTTTAGGACCCTATTAAAAGGTGGGTACCAATGTATTTATTAATATTTTTTACAGGTCCCACTCAAGCAAAGAAATGGATTTTGGATAGTGGTTGCTCAAAACACATGACCAGAGACAAAGAAATGCTTACAAATATTTCATACTTTGATGGTGGCTCTGTTACCTTCGAAGATGACTCAAAAGGCGTCGTCATTGGCAAAGGAGATGTGTGCAACTACGGTATATCAAATTTACCCATTGTTACAAATGTTTCTTTAGTTAAAAACTTAAAACATAACTTATTAAGCATAAGTCAACTATGCGAAGGTTTTAAAATAACTTTTTCTGAAAATAAATGTGGTATATTTGATCAAAATCAAAATCTTATTTTTGAAGGAAAGAGAGATAGAAATATTTATGTTTTAAACACGAAAATTAATAATAACAAAGATACGTGTTTAATGGTCAAAGATAATGATCCTTGGTTATGGCATAAAAGATTTTGTCATATTAATTTTAAGACTATTCAAAAACTTTCAAAAAATGAATTAGTCAAAGGATTACCATAAATAAATTTTAAAATAAATAATATTTGCGATGATTGTCAACTAGGTAAATTAACTAAATAATCTTTTAAATGGAAGAAAGTCATTTCAACTTTACAAACATTAGAATTATTACATATGGATTTATTCGGACCAACACAGGTTCAATATATTAACCATAATCGATATGTTTTTGTAATAGTTGATGATTTCTCAAGATATACATGAACGATATTTATGAAAAATAAAAGTGATACTTTTGAATATTTCAAAAAATTTGTCAAAAGAATTCAAAATATTAAGAATTTAAAAATAAAAAATATAAGGAGTGATCATGGAGGCGAATTTGAAAATGAATCATTTGAATTATTTTGTAAAAAGAAAGGAATAAATCATAATTTTTCATTTCCTAGAACTCCACAACAAAATTAAGTTGTAGAAAGAAAAAATAGAACTCTTCAAGAATGCGTAAGAACGTTATTAAATGGAAGTACATTACCAAAGCATTTTTGGGAAGAAGCTGTAGCAACTGCGTGCTATGTATTAAATCGTATTTCCATAAGACCTTTAACTAAAAACACGTCATATGAACTTTTTAATGGAAGAAAACCTAATATTTCGTACTTAAAATCTTTGGATCAAAATGTTTTATTTTTAACACAAAAGACCAACTTGGAAAATTCGATTCAAAAGCTGACCATGGTATTTTTGTAGGTTACTCAAAACGAAGTAAGGCATATCGTGTTTTTAATAAACGAACAAATGTAATAGAAGAAACTTTATATGTATCTTTTGATGAAAACTTTAATAAACATACAATCATCAAAGATGATGAAGAAATTATATCTAACACAGAAAATATAAGTTTTGAAAATAATGAAAATATTATTCAAATCAATAATAATCAAGTTAGATCTCCTCCTAGAACTCTACGAGATCATCCTACACAAAATATAATTGGAGAAATTGACTCACAAGTTCAAACAAGAAGTCAACTAAACCAAATGGGACATGTTGCCTTTATTTCAACAATAGAACCTAAAAAACCTAAAGAAGCATCAACAGATGACTACTGGATTCTTGCTATGCAAGAAGAATTAAATCAATTTGAACGTAACGATGTTTGGGAATTAGTTCTCCGACCTACTAATCAATCAGTTATAGGAACTAAATGGGTTTACAAAAATAAAGTAGATGAACAAGGAAATATAACTAGAAATAAAGCTAGACTAGTAGCACAAGGATATAATTAAGAGGAAGGTATCGACTTTGAAGAAACATTTGCTCATGTTGCAAGGTTATAAGCAATACGTATTCTATTAGCTTACGCTTGATTTCACAATTTTAAACATTATCAAATAGATGTTATAAGTGCTTTTTTAAATGGTTTATAAAAGAAAATGTATATGTAGAACAACCCCCTTTATTCACTCATAAAGAATATCCAGATCATGTATATAAATTAAAGAAAGCCTTATATGGTCTCAAACAAGCACCTCGTGCTTGGTATGAGAGACTTAAGAGCTATCTACTAGATTCGGGATTTCAAATTGGAAAAGTAGATCAAACTTTGTTCATTAAAAACACTACTAAAGATATTTTAATAATTCAAATATATGTAGATGACATTATATTTGGTTCAACTAATGAAAAATTGTGTAAAGAATTTTCAAATATAATGACTAAAGAGTTCGAAATGTCACATATGGGAGAATTATCTTACTTTCTCGGTCTTTAATTTAAACAATTAACAAACGGAATTTTCATAAACCAAGAAAAATATTGCGCTACTCTAATTAAACGCTTTGGAATGGAAATCACTTCCGGTAAACCTACTCCTATGAGTACCATAACTCATCTCGATCGAGATGAAAATGGCAAGAGTGTAAACCAAAAATTATTTAGAAGTATGATAGGCTCTTTACTTTACTTAACCGCTAGTAGACCAGACATAATGATGAGTGTATGTTTATGTGCATGTTTTCAAGCTAATCCAAAAGAATCACATTTAAGAGCCGTAAAACGAATTATGCGATATCTTAATACTAAAGATTTTGGTCTTTTCTATCCAAAAGATTGTCCATTCGAGTTAGTTTCATTTAGTGATGCTGATTTTGGTGGATCTCGAATAGATAGAAAAAGTACAAGTGGTACGTGCCATATCATTGGAAAATCACTTGTATCTTGGTTTAGTAAGAAACAAAATTGTGTCTCGCTTTCAACCTCTGAAGCGGAATATATATCTGCCGCATTAGCTAGTACCCAAGTCATATATATGCAACAAACACTTAAAGATTTTAATAAAAATTGACAAACTCTACAATATATTGTGATAATACAAGTACAATAAATTTATCTAAAAATTCAGTAAATCACTCTCGTACAAAACATATTGATATTCATCACCATTTTCTACGTGATAATATCGAAAAAGAAATTATCAATTTAGAATATATTTCTACCGAAAATCAAATTGCTGATATAATTACTAAACCATTACTGGAAAACTCATTCATAAAATTACGACGAGAATTAGGAATAATTTCTTTCAAGGATATTTAATAACAAGAATTATAATGGCAAGGAACCTAATACATGAGTAACATATCTCTTACTTTAATTCACTTCATTTAAAAGGCAGACATTATTTTTTACATAACTATAGGTATGAAAAACTTAATCATTTATACATTTGAATTAGCTAATATTTCATACACTAAGACATAACCATCCATTTCAAAGCAAATTATTAACCATTAATTTAATTTCTGGTTCTAAATCCTTAATGATTTTACACCACATTTTGTTTATATAACTCCAAACCTATATATACATGTTAAAATTTTAAACAAAATACAAATTCTTTTTCAAAACGATCAATCTCTGTAGAAAAATGTCTTCCAACAAATCAAACTCTCCCATCATCATAACATTTTCAACCGATAGCTCAGCTGATTCACCTCAACTTCCTACGCCAACACCAACACACGAACCTGTATATAAATGGGAAATTACCGAACCGGGTATACACCAGATTCCAAGAAGGCCAAACGTTCGCTATTTATTTCTCCCGACACGAAGAAAAAGATAGATGAAATTCATCATTGTCAACAGCAACAACTAGACCTTCAACGAGAATTGTATTTTGAACAGAAAGTAACGGCTAAACGCCTAAGCTTTCTCGAACAAATTGGTTTGAAGTTTTGTAGCTCGAAGAAAAATTATGTGAGTGAACCTTTACCATGACCAGTTAATCCGTATGATCCATCTTCGTCGTATCTTACATCAAATGACCCAATACATCCTTGGGTCTCGCCTCAAAGACATCACTATAGTCCAAATTCATGGGACAAAAAACTATATGGCGAATGAAAGATATACAACACAAAAGAAGAAGACTCCATCCCCCAAGACTCCAACTCCCAAGAAATGATATTTTTTAAAGGTTAAAATAATGATGTTGTATTGTAATATTATTATACAATTGTAAAAATTTCATTAAATAAAACATTTACATATATTTTCAACATAAAACTAAAAAATGCAAAATTCAGTCAACTGAATTTTTCTGCTCAGTCAACTGAAATTAACACCGAAACTTTCAGCCAAAAGTTCAGTCGACTACAAATTTCGGCTTAGTCAACTGAACTTTACACAGAAACTCCTCATTTACGAATTCAGTCGACTAAAAACTCTGTTCAGTCGACTGAATCTTTCCCAGAAAATTTTCGGGTACCTTTCCAGTCGACTGAACAGACAATTCAGTCGACTGAACGTCGTTTCCTAGATTACTTTTCTCTTTTTACCCATCAGTTTTGTCACTTTATCTTTTACTTTTACCATTCTCAAAGCTTCATCACAATCATATTCAAGATGATGATATTCATCTTGTTTAACCGGATTATACTACAAATCAGTCATTAGGAATTCTATCAAGAAATCAACAAATTCTTGATAATCGCCTCAAAAAGGTTGATCACAAACTTGATAGAATAAAAGGTTTGTTCAACAAGCTATGGGATGCCATCTCATGCACAAGCTCCACTTCTGCTTCGACCTCACGCGGCAAGCGTCCGGCTCCAACATTCACATGGACATCTTCCGAAGAAAATCCAAGCAGCAGCACTAGTGGTAATAGTGATGGTCAAGGAAGTAGAGCTTTTCAACAACCAACCGGTGGCCCGGTTATTCGAGAACCAGAGGGAGGACATGAAGGATCTGATGATTGGGATAAGGATCAGTGATCATTTTTATTGGTTTGATTTCCAGAAACTTTATTTATTTTCAAATATTTCTGATAAAGCTTGTATAAATAGCCTTCTTTTATGAAACTCTGTGGTTTGTTTAATTTATACTATGGTTATGTCTGTATGAGATTATTTTTGCTTGACAATTATATATATACATATATTACTTCAAAATATAGTATATGAAAGCTTGAGCCACCTGCTTATCCTCCATGAAGCTCGATGCGCTATCTCTATCTTGTTATGCCTAATCTACTCATTTAAAAGTACTCAAGATAATAAGAAGAAAAATATAAAACTTTTCGAGTCAGACAACAATCTAGTATGATCGACCTATAGTCTTAAAATACTATAAAAGTCAATTTAGTAAACAGGAACGTAAGGTATAGAAAATCATAACTGACCTGAGTTAGCACATAACATTGATATATGCTAATCTACTATCATCATCATACGGTAAATTACTACTCAAACTAAATTATAGGGTGCATAGGTATACTACTCAATATTACCTACATCATATGGCATCCATAACAAACATAGCAAAAATGGCAAATATCAAACAATCTCGCATCTCTCAACTCAAATGTCGTTAGATATAATATAACTCATATGATACCCTATATTGATTTGTGACTATTTAACATCATGGCCCCATCAATGCTCAAATCCATGCCACTCCACAAGGTCAGGAAAATATGCGACCCTATAAAGGGCTAACGTTAATTGATCTTCCTATATTGATTTGCACTGAGTTTCCGCATTGACCACTTCTGCTCAATCATCAAGACCTTTAAGTTATCTATGATCCCTTTACCGTATGTTCCAAAATTAGAAACCTACGTATGTTCTACTCAACAGGTTCACTCTATTTCAAACTTGCCTCCTTGAATGATTCCCAAATGCTTCGAACACTTTCAGCCTTGAAGTGTTCAATTTAATTTGCTTACTTCATTGACTCATCAAAGTTTCATCATTCTTAAAAATTCCTTTATAAAGTATGTTTTATATATATCCAATTTATAAAATAACTTATATAAAACTATTCATAAGATTTATTTATCTTAAATAAATTACTTTAATAAATGTTGTAATTTATCGAATACCCCATAGTCAAATTGTGAAACTAAATTCACAAGGTGTTTGTATTTAAACTTTTAAATTAAACAAGCAACTAATCAATGATAATAACCAGGTATTATCCTTTCCTTAATCAAATAAATATTATTACTTGAAAAATATTCTTTATATTCAAAGTATAATCCAAGGTAAAATTATTTCATTTACAAATTTTCAAAACCAAAATCATTTGTATATAATATTAACAAATATTCGCTCATATATAACAATCTCAAACTCATTCTAAAGTGTTACTAAACCTATCTCTAATGAGTTACTCATCCTAAGGTATTACTAACCCTATCTCTGATGAGACTTTACTCGGCCAAAGGGAAGGATCTCGCTTAACCTTGCGCCCTGATACCAAATGTGACGACCCGCCTTCTCTATCCTTGGAAATTGACACTAATACATCCTCGTATTCACGTTCTGCCAATCCAACTGCTGGAGAGGCGGATTATCGTGAGTAAGAAAGAAAATAAAAATAGAGAAAAATCTCACACGAATGGTATAACATATATTATTTCAACCTATAACCTTTATAGCAGAAATTTTAAATACATTTATAAAAAACATGGACATTTGTAAATATCTATCCCTAGAAATGCAGAATATAATGATACACAAGTGTGGTCGTAAAAGATAACAATCTTTTGAAGAATCTTCTGACTGCATGCTTCGAGCTCCGTCCAGATTTCTTCAAACTAACCTGACTACTAGGCTGCCGGGAAAATTAGGGCACCCAAAGTTTGAGGGAAATGGGAAATAAACTCCAAGTTAGTCATGAGACTGGTGTGAGAAACTCAAAATACACGGTTTGAAAAAGAAAAGGTATCTCATAAGACCACGCCACACATAAACACGGAACGGGTTTTACCTTATGATAACCAAAATATTTGCTACGAAAAAACGTTTGATATTATTTTTAATGACATTCCTTTGAAAACATTTGCAAGTAAACTTATTAACCATACCCGAAATTGTTACCGTTATTAAATTCCAGATATGTTAGGCTCTACAAACAAAACTCTTACAGGGCTCGTTCAAAGAATGGATTTTCATCCAACGGCAGGTAAGGGACTACCTTGTGTATAGTATATCTCTAGAGGAATGTACCGAGGGTACACAAACAATCCTCTGCATCTGGCAAGACTGGCCTATCCCTATTTGGCACTCATATAAGGCCCGGGTAGAACCGAATATGATATCACTCCGGTCGTAACCGACCTATCCGGGGCCCCATAGCATACATGACATACTCGACATATAGAGAGTAATCTAGAGAGGTGATGACCATATTCTAATAGTTGCGAACCACATAGACTTGCGGCGTATCCTATTTAAGCCATTACCGAGTGATGAGGTCTGAGGTAGCGATTACCTTTCACATAGCACATTCCACTTTGAATGCCACACTATCATTCCATAATCACAAAATTGATTTATACAAACGTATAACTCCTGAGTTTATACGTCTTAGGAAAGGGTACTAAGCTGAGAGAAGTTGCCTTCTCCACCACCAAATAGATGATACGTTCATAGAGATCAATTAATGTAACTAGAAATGCAACGTCAGACATTCATCCATACAAGTTGCCAGGAACAAGACATACCGAAGGCACTCTCCTACCACATCCTGCTTGGAGTTACCCTTAGGATTAGTAGCGAGAAGTCCTTGCATTGAAGATCTTAAATGAAGAACTACTACCACATAATATTATATAGGAAATTTCCCCAAAGGTTCAGTGACAAGTAGCCCTATATTCCATCTTCCAAATCATATCCGCAGCTTCACTCTGAATACATAAATTAGTTTGCAGTCGTTTTCAGATAGGAATTACCCCACTCCAACTCCAGTTTCTTCAAACTAATCATCGATAAAATTTCGTTCTGTGAATACAGAATCATTCTTTAATTGATTAAGTTCTTTTTATCCAAATCTCTTCTGGAGATATACATTTCTAAAACATTATTTTCGATATATATGGAATCATTAAACCCCTCTTATCAAATCCTTTGATTACTTTAAAACCTTTTTAAAACTGGGATTAATTCAAAATAATTTCATTCTTTACTTAGGAAAATATTTCCAAATCATTTCCATTAAGTCTTAACATAAATTTCTTAATTCAAAACTTAAATTTTGATTGTAATAAAACCATGTTATCTAGGATGTTAATCCAAAACCAGTAATATTAAGTGAGTAAAATATATATAAATCTTCTAATTCTACTCAATATCAATTCCCGTATTCAAAAAATACTATGAGCTGAATAACGGTGAAATCACCTATTAAATTCCACGAATAGTACAAGTTCCCTCTGCGGGCTTTAACAACGAGTATAAGAAGATTATCTTCGTAAAATCCAAGTTTTTTATATTCGAAAAATCATATCCCTTATACCTTGGAAAATTTTGATCTGAGTAAATCAAATTTATTATCCCATCCGTCGGGCCAGTCCAGATAGCCAGGGAGAGGAGGAAACTGTTTTTCCAAACCCAAGCCTAGACACTATCTCTCTGACACCCATAAGGCGATCACGTTATTTGGCTGACTCTAAATCATTTAATACTTAACCGTTCTATAAATTCTTCAAACTACCTTTAAAATAATTTATTAATCATTTGAAAATATTTATAAAAGATTTGGAAAAGAACGGCTGCATTTAAAACAATATTTCAAAAGTTATAGAAAAGTGTTGCGGAATATGCTTTTTAAGCTATGTTGATCAAGATGACTTTTTATCATTTGGAAATTCATTTTTAGAACTCAAATCACTTTTAAAATATTTTAAAAGATTTTAATAATTTATTTCATATTTTTAAACAATTCTAAAATATCATTTTCAAAGAAATCCTGTTGTGGATTACGAACTGCAAAAACCGCGAAATTCCATTCTATACACTCGTTTGACTTCTATGGTGCGAAATCGAAAACTGCCGTTACGCAACATGCCTAATTTTGACTAAATTTTCAATTACCTTTCAAAACTTCACTAATTTTTTTTCATATATTTATAAAACATTTCAAAACTCATTTTAAAACCTTTTTAAAGAGGTTTAACATTCCATATATACCAATTCATTAAATAAAGGAAAGTGATTTCCTTTGTGTTTATTCATGTGTATCACCGTGACTTCCCTATATATTCAACATTCATATTAAACAACCAAACTTGATGATCAAAGCATATTAAGCATCCATTTCGAACATCATATCATCAACCAAAAATATGATATAAGTAAGAGTTTCTCACCTTGATTTTCTATCAGAAAAAGGCTATAACTTCACTAACTACCGACCCGAGCTCACGAACCGCAACAACTTATCTCCTAGTATTCTAGAACATTTCATGCCAAAAGTGATGCTCGACCAAGCATGGGAAATGAGGTGTAGGACTGTGGATTATTTTAGAATTTACAAAAAATAGACCTAAAATTAGGTCATTTTCTCTTGGATTTTTGGACATTCTATTCTCTGTATTTGGAAATGCACTCAATGTAAAAGTTGTAGAAAATTCTTGTATCTGCAGTTGCCAAAAAAGAATCATCCAATTTGGTTTAGTTTTGAATGAGATATGGTCAAATGAAGAAGTGGCATTCTCGGATTTACAAAAATCACACTCGAAAATTGGTCGATTTCTAGCTAATTTTTGGACATGTTACTCAAAGAATGTTAAAATGTGGTCAAAGGGAAAGTTGTTGAAATGATTTTATCTACAATTCATAAAAAAGAAAAAATTGATTTCAATTTATTATGTGGAAGATATGATTAAAAGAACAGAGGGTATTCTCGGATTCATAAAAATGTGGACCGAAAATATACCATAAAGAAGTGAAATTTTGATATGATTAAGCTGAAAAATGAAAGAAGTGCTCAACGTGAAAGCTGTAGCCACTGAAATTTATCATGGTTTGAAAAAAATATTTACTGCATTTCGATCAGATTTGAAGGGGTTATGCTCGAATGAAAAAGAGGTATTTTCAGCCTTTGAAACTAGGCTCGAAATGCTCTGGAAAGAATGGAGTTTTTAGTATGGTTAAGCTTAGAATGGGGAAAAGTGGTCAACTATAAATTTGTAAGCACTAAAATTTTGAATGGTTTGAAATAAATAATTGCATAATTTGTTTAGATTCTGAAGGAGATATGGTCAAAAGAATACGGTGCATTCTTGGGTTCCAAAAATTTAGGCTGAGAATGAGTATGAAAGAATCGATACTTTAACATAGCTACTCTCTGTTTTGGAAGAAGTGATGCGAAGAAAAATTATAGCCAATTGAATTCTATGCAATTTGAAAAAAGTAATTTTATGATTTGGAGTTGGGAAAAGAAAGATATGTCCGGTTGAAGTGGATGGAAAAGAGTGGAGAGGTATTTATAACCTTAAGTTTATACAAAATATCCCACATCATATCCTACCATCTCCATCACCTGTGTGCCCCGTTTCCATCCATCATTTGAGCTCTCAACCTCCACCATCATCACCCTCCATGTGTGTGTGCATGTGCATGACCTTGCACATTGACTTATGCATGCTTAAGTGAGAAAGAAAAGGGAAATATCATGATATTTTCTTATTATTTACCATACGTAAATTCAAATGAAAATGGTAACTTTTATTATGTATATATGACATGCTTGTTTATTTATATATACAGTTAAATATATGTATGTGGTTCAACTCATATAAATAACGTTACACTACTTATATACGTCAAACCGTTGAAAATCGAGAAATAGATTATCGGTCACATTTTTAGTTATATTTTAATTTACATATAAATGTAAACAAAATTTGAGAACTAATTTCTTATCATTTTTTACCAATTAAAATGATCACATTTCATTTATAAAATCATATAAGTTAATATTAACAATTATTTATAGAAATCACTATTATATCGATTAAACGATATCGATTTTCCTTATAATTTCAAATTACTTTTGTAACTTTTTAGAGCCATTATAAATCATTCGCTATTACTTTATAACTAATTAAAATTAATTATTATCATTTAAAAAAAATCATTTATATAATTATAATAAGTATTGAATCGTTAAATCTCAACTAAATTAAATAAATCAATTATTAAATATAAAGCCATCGCTAATGATGTCTAATACACTTTATTCCCAAAAATAATATAATAATTTTATTTTATATTCTTGTCAAGTGTATATATTCAACTCCATATGCAAGTTTTACGTTTATAGAGCTGGTTTTCATTAAAATGGTTTTCGGCCATTTTATCGATTTAAATCCCGAAAAATATTTTTGTAAATATCTACTCAAAATAAGATTAATTATCTTCTATTATCACCCAAAACAATATTATTTGTATCATCGACCTTTTATTTGAATAAATTTAAAAATAAATAATTTATCAAAGTAATAATTTGCGGGTCGTTACAAATACTCAACATTCTCAAAAGTTAGATTTTTTGGACCCAGTTTGGTTATAAAAATAATATTTTTATGCACCTCCAACCCACATGGAATTTCACCCCCAAAAAATCATACCAAACAAACATATTCAAGCACTATAGATACCAAGCATGCCTAATAAGTAAACAAGGATATTAATCATTAAACATGCACACACAACCCTCAATAAATCCTATGCAAACCCTAGCATGCAAGGTGCTATTCTAAACAAAATAAACTACCAAAAATGAAATCTAACGATAAATAAGCAATCTTACCAAGAACAGTGGTTCAGGTAAGAGGTCCTCATGCTCTTCTTAGTTCTCCAAGTACCATAGCATTCACTTTTAACCCATTAAACCTTTACCAACTTCACTATCTTCTCCTAAGCGACTTCGTACTATGTTCTACTATATGAATAGTGCTACGAGGCATCAATGCTTCAGGTCAACCTTAATATCATCAAGTTGAACCCGTGTAATAGTCATGCCCAAGTTGTGCATGAACTTCCTAAGATGAGAAATGTGGAATGCACTATGCACACCCACCATATTATGAGGTATTCTGATCTTATACGCTAGGTTCTCTATCCTCTCCAATACCCAAAAAGGACCTACGAATCTAGGTGCCAACTTCCCTTTATTACTAAACTGAACTATATTTTTCAAGGCAAAAATCTTCACAAACACCACACCAATGAAAAAGCACTCCAAATCCCAACATCTTTTATCAATACAACCATTCCGTCTATCTTGTGCAGCTTTCATCCATTGCTGAATGATCTCAATATTCTCCGAAGTCTCCTTAATCATATCCGGGCCAAATATTAGTTTCTCCCTCGCTTCCCACCAACATAAATAGGCGTTGCATGGTTGGCCATACAATGATTCAAATGGCAGTGCTCAACTGATAACTATTGGTGTATATGAAGTCAAGATACAAATGATCATCCCATAAACATCCAAAATCAAGAATTAAAGCTCATAAGAGATCCTTCAATATACGATTCATCCTTTAAGTTTGGCCGTCGGTTTGTGAGCAATAATTTGTACTCAAATGCAACTCCATCCCAATGCTTCCTGTAAGCTCATTCATAATCTACCCATGAGCATTGGATCTCATTCGCTTACAATGCTCTTCGATACATAATGGAAACGTATTATCCACTTCATATATAACTTGGCCAACTTCAATGTCGTTTTGTTGAACTTTAAGGTATGAATTGAGATCTCTTCATCATTCTATCGACTATGACTCAATTGTCATCATACCATATCCTATAGTCCTTAACAATTTATCAATAAGATAGATCGATATTTGTTCCACTTTCACTGGGAAATCCCAAGCAATTGTAGCAAACCACTTGGCTTCTTATATTTAGCCTTCACTAGCTAACAGTTCATAAACTTTGATATAAATGTCCCGATGTCCTTCTTCATCCATTCCCAATAGAATGTCTGCGTCATATCTCAGTAAATTTTATTTCCTCTAAGGTGTAGTCTCGAATGATGGCACTCTCATAGCAATTTATCCCACAACCTATCAACATTAAGTTCAAACAATCTACCTTCCTTACGAAGCCATCTTCTTGGTTAAGTCCGTGTTTCTTTCTGATTCTACTTCCATCTTTATCTTATCCATGATCTCTGCTATCCTAGAATCTAATCTCTAACTCGTGCTAATTTTCTCTATTAGAATAGGTCTAATAGTTAAGCTTTCCAACACATCTAGCTCAGGTTCACATCTCAATTGAAAATCATAACTAGCAATTTATTTTACCTATGTCCACCCTATGAACATGGCTCCAAAGATAGCATATCTCCTGCTTAAAGCATCAATGACTGCATTCTCCTTATCAGGTACATAGAAAATGTCATAGTCACATGTGGCTAGGAACTCTAAATGTTGTTGCTAACAAAGGTTAAGGTCTTTCTATTAGTATAGGTACTTTAACGACTTATGGTCGGTGAACAACTCAAACCTTTCTCCTAGCAAGTAATGCCACCATATCTTCAATGCGAACATTATCACAACTAACCCTAAATTATGGGTTGAGTATTTCTACCTATGTAGTTACAGTTGCTGGCTAGCATAAGCAACAATCTTACCCTTCTACGTCAATACTGTGCCCAATCCATTACCACAAGAATTTGGATATACTATTAACTCCTCATTCCTGCTCAAAATGACTAACACTGGCGCACTTATCAACCTCTCTTTTAGACTCATGAATAAGTGCTCGCAACTCACATCCCAAGTAAGAGTCTGATTCTTCCATATCAAGTTAGTTAACGGTGCTTCTAGCTTTGAGAAGTTCGTTATGAACCATCTATAATAACTCGCTAATCTAAGGAAACTCCTCACTTCCATAGAATTATTAGGTCTTCCGTAATCTTGGACAACTGCTATCTTAGCAAGATCCACTATGATGCCCTACTTAGAAACAACATGACCTAAAAATCTCATGTCCCTCCTTCAAAAGTGACATTTTGAAAAGTCAACCTTCAACCGGTGCTTCCTCAACAACTTTAACACAATTTTCAAGTGCGTCTTGAGTTCCTTTTCCATCCCTAAATAAAAAAGAATCACCAATGAACACAAGTTCAAACTTACTTAGTTAATCTCTAGAAACATGGTTCATTAGACAACAAACTATGCCAACGTATTGGTTAACCCACACGATATAACCAACCACTCAAAAGTCCCGATGGCATACGGAATGTAGTAATCAACACACTCTCCCTCAGCACTCTCTGATTGTGAAATCCCATCGCCAAAACCAACAAAAAAACACCTTCACATAATGGAGTTGATTGAAAAAGTCATCAATACGTAGGAGTGGATATTGTTCCCCCTCACCACCTTATCCGCTTAGCATAATGCACACAAAGTCTCAAAGAGTCACCCGCCTTAGTAGAGAATACTATAAGTGCTCACCACTTATATAAACTCCAACAAATGAACTCCTTTCACAATAGTTCATTCACTTGCACCTCTAGTTCTACCTGCTCGTTGGGTGCGATACTTCTTAATGGCATAAATAGTAGCCTAACAACCTTCACTAAATAGAATTTCATCTCCCAATCTGGCATCAATCCAGTCACCTCCTCAAATATGTCTAGATGCTCCCTAGGTATAGGTAATGATGACAACTCATCATGTGACACCTCAAGCAAATACAGAAAGTTAACCATCACCTCATTGTCTAGCAGGCAGTTATTTGTTCTGAAGATGATGGTTTTGATGAAAACAACCTTAGGACTTGTTATAAAGTATAAATACTAATAATCTTGTTTAGATATGTGTGTATATGCAGGATATATATGCAGGTACTGAAGAATGAACACTGTATAGTATAGAGATTGAAGACCGATGAATTCAAGATTGAAGAAATCAAGACTAAAGAATCATGAGTATCAAGAGTTCAAGATATCAAGATAAGTATTAGAGTCTAGATTTATGTTAAAACTTCATAATAACACTACAATCTTTATTTGGGTTTTAATTGTGAAATGGAATCCACTTTCTCGCTTTAAAGTCGGATGGAACCCACGACCTCTTTAGTTGAATGGAACCCACGACCTTCTTTAGAGGAATGGAATCCATGAAATTTTCAAAATGGTTTATTTTAAATATTTTTCAAAAAAAACATTTTAAATTTCATTTCTCTTGGTTTAATTTAGCTTTAAACTATTTTTATCATCTTTTATATTTTGATTTCCAAATCATCTTTTGTTTAAACTATCTCCTGGTTTTAATATTATAAGTTTTAAAATCTCAAATATATTCTATACTTAGTTTTTAATATTGCTTTTATATTATAAATTATACAATTTTAAGATTATTTTTTAAATCTCTTTTGTAAGTTTAAACTATATCCAAAATGGTTTATAAACTTCAAAAATTGTTTTAACAAGTTTTTGAATAGAAATCATTTTAAAGAAAAATAATTTTTCAAAATATACATGGGCATGTCGTCATACCTCATCCCCCCATATCGACATGGTGGCCGTTTATTTCAAAATTTAAATTTTCTAAAGAAGGGTCTATTCATCATAACCTTGTGAGAAATGCGAATTAAGGATCTTAAGGTTGGAATAACACTAGGGGGGTGAATAGTGTTTTATGGATTTTCTAAATCTTTTTGAAACTTATGTAATTTAATCACCAACAAATGCAATTCACAGACACAGATATAATCACAGAATCAGACACAGATGCAAATACTAAATAAAAGTAGTAAAGGAAAGAACATACTAGGATTTTATACTGGTTCGGAGTTACCCTACAGCCAGTCCCGCACAATTGTATGGATATCTTTTTAAAATTATCTCCCAGATTAAAAACTCGGTTTCAAGGCTATGAGGTACACCCTCCTGCATTCGAATTCGGGGCAAACTCTCTTGATTTAACCAGGCTACAAGATCACCTAATTGATTTCTGGAGCTACAATCACACCCAATTGATTTCAAGCCTCAACCGCACCTTTTACTCAATAGTTTGATTTACAAAAGATTCTATAACTCTGAATAGCACTGAGATCTTATGAAAAGAGGGGCAGAGAATCAAACAAGAGATAATCAAGTTTGATTCAATTAGTATTTTGGCAGAATATAGTTTTGGATTCTTCAGAATAAAAGAGGAAGATGAAGAGGGGAGAAAATTAAAAATTCATTTAAAACTACTAATATTTATAGAAGATCAACAACCGTATCTATTTGTGAAAGGATTTGACGAATGGGCACTTCTTTTGAAAATTTGAATTTTGAATTTCACAGGCACCATGTCGACATAGGGGGTTGAAGGATGTCGACGTGCTCTAGGAAAAATTGGTGATTTTGATTTTCTTATTAAATTGATTTCTATAATTTGTTAAAACAATTTCTAAACTTTGTAAATATATTTGAATATAGTTTGAACATATAAAAGTAATTTTTAATATATAATCTTAATTTATAAAGTGATTTAAAATCCGAGTATATAAATATTTTAAGTCTTAATATTTAAAGCAAGAGATAGTTTAAAATCAAGGATAATTTTGAAATCAAAATATTAAAAATGATAAAGATAATTTTGAGGCTAAAATATTTCAAACAAGAGAGATGTCTTTTTGAAAAGAAGGCTTTGAAAACATTTAAAATAAGAGAGATATTTTTGAAAAGCATTTTCATAAAATTAGTGGATATCAAAATAGGACCACTATATATTCCACTAGATATTGTCGTGGGTTCCATCCCACTAGGGTTCCATCCCTTTAATAGGCTTGAAGTGGATTCCATTCCCCGAATAAATTTCGAATAAAGATGTAAGTGCTTTCAAGAAGTTTTAACATGATTCTAAAATCAATACTTATCTTGCACTTTGAAATCATGAACTCTTGATATCTTGATACTCATGAGTCTTCGATCTTGATATCTTCATTCTTGAATATCTATACTGTACAGTCTTCATTCATGGTACCTGCATGGTTAAATCCTGCATATACATATATATCTAAACTATAATGTTAGTACTTATATCTTATAACAAGTCCTAAAGTTGTTGTCATCAAAACCATTATCTCAAGGACTAAAAATCTCCCACTTTTTGATGATAACAACCTATGTTTATAAAATATACTTCTCCTTCACAATAACTCCCCCTACAACTATTAAATCCCCCTTAATCTAAGCCTAAGTGCTCTAACTACTCTATTTTATATTTCTCCCACTTTGTCATCAAACAAAAATTAATCCTTAACTAATATAACTTCCCTTAATCTAATGCTATCCAAACTAAATACTAATAAGGAAGTATAATAAGTGAAAACAAATATTATATTGCATATGATGTTATATTTACATGTATATATAGAACATAAACACACAAATATATTTAAGTACATAAATTATAGAATAAGACTACTAACGAGAGTTTTTGACAATTGGAGATTTATGAATCGAACAATTTGGATAATGAAAATAAAAGTTTCCACGTTGTTCAACCAAATTCCCATCTTTGTCAAAACAGACTTCGCCTATGCAGACCACGTTGTTGTCTTGTTCCATAGATGCTTCTTCCTCTTGTTCTTCTTCCTCCTTTCTTCGCTGTGCTCTAAGGGGTCCTGCACTTGATTGTTGGGAGAATCTTCTTCAACCGACAATAGGATTTGCATGATTATCCATTAGGAACTTTTGAAAATTCCGAAGAATTTTGCCTTGCTTTTCTTGTTCTTTGCCATACTTATTTGCACAACTTGAAATCCAGTCAACATTTGCATGGCATCCTGCATAGACCCTTCAATCTTTATCACACGTGCTAGTGTAGTGCATTGGAATGGACCAGAATGAGGAGAAGGGAAAGAAATGTGTCATTTTGGGTTGATTTAGTGGAAGAGGCCATTAGTATCAATTTTTAGAAGTGTAGTACAGAGAAAGAAAAGTGAGAAGACAGAAAAATTCGAAACACATAGGTTTATATAACTTCCAAACTAATTTTAGAGGGAAAATCAAATTTTCAAATTTTGCCATTGTATGTCGACATGCCTATGAAAAATTTGGTTTTCTTGTATAATTCTGTTTATTAAAAATATATGTTACTATGTCTATATTCTATATTTCAGTTATTGAAAAAATGCCTAGTTCTCTTCTTAACTTATTAAATATAGGTTAATTTAAGGGTTTGGTTAAAATATCAGCAGTTTGGTTCTCGGAGTTGATAAATTCAAGAGATATATTATCTCGGAGAAAGTGATGTTTGATATCAATATGTTTAGTCCTAGCATGATGACTAGGATTTTTAGATAATTTTATTGACTAGTACTATCACAATAAATTGGTGATTTTGAAACTGTTTATCCAAAATCTTTTAAGGTTTGTTGCATATAAGTAACCTGAGAGCAAGCCAAAGCAGCAGAGATATATTCTGCTTCAGTTGTTGATAAAGAAACAGTGTTTTTATTTTTAATAAACCATGAAACCGGAGAATGCCCTAAAAGTGACAAGTTCCACTTGAACTTTTTCGGTAAGATTTGCAACCAGTATAGTCAGCATCACAATAAGAGAATAAATCAAATGAATTATTTTTTGGGTAAAATAAACCATAGTCAAAAGTATGTTTAACATATCTTATGATATATTTCATAGCTTTTAAGCGAGTCTCTTTAGGTTGAGATTGGTATCTTGCACAGAGACAAACACTATGCATGTTATCGGGTCTACTCGCAGTTATATAGAGTAATTATCTAATCATTCCCCTATATAATTTTTGATTTACATCTTTTGAAAGATCTTATTTATTCAAATCCTCATTGGTTGCCATGGGAGTGGGTTTTCCATTTGCAGTAGTCATACCAAATTTACTAACTAGATCCCTAGCATATTTTTCTTGACTAATAAAAATACCATTATCTAATTATTTTATTTGTAAACCTAAGAAGAAAGTAAGTTCACCCATATGACTCATCTCAAACTCTTTTGTCCTATTTCATGAAATTCTTTAATCATTTCATGATTAGTTGAACCAAAAATAATATCATCTACATAAACTTGTACTAGTTGGATATCATTTTTATTTCTTTTAATAAAAAAGTATTATCTACTTTACCAATTTCAAAATTTGATTGTAATAAAAAAGATCTTAGTCTATCATACCATGCCTTAGGAGCTTGTTTCAGATCATATAGAGCTTTTTAAGTTTGAAAACATGGTTTGGAAATTTTTCATCTTCAAAGAGTGGAGGTTGTTCAACATAAACTTCCTCTTTGACAAATCCATTTAACAAAGCACTTTTAACATCCTTCTGAAATAATTTGAAATTATTATAGTTTACGAAAGCAAGTAGAATTCTAATGGCTTCTAATCTTGCGTGGATGCAAAGGTTTCATCAAAATCTATTCCTTCTTCTTGACAATAACCTTGTGCGACTAATCGAGCTTTATTTCTAACGATCTCACCTAGTTCATTCATTTTATTTTTATAAACCCATTTACTTCCTATTATAGTTTTATCCTTAGGTCTAGGAAAAAGTTCCCAAACATCATTTCTGGTGAATTGATTCAGTTCTTCTTTAATAGTCAGAATCCATGAGTCATCATACATGCTTCCTTTGGATTTTTAGGTTCAATAATTGATATAAAAGCTACATTACTCATGTTATATAGTTGATTTCTAGTTTTAACAACAGATTCAATATCTCATAGTATATTTTCTAAGGATGATCTTTTAAAAACTTAACCATTTTATTTGGATGAATAAGTTCATTATCTGTTTCAATTGATTCACTATTTAGGGTAGCAAAATCTTCTTCATCATTAATTTGTTTAACATCTTTTAAATTTTCATTAAACGAAACACGCATTGTTTCTTCAGTGATATTAGTTGTTAAATTGAAAACTCTATATGCTTTACTTCTATTAGAATATTCGATAAAGGTTCGTTTGCCAGATTTAGGATCAAATTTATTCAAATTGTCTTTTATATTTAGAATAAAACATTTACTTCCAAAGATTCTAAAATAAGATACCTTTGGTTTCTTCTTATAAAGAAGTTCATAAGGCGTTTTATCAGTTAACGATCTAATTAATATTCTATTCAAAATGTGACAAGCTGTATCGACTAGTTCAGCCAAAAAATGTTTTGGTAAATTACTATCTGAAAGCCTTGTTCTAGCACACTCTTGAATCGTCCTATTTTTACGATCTACCACTCTGTTTTGCTGTGGAGTTCTTGGAAAAGAGAAATTATGATTTATTCCTTTTTTATTTTAGAATCTCTCAAAAATTTCATTTTCAAGTTCCCCACCGTGATCACTACGGACGGTTATAATTTTTAAAGAAAGTTGGTTCTAAAGTCTTTTTGTAAAAAATTTAAATGAGTCAAAAGTATCACTTTTATGTTTCATAAAAATTGTCCATGTAAACCTACAATAATCATCTATAATTACAAATACATATTTATTATGATTTATTGATTGAATTTGAGATGGACCTAACAAATCTAGATGAAGTAACTCAAGAGGTTTTGAAGTTGAAATCATATATTTTAATTTGAAAGAACTCTTCCTAAGTTTTCCTAATTGACAAGCATCACATATACTATCTATTCTAAAATTCATTCTAGGGAGACCTCTTACTAGATCAAGTTTAGAAAGTCTAGATAAAAGTTTAAAATTCAAATGCCCAAATCTTTTATGCCAAATCCAATGTTCACTTGTATTCGTCAAAAGACATAGATTATCATTTGATATTTTTACTAAGAATATAAATATTTTTCTTCCTAATTCCTTCAAATATAATATTTGAATTATTATCTTCGATGTGACATTTATCTTTTTCAAATTTAATCTTGTATCCTTCATCGCAAAGTTGACTAATGCCAAGCAGATTGTGTTTCAGATTCTTAACTAATAAAACATTATAAATTGTAGTAGTTTTAGAGTTACCGACATTGCCGATGCCAATCACATATCCTTTTGAGTTGTCTCCAAAATTAACCAATCCTCCACCTTTATAGATAATATCATTGAGCCTATCTGGATTTCTAGTCATGTGTCTGGAACATCCACTATCAAGTATCCACTTATTCTTCTTGATTTGCACAAATTGTCCATTGAGTGTTAATACTTCAAAGGCCATATAACATTTTCCTTTCTGCATAGAATACAAATTCGGTAGATAACTTGATTTTCTATAATAACTATATGCAGACTTATGAGAAAATGATGATTTGAACATTTGTAAATTAGTGTTAACAAAATCATCAAAAATTTCCATTTTTTAAAAACTTTTTCAAAATTCAGATTATGAAAACTTTGAAAACCTTGCTTTGATACCAAATGTGAGAAATGCGGATTACAGATCTTAAGGCTGGAATAACACTAGAGGGTGGGGTGAATAGTGTTTTATGGATTTTCTAAATCTTTTTGAAACTTATGTAATTTAATCACCAATAAATGCAATTCACAAACACAGGTATAATCACAGAATCAGGCACAGATGCAAATACCAAATAAAAGCAGTAAAGGAAAGAACACACTAGGATTTTATACTAGTTAGGAGTTACCCTACATCCAGTCTAGCACAATTGTATGGATTTCTTTTAAAATAATCTCCCAGATTACACCCTCGATTTCAAGGCTATGAGATACATCGTCCTGTATTCGAGTCTGGGGAAAACTCTCTTGATTTAACTAGGCTACAAGATCATCTAATTGATTTCTGTGGATATAATCACATCCAATTGGTTTCAAGGCTCAAATGCACCTTTTACTCAACTGTTTGATTTACAAAAGATCCTATAACACTGAATAGCACGAGATCTTATGAAGAGAGGGGCAGAGAATCAAACAAGAGATAGTCAAGTTTGATTCACTTGGTATTTTGGTAGAATATAATTTTTGATTCTTTATAATAAAAGAGGAAGCTGAAGAGGAGAGAAAACAAGTGAAATCTGATTAAAGATTCATTTAGAATTACTGATGTTTATAGAAGATCAACAACCATATCTATTCATAAAAGGATACGATGAATAAACACTTCTTTTGAAAATTTGAATTTTGAATTCAACGGGCACCATGTCGACATAGGGAGTTGAAGGATGTCGACATGCTCTAGGTAAAATTGGTGATTTTGATTTTCTTATTAAAATTGGTTTCTATAGTTTATTAAAACAATTTCTAAACTTTGTAAATATATTTGAATATAGTTTGAACGTATAAAAGTAATTTTTAACATATAATCTTAATTTATAAAGTGGTTTAAAATCTGAGTATATTAACATTTTAAATCTTAATATTTAAAACAAGAGATAGTTTAAAATCAAGGACAATTTCGAAATCAAAATATTAAAAATGATAAAGACAATTTTGAGGTTAAAATTTTCAAACAAGAGAGACGTCTTTTTGAAAAGAAGGTTTTGAAAACATTTAAAATTAAAGATATATTTTTAAAAGCATTTTCAAAAAATTAGTGGATACCAAAATAGGACCACTATATGTTCCACTAGATATTGCCGTGGGTTCCATCCCACTAGGGTTCCACCCCTTTAACAGGCTCGAAGTGGATTCCATTCCATGAATAAATTTCGAATAAAGATGTAAGTACTTTCAAGAAGTTTTAACATAATTTTAGACTCAATACTTATCTTGTATTTTGGAATCTTGAACGCTTGATATCTTGATACTCATGAGTCTTCAATCTTGATATCTTCGTTCTTGAATCTCTATACTGTATAGTCTTCATTCTTGGTACCTGCATGGTTAAATCCTGCATATACATGTATATCTAAACTATAATGTTAGTATTTATATTTTGTAACAAGTCCTAAGGTTGTTGTCATCAAAACCATCATTTCAAGGACTAATATACCTTCCGTGAATGGACACGACTGTTGTTCTTCCATAAATACCTGATGTTTTGAACTAATTTTTACATAAGTTTTTATTCATTTCTTTACTCCTTCTTCTCTATAAAAGGATTCTCTTATATTTCAAATGCTTTTACAAAACTTTGTCGAAATACTAAGTTAACCAAACTCGATCATCTCAAGTTTGATTCTCTGCCACTCTCTCTCAAAGATCTCAGTGCTATTCAGAGTTATAGGATCACTTGTAATCAAAGATCGAAGGATCAAAGTGTATCGAATCTTTCTCTATCAAAGTGTGATTGGAAACGGTGTGATTGTGGCCTGTAAACCAATTGGGTGTGGTTGTAGCCCATAAATCAATTAGGTGATCTTGTAGCCTGATTAAATCAAAATAGTTTGCCCTGGATTTGAAGACATGAGAGTGTATTTCGTAGCCTTGAAATCGAGGCTGTAATATCGACATTATATTTGAAAAGAAATCTACATAAGAAATTGTATGGGACTGGATGTAGGGTAACTTCGAACTAGTATAAAATTCCGATGTGTTCTTTTCTTTACTGCTTTTATTTACTATTTACTTTTGTTTCTAATTCTACGATTGTTTCTTTGTTTGTGAATAGCATCTTTTTGTATTTAATTTGAAAATATTTCAAAAAGATTCATAAAATTAATTAAACACTATTCACCCTCTTCTGGTGTTAATTCTGCCTTAAGATCCGTAATCTGCATTTCCTACATCAGTCAGACTCCATTCCGTGCTCACTATCTATCCCAATCGTCACCAGAAATCTCTCATAGTCCAGAAACAAACATGCATCCATGACTCGATAGTACTAGAACTCAACAAACTATAGATAAACTATTTGAACCTCCGATAGGATTTTACACAATCAAATGCTTATCTACTAGTAGAGTCCGATGTATGCCCTAGGGATAATTATGTAATTTGTTATATGTATCTAAGTTGATAACCAATCTTGTTTATAACAAAAGGTGTTTTTTTTCTTTTATACTTGTCATATTGTGGTAAAATATTTAATTTAAGTATATTAAATATAAAATCCTTAAATAATATGTTATGTGATTGTAATTACTATGTGTCGTAATCATGAGAAATTTATCACATTAGAAATAACATATC
This sequence comes from Allium cepa, assembly GCA_030765085.1. Lineage (NCBI taxonomy): Eukaryota > Viridiplantae > Streptophyta > Magnoliopsida > Asparagales > Amaryllidaceae > Allium > Allium cepa. Next base: position 561,885,877 of record CM060932.1, read on the forward strand.
ATTTTAAATATTCCTTGTCAATATGCTTCAAGAAAGGATATCGATGCATCCATTAAAACTAAATTGCGTATGCCCTCTAAAAGTTAGGTAGTGTATTACTCATGGTTGCTGGAGGCACCAAGAGGTTACATCCATATAGTTATTAGGTGACTATGGAATGACTGACTTGAGAGTTTTCTATTGGTTATATAATTGATGTCAAATAGAGAATCTCAAAATGATGATATTACTCGTTCTTTCCCTGGCAATAGTTAAATCATGGCATGACATTCATCTCACAACAATAGTTCAGTGTAAGTTGAAATATTGGAAGTGAAACGTTGTTCAATAGAGAATTCGTCTCCATAGTTATATGAGGTTAGTATCACAGTTAATTATAGTTAACTCAAAATCAAAGTTTCTAGACATAGTAGTATAGTTAATAAAAATTGTTATTATTAAACCAAGGATTTTATGTTTGGACTAACCAAGTTTAATATGGATGATATAGGAATTTTAATCAAATCGGAATTCAATAAGTGCAAATGTTATATAGTTTTGACGAAAAGAATTAGTGTAAATAATCGTCACTACTAGTACTGTTTATAGTAAAATTGAGTTTTATTGAAAAGATGTATAAGCGATAAATTCAGCCAAAATACCACAACATTAGCTAAGGTGACATGTGGATATTAGTATTCAAATTATTCAGTATTAACCGCTGACTGAATTTACATCTTTGAGACGCACAATCTTAACGACGATAACTTCGATAAATCACACGATTTGATTAATTTATAACCGTTGTTAATCAATTATATAAAATAATATATACTGAATAGTAATTATTAAACCTTATTTGATTTTTTTGAATATCATTAGTATTTATAAAGTGTGTATGTAAAAGTTATGTACGTAGATATAGATATACGATATCAATAGAATATTTAAATTGGATTAATAGATTAATTAGTAAGCACTTTTGGGAAACTTTTGAGGCCCATATTACCTCCTTTATTGTTGGCCATGTATTGTGAGGGAAAGAATATTTGATAAGATTTGATGAGGAATTAAATAGGGAAGGTTTAAAGAGAGGGAAATAAAAGGTTTCGGTGTTTCCTTTAAAACAAAATTTTCTTTCATTCATTCAAGTATCCTATAAATAATCATTTTCCTTTCTCTTATCGTATTTCCCCATGGCCCAAAAATGGCTTCATGACTTTAAAATTTTCAAAACCAAATTCATGACAAATCAAATCAAAATAAATACAAAGGTGATCTGTTAAATCATTGCAACTTCTGAAGGTTGATTCAATTGAATCTAGGAGCTTTATTCATCATTCAAGATGCAATTTTTTAGCTGCATCTTATGGTAATATTCTAATTTTATTTATTCTTATATTCATCTTGTTTGCATGGTTTAAATCTTATACTTATACATCTCATTTGTTTATTTATATTCATCTCGTGCCACACTTCAATTGATTATATATTCATCATATTAATATATTTTGGATCCTTTTAATGCTACATCTCACTTGATTATTTGTTCATATTGTTTGTATAGTTTAGGTCTAAACCTTTTTACAACAAATATATATAGATGTCTAAGTTATCCTGTCTATTTGCATATTGTTTTAGAAATTACCGTTTAACAAAAATAATAATTTTGAGTGAACTAATTTCTAATGAACTAATATATTTTTATCATTTGTTATATATACAAACATGAAAAAACTCCATACATTGTTTATTTTAAATCTCTTAGGAAATTGAATATATGTTTTGCATGTTTGTTGCTTTGAATTTAATTCATTTGGTTATTGCTTACTGTCGTTTAAAGTTGTTTTAATTAGAAAAAACATAAGTGGACTTCTACCAAATCATTATATGCCTTTAGAATTCCCATTAAAGTTTGTTTTCAATTTTGAATTTGATTTCAAAACATATATTTGATTGCAAACTTTACGCACGCACATGAAAGCACCTACAATATGTATGTATATAACATAGATTGAAATTATTTATGTATGTGTAACGATTTGGTATTTTGAACCGTTCAAATCGACAATCATCCACTCATGTCAAGCTTGAATTGCTCAAAGCAACAGATTTTTAATTTATATTTGGAAAAACTTAGCATATATAGTAAATAAATCTATCAAAGAATCACAGACACATAGTAATAAAACAATAAGCAACGGAATAGATAAATAGTAGTTCACGAAGCTACTATATAAACATCAGAGTTAAAACAAAATACAATAGATATCTCGAATACACAGAAGTTACTAATACAAACACCAATGAGAAGTATGAACCAAATAACTAGAATAAACTGAAATAACTGGAAAGTAAATAGATAACTCCAAGCAGATCTCCAAGCTCCAAAAGTGAGTCAAATACTGTGACACTCAGTCTGACCTGGGCATAAAGCAAAACACAAAACACTCAAGCGAGGATTAACATTCTTATAATAGAAAATCAAATCAAGTGAAATGTCAACTGAAATGCAAAATAACTTAAAGGGTGTTTAAGATTCCCATCCTCTAAGGATCCATTAAACTATCTACAAACATAGTACAATATGCTACATATACAATGGCTATAGTAAAGTAAACTGTTAAAATAGCGTTAAGATGTTACCCATATCCTCCTTAACACATTTCTATATATTCCATAGTCTATACAGTATCGTAATTCCACCGTAAACTGAAGGGCTATCAGAGGGCACTCCATAGGTTTGGTAAAACAAACTCGTAGAAGGTGCGGCAAGCCATGTGACAAGGCATGCGATGCAATGCCCAGGGTTGGATACTACCGTTTTGCGGATCCGGACTGGTGGTAACACATAGCAGCTACTACCGCCCACCTCAAGACACATTTCCAAATCAAAGGTGCACCCAAATAAAATCACAAAGTAATAGAATGGTATCGAAGAAGCAATGCTCCATCGAAGGTGCAACCTCACTTGGCCCGACATGGCTCCAATTTTAGCCATATCAACCTAACTCGTGAGAGTCAGGGCTGCGTTAATACCTCATACAGAATTGTCGCCAAACCATCCTACTTTTTTCTAGAATCTCCACCGTGCACACAGTTGTTAAAGTGGTTTTCGGTATTGGAAGAGAGTATGACAATTTCCGATCTCGGTCAATTTAACAACCAAACGCTTATTTCACACCGTGGTCATTTTATATTTCAAACAGTTTATATTTCATATAAAAATGGTATATTCTTTTCAAAATCATATCACTTTCGAAATAGTATTTACCTTCGAAATCATATTGTAACATTCCTGAAATTCATCAAGTTTAATTTGGCAATTAAATTTATTTTTGAAAATAAATTGTGAATTAATTAGAAAATTCTTAGGATAAATAAATAATTTTGATTTTAAATAGTAATTTATATTAGAAATTTAAGGATAAGTGATTTATAAAATAAATATTGAATTTCAAAATATAATGTATTAAAAATAAAAATAGAATTTTAAAAGCTTGAGATTAATAAAATGATAGTGATAGTTGTTTTCCAAAATATTAATTTTATTTGGAAGATATAATAAATTTCAGAAAAGGATTTATTTTTAGGATTTAATTCTCTTATCTAAACAAATGTGACCTTTGTTAATATGAAATCAAAAATTTTACATTCTTCTTTTCTTTTAAAAGTTGTACAAAATAGATAAATAAATAAATGTATGAATGAAAATTATAAAAATATATAAGTGTATGAACATTATGAAAAAAAATTAAATGTAAGAGATTAATTGGAATGGAATTTTGTTTGTGTAAATAAAAAAAAATATAAATTTATTTATAGAATGAATAAGACATTAAATTTTATATAAAAAAAAAGCTTCTTTTATCTTTGTATAACCACAAATGTAAATATTAGTTAAACCCTTTTAACATTGTACATATATATACAAATAAACAAGGAATACATCATTTTTTTTACAAAGTGTATATAATATAAAAATTTAAGTTTATAAGAAGAATTCCTTATGTCTTTGAAATTTTTGAATGTAAAAATACATAAGGAAGTGAAGAAGTAAACATACATATGTAGGTTTGAATTTGTACAAGTGTTTAGGCCTCATGATGATTTTTAACAAATGGCATTCATAATATTTATTTGAATATAAAAAAAAAAAAAGAAATTTAAAATTAGGAAAACTTTACATCTTCCCATATGTAATCATGGGTATCTTAGAAAATCTGAAAACAGATTTGCCTCCACTAATCTCAAAATCACAAAGCTGTTCAAAACTAGAAATCTCAAATGAAAAAAAATCTCAAAGCCTGGAAACTCAACTAATCAAAGATCTGAAGCAAAACTAGAGGCAGATCTAAGCAAAAACAAGTTCAAGCTATAATTCCATCTTTCAAGTTGATAGTGCTTCAGGCTTTGGTTAGCAAGAAAACAGTGCAGTGTTTTCTAAAAACAAACCTGAGATCAAATTCATAATGCAACCCAGTGCAACTCAGCATGAAACAACAAAATCTGGAATATGGCAAAGCAAAGTCTTCAACCTGGAGCTGCAGATTACAATCACATTAAAATCAAATGCAGAACAACTAAGGTAAATTCAATTAAAACCATAATTTAAAAATGTAAAATCTGAAGCAATAAAAAAATAATAATTAACTCTAGTATTTTTGTCCTGAGGAAATAATGACCAAAACAAAAATAAAAGGCAGAGAAGTTTAAGAAGAATTGCATGTTCCAGATTCCAGTTCAAAGGCTTGGGTTCTCTGTTCCTTCTTAAGCAAGGTGAGCAAACCACTTTTCTAAACTCTTTAAGTTGATATGTGTATGATCTGCTTTGTGGTGTTTCTTTGGTGTTTGCTGCGTATTGCTTGATGAATCTGATGCATGAATCCATTGTGTGATGCTTGCATGTTTGTTTAGACATGAATTGATAGTATATATGTGAATATTGTTGGGTGCAAATCTGATATCATCTCTGTAAGTTACAGAGTTAAAAGAGAAAAAAAGATAATGTAACCAAATCCCAAATCCTCATCATATAATCCCTGATAAGCTTAGGAATTCATACCAGATTGTTTACCCATGAATTAAGTCTAAAAGAAAAAATCAGGTGAGCAAATCTCCTCCCTGAGTTTGTTTATTTTTGTTAGTGAGTAACAATTTATTTTAAAAACCAAATTAAAATGATATAGTTGCTTAAATTTGTTCTAGATCAAAATCAAACACATTAAATCCAGATTCATAAACTTAATTCATTGACATAAATTTGAATTATAAATCAAATATTAATATTTTTAAGTGTTTGTTTCATATACTGTCTGGACTGAAACAATAATATGAATTTGGGGCAAATGTATATAATCTGTAGCTTAGGGGAACTCAAATTTATTTTGAGTTATCAAGAATGAATCATAGATCTTGGAAAAAAAAAAAATCAGAGAAGTGATTAAACTGATTTGATTGAGTGTAGTTTTAAGTTTCTTCAGTTAAACCTAGTTTAGTATTGGGTTGAGCTTTGAGTCAGTTTGAAGTGGTGGGTTGACCGAGAGCTTTGGCGTTTTGGATATGGGTAGAGGGTGTGTAGAAGTGTTCGTGGTCGAAGAGAGTGGATGTCAGGTGGTCGGAGATGAGAGTTGAGGCCGCTGACAGGTTTTGTCATAAAACCTGTTTGAAAGTTTACAGGTTTTGAAAATTTGGTGAACTTTTGAATGCTTGATTTTTTGATCGATCTGGGTTGGAGTTGGAGTAGTGGTGGGCTGCTGGAGTTGATTGGATCATCTGAGATGATCGGCAGAGGTGGCGGCGATGGAATCACTGGTGAACTGGTTGGTTTGGGAAGTTTCAAGGGATACCTTGAGTTGCTCGAAGAAGTTGTTAAATGACTCGAAGCAAATGGTTTTTAAACTCGAAGTGGGAGAGCATAAAACCCGAAGTAAAAGTTATGTTTCTCGGGTAACCTGTAGTTACAGATTACACAGCAAAACTGTGTTTTGTTTTAAAAAAATTTGGGTTTTAAAACTTTTTAAAATCTGGGTTTGTCAAATTTAAAAAAAATCTATAGTTATAGGTTTTAAATAAGGTTTAGGTTTAAAACTTAATTTTAAAACTTAATTCAAGTTTGAATTACTTTGAATTTAAATTCCAGGTTTTTAAACCTGTTTTCTGTTTTTCAAAATCTGGATTTTTATTTTTTTTAAATCTGTAGTTTGGTTGAAGTAAAGTTTTAGTTTGAATTCAAATGCAAGTATGAATTCCTAACTTGAATTCAAATTCCAGTTTTGATAATAAAATTTAAGTTTCAGAAATTTAAACTTAATTAACTCTTGGTTTGATAAAATAGTTTAAATACTTTTAGAAATGAGATTTTAAAAATATGAATAGAGTTAAAGTTAATTTAAAATCTGGAAATTCAAAGGTTTAGCTTGAATTGCAGGTTTAAATTTTTAAAGAAGGTTTAAATTTAAGTTTTCAAATTAAAATGGAAATTTAAATTATTGAAAGTTTTGAAATGACTTTTACTTTAAAAATTTCCATAGCATTAGTTTGATTGGCAATGTAAAAGTTTTAAATTTATTTAAAACTTTGATAAGTTTAAAATTCATTATATTTTAAACATGAATTTAAATTGAAATTTAAGGATAAGTTCAAAAAGTACTTGTTTTGAATAATATTGTTTTAAACATAATTAAGTTATGTTTTACTTTGGAAATTTGATTAAGAATTATGTTTTGGAATTTATTAATAAGGGTAATTAAGATTTGTTAATTAATTTAATTAATTAATTGAATTTGGGATTAATAATTGATTAATGATTAAATCATTTTGGAATTAAGATCATTAATTAAATTTTAATTAATGATAAATGAATATTAATTATGTAATTAAGCTTTAAATTAAGGGTAATTAACTTTATAATTAACTTTAATAAATAAATGATTAAAGATAATTTAATTGGTAATTAATTTAAGTTAATTACCTTATAAAATAATTAAAGAATGGTTAATGAAGGTCATTAACCAGGATTATTTAACAATTAATTAATTTGGTTAATTTTATTTATTAATTAGATTAATTAATTTAATAATAATCAATTATAAATGGATTGAGTAATTACTTGATAAAGAAATTAAGAAATTAATTACTTAATATAATTAATTTAATTGAATGAGATTGTTTAATAAAGTTTAATTAATTTTAAACATTTGGGTTTTATAAATAACTACTTTATGTAATTAATGATTTGGAAATTACATAGTTAAGTAATTGTTTAATATTTACAGATGTAATTAAGTGGAGATGTTTAAGTGGGAGATAATTTGGATTAATTATTTAGTAATTAATCAAATAATTTATTTAAGAGATTAAATTAAGGATAATTAATTTGGGTCAATATAGTAATTGAGTTGTTAATTACTTTGAGTAATTAATCTAAGAAATAATTTAGATCATTAATTATTTAATTAGTGATGTAATTAAGGATGATTAATTAATCAATAATAGGTAATAAATTAATGTAATTAATTTAGAAGTAATTAAAGAAGCAATTAAGGGTAGTTCATTACTAATGGAAGTAATTATGTGGTTGATAAATTCAAAACCACGCAAATTTATTCATCTTAACTGAAGATGTTTGATTGTTATTGAATGTTTTGTGATGGATTGATATATTCGATATATGATGTGATGCTATGTATTGCTTTGTGCTAAGTTGTTATATCTGTGATGTATATGTTGTTATATGTATATGCAAACCCTTGATCCGTAAAACGACATTTGGGTTTCGATGCGACAGGGAGTCGGATTCCATTTGGTTATCCGATACCCACATCGAACTGTAATGATTGAATCTGTGCTGATTGATGATGTGCTCTTATTGTGTAAAACCCCTGGACCACACTTATACACACACTAATATGGGTTGCACGTGGAAATTAGTTAAGTCACAGATTTTTGAAATTGTTTTAAAAATTTGATTTTTAAATCCAAGATAGTTTTGAACTAGGATTGAAGCTTTTGAAAATAGTTATTTTTAAATAACTTGATTAAGTTTGAAAATTTAGATAATTGGATTTAAATTTGAATTCAATAATTGAAATTGAATTCTAAAATTTGGAAACCAAGGTTTAAAAAGGGTATTCAACTTATAAATGGGTTTATATGGGTTTTTAAACCATTTTAAAGGTGATGTTTCGGAATTTAAATTCAAGCCAAGATTTCAACTTGTATAAATTGGATTTTTCTAAAACGAAAACTATTTGTTTTCAAATAATAAAGCTTTCACATAAGAAATGGACTTTCAATGTGTGTAAAAGGGCTTCAAGTCTAAAATGAAAATAGTTTTTCAAACTTTAGATAAATCCTTGGAAACGTGTTTTGAAAGCTATAAATCTTTAATTTAAAGATTTAATTGGGTTAATCCAATTGAAATGGGAATTGTTTTGAAATCTATGAATAGATCTTTGTGAAACTGGGTGAAACTTTGTGAAATAAATCTTTTTGTTTAAAGATTTAAAAATGGTAATTTGTTTAACCATTTGAAAGAAAAGTTTTGGATTTTTATAAGTTGTGACTTAACTAAAATCCCATATCCATATGTTTTAAAATATGGCGCTCACTATTCGGTTTAGCCGGGAGAGGACCTTGTGTCATATAGCCCATTCCGAATAGTGATACGACGTTATGGATAGCATTTGAAGACCGGTGGTGAAGACCGGGTATTTGTGAGAACGATAGGATAACCTATCGATTGACTCTGCACTGAGTTGCTCCGGTATAGAGTTCTCCTTAGTGATGGGAAGTCCGATCGGGATTGTGGATACCCGGATTTGCAAGGGCTTCTTCGGAAGTGCCTTCGGTTCTGTTCGAACCCGGAACAGACTTGTATGGTTGTATGTCCGACATTACACTTTGAGATGTTATCTGGTCTCTATCAAATACATTTCTGCTTGGTGGCGGAGAATTTATTCTCTTAGCTTAACACCCTTCTCTGAGACGTACGAGCTCAGAGGTTATGTAGTTGATATTTATCAGTGATATTCCCAATTTGGTAATATGGCATGCTGAGTGCTGCTGTGTGATGATCATTGGTTGATCATTTGTGATATGATCATTTGTTTGATCATTTATCTTTGTGATCATTGCTTTGGCCATCTGTTGACCCAAAGCATGGCTTTGTTGCACAAAGCGTAGCTTTGTGGACGAGACTGCATCAGGACCTCACACCCCGGAAATGGTCGAAAAAGGAAAGATGCGGCAAGGTTATGAGGGTCGCGCCCTTTAGGGTGTGTCATTCCCTTCTGGTAAAGGGTGGTATCATGGTATGGAGCCCAGATACTTACTCATGTGGATACTGCAGATCTATTACTTTGTGATACTTTGTGGTTGTTGCGCGCGCTCGGATAAAGGTCCCAAAGGACCGGGGGATGACATATTCGTGTAGTAGTTACCTAGTTACAGAGGTAACCCGGCCTTGTGTTGGCAGAGATCTAACCGTAACGTTAGTTCTCGGGACGTCCCGCCAGAGGCGATCCCATAGACAGTAGGAAGTTCCTTAGCCTGACCATTTGTTGGAAATCCATTCATCCAATACGTGCCTTGTACGGTTTTAGTTGTATTACCTGCCATTCACTTATGGTGGTCACCACTGTTTGGATGGTAGCTATAGTAGGCATAGTTCGGAATGTCTATGTTGGCTAGGATTTATATTCTACTTTCGAAATTGTTTTCTACACTATGCACTAATAATAATATCAAAAATGATTTGATTTTTGCGTAGTAAGCATATTTGACTATCATAAGGAGAAATCTCCTCCAAGTCTGCGTTTGCATTGTGTGTGTGGCGGGAGGCCTTATGGTAGTTTCATTTTCTAAAAAGCATTGCGGATTTCAAATTTAAATTTCTCTATCTGTTTTAAAAGACCAAATGTTTTTGTTTGCTCATACCAGTCCCATGACTGACCTGGAGTTTATTGTTCCTTTCCTAAACTCTGGGTGCCCACTATTTCCCACACGGGCAGTCTAGAGTTGGGGTTTTCAGAAATCAATGGTAGGTGTAGATGCGACAGCTTTCAGCCTTAGGATTTGGCAATCGCATTTGGATTGAGTTGCTTCTCTTCATCTTGATTTGGAGTTCGAGCTATTTCTGGATTGGTGCTTTGGAGATGGAGATTACTGATACTGGAGTTCTTTCTTGAAGACCATATTTGAGCTTTGTTCCGCTGCTAGTATTATCTTTTCTTTCCGCTGCTATTATCTTGTATCATATCTCTGATGTATGTTGATATCTATTGTATCATTCTGTTGTATCATTCATGTTGTATATTGATATATGTTATTCATTTCTTCCGCTGTGTTATTTACTTAATGTGTTATAAGCTCCGGCGAACCAGGTTCGACGTTTGGATCTGCGGCATTTGAATACGAGTGTCGTATTCAGTGCCGATTTTCGAAGGTCGAGTCAGGGTCGTTATAAGTGGTATCAGAGCTGATGGTTAAAACCTTAGCTCAGGAGTATAACACATTAAGTAACTCATTAGAGATAGGATGAAGCATACCCTAGAATGAGTATATCCCTAAGATATCTGTTCGAGTGCCTCAGTAAATTCTCTTACTATCCACTGATAGTAAGTATGAGTGCGAGAAGAGAACGAGATAGGGGATAGGGGAATACGACTACAAATGGTCGATACCCTTCAATAGCGGAAACAACTTTTCTCTATCAATCTCCTTTGATTCGATTTCGTATTCTTTTGATTGCTTCGTAGCAGCTCCAGAAAGAAGTTTCGGTGTGATGATGGCCATACGTATCGTTGTAGAAAATTCTTACTTTGTATCTTCATCGATTTCTTATCAGCTTTTCGATCTAAACTCTAATGAATTTGAAATTGAAAATATTAAATAAATTGAATAAATTGGTTAACTAATATGAAGCTAAATTTAAACTGTATTAATAAAACGATATCGATTAAAACCAAATTCGAAATTCTATTGTAATTTCTTGTGTTGATCGAGGTTCAAAGAGGAACAAATTGGTATATACTTTGGGATAATTCGACCCGAATTTGGTGTCCATATCTAGCATTTGGGAATTGTTGAAAATTAAGCCCATCTATCCATTCTCTGGGATCCGATATATTCTACGAACGATTAGTTATCCCTTCGAACTAATCAATGCCCTTGCACATTCGTAGACCGGTGGACCCAAATATCTGTGTAATAATTGTATGAGTTCGTTCTCATATTATTGATATTCTGATTTGGGTAGACCAAATGCAGAATAAATATCTCGATTCTGATCTGATCAATCATTCCTTTATCTATTATCTTTTCTTTCTCGTCTTCCTTGCAATTTCGAGGACGAAATTCTTTTAAGGGGGGAAATCTGTAACATTCCTGAAATTCATCAAGTTTAATTTGGCAATTAAATTTATTTTTGAAAATAAATTGTGAATTAATTAGAAAATTCTTAGGATAAATAAATAATTTTGATTTTAAATAGTAATTTATATTAGAAATTTAAGGATAAGTGATTTATAAAATAAATATTGAATTTCAAAATATAATGTATTAAAAATAAAAATAGAATTTTAAAAGCTTGAGATTAATAAAATGATAGTGATAGTTGTTTTCCAAAATATTAATTTTATTTGGAAGATATAATAAATTTCAGAAAAGGATTTATTTTTAGGATTTAATTCTCTTATCTAAACAAATGTGACCTTTGTTAATATGAAATCAAAAATTTTACATTCTTCTTTTCTTTTAAAAGTTGTACAAAATAGATAAATAAATAAATGTATGAATGAAAATTATAAAAATATATAAGTGTATGAACATTATGAAAAAAAATTAAATGTAAGAGATTAATTGGAATGGAATTTTGTTTGTGTAAATAAAAAAAAATATAAATTTATTTATAGAATGAATAAGACATTAAATTTTATATAAAAAAAAAGCTTCTTTTATCTTTGTATAACCACAAATGTAAATATTAGTTAAACCCTTTTAACATTGTACATATATATACAAATAAACAAGGAATACATCATTTTTTTTACAAAGTGTATATAATATAAAAATTTAAGTTTATAAGAAGAATTCCTTATGTCTTTGAAATTTTTGAATGTAAAAATACATAAGGAAGTGAAGAAGTAAACATACATATGTAGGTTTGAATTTGTACAAGTGTTTAGGCCTCATGATGATTTTTAACAAATGGCATTCATAATATTTATTTGAATATTAAAAAAAAAAAAAGAAATTTAAAATTAGGAAAACTTTACATCTTCCCATATGTAATCATGGGTATCTTAGAAAATCTGAAAACAGATTTGCCTCCACTAATCTCAAAATCACAAAGCTGTTCAAAACTAGAAATCTCAAATGAAAAAAAATCTCAAAGCCTGGAAACTCAACTAATCAAAGATCTGAAGCAAAACTAGAGGCAGATCTAAGCAAAAACAAGTTCAAGCTATAATTCCATCTTTCAAGTTGATAGTGCTTCAGGCTTTGGTTAGCAAGAAAACAGTGCAGTGTTTTCTAAAAACAAACCTGAGATCAAATTCATAATGCAACCCAGTGCAACTCAGCATGAAACAACAAAATCTGGAATATGGCAAAGCAAAGTCTTCAACCTGGAGCTGCAGATTACAATCACATTAAAATCAAATGCAGAACAACTAAGGTAAATTCAATTAAAACCATAATTTAAAAATGTAAAATCTGAAGCAATAAAAAAATAATAATTAACTCTAGTATTTTTGTCCTGAGGAAATAATGACCAAAACAAAAATAAAAGGCAGAGAAGTTTAAGAAGAATTGCATGTTCCAGATTCCAGTTCAAAGGCTTGGGTTCTCTGTTCCTTCTTAAGCAAGGTGAGCAAACCACTTTTCTAAACTCTTTAAGTTGATATGTGTATGATCTGCTTTGTGGTGTTTCTTTGGTGTTTGCTGCGTATTGCTTGATGAATCTGATGCATGAATCCATTGTGTGATGCTTGCATGTTTGTTTAGACATGAATTGATAGTATATATGTGAATATTGTTGGGTGCAAATCTGATATCATCTCTGTAAGTTACAGAGTTAAAAGAGAAAAAAAGATAATGTAACCAAATCCCAAATCCTCATCATATAATCCCTGATAAGCTTAGGAATTCATACCAGATTGTTTACCCATGAATTAAGTCTAAAAGAAAAAATCAGGTGAGCAAATCTCCTCCCTGAGTTTGTTTATTTTTGTTAGTGAGTAACAATTTATTTTAAAAACCAAATTAAAATGATATAGTTGCTTAAATTTGTTCTAGATCAAAATCAAACACATTAAATCCAGATTCATAAACTTAATTCATTGACATAAATTTGAATTATAAATCAAATATTAATATTTTTAAGTGTTTGTTTCATATACTGTCTGGACTGAAACAATAATATGAATTTGGGGCAAATGTATATAATCTGTAGCTTAGGGGAACTCAAATTTATTTTGAGTTATCAAGAATGAATCATAGATCTTGGAAAAAAAAAAAAATCAGAGAAGTGATTAAACTGATTTGATTGAGTGTAGTTTTAAGTTTCTTCAGTTAAACCTAGTTTAGTATTGGGTTGAGCTTTGAGTCAGTTTGAAGTGGTGGGTTGACCGAGAGCTTTGGCGTTTTGGATATGGGTAGAGGGTGTGTAGAAGTGTTCGTGGTCGAAGAGAGTGGATGTCAGGTGGTCGGAGATGAGAGTTGAGGCCGCTGACAGGTTTTGTCATAAAACCTGTTTGAAAGTTTACAGGTTTTGAAAATTTGGTGAACTTTTGAATGCTTGATTTTTTGATCGATCTGGGTTGGAGTTGGAGTAGTGGTGGGCTGCTGGAGTTGATTGGATCATCTGAGATGATCGGCAGAGGTGGCGGCGATGGAATCACTGGTGAACTGGTTGGTTTGGGAAGTTTCAAGGGATACCTTGAGTTGCTCGAAGAAGTTGTTAAATGACTCGAAGCAAATGGTTTTTAAACTCGAAGTGGGAGAGCATAAAACCCGAAGTAAAAGTTATGTTTCTCGGGTAACCTGTAGTTACAGATTACACAGCAAAACTGTGTTTTGTTTTAAAAAAATTTGGGTTTTAAAACTTTTTAAAATCTGGGTTTGTCAAATTTAAAAAAAATCTATAGTTATAGGTTTTAAATAAGGTTTAGGTTTAAAACTTAATTTTAAAACTTAATTCAAGTTTGAATTACTTTGAATTTAAATTCCAGGTTTTTAAACCTGTTTTCTGTTTTTCAAAATCTGGATTTTTATTTTTTTTAAATCTGTAGTTTGGTTGAAGTAAAGTTTTAGTTTGAATTCAAATGCAAGTATGAATTCCTAACTTGAATTCAAATTCCAGTTTTGATAATAAAATTTAAGTTTCAGAAATTTAAACTTAATTAACTCTTGGTTTGATAAAATAGTTTAAATACTTTTAGAAATGAGATTTTAAAAATATGAATAGAGTTAAAGTTAATTTAAAATCTGGAAATTCAAAGGTTTAGCTTGAATTGCAGGTTTAAATTTTTAAAGAAGGTTTAAATTTAAGTTTTCAAATTAAAATGGAAATTTAAATTATTGAAAGTTTTGAAATGACTTTTACTTTAAAAATTTCCATAGCATTAGTTTGATTGGCAATGTAAAAGTTTTAAATTTATTTAAAACTTTGATAAGTTTAAAATTCATTATATTTTAAACATGAATTTAAATTGAAATTTAAGGATAAGTTCAAAAAGTACTTGTTTTGAATAATATTGTTTTAAACATAATTAAGTTATGTTTTACTTTGGAAATTTGATTAAGAATTATGTTTTGGAATTTATTAATAAGGGTAATTAAGATTTGTTAATTAATTTAATTAATTAATTGAATTTGGGATTAATAATTGATTAATGATTAAATCATTTTGGAATTAAGATCATTAATTAAATTTTAATTAATGATAAATGAATATTAATTATGTAATTAAGCTTTAAATTAAGGGTAATTAACTTTATAATTAACTTTAATAAATAAATGATTAAAGATAATTTAATTGGTAATTAATTTAAGTTAATTACCTTATAAAATAATTAAAGAATGGTTAATGAAGGTCATTAACCAGGATTATTTAACAATTAATTAATTTGGTTAATTTTATTTATTAATTAGATTAATTAATTTAATAATAATCAATTATAAATGGATTGAGTAATTACTTGATAAAGAAATTAAGAAATTAATTACTTAATATAATTAATTTAATTGAATGAGATTGTTTAATAAAGTTTAATTAATTTTAAACATTTGGGTTTTATAAATAACTACTTTATGTAATTAATGATTTGGAAATTACATAGTTAAGTAATTGTTTAATATTTACAGATGTAATTAAGTGGAGATGTTTAAGTGGGAGATAATTTGGATTAATTATTTAGTAATTAATCAAATAATTTATTTAAGAGATTAAATTAAGGATAATTAATTTGGGTCAATATAGTAATTGAGTTGTTAATTACTTTGAGTAATTAATCTAAGAAATAATTTAGATCATTAATTATTTAATTAGTGATGTAATTAAGGATGATTAATTAATCAATAATAGGTAATAAATTAATGTAATTAATTTAGAAGTAATTAAAGAAGCAATTAAGGGTAGTTCATTACTAATGGAAGTAATTATGTGGTTGATAAATTTAAAACCACGCAAATTTATTCATCTTAACTGAAGATGTTTGATTGTTATTGAATGTTTTGTGATGGATTGATATATTCGATATATGATGTGATGCTATGTATTGCTTTGTGCTAAGTTGTTATATCTGTGATGTATATGTTGTTATATGTATATGCAAACCCTTGATCCGTAAAACGACATTTGGGTTTCGATGCGACAGGGAGTCGGATTCCATTTGGTTATCCGATACCCACATCGAACTGTAATGATTGAATCTGTGCTGATTGATGATGTGCTCTTATTGTGTAAAACCCCTGGACCACACTTATACACACACTAATATGGGTTGCACGTGGAAATTAGTTAAGTCACAGATTTTTGAAATTGTTTTAAAAATTTGATTTTTAAATCCAAGATAGTTTTGAACTAGGATTGAAGCTTTTGAAAATAGTTATTTTTAAATAACTTGATTAAGTTTGAAAATTTAGATAATTGGATTTAAATTTGAATTCAATAATTGAAATTGAATTCTAAAATTTGGAAACCAAGGTTTAAAAAGGGTATTCAACTTATAAATGGGTTTATATGGGTTTTTAAACCATTTTAAAGGTGATGTTTCGGAATTTAAATTCAAGCCAAGATTTCAACTTGTATAAATTGGATTTTTCTAAAACGAAAACTATTTGTTTTCAAATAATAAAGCTTTCACATAAGAAATGGACTTTCAATGTGTGTAAAAGGGCTTCAAGTCTAAAATGAAAATAGTTTTTCAAACTTTAGATAAATCCTTGGAAACGTGTTTTGAAAGCTATAAATCTTTAATTTAAAGATTTAATTGGGTTAATCCAATTGAAATGGGAATTGTTTTGAAATCTATGAATAGATCTTTGTGAAACTGGGTGAAACTTTGTGAAATAAATCTTTTTGTTTAAAGATTTAAAAATGGTAATTTGTTTAACCATTTGAAAGAAAAGTTTTGGATTTTTATAAGTTGTGACTTAACTAAAATCCCATATCCATATGTTTTAAAATATGGCGCTCACTATTCGGTTTAGCCGGGAGAGGACCTTGTGTCATATAGCCCATTCCGAATAGTGATACGACGTTATGGATAGCATTTGAAGACCGGTGGTGAAGACCGGGTATTTGTGAGAACGATAGGATAACCTATCGATTGACTCTGCACTGAGTTGCTCCGGTATAGAGTTCTCCTTAGTGATGGGAAGTCCGATCGGGATTGTGGATACCCGGATTTGCAAGGGCTTCTTCGGAAGTGCCTTCGGTTCTGTTCGAACCCGGAACAGACTTGTATGGTTGTATGTCCGACATTACACTTTGAGATGTTATCTGGTCTCTATCAAATACATTTCTGCTTGGTGGCGGAGAATTTATTCTCTTAGCTTAACACCCTTCTCTGAGACGTACGAGCTCAGAGGTTATGTAGTTGATATTTATCAGTGATATTCCCAATTTGGTAATATGGCATGCTGAGTGCTGCTGTGTGATGATCATTGGTTGATCATTTGTGATATGATCATTTGTTTGATCATTTATCTTTGTGATCATTGCTTTGGCCATCTGTTGACCCAAAGCATGGCTTTGTTGCACAAAGCGTAGCTTTGTGGACGAGACTGCATCAGGACCTCACACCCCGGAAATGGTCGAAAAAGGAAAGATGCGGCAAGGTTATGAGGGTCGCGCCCTTTAGGGTGTGTCATTCCCTTCTGGTAAAGGGTGGTATCATGGTATGGAGCCCAGATACTTACTCATGTGGATACTGCAGATCTATTACTTTGTGATACTTTGTGGTTGTTGCGCGCGCTCGGATAAAGGTCCCAAAGGACCGGGGGATGACATATTCGTGTAGTAGTTACCTAGTTACAGAGGTAACCCGGCCTTGTGTTGGCAGAGATCTAACCGTAACGTTAGTTCTCGGGACGTCCCGCCAGAGGCGATCCCATAGACAGTAGGAAGTTCCTTAGCCTGACCATTTGTTGGAAATCCATTCATCCAATACGTGCCTTGTACGGTTTTAGTTGTATTACCTGCCATTCACTTATGGTGGTCACCACTGTTTGGATGGTAGCTATAGTAGGCATAGTTCGGAATGTCTATGTTGGCTAGGATTTATATTCTACTTTCGAAATTGTTTTCTACACTATGCACTAATAATAATATCAAAAATGATTTGATTTTTGCGTAGTAAGCATATTTGACTATCATAAGGAGAAATCTCCTCCAAGTCTGCGTTTGCATTGTGTGTGTGGCGGGAGGCCTTATGGTAGTTTCATTTTCTAAAAAGCATTGCGGATTTCAAATTTAAATTTCTCTATCTGTTTTAAAAGACCAAATGTTTTTGTTTGCTCATACCAGTCCCATGACTGACCTGGAGTTTATTGTTCCTTTCCTAAACTCTGGGTGCCCACTATTTCCCACACGGGCAGTCTAGAGTTGGGGTTTTCAGAAATCAATGGTAGGTGTAGATGCGACAGCTTTCAGCCTTAGGATTTGGCAATCGCATTTGGATTGAGTTGCTTCTCTTCATCTTGATTTGGAGTTCGAGCTATTTCTGGATTGGTGCTTTGGAGATGGAGATTACTGATACTGGAGTTCTTTCTTGAAGACCATATTTGAGCTTTGTTCCGCTGCTAGTATTATCTTTTCTTTCCGCTGCTATTATCTTGTATCATATCTCTGATGTATGTTGATATCTATTGTATCATTCTGTTGTATCATTCATGTTGTATATTGATATATGTTATTCATTTCTTCCGCTGTGTTATTTACTTAATGTGTTATAAGCTCCGGCGAACCAGGTTCGACGTTTGGATCTGCGGCATTTGAATACGAGTGTCGTATTCAGTGCCGATTTTCGAAGGTCGAGTCAGGGTCGTTATACATATCCATTTCAAATCATAACCGCAAATAGTTTAAACCATCATATCAAAACATTCGCATTTAAATCCATTAAATCTAAATCATAGCAGTTCCAACTTAAACAATTTAAAAATAGTTTATATATATTTAAATAGTTATAAATTAAAAGCAGTTACTTTTAAAAATAGGTTATAGAGTAAAATAGTTTATATATTAAAAGAATTTATATGGAAAATAGTTTCAAATTAGATTTGTTTCTTTCAATTACACAAATCAATTCAAATTCTCATTAAACCATTTTTAATCTATGTCAATTTCAAATCCAAGTTTGTATTACACATCAAAACCACTTCCAATTCAATAGGTTTCGAATTTTAAATATTTATATAATTTACAATAAACCAATTTGACAAATTTCATTTATATTTCGAAATTCAACTTTAACTTTATAAGTTGAAAAATATTCACTTGATCACTTATAACATTTAAATAAAATCTTAAATTACAAGTTTAAATCAATATTAAATATTCATTTTTTTAATTTGTAAATATTCATTTAATCACCTTAAATCAAAAATCCAATCAAGTTATAAAAATCATATCTTTAAAATCTCAAAATTAATAGGTTTTCAAATCAATTTTATTAAATACAATTCTTAAACAAATAAAATCTCAAATCAATTTCTATTTATCTTTCCCACTTTATTTATTAGAGATAATACAAAAATCTATTTAAATATAAAAATAATTTTTGAATAAATCTTTAAAAACATATTATATAATTGTTAAATTAAATTATTATTAACTTTTATTATATTAAGTATAATTAAATTAAATCTTATTATTATTAAATCTATTTTCAAATGTTGTTTTATATATTTTAGAAAAATAAAGTTATAAGTAAAATTTTATAATTTACATACTAAATTTTAACTTATAAATTTAAAATCTCCAAAACATATAATTTTGAAAATCTAAATTTACACATATTAAAATAAAATTCTTTATACTATATTTTATAATAAAATTTATTGAAACCCATATATTTCCCTTTAAAAAAATTCCAGAAATCATTTAAAATTGACCAACGGTGTCCGTATGTAGTTTTCTATCCTATGGTCAAGTAATACGGATATTTATCATTTCAATCGACAATTTAAATTTAATATTTTACTGGTATATATCATTTCAACAAGTAGTCCTAAAACTTCAAAATCAATGAAAATCATTGGGGTTTAGCATTTAACCCACAACGATTTTCCTATAATCTATAATATCGTTCGGGTATGTATCATTTCAACCCATAGTGATTTCCAAACTAACAGGGAACTTAAAGTATGAGAACAAATATGATAATAAAATAACATATCGACAACAGACATATATCATCAATAACAAATTTAAATATAATATATACAATAGGTTATGGTGTTATATATCATATGTGAACAATTGCAAATAATGGCATATCATATTAACAGTTAAATAACTTACAATTCACATTTAACAACATATTTCAATTGTCATTACATGTGAATTAAATCCACTAAATATAAGAATTTTAATCGTGATTGATTGCTCACCTTTCGATGCTAGAGAAACAACAGGCATAAGAAGCAACAAACAAGGATACACACACGGATACAGATACGACACGCGTAACTGCAATAAAGCTAGAAACTGCTATTGCGACCAATCCTAGACTGCGTCGAGACATAAGTAAAGCACGATGAACTGGATTCGATGAAAATCAATTATATAAGTGAACTTATGTATGTAAGCTATATATATATATATATATATATATATATATATATATATATATATATATTCTAATGAATATTTAGTTCAAATCATCTATAACATAAAATATATGTATATATATATATATATATATTATATTGAAAAATCATTATTTAATTTAAACGCATATAAAGTAAAATCTCTATATATATTTGAAAACCAACTTATGTATACATAAACTAGTATATAAACTAATATATAAACTTTCATACATATAAATCAGTAACCAATTTTAAGATCAATATTTATTATAAAAATCAATATAAACTTACTTTATTATTATTATTATTATATACACTCAAATAAATCATATATAACTTATATAAACTTATACTTACATCAAACAGATTTTATCCAACTTTAGTAAACTTATACATATAAATAATAGGTGACATACAACTTACATATATAAACAGCAGATTAGATATATAAACTATTATAAACTTATACATTAAAACCCAACAGATCAGATATATATATATACACACTGAAATAAATCATATATAACTTATATAAACTTATATTTACATTAAACGGATTTTATCCAATTTTATAAACTTACGCATATAAATAATAGGTTATATACAACTTACATATATAAACAACAGGTTAGATATATAAACCATTATAAACTTATACATTAAAACCCAACAGATCATATATATATAAACTAATATATATACAAACATGATATATTATAACACTTTAAACATATTTTAAAAATATATTTTTTATATAAAAAGAGGAAGCAAAAGCACAACCAAGCTACTGACATGAATTCAAGAATCACATATATAAAATGTTGATATATATATATATACACCTCTCTTTGCTTTGCTTTTTTTTCTTTTACAAAAACCGCTCGGCCAGGTGATATGTGGCTAGGTTGCACGAGAGGGTGGTGCCACTGTGGCCTGGAGCTAGGTGTTGTGAGTTGGAGGGAGGTTAGTGGCGGGCTCAGGCGGAGTGGGAGGTGGCTAACGTGGAAAAGGGGTTAGGCAGAGAGGGAACAGCGATGAAAGAAAATGGATGTACGGCGGTTTTGGAATAGTGAAGTGCTAAGCAAGGAGGAAGTGGTTTTTGATGGTTTGGGTGGCTACTGGGTACGCCTAGGTACTCGGTGAGGAGCAGTGTAACAGAGGCAGTGGTTCAATGGTCAGGCGATGGCTGTGGTGAGTGGTGGCATGATGTGAAGGGAAAGGAGAAGTAAGAGGGAAAAGCAGTCACGGGCTATGGAGGAAGGTGGATCAGATTGTGGTTGTTGGCTGTGCATGCTTGGCTAGAGCAAGGAATGCGAGGCTTTGCGCTGTGGGTTGTGTTTGGTCGAAGGGTGCATGGTGGAAGGAGAAGAGGCGGAGGAGGTCTGCAAGCTTTTGATGGTGGTCGGGTTCGAAGGAGCACGGGCGGTCGAGTTGAAATGCGGCTGTGGATGGGAATAGATGAGGAGGCTCTGAAGGTTCATGAAACAAAATCTTACTAATATAACTTATATTATATAATATTTACCCAAAGCAAGAACGTAATAAAATAAGGGGGAGAAACAAAATGAACCAGAATGGAAATCAACCAACAGATATACTAAATATAGGGAATAGTGAAGGTCGGAGATTTAATAAAATCAAATGTCCATTTGTTTTCTCACAACTGGAACAAACGAATGGACACAAGGAAACCCAAAAGACTCAAAACGGGTACTGCTACGGCTAACCGTTTTCCCGATTTTGCCGCGTATCGGACACCGAAATGCACAACCGAATATACCTGGAGATCAACACGACGAGACGAACAAAATGGTACACAATTATTAGAGATACGATCATCCTATCAAAAGTTGATATTCGTTGCCAAAACTGCTGCTAAAACACTGAAAATAAGATAAACAGGGTTAGAGCAGTCTAGATTTGGTGAAACGAAATACGATGTCTCACTTAGAAAATGATTTACATTTTTCTTATGTAAAAATATTCAGATTTCAAAAATATTTTAATTTCATCAAATTAACTGATTTAAATTGAAATTGAAAACTACACAAGAGAACTAACTTTCATATTTTCCAACAAAAATCTGCCATTTGCTATATTTAAATAGACGCATACCAAATATCAAATTTTCATTGCTAAATTTAATTGTTTAATTTCAAGCAAAATTTTATTTAATTACGTTAAAAAAATCTTTAAAATTTATGGGTCGTTATAGTCTCCCCCACTCAAAACTTTTCGTCCCTGAAAAGGAACGAGATAGGAGAATAAAAGCAACCAGAAAGAAAGATAGATTTGAAATACACAGTATCCAATTCAACAGTTAATTCAAAACTGTTAATTCAATACATATAAATTTTACTAGTTAAAATTGATTAATATTCAGCAATTTTGGTTTCAATCTATTTTATTTAATCAATAAATATTCATTGTATTCACATGTGGTTGATTTAAATTCAATGTATTTCAATCTATTGATTTGATTTCGATAATAACATTTGTTGCAAAATTTTCTTTTCAAAGAAAAATTTATTTAACTCACTTATTTATCCATTTGACTTTACTTAAGTTACTTCCACCTCAAAATTTAATTTTAACCATTCTTTATTTCATTTTTATTTACTTAAATAGCATTTTTTTTCCAATTTATCTCAATTAACATTTTTTATAAAATAAATTAAGTGTACAAATATTTATTATAACAATCAATTTAATTTAAAATTTTCTTTAACAAATTTCATTTTTGGGCATTTTATTAATTTCATTCATATTGTATACTTACATTCAAACCCCTTTTCAGGTAAGTTTTATTAATGTTTCGAATGTAATTGATCATTGTACAAATTTACCTATTATTTAAAATAATTCTATTAATCAAATTTTAATTTGAACATATTATTACTTAAGGTTTCTCTTGTATAACCCTAAATTACATATTCATATAGACATTTAACTTTTTGAATATTCAAGTAAGTTATATATATGTATATATGTATATATGTTTTAGAATGGAATAAGTATTATACCAATTAATTTGTCCTGGTTCAACTATTTTAGGTTGTTCAATTCCATTTCCCAATTTAGACACTCCGATTATTTCATTTTTTTTCTTTATTTCACTAATTGAAAACCATCACTTAACATAGAACTTAAGAATTAAATTTCTGGTTTCACTTCAAACCATTTTGAAATATTTATATAATTTGTATATCAAATCATACTCAAGAAATTCAAATCAAATACATTTTCAAAACAAACGTGTAGCAAAGCTACAAAGTGGTCTCTCTACTCTGAGACTCGAAAATGAATGTCGATGATGCTGCAGTCATCACCGAAATTATTTTCCAGCGACGAACTAGGCGAGTATAGACTTACTTCCTTTAAAATTCTTTGCAAACAATTTCCGTTCGAAAATAATTTCGAATAATGTGTATATATATATATATTAAACTTTGAAAATTAAAATTTGAAAAGTACCAGAAATTTTATTTCTTTAAATCTTTAATTTAAATTCATTTCATTTGCAGATCAGTAAATGATAATCTGGTATTATCGTTTCTAACAACTGATCCATTAACTATCTCATTTCAGAAAATTATACGTTATATATATATATAACATATAGTCATAAATTAAATTATTTTATTTACCAAATTTGGAACAGTATTGTGTCAGTTTGCTCTGTTTAAGTGTTTTGGAATTTCTATCGATATTGTTGGCCAGACGAATCGATCGAAACCCTAAAATTCAAACCAAATAACTCAAACAACACAATATAAAACATTTTATATTAGTTACAAATACACTCCCTCGTAGGATGATTCAAGAATGGATTACAGAATATGAATAGAGTTTCAAATTTAGAGGGACCTTAATGAAAGAGAAATTAACTAAGATGATAGGCTTGAAAGGAAGATAAGATAATTAAATTACAAAAGAGGAAAGATGGATAGACTTTATATTAATCATGGGTGACCTTAACCGGGTCCACCGAGACTTAGAAAAACAAGGATATCCTCATCGAAACCAGGACAAACTTGTTGAGAACATCGCGAGAAAACTCGATTTATGCGAACGATGAAGAAAGTAGAAACATTGGTTAATCCATAGGGCATGAATAACCATTCATATAAACCATTCTCCATTCGGAAAGCTATCTTGGGAATTCTCTCCTCAACTACACGTAGTTGGTGAGAACCGGTAGTAAGATCGAGCTCCAGGAATAAGATCGATGTGGAATTCAATTTCCCACTTGAGAGGGGGTGGAGAAGTGACTTCATCAAAACATTAGGAATTAGTTGGACAACAGGGGTAGAGTCAAGATCACTAGAATCAAGTGAATAGATAAGACTAAAGCATACGATCACAAGAAAGTTATCCTGGCTATCTACTAGGGAAATGGTTTGGGCTTTGCAAGAGATAACAACACCATAACCGAGGACATAGAAATCTCCGGTGAATTAACGCCTGTTGTAAAGGAGTTTCACTCCTTTACAAATCATACTATGATTGGCGGGACCGCTGATGGGATTAGTTACACAAGAGGATAAAGTTGCCCATTGAGGTGGCAAGATGTGCTCAGATTATTGCAAAGATCAACGGAAATAGAGCTATGGGATGCTCCAGTACCAAAGAACACGAACATGACAAGACAAGAAGGGATTTCGAAACAAAAGGGAAAGTTTCGAAATGCAAAGAAGATCCCAATCAAAGTGGATCCTAACAAAGAAATCTTAAGCTCGAACGAATATGATTATGTAATTAGTTTTACTCCATATGCTAAGTTTTGTGCAAATCTCGCTCTGATACCACTTGTAATGACCACATATTTTGAACTGTTTAAATTGACAATCATTCACTCATGTCGGACTTGAATTGCTCAAAACAACAAATTGTTAATTTATATTTGGCAAACCTTAGCATATAGTAAATAAATCAATCACAGAATCACAGACACATAGTAATAAAACAAAGTAAT
Source organism: Allium cepa (assembly GCA_030765085.1). Taxonomy (NCBI): domain Eukaryota; kingdom Viridiplantae; phylum Streptophyta; class Magnoliopsida; order Asparagales; family Amaryllidaceae; genus Allium; species Allium cepa. Next base: position 561,911,153 of record CM060932.1, read on the forward strand.
AAAATAATAAGCAGCAGAATAGATAAATAGTGGTTCATGAAGCTACTATATAAACATCAGAGTTAAAACAAAATACATCAGATATCTTGAATATTCTGAAACTACTAATACAAATGCCAATGACAAATATGAACCAAACAACTAGAATAAACTGAAATAGCTGGAAAGTTAAATAGACAACTCCAAGCAGATCTCCAAGCTCCAAAGGTGAGTCAAATGTTGTGATACTCAGTCTGACCCGAGCATAAAAAAAGCATAAAACACACAAGTTAGGATTAACATTGTTATACCGGTAAATTCAACTCAAGTGAAATGTCAACTGAAATACAAAATAACTTGAAGGATGTTTGGGATTCCCATCCTCTAAGGATCCATTAAACTATCTACATACATAGTACAATACACTACATATATAATGTCTATAGTAAAGTAAACTATTAAAATAGCGTTAAGGCGTTACCTATATCCCCCTTAACACATTTTTATATATTCCCATAGTCTATACACTACCGTAATCCCTCCGTAAACTGGAGGCTATCAGAGCGCACTCCATAGGTATGGTACGAATAAACTCGTAGAAGGCACGATAAGGCATATGACAAGGCACGCAAGCCAATGACCAGGGTAGAATACTACTGTTTTGCTGATTCGGACTGGTGGTAACGCATAGCAGCTACTACCGCCCACCTCGAGACACGCTCCCAAATCAAAGTGGTTTTCGATATTGGCAGAGAGTATGAAAATATTCGATCCCGGTCTCTTTAATAGCCAAATGCTTATTTTACACCATGGTCATTTTATATTTCACACAGTTTATACTTCATATAAAAATTTCATATTATTTTCAAATCATATCACTTCCCAAATCGTATTTACTTTCAAAAATTCCAAATTATAACCGCAAATAGTTTAAACTATGATATCAAAATATTCACATTTAGATCCATTAAATCTAAATCATAATAGTTCCAACTTAAACGGTTTAAAAATAGTTTATATATATTTAAATAGTTATAAATTAAAAATAGTTATATTTAAAAATAGGTTATAGAGTAAAATACTTTATGTATTAAAAATAGTTTACACTAAAAGAATTTATATCGAATATAATTTCAAGTTAGAATTATTTCTTCCAATTTCACAAATTAATTCAAATTCTCATTAAACTACTTTTAATCTATGTCGATTTCAAATCCAGTTTTGAATTGCAAATCTAAACCACTTCCAATTCAATAGGTTTCAAATTTTAAATATTTATACAATTTACAATAATCCAATTTGGCAAATTTCATTTAAATTTTGAAATTCAACTTTAATTTTATTTAAATTTAAAAAATATTCACTTGATCACTTTTATAACATTTAAATAAAATCTTAAATTGCAAATTTAAATCAATATTAAATATTTAATTTCAATTTTTTTTAAATTTATAAATATTCATTAATCACCTTTAATCAAAAATTCAATTATCGAGTTATAAAAATCATATCTTTAAAATATCAAAATTAATAAGTTTTCAAATCAATTTTTGTTAAATACAATTCTTAAACAGATAAAATCTCAAATCAATTTCAATTTATCTTTCCTACTTTATTTATTGAAGTTAATACAAAAATATATTTCAATATAAAAATAAATTTTAAATAAATCTTTAAAAACATATTATATATTAGTTAAATTAAATTATGATTAACTTTTATTATATTAAGTATTATTAAATTAAATCTTATTATTAAATTTATTTTTAAATCATGTTTTACATATTTTAAAAAAATAAAGTTATAAGTAAAATTTTATACTTTACATTTTAAAACTTAACTTATAAATTTAAAAATTTTCAAAACATGTAATTTTAAAAATCTAAATATACACATATTAAAATAAAAATCTTTATATTATATTTTAAAAAATAAAATTTATTAAAACCCATATATTTTCCTTTAAAAAATTCCGAAAATCATTTATGATAGACCAACGACGTCCGTGTATAGTTTTCTATCCTATGGTCAAGTGTTATGGATATTCATCATTTCAATCCACAATTTAAATTTAATATTTTACGGGTATATATCATTTCAACCCATAATCCTAAAATTTCAAAATCGATGAAAATTGCTTGGGTTTACCATTTCAACCTATAAGGATTTTCCCTTAATCTATAATATCGTTCGGGTATGTATCATTTCAACCCATAGGGATTTCCAAACTAACAGGGAACTTGCAGTGTGAGAACAAATATGATAATAATATAACATATCAACAACTGGCATATACCATCAGTAACAAATTTAAATATAATATATACAATAGGTTATGGTGTCATATGTCATCGATGAACAATTGCAGATAACGGCATATCATATTTAACAATAAAATAACTAACAATTCACATTTAAGAGCATATTTCAATTGTCATTTCATGTGAATTAAATCTACTAAATATAAGAATGTAATCGTGTTGAGTGCTTACCTTTCAAGGCTAGAGATACAACAGGAATGAGAGGCAACGAACACAAATACCCACATGGACATGTATACGATAAGCGGAACAACAATAAAGCTAGAAACTACTGCTGTGACCAATTCTAGACAGCGTTGAGACATAAGTAAAGCACGATGAATTGGATTCGATGAAAATCAATTATATAAGTGAACTTATGTATGTAAGCTATATACATATATTCAAATCAATATTGAATTCAAAACACCTATGACATAAAATCTATATATATTATATTGCAAAATCATTGTTCAATTTAAACACATATAAAGTTAAATCTCTATATATATTTGAAAACCAACTCATGTATACGTAAACTAGTATATAAACTGATATATAAACTCTTGTACATGTGAACCAGTAACCAATTTTAAGATCAATATTTATTATAAAAATAATATAAACTTACTTTATTATTATATAGACACACACTCAAATAAATCATATAAAAATTATATAAACTTATATTTACATCAAATAGATTTTATCCAACTTTCATAAACTTACACATCTAAATAATAGGTTATATACAATTTACATATATAAACAACAGATTAGATATATAAACTATTATAAACTTATACATTAAAACCCAAAAGATCATATATATATAAAAACTAATATATATATATATATATATATATATATACATACATACATACATACATACATACATACATATATATATATATATATACACACACACACAAACATTATATATTATAACACTTTAAACATATTTTAAACATACTTTTGTATATAAAAAGAGGAAGCGAAAGCACAACCAAGCCACTGACTTGAATTCAAGAATCATATATATAAAATGTTGATATATATACCTCTCTTTGCTATTTTTTTTCTTTTACAAAAAATATCGGCCAGGTGATAGGTAGCTAGGTTGCATGAGAGGGTGGTGCCACTTTGGTCTGGAGCTAAGTGTTGTGGGTCAGAGGGAGGTAAGTGGCAGGCTCAGGTGGAATAGGAGGTGGCTGACGTGGATAGAGGTCGGGCAGAGAGAGAGAGAGAGAGAGAGAGAGAGATAGAACAGTAATGAAAGAAAATGAACATATAGTGGGTTTGGAATGGTGAAGTGCCGAGCAAAGAGGAAGTGGTGTTTAATGGTGTGGGTGGCTACTACGTCTGGCTGGGTACTCGGTGAGGAGTAATGTAACAGCGGCGGTGGTTCAATGGTGAGGCGATGGCTACGGTGATGGGTGGCATGATGTAGAGGGAATGGTGAAGAGAGAGAGGAAGCGGTCAAGGGCCGTAGATGAAGGTAGATCTGCTTATGTGCATGCTTGGCCATTGCAAGCCATGCGAGGCTTTGCGCTGTGGGTTGTGTTTGGTCAGAGGTTGCATGGCGGAAGGTGAAGAGGCAGAGTAGGTCTACAAGCTTCTAGTGGCAGTCGGGTTCGAAAGAGCACATGGGTCGAGTTGAAGTGCGGCCATGGATGGGAAGAGATGAGGAGGCCCGATGGTTCATGAAACAAAAGTGTACTGATATGACATATTATATAATATTTTCCGAAAGCAAGAACGTAATGAAATAAAGGAGAGAAACAAAATGAACCAGAATGGAAATCAACCAACAAATATACTGTATATAGGGAATAGTGAAGGTCAAGTATTTAATAAAGGCAAATGTCCGTCTGTTTTCTCATGGCCGGAACAAACAAATGGACATAAAGGTAACCCAAAAGGCTTAAAATAGATACAACTACGGCTAACCGTTTTGTCAATTTTACTGCTTATCAGACACCGAAATGCAGAACTGATTATACTGCGGAGATCAGCACGATGAGACAAACAGAATGGTACACAGATATTAGAGATACGGTCATCCTATCAAAAGTTGATATTCGCTGCCAACATTACTGCTAAAACGGTGAAAATAAGATAAACAGGTGTAAAGCAGTCCAGATTTGGCGAAACGAAATACGACGTCTCACTTAGAAAACGATTTACATTTTTCTTATGTAAAAATATTCAAATTTCAGTAATATTTTAATTTCGTCAAATTAACTGATTTTGTATTGAAATTGAAAATTACATAACAGAAGTAACTTACATATTTTCCAACAAAAATCTTGCATTTGTTATGTTTAAATAGACGCATACCAAATATCAATTTTTCGTTGCTAAATTTAATTGTTTAATTTCAAAAAAAAGTTTAGTTAATTATGTTAAAAAAATTGTTAAACTTTATGGGTTGTTACATTATGTATTATTTTAACTCAACGTTAAAAAATGGACTTTTATGTCAAATCGTAAAATTTGATTTTAAACTCTTCTTTAATTGAAACAAGATTTATAACTATTAATTTAAGATTGCAAAACATAAATAAATAGTCAAACCTAATTTTTACATATGTGTATGGATGCATATATATATATATATATATATTAAATCAAAACTTTGGCAAATAAAGATATATATGAAGGGACAAATGGGTCTGTTTGTTGTGTAAATCCCAACATATATAGATGGTCACATCAGCCATACACACTTCATATATGCAGCACGTGCACTATATAGTTAAGTGTATTTGATATACTTAACAAAAAATTATTTTAAACAATTTAAATAGATAAGATTTTATTCAAACAAATATTAGATAGGATCTAATTAACTTTTAGGTTTCATGGGCCTAATAAATCCAAAAGTTAGGATTTTTTTTAAATTTACCTATTTTACCAGCTTTTGACTGGCTCGGTTCCTTCATGTACTTGGTAAAGTTTTAATTCTAGTCTATCTACTAAGTCGCTAGATATAAGGAAAGCGAAGCCCTGGTATCAAATAAAAAATAAATAGGTACTTGATAAATACGAAACATACCTTAGACAATAATATCCTTCCACTTTTCCTTTGTCGTTGAAGCACTGGACGAAGTTGGAACAACTTTAAGAGCACATGCCTTCACAACCTGCTTCTCCTTCAACGGCTCTGGACAATCCTTCTTACAGTGTCCAACCTTTTTATAGTTGTAACACATCTTCTCTGCACTCTTACATTTCTTGCTGAGATGATGTTCTACCCCATAGTTAAAGCAAGTCGGGTTAAATTTGCCCTTCATCTAGTCGTCTGGGTTCTAAGCATGCTTCTTGCTCTTATTGTTTCACTTTCTCTTCCCACCTTTGCTACCTTGCAGTTTAGATTCCTCCTTTGTAACAACAGCAGTTTTCTGCTTTGGGTACATACTTTCATGCCTTGAAGCCTTCTTGACTATCTTTTTAAAGGTTTCATCAATGTGGCCTGCTAGCCTTTCTCCTAAATAGTCGTTCAATCCAATTATAAGCTTCTTATTCTTCTTTAATGGAGTGTCCATGAAGGACATCTCATATTTTGATAATATGTCGAATTCATAAACTTATTATGAAATTGACAAGTCAACGTGTTTCATGACAACAAACTTCCTAAATAACACCGACTTTTGAGCGGTTGGTATAAACTACGCTCAGAGGTAGCCTTGAACTGATTCCTAGTAAGTGGTCCTAGGGAGTAGCAACTCTAAGGGAATTCAACCAACCCATCGCCCTTCTTTAAAGTTGTCTAGAAGCCAACTTCCTCTTTTTGGCATCCTCCAACTCAAGGAACTATTTGCCCCAAAGGCTAGTGAAGTCCTTATTCAGCTTAGCAAAATTAGTCCTTGGTGCTTGCACTAAAGCACCGTCGCAAACCATAACCAAAGTGCCTTCCTGGGGGTCTGCGTCATATTCATCATCGAAGTTTTGAACATCTTATGTATACGAGGATTCACAACTGCCTTGTTGCATGCTCTGATATCAACTCTAAAGTTGGAATTCCTAGTTGTATTCCTTGTATGCCTGCTTATGCTTAAAATCTGTAATAAGAATGTAACCCCTGAAGGAATACTAGTTTAAGTGGTACTCATGTGTGCAACACATTTACTAACACACACCTACGCGCACACACACACACACTCACAAATATATATATATGCTACTATAAAGATTTAAAAACCATAATATATAACAAGTACGTAACAATCTAAAATATACACTGTTGTATATCTAATAACATATAATTTAAATTACAATAATCAAAATAGATTTAGAATAAGCGAGGTCATAGTATAACAAAATAAAACAAAATAAATTAGAGTGCATTGGTCCATCACGATTATACAAAACAAAGGGAAATAGAGTTTTTAACATTAGATCAAATAAAATCTAAATAGAAAGTTGTCTCGAATAAATAAGTATTAATAATAGCTCCACGGTATCGTATTGTGGAATAAGAATGATATATAGCTCCAAAATATAGCATATGAAAGCGCTAGCCACATTTTTTTCCCTCCGCACAGCTCCATATTTTGTGTCAGATATGTAATACTTAGTGCACTCATTTAAGAGTACCCGAGATAATAAGAAGAAAAGCATAAAACCTTGAGTCAGACAACTGTCTGTATGTGATCTATAATCTCAAAATACTATAAAGTCAATGTAGTAAATATGAACACAATGCATGGAGAATTATACCTAATGTGTCCCTACATTTTGAGTTGGTACGTATTATTGATATATGATAATCTATTATCATCATCATATGGTGTATTATTTCCCAAAGTATAGTATAAGGCATATAGGTATACTTCTCAATAATACCTACATCAAGTGGCACATATATAGCAAACATCAAATAATCTTACATCTCTCAACTCAAATGTCGTTGGACATAATAATACTCGTATGATGCCTCAAAATGATCACAAACTACTTAACATCATAGTCCCATTGATGATCGAATCCACACTACTTTGTAAGGCCAAGAAGTTGGAACATCCCGTAAAGGTCCAGAGTTAAACATGTCTCCCCATTTTGATCTAAAGTGAGTGTCCTCACCGACCCCTTCTTCTCCAGCATACACAAAGACCTTTGAGTAATCTACAACCCCTGTAGTATATGTCCCAATAATAGAAACCATGTATTTTCTACTCCACAAGTTCATTCTGTATCGAACTTTCCTCCTTGAACGTTTCCTCGAATGTTATGAAAACTTTCAACTTGAAGTGTTCGATATAATTTGCATATTTGGTTGTATCACTGATGGTTCATCCTCCTATCAACCACTAATAAGAATCCTAAAGCAACCCAATTCTCAACTAGAAAACCCATCGCCTAGGTATGCTCGGGTATAGACTCGAAATTGCATAGGGACTAGACCGAAGCACCAACGAATCCACTTTCTTGTTCTCTTCAAGTCCCCCTATACCAACAAATCAATTTCTTTCACCCAAGACCAAAGCTCCCACCGCTTTTTCCTCATACAACCTAAAATTCCAACTGATCAAATTAAGTGTTGAACCAACATACCATCAGACCGAAGTCTTCATTGAGTTTCTTTCACTTCAGCCCGAAGTCCACACCAAACAAGATATACGCCAAACAAAATTCATACACCATTTTCTACACTTTCTCATATCACATAAATTGGTCATTGCATCTGCCATTTCAACCTGCGTGCAATACTAATTCATCAATACGATTCCATGAACTATAGAGTCGATCTATCCAAGTTAGTTCTATAGCTATGAAAATTCCATTTATTGTGTAAAAAATCGAAAAGCACATTGTTACTACTCTTTCTACATGAAGACCCTCGCCCATAGAAATGATTAAAGCATCAAAATTTCCTCCGAGAGTGATTTTACCTGTTCAGACATATATACACAACACATAAACAAGAAAACAGACGACATATCATGGCAATTCATATCAAAACATTCATAGCTTAGCCTAACATCATATAAACAATCATACATCAAAACAACATGACTAAATCATTTTACATCAATCTAAATTTGTTTTTACTTTAGTTATAAATATATAATAGCACTAAATCACATTATTGAATTTAAAAATGGATTCAAAGCATGTCAAAACTTACAGAGACATATATAGCAAGTTTGTGGATGATATATCACTCACTAATCACCCAAAAATCAATTGAAAACATGCAAATCGAGGTAGATCCAAAAATGAACGGTAAAGATCCAATTAAAAATCATATTTTTAGGTTTGAAGTCATTTCAAAACACTTTATAGCATATATCAATGTAATATAGTAAAGTGATAGAATAGTATCACTCAACAAGGGTGAAAAATCAACCAATAATCACCAAGTCTAAAGTAAAGCTAAATTGGGTAGCAGCTACACACTTCCAAAGGTGCAAATTATGAAATCAAATGCTTCTTCTTGCTAATCTCTATGCTAATCACCACTTAATTAATTGATGTTGGCCAATTTAACTAGGAAAATGACGGAATTTTTGTACCGAAAGGTCTGATGGAGGTTAGGAGATATTTAGAGATGATAATAGTGATTAGTGGTTGTTACATCACTACACTTAGCCCTAACCCTGAAATTATTAGCAGGCCTAGTTACAGGCTTGGAATAACTACCCACTAATCTACCTAAAAGCTTTCAAAATTTAAAGCAGTCATATCTCATGAACCTTAAGTCCAAAAATTTATTATAACCACTCAATAGACGAGAAATCATCATATATTTCATTTTGAAATGGGTTGAGACCCTAGGCCGACTCCTATAAAAAATTATACACACTATGAGATTTTTCAGATTAAAACTGTTCAATATTTATTCTAAGGGTCAAAAATGTGAATACTCAACATTCTCAAAAGTTATGTTTAATTTGGACCTAGTTTGGCTATAAAAATAATATTTTTACGATCTGCCGATAAGTAGAAATATGGATCATTACAATAAGTATATAATTTTTCAAGTCGTATTCGAGTCTTTTTAGGTTAGTCTGGTTAAAACCTTATAAAAGATCTCCGATTCACTTTATATTTTTATACAACCTTTGAAGTAACATTATTGATTTTAGAAGAAAAAATGGAAAACACTTGGAGTGTTTAAGTGGTCGAAATTGCAACGTAAAGAAGTTTTGTACACAAATGCAAAGAACTGTGCATTTTGGGTCATCATCAGACATTTGTTTATGGCTCAATCGGTCGACTAGTTCTGATGCTTCATGTATAGTTTAGTGTATTTTGAACGTTACTATTCTTCCTAAATGTTACCCTTAGATCCGTTAATGGCTACTTCTCACTAAGTCTTCTCTAAATAGTCATAACTTCTCATTTTCATCCCCCTAACATGCATAAATAACTCAAAGATTGTATGGATCATTAACTCAACTTTCTGATCTCAATTCTATACACTCTACTATTTATACTCTTGCATACTGCTCCTAAATACTCTCCTCATTCAACCATTATGTTTTCAACTCAAAATTAATTTTGTGATTCTATTTAATCCTACAACCTTCAAGTTGATCAATCAGTGCTAGTAATAGAAGATTTTACTATAGTGCTAACATTTGTATAAAAAAGACACAAAGCTAGTCAAAAGAAGTCATATATTCTCACAGGTGAAATCCTGTTGCGAAGTCTTTAGATAGGTTGAAATCCTACCTCAGAGTCTTCAATAAAAATTATAATACATGTTCCTTTGAGTTAAGTGTGGGAAAATTCCACGAGTTTGGGATTTAATGTAGGACAGGAAGTCCAAACTAGTATAAACCATTGCCGATGTGATATTTTATGTTACTGCATTCATTATATTACTATATATAAGTGCTAGATAGTATTTTACACACTTAGGCATATTGTAAATATTTGATCCACATATACCCAAACTTGGAGCTATAACACATAACACCTAAGTTTTCACTAGACCTAAATACTTTATGTAAACAAACAAACATACTTATCTAAACATGAGCACTATTTTATATAGGGTGACTACTAATATCCCTTATCCTAGCCATCATTATACTTCACGAGTCAAAACAATACATAATAGTGTATTTCTACCAAAACAATATGTACCATAAGAAGCTATGATACTAATCAATGTGATAAATGAGTGGAGGGTTAATGCTACACCCATCCTAAAAGTGTAATAGGCTTTCCAATCCTAATCAATCTGTAATGTGAACTAAATACAATGATACAACTATGTTATACCCGATGATTGACTAACCTAACTCCATGTATAAATCATATACGACTAATGTAACAACCCTGTATTTTGTAATTATTTTATTGTATATTTTAATTATTTTTGATGTAAGATTTTGATTTAAAAACTTATTTTACTTATTTGAAATGATTAAATTTATTATTTAAATATAATCTTGATTTTTATATGAGTTATAATTCCAAACTTGTGTAAGTTGAATATTTGCCTGAAATGCTGATTTTGGTCAAAATAGTCAAACTGTGATTTTCAACTTAAAATTTTAAAAGTTTAAAATTTTAATTTTTTTCTTTTATTACGAAAGTACATAAAATTCTAAGAACACCACTTTTCGTTTCGTTGAATTTGAATGTAAATTGTGAAAGTTATACCCTTTACAATATTGTGCGTATATAGGGTTATTTAACAATGACTATTTTAAATTGTATAAATTACTTCTTCTTTGTTATATTTTATTTTAATATGTGATAATATGTTATATTATGTATATTTTGACTTTTAAGTATTTTTAAAATGATAATATAATTTTTCTAAAGTTTATTTGAATTTATTTCAATTTATAAAGCCTAGTTGGTATTTACTGCATTTTTCTTTATTTAACTTTCTATTTAATAAAAATTAAATTATTATTTTACCTTGAAAATGTTTTAAAACCATTTTTAATTCAAATTTTGTGTTATAATATTTTTTTTGTGAAGTAATAAATTTTCCAAAGTCATTGGAGATTTTCTTGTAATTTTTATGTCACGGTTGCTATTTTTAAGCAATTTCTTATTTCCTTTTTCTATTTTACTTAAAATAAATTATTTATTTTATTTTATTCTTACTTAGTTTCGGTTTTAAATAACATTTTTGAGTTTATTTTGTTTTTATAAAATTAAAAAGAAAAGGAAATGCAAACGGTTTAGAAAGTTAAGAGATCTTAAAAGCCTGAAACGTAAAGACGTTTTATCCGTTTCTTTTTGCAATTAATACATCAATTTATCTTAGCCATTCCTTTCCTCATCCTTTGTAGTAGACTCCCTCATATTATTCATGAATTTTCAAGCTCCAAAACCCTAAAAATCATGGTCTCCATCTTGAGAAAAAATCTGGTAATGGCTACATACTTTTTCTACCTTTTTCTTCTCATTTTCTATGTATTTTGTCTAGTTTTCTATGCTTTCTGAATAGGCCGCTACCACCACCTTTTCCAGACCTCCCCATACCCCTCCATCTACTGTCCAAACCTGTACAAGTATGGCCAAGCCCCTCTTGACCCAAGGCCGAGCCTTGTTGTGCTCAAAAACTTCATATATGTTGCCTTGACCAATTGTATGCTTCATGTCATAACCCTACCACTCCATACTCCTTCTAGCCGTGAGTTATGGTGCCAAACCTGAGAAATATCATCATCATGGCTGAACCCAAGAACCTCCTAGGCCAAGCATTTGAATGGTTAAAGCAAGGTCAAGTAATCTATTCCTTTGTTGCTTCGTATTTTCATTGTTTCAACATTGTTTTGCGTTGAATATTTATGTGTGTATTGTCTTGTTTTGGTTATTGTTTACAAGACAAATATCAAGGCTCTCCATTCATTCAAATCAAAAGTCATGCTATATCGTGCTTGTCGTGCTTTTGGAATCGCACTTGTGTTTGTTGTTTTGGTCTTCAGCTTGAACAAGTGAGTCTTTCTCACTCTAACATTTATACTTATGAAAAGTGAATTGATGACAAGTGTTTAGTAATAAAAAAAGTTTATGCAAGTTAATGATGATCATATGATATGCTATGCCATGTTATTACCATATTATTACCATGTTAAAACTGTTAATTTTCACCTGACATCTGATATATGACTGTATATTGTGATATTGACCTTGTTTATATTATTTCTGCATATGATCACACTGCAAGTTCCCTGTTAGAAAAAAAATGTTATGGGCTGAAATGATAGGCCTGAATGGTTTTAAATTTTTCATTTTGACTTGGGATTGCGGGTTTGAAATGATTAAACTCGGATTTTCTTTGTAAATTACGGGTTGAAATGATATATTACCCGTATCACTTTACCTAGCGTAGAAAATTTTATACAGGCCCGTAGTTAAAATATGCTTTTCTAAAAATTTTAAAATATTTTATAAATTTAATTATTATAATATTTTGATTTGAAATTTAATAAAAATAATATTTTTGTAAAATATTATTGATTTTCTTAATAATTGTAAGTGAAATGAATTAATGAAAAAGTTAGAAATTTTGAACGTAAGTTATTTTGGAAATTTTGATTTAATTTTAATTGGAAATTTAACTGAGTATGAAATTATGAAAAATTTATGATAAGTTGAATTTAAATGAATTTAAAATGATTTTATCATATTTATGATTTTTAATAAAGTTGAAATGTGAAATGAATAAATATTTTAAGTTGAAACTTTGAAATATAACTAGAATTGGAAATTTATGAAACTGACGTAAAAGTGAACTTTTAGTTAAGAAAATAAAAATAAAACTAAGTTATATTTGAGAATTTGAACTTAAGTGTTAAGTTGAAATTTAATGTAATGGATTTTAAAATTGAACATTGCATTTTAATAAGTGGATTATTATTAAATCTTGATTTTTGAATGGAAATTTAACTTTATAAAATCATGAACTTGAGGAAAATTAAATGATGTTTATAAATGTGAAAATGTATGATTTTATAAGTTAAAAATGTTTTTAATAAAAATATAATTGGTTGAGAAATTTTATTGAATATTTGAAGTTAATTGAATGTATTTTTGAAATGCTATTAATTACAATGAAAATGATACTACAGCATTTGTAAACGCTGTAGTTGATGATAATGAACTAAAAAGCTAAATTGAATTAAAGCTATTATAGCAATTTTTGTAAGTGCTATAATCTTTGAATTTAACTAAGTTATTCGAAATTTAAGTAAACCTATTATAACATTTTAAAAGGCTGTCCTTTGATAAATTGAACTGTTTTGAATGTAACTTTCCGTAGAAGTTTTCTAAATGATGCGAAAAGTGAATTTTCACGGTTTTTGATAAACTTAAGTGAATAAATAAACTTTGGAAGTTGAAAATTTTGGAAATGTAATCATTTAATTATTAAACATAATAACTTTATTGAAATGATAAAAAAAGAATTTTTGGAATATAAACTGTTTTGAAATATGAATCGAAATGGTATTTTAGATTGAATAAAATGAATAATGATTTGAAATGAATGAAGTTTTGAAAAGATACGATATTTTGATATATTAAAATGATTTGAAAATGAAGTTTTGAAAGGATATGATATTTTGATATATTAAAATGATTTGAAACGAAGTTTTGAAAGATATGATATTTTTGATATTAAATGATTTGAAAAACGGAGTTTGAAAGATAGGACATTTTGATATTAACATGATTTAAAAAGAAGTTCTGAAAGATATGATATTTTGGAACTAAAAGGCAGTGTTGAAAGGGTATGAAATTTTAATATATTGAAATGGTTAGAAATGACTTGATATTTATTTTGATAAATATTTGAATTGAAAGATATTTTACGATGATATATTGAAATGGTTTTGGAAATGATTTAATCTTTATTTTGATAAATATTTGGATTGAAAAGGATATTTTAGTTTGAAGTATAAAATATTGTTTTAAAGTTATAACTACGGGTTATAATAACGATGGGTTGTTAAAGAGACCGGGATCGGATATTGTCTTGTAGCCGGCCAATACCGAAAACCACTTTAACAACTGTGTACGCGGTGGAGATTTCAGAATGAAGTAGGATGGTGGCGACGTTCTCGAGGTATATTACGTGGACCCAACTCCCGTGAGTTGGCATATATGACTAAAACAGGAGCTATACCAGGCTACACAAAGGGTCGCACCCTTTCATCGAGCATGCTCCATCGGAAACCATTCTATTACTGTTGTGATTCGATTCGGTGGCGCCACTTTGATTCGGGGGTATTGTTCGAGGTGGGCGGAAGCTGCTGGCATGCCGTCACCACCGGTTCGGGAGTGCAAACGGTGTATCCACCCTGGCATTGCCTCGCGTGCCGTGTCATATCCTTATATCGATCCCACTACGATTTTGGTTTTAAAGATCCGACCGCGTTAAGGTTCACCATCCCCTTAACGCTATTTTCTATATGATTATACTTTACTGATTAGACACTATCGTATATAGCGTATATTACTACATAGTAAATAGTTTAACGGATCCTTAGAGGATGGGCGGTCCCAAGCATCCTTTAAGTTACTGATGCATTTTGTTACTGTTCACTTGAGTTGATTTACAGTTTATAAGTATTTATGTCCTGACTCGAGGGTTTTGTGTTTTGCTTTACGCTCGGGTCAGATTGATTGAGTTAGCATTCAAGATTCACCTTCGGCGTTGGAGCTTTCCTTGAAGATCCAGCCATCTATTTTGTTTTAGTATCCAGTGGTTCAGTGATGTATCTGATTTGTACCTGATGTATCCTGTTACTCTTCTGTTGTATCTTATTTAACTCTAATGTATCTCATATTTATATAGTAGCTTTATGAACTACTATCTCTTTTTCTTCCGCTGCATTTTTATATACTCTGTGTCTGTGATCTGTGATTTTTATTTACTGTATATTCTGAGGT
Source organism: Allium cepa (assembly GCA_030765085.1). Classification (NCBI taxonomy): domain Eukaryota; kingdom Viridiplantae; phylum Streptophyta; class Magnoliopsida; order Asparagales; family Amaryllidaceae; genus Allium; species Allium cepa. The sequence goes on from CM060932.1 coordinate 561,926,302, forward strand.
TTGCCAAAATTTTATTTACAACACGGTATTTTGAGCAATTCAATTTCGGCATGAGTGTCTGCCTATGCACTTATAATGGATGCGAATGGTTGAAAAATATTTGTTGTTACAGTTGGTATCAGAGCTTTGGTAGCTCTAGGAAAAACTCAGCATATGGAGTAGATGTATTTACAGAATCACTTTCATTCGAGTTGAATCTCTTTCTTTTGACTCGATTCCTTTGAATTTTGGAACGTTCCCTGCGGTTCCAAAATCCATTCGTATCCCTCACTATTCATCTTCTTTTGACTCTGGAGCATTCCATAACTCCGCTTCGAATTATCTTTCTAGTGAGTCGGCGGTCACGCCAATTTCAAATTTAATTGAAAAAGGGGGAAAACTCCTTTGCAGTTAGCATCGATTCACCAGAGATTCTTATCTATCCTTGGTTTAGATGCTAATATCTTTTGTTATTTCAAACTCTAACTCTTGAGATCGAATGTAGATTTACCCTAGAAAAATCAACATTGATCTTATTCTTTAAGTCACGGTTGACCCGGTTAAGGTTGCCCGTGATTTGTATAAGCTTATCCATCTTCCTATTCTGTTATTTAATCATGTCATCCTTATTTCCAACTTATTTTTAAATCATAATCTCCTTTGATTTGTGTTAATCAAAAAAATTTGAATCTCTATCCTTCTTTGAAAATCTATTCATGTATAGTGTATTTGTAAACTAGTATTTAAAATTAAAATGTTTTATATATTGTGTTGTTTGAGTTGTTGATGTTGAGTTGGGTTTCTGATCGATACGTCTGATCAGCGCTATCGATAAGATTTCCAAAACACTTTGACATAACAAACAGACATAATATATTTAAAAAAAAATGGTTAATGAAATAAATTTTGATATATAAGTAAATTTATGGAACTTAATGAAATGATTTAAATTGTTAATTTGAAATGATAATACTTGATTTATCATTTATTGTTCTACAAATAGATCTATAAATATTTGTTTATAAATTTATTTGGGAACTGAAATGAATTTAAAACAAGAATTTGAGGATTTAAATTCCGATTATTTCGAACTTTGGTTTAAAGTTTTAAAAGGTTATATTATTTAAAGTATTTTGAATAGAATTTGTTTTCAAAGAATTTTAAAGGTTTAAAATTAGTGCTCTTCTCTTTGTCGCTGGAAAATAACTTCGGTGATGATCGCGACATCATCGACGTTCATTTTCGAGTTTCGAAGTTAAGAGACTGTTCTGTGGTCTTGCTACAGCTTTGTTTTGGGAAATTAAATTGATTTGAATTTCTAAAATATGACTTGATTTATAATATATATATATATATATATATATAGATATATGATTGAAATTTGATTTGACATATATTATTACTTATCTCTAAATGGTTTGAAGAAACCGGAAATTTAAATTCTTAAATTCTGTTTTTAAAGAATAATTTCAATTATAAAATGAAAATTAAAAAAATTTGAATAAATTATTTAAGCTTGAAATGATTGAATTGGAAATTTTATTTGTATAATAAAATTGCATTCAAATATAACTTACCAAAATTTCAGAAGTTAAAAATGTAGTTGGATAATATACGATATAAAAAGATTTTATAAATAAAATTTGAGTAGTTATAATAAATGTTATACACTTAAATTTTAATTATAAAATGATTAACAGAGGTAAATATAATAAAGGGTAATTGAATGACTTACAATAAAATGATGTTAAAAGAACAAAGAATAAAAGGAAGTAGTTATAAAAAAAAAATGTAAATATATTTAACATGAGTGATAAATATATTGAGAGGAATAAATTTAATTTTGATTAGGAATAAAGAAGAATAAAATTTATTAAGTACATTGTGAGTGTAATAAATGATTATTTTTCAAACCCATGGTTTTAAAAATGGTTAATTTTAGATGATTGGATAATAAGATAATGAAATTTGAGATAGTTAAGATTTATTTAACTTGTGTAAAGATTTATTCTCTGTTTAAGTTGAAATCTCCATGCTTTCAAATTCATTTCCTTATTTTGTTTTTCAAACTATCTTTTGGTTGTCCTTATTATCCTTATCTTGCTATAGACCGGTATAGGCATCTTTCTATAATCTTTCTGTTTAGAAATCTTTCTATAATCTTTGATAGACCTTTGGTAATCATTTTGAATCCACCTTTTTCGTGCTTGTGTTCTTGATTCTGGAGGATCTTGGAAAGATCACCTCCACCTTGAAAAACTTACCTATAACAACAGTTATCAGGTATAACTTCAATCTTCTTGTCATCTTATCTTAATCATATTTCACTCTATCTTTTCTGTGCCCTTCCATACCTCATTCCTTTTCAGGGACGAAAAGTTTTGAGTGGGGGAGAGTGTAACAACCCTGTATTTTGTAATTATTTTATTGTATATTTTAATTATTTTTGATGTAAGATTTTGATTTAAAAATTTATTTTACTTATATGAAATGATTAAATTTATTATTTAAATATAATCTTGATTTTTATATGAGTTATAATTCCAAACTTGTGTAAGTTGAATATTTGCCTGAAATGCTGATTTTGGTCAAAATAGTCAAACTGTGACTTTCAACTTAAAATTTTAAAAGTTTAAAATTTTAATTTTTTTCTTTTATTACGAAAGTACATAAAATTCTAAGAACACCACTTTTCGTTTCGTTGAATTTGAATGTAAATTGTGAAAGTTATACCCTTTACAATATTGTGCGTATATAGGGTTATTTAACAATGACTATTTTAAATTGTATAAATTACTTCTTCTTTGTTATATTTTATTTTAATATGTGATAATATGTTATATTATGTATATTTTGACTTTTAAGCATTTTTAAAATGATAATATAATTTTTCTAAAGTTTATTTGAATTTATTTCAATTTATAAAGCCTAGTTGGTATCTACTGCATTTTTCTTTATTTAACTTTCTATTTAATAAAAATTAAATTATTATTTTACCTTGAAAATGTTTTAAAACCATTTTTAATTCAAATTTTGTGTTATAATATTTTTTTGTGAAGTAATAAATTTTCCAAAGTCATTGGAGATTTTTTTGTAATTTTTATGTCACGGTTGCTATTTTTAAGCAATTTCTTATTTCCTTTTTCTAATTTACTTAAAATAAATTATTTATTTTATTTTATTCTTACTTATTTTCGGTTTTAAATAACATTTTTGAAGTTATTTTGTTTTTATAAAATTAAAAAGAAAAGGAAATGCAAAAGGTTTAGAAAGTTAAGAGATCTTAAAAGCCTGAAACGTAAAGACGTTTTATCCGTTTCTTTTTGCAATTAATACATCAATTTATCTTAGCCATTCCTTTCCTCATCCTTTGCAGCCGACTCCCTCATATTATTCATGAATTTTCAAGCTCCAAAACCATAAAAATCATGGCCTCCATCTTGAGAAAAAATCTGGTAATGGCTACATCCTTTTTCTACCTTTTTCTTCTCATTTTCTATGTATTTTGTCTAGTTTTCTATGCTTTCTGGATAGGCCGCTACCACCACCTTTTCCAGACCTCCCCACACCCCTCCATCTACTATCCAAACCTGTAAAAGTATGGCCAAGCCCCTCTTGACCCAAGGCCGAGCCTTGTTGTGCTCAAAAACTTCATATATGTTGCCTTGACCAATTGTATGCTTCATGTCATAACCCTACCACTCCATACTCCTTCTAGCCGTGAGTTATGGTCCCAAACCTGAGCAATATCATCATCATGGCTGAACCCAAGAACCTCCTAGGCCAAGCATTTGAATGGTTAAAGCAAGGTCAAGTAATCTATTCCTTTGTTGCTTCGTATTTTCATTGTTTCAACATTGTTTTGCGTTGAATATTTATGTGTGTATTGTCTTGTTTTGGTTATTGTTTACAAGACAAATATCAAGGCTCTCCATTCATTCAAATCAAAAGTCATGCTATATCGTGCTTGTCGTGCTTTTGGAATCGCACTTGTGTTTGTTGTTTTGGTCTTCAGCTTGAACAAGTGAGTATTTCTCACTCTGACATTTATATTTATGAAAAGTGAATTGATGACAAGTGTTTAGTAATAAAAAATGTTTATGCAAGTTAATGATGATCATATGATATGCTATGCCATGTTATTACCATATTATTACCATGTTAAAAATGTTAATTTTCACCTTACGTCTGATATATGACTGTATATTGTGATATTGACCTTGTTTACATTATTTCTGCATATGATCACACTGCAAGTTCCCTGTTAGAAAAAAAATGTTATGGGCTGAAATGATAGGCCTGAATGGTTTTAAATTTTTCATTTTGACTTGGGATTGCGGGTTTGAAATGATTAAACCCGGATTTTCTTTGTAAATTATGGGTTGAAATGATATATTACCCGTATCACTTTACCTAGCGTAGAAAATTTTATACAGGCCCGTAGTTAAAATATGCTTTTCTAATAATTTTAAAATATTTTAGAAATTTAATTATTATAATATTTTGATTTGAAATTTAATAAAAATAAGATTTTTGTAAAATATTATTGATTTTCTTAATAATTGTAAGTGAAATGAATTAATGAAAAAGTTAGAAATTTTGAATGTAAGTTATTTTGGAAATTTTGATTTAATTTTAATTGGAAATTTAATTGAGTATGAAATTATGAAAAATTTATGATAATTTGAATTTAAATGAATTTAAAATGATTTTATCATATTTATGATTTTTAATAAAGTTGAAATGTGAAATGAATAAATATTTTAAGTTGAAACTTTGAAATATAACTAGAATTGGAAATTTATGAAACTGACGTAAAAGTGAAATTTTAGTTAAGCAAATAAAAATAAAACTGAGTTATATTTGAGAATTTGAACTTAAGTGTTAAGTTGACATTTAATGTAATGGATTTTAAAATTGAACATTGCATTTTAATAAGTGGATTATTATTAAATCTTGATTTTTGAATGGAAATTTAACTTTATAAAATCATGAACTTGAGGAAAATTAAACGATGTTTATAAATGTGAAAATGTATGATTTTATAAGTTAAAAATGTTTTTAATAAAAATATAATTGGTTGAGAAATTTTATTGAATATTTGAAGTTAATTGAATGTATTTTTGAAATGCTATTAATTACAATGAAAATGATATTACAGCATTTGTAAACGCTGTAGTTGATGATAATGAACTAAAAAGCTAAATTGAATTAAAGCTATTATAGCAATTTTTGTAAGTGATATAATCTTTGAATTTAACTAAGTTATTCGAAATTTAAGTAAACCTATTATAACATTTTAAAAGGCTGTCCTTTGATAAATTGAACTGTTTTGAATGTAACTTTCGGTAGAAATTTTCTAAATGATGCGAAAAGTGAATTTTCACGGTTTTTGATAAACTTAAGTGAATAAATAAACTTTGGAAGTTGAAATTTTTGGAAATTTAATCATTCAATTATTAAACATAATAACTTCATTGAAATGATAAAAAAAGAATTTTTGGAATATAAACTGTTTTGAAATATGAATTGAAATGGTATTTTAGATTGAATAAAATGAATAATGATTTGAAATGAATGAAGTTTTGAAAAGATACGATATTTTGATATATTAAAATGATTTGAAAATGAAGTTTTGAAAGGATATGATATTTTGATATATTAAAATGATTTGAAACGAAGTTTTGAAAGATATGATATTTTTGATATTAAATGATTTGAAAACGGAGTTTGAAAGATAGGACATTTTGATATTAACATGATTTAAAAAGAAGTTCTAAAAGATATGATATTTTGGAACTGAAAGGCAGTGTTGAAAGGGTATGAAAATTTAATATATTGAAATGGTTAGAAATGACTTGATATTTATTTTGATAAATATTTGAATTGAAAGATATTTTACGATGATATATTGAAATGGTTTTGGAAATGATTTAATCTTTATTTTGATAAAGATTTGGATTGAAAAGGATATTTTATTTTGAAGTATAAAATATTGTTTTAAAGTTATAACTACGGGTTATAATAACGATGGGTTGTTAAAGAGACCGGGATCGGATATTGTCTTATAGCCGGCCAATACCGAAAACCACTTTAACAACTGTGTACGCGGTGGAGATTTCAAAATGAAGTAGGATGGTGGCGACGTTGTCGAGGTATATTACGTGGACCCAACTCCCGTGAGTTGGCATATATGACTAAAACAGGAGCTATACCGGGCTACACAAAGGGTCGCACCCTTTCATCGAGCATGCTCCATCGGAAACCATTCTATTACTGTTGTGATTCGATTCGGTGGCGCCACTATGATTCGGGGGTATTGTTCGAGGTGGGCGGAAGCTGCTGGCTTGCCGTTACCACCGGTCCGGGAGTGCAAATGGTGTATCCACCCTGGCATTGCCTCGCGTGCCGTGTCATATCCTTATATCGAGCCCACTACGATTTTGGTTTTAAAGATCCGACCGCGTTAATGTTCACCATCCCCTTAACGCTATTTTCTATATAATTATACTTTACTGATTAGACACTATCGTATATAGCGTATATTACTACATAGTAAATAGTTTAACGGATCCTTAGAGGATGGGCGGTCCCAAGCATCCTTTAAGTTACTGATGCATTTTGTTACTGTTCACTTGAGTTGATTTACAGTTTATAAGTATTTATGTCCTGACTCGAGGGTTTTGTGTTTTGCTTTACGCTCGGGTCAGATTGATTGAGTTAGCATTCAAGATTCACCTTCGGCGTTGGAGCTTTCCTTGAAGATCCATCCATCTATTTTGTTTCAGTATCCAGTGGTTCAGTGATGTATCTGATTTGTACATGATGTATCCTGTTACTCTTCTGTTGTATCTTATTTAATTCTGATGTATCTCATATTTATATAGTAGCTTCATGAACTACTATCTCTTTTTCTTCCGCTGCATTTTTATATACTCTGTGTCTGTGATCTGTGATTTTTATTTACTGTATATTCTGAGGTTTGCCAAAATTTTATTTACAACACAGTATTTTGAGCAATTTAATTCCGGCATGAGTGTCTGCCTATGCACTTATAATGGATGCGAATGGTTGAAAAATATTGGTTGTTACAACTAATTCAATAAGTCAACGCTATTTGAATATTATAAATCGATAGAGACAAGAAAAATTGTCATTGGCTACCAAAGAGAAATATCTTAGAATCAACATGTCCGACTAAATCCAAATTAGAACATGGAAGTATTATCAAATCACATTGGTCCTATCTTAGCACCTAGTGTTATAGACAATATATGCTCCACTCTAGAAAGGTGTCCCAATCTCTCTCCACCGCTACTCCGGGATCACGTTGACAGCTCGTGTATTATCTTAGATTATAATAAATTCACCCACTAACATCGTATTCGTCCAGTTTCCTATACCTAGACATATTGGAGTATTATGTAAATGTAAAATACCACACATTCACATACACGTATACAGGACATCGAAGTCTTATCGTCCCTAGTGTGAATCATTAAACCATATTGGATGTCATCGGCACCACATCACTTTTCCATTTGGAGGAATTTCTTTTGTCACTTTCATATGCACATATACATATTTGTATACTTTCATATACACATGCTACTACTTATAGCTAATTTATGATCAAGCAAATCCAAAAAATTCAACATTGAAATCATTTAATAATTCCCACAAAAATATATATAATAAATTCAACTAATCTCACATACTAATATCAATAGAATCAAGTAAATCATATATTCAATCATTAAACAACTCGACTAATCCAACTTCAACTAATCCAATAAGTTGTATCACTTAACTCCATATACATATACATTCATTCACATGTATACATGCATATATATACATATCGCTCATATATGTACTTCAATACTGGTTTATCAAATGGTGATTATTTGTTAGACTTTGCAAATATGTTTCTCATCTCTCTTGCCTATCCTTTAAGAGTCTTTAACCATTTAAACCCCTTATTGTGCATTAAATAACTTTCATTTTGAATATACATTCATGTGTTCAAAATCAAGCATTTTCCAAAGCTATTTTAAAAAATCTCATTGTTTATCTTTTTGATTATAATGAATCAATTTACAATACCTCATAAAACTTTTATTTAGTATAATTAGTTAAAACTCATTTATCTTCCTCTAGATCATTCCTAACACAAGCTTAGTTCATAAAAAAAGAAATTGGCTTGCTATATTTCAAAATTAAATGGTTTTAAAACCGTTAAGTAACTATAGTCTCTTTATCATGCCTATTGCATGAATTATTATGCACCTTTTTAAATTATTAATTAAGTTTTGTTGCTTACTAACTTTCTACAAATACACTTTTTAGCTTCAGTCGCATAAGATACTTATGTATATATGTTCTCTATCATTATCATATTCACAAACATATATAACTAGTTATAATTTAACTTTTATGCTAACTTTTCTCTCTCAAAATACATGTTTTGGCTTCAAACCAATAAGCTACTTATGTATAAGTTTTCTCTATCTTAACCATATGCATTAATACACATAATAATATATAAACTAACTTTTGTGCTTACTAACTTTCTCTAAATACGTGTTTTTGGTTTCAAACCCATAAACTGCTTATGTGTGTATATTCTCTTTTTTATATCCACTAATATAAATAATAAGTTGTGAAACAATTTTTGTGCTTACTAAACTTATTAAAATACATGCTTTAACTTCAAACTCATATGTTAATCATGTATGTATGTTCTTTAACATCATCAATATACACAACAGGTTATAAACCAACTTTTATGGTTATTAACTTTCTCAAAATACATGTTTTTAACTTCAAACCCTTAAGCTATTAAGGAATATATATTCTCTATCATCATCAATAAACATAAAAATTATAAATCGATATTTGTGCTTACTAACTGTCCAAAATACATGTTTTTAACTCCAAACCCGTAAGCTACTTATATATATATATATAACAAGTTATAAACCAACTTTTCTACTTAACAACTTTCCCAAAGTACTTGTTTTTAGCTTTAACCCATAAGCTACTTACGTATATATGTTCTCTATCATCGTTAATGTACATAACAAGTTAAACACTAACATTTGGGACTACTAAAATTACATGTTTTTAACTTCAAACCTATAAGCTACTCATGAATATATGTTTTATGTCATCATCAATATACATAATAGTTATAAACCAACTTTTTTGCTTAATAACTTTCTCAAATGGCAAGTGTGTAACTTCACATCAGCTAACTAACAGTGTATGCATTTTTATTTAACAAAAAGTCAAATTTAGATTTTTTTTCCCACCCTAATATAAATAATTATGTTTACTCATTAAATTTTTACATTTCCTTTATAAATGCTAATTATGACAGCTATACTTCTGTTCACCTTGATATCAAGTGTAAAGCTTTCAATGCACTTGATTGCTTATTAAAATCTTAAAGATGTCATGTTTAATGCTCATATTAACAAATCATCCTTTATTACTTCTATTATATCAACATAAGCTCAACAAAGCTTTATTTTAAGTCCTAATACTTTTAATTCATACTTGAAAACCAACACATATAGCAAAAATAAGTTTTAAAGCATAATGGGATATGGAGAACATTCCTACATGCATTAGCAAGCGAAAGAAACCCATACAAGAAATGAACTCATTCCCAAAACTTTTTTCCAGATTTGCCCTCATGTAATGACCTAATACAGAGCTATACCTAATATTTTGAATTAAATATATCTTTATAGGTGATTTATGAATAATTATTGTGAAATAATAAATTTTGAAAATTGTGTGCATTTTGTGAATAAAAATCCATTGAAGTAAAGTAAAAATATTTTAGGAAGAATTAAAAAGGAAGAATATTTGTAAATAAGTTAGAATAGAATGTAAAATTTTATTTGTGTTAAGTATTATAAATATAAGTTTGTGCTTATTTTATTGATAAATGAACTAGTAATGAAATTAAAGAATTAAATTATTTTAAAATTCTAATATGTGCTTAAAAATGTTGTGTGATTCAAAATAAATTTTGAAAAGATTTAAATTGGAATGTTTAGGTTTAAATAGAGTTTTGAATTTTATTTATGCTCAAATTTATAAAATATGTTAGTGTTTGTATTTTATTTATAAAATAGGCAAGTGGTGAATATAAGGTATTTTTATTATTTTATAATTTCAGAATGAGTTTTAATATTCTATTAGAGGTAAATATTGCTAGAAATAAAATTTTGAGGCTTTAAATTATGTGGTATGAAATTTAAGTTAAATGAAATTATTTATAATTATGTAGTACCATTCTTTATATGTAAAAAATTCATTTGACATATTAGCCGGGCTAAATAAGGTTACTAATTCTACTCAAAACCTGGGTTGTCATTTATTCGATTACTTTTGTAAGTAAATGTCACTTACCATTTGAAGGTTGAAAATTTTGGTAATCGTATAGAGGTGAATCTTATGAGTTTTGTAGTTGAGAGGTATATCCCTCTCAAAGGGTTACAAATTAGAAAAATATAGGAATTTACAGATTCATCCTCCAAGGATTAACCAGTTGAGTATTATTATTTACTCCTAGGGACAGTAATCAAAGATTTATTATTTGGTGACACTCTCATTCAAAAATTTAAAGTCAAGAGTATTAATTGGGAATCTACGTCATAGGATTCACGCTATTATGGAACACGTGTGATTAGGACCCCTAGATAATCTAGTATCCATCCTAGCAGTCCTGTATGTGAAGTCCTGCCTCGAATCTATGATGTCAATTTGATGAGTTGATGGGGATGAGGGTGATGGATATTACTCTTATAAAAGCCATTGCCTAGACACCACTCCAAGACCTACACTCCATTACCAAGGGCAAGTAGGAGTTGTGACTAGTGCACAACATTGTCTTATAACGTGTTTATGACATGTAATTGATATGAGTGTCGTGATTCTGGAAGTAACTACGGGGCTATAAGAAACTGGTTGTGGCTATTACCATTTCCTAGAGCAGTGTTGCGGTATGTCATTCTTCCATATGGATGGATTAGGTAGATCCATATTTAATGAGATATTTGATGTTATTATCCCACTAGGGACGGTAATTATATAACATTGAAGACTTGTTGCATACTCGTCTATCATCTGACTTAGAACAATCATTAACCAGCGGTAGGATCAAATTAACCCTAGAATAGAATGAATAGGGTTTATAATAAATTCACAGAATAATAAAATTACAACATAGGTAATTGCAGAATAAATGTGGAAATTAAAAGCAACACACAATTTTATCCGCTTTGGCAATACTTGCCTACTGCTAACCCCAAGGTTTTTACCAAGATTAAACAATAAACTACTTGCAGACCCTATAAACTTACGACTATCACTTATTTGATTGTTCTAACCTTACGCTCAAAACCCTGCCTCAACTCCATCCTCGAGTTGAGAATTTCCTAAATTGTGCCCCTTTTTGTTCGATCCTAGTAACAATCTTGAATTTTATAATTAAAAAATAACATAAAATAAAAGATGAAACCATAATTTTATATATAATAACAATTTAATCTCAAAATAAATAATTTATTCTCAAAAGAAAAACACGACACAAATAACAATTGAGAGGTAAGATTATTTCAGCCGTATGCTTTTATATCTAAGTTGATCTCCTTTTCCTCTTCATTCTTGAATTAAGGTTTCAATTTGAAGTGTTGACTGTCAATTGATTGAAGTAAATTTTCCCGCATCCCTTAGTCGATCAATTGCTTGATTCACGTGATGATTTATTCCCTCAGTTTGCGTCAATAGTCAAATGATTCATTGATGCTGATTTTGGTATGAATTTTAGCCATTTTGATTTTTGTATTCGAACTCAACTGTTTTATTTTATCGATGATGATTGGTATTTTATAGCGGATCGATTCCGTATGTTTCAAAATATTTCTAGTTTGATTCCTCGTTTCAAATTTTCCAAATAATATACATAGCAATCGATTTTCTAACTGAAGGTATTTTGATCTCTGACTAGTCCATCTTTGATACACACACACACACATATACATATATACATACACACACACACACACTCTCTTTTGGATTATTATTTCAACCAGCGTATAATTTTCTTTGCTATTTTGTGATCGTTTTCAATCGTATGGTTTTGGCCTAAATTTCTCGACATTATCAATGCTCTAATTTATTTCGAAAAGTATTGTCATCGACTTGATCAATTATTGTACTCTGTTGTATGGCTTGTGCTATTCCTTCTTGCTATATGTTTTATGATGCACCATGTTTTTATATTGTTTGCACTTATCTTGTTATATGTGTTTTGTGCGCTGCATTATTGTTTGTTTTGTGCATTTTTGTATGTGTTGTCGTCGTCATCCAGAATCATGAATGAGTGGTATAAAACACTGCTATGCGGCCAAGATATGCTAAGGTTGTTGTAATGCTTGCCATTGAATTGCTTGCAATGTTTATGACTTAATGGATAAGAGCATGATGATGTTATGAGTAGAGATGGTCAGACCATTTGATATTGCTTTAGTTCACAAGTTTGGCTCGGGTGACATTGAAGCTTCGATTTTTGAATTGATTCTTGATTTTGATAATTATCTTTGTTCGATGGTGAATAAATAAACAAGAGATCAAATTGATTGTGCTAATGCATTACTATTGTATAGATATTGTAACTTTGATATTCGATGAGATTTTGGTGTATTTGTTATTGATGTGATGAAGTTTTGTTGTCGTCGACCATGTTAAGCCTGTGTAGTTGTTTGTTTTCATCTAAGTTGTTGATGCATTTATGGCCTTGTGCATTTGATTATTTTGCTACATGTCTGTGCCCCTGACCTTATATGTTGTCGTACAAGCGCAACTATGTACTCATTACACTTGCACTACATTTGTGTGTGCATTAATTTATGTTGCTATCTAGCTGCACCTTTGTGTGCTCTTTTGCTGCACCTAGTTGCATTTTGTGTTGCTGTGCATTTTTGTTGTGTATGTTTTGTGTGCACTTTTGCACTTTCTCTGTTCGTGTACCAAGCTACTACTTTGTTTTATGATCCTTGCACATATTTGCACCTGCATTCGACTGTGTGCTTGATTTTGAGTTGTTGCTTCACTTATGCTTATATTAAGCTATTTAGCTTGACCTAGCATGCTTATGTTGAGCCTTTGGACTTGACCTGTTTTTTTCCCTAAAATTAAGTTGATGCTAAAATGTTTTGTATAGGTGTTCGATCTTATGGCATGCACAGTGATACGTTGTGCATGTCGTAGATTGCTTGTGCACATTATTGATATTTCTGGTGCATATTTCAAAATATAAAAAAAAAACCCAATAGACCGAGGCAATGTCGAGTTCGAAATTATTATGTTTCTGTAGTTTAATTTTGTTTCACTTTGCTTTTTATTGCGTTGTTATTTGACAAGCAAAGAAAATGATTAGAGAAAAGCAATTGGAGCAAGTAGATAAAAAGATTGAATTCAAGTGAGTAAGTGATTATATTTGAAAGTGAAAAATGTAGTGTTCTATATGAAAGTGTAAAATATTGTTGTTTATGAATATTGTATTTAAATATCATGGAATTGTTGTAATCGTATGTGTATCTGAAATTGTATTGAACTAAAATATTTGTTGAAATAAACATTTGTTTCTTTCATTCCTTGATTCTACAATAATATTGTATCAAATACATATAAATAGAGATATATATACACACATCCCTATGTATGTGTTTATCATCATCAAATAAAAATCATAAACTGTTATATTCTACAATCTCCTCCTTTTGATGATAATAAACATATACTAAGATTTTATGTCAAGCAAACGTGGTTGATGTGTTATGATTAAGCTCTGTCTATTTACATACTCCCCTTACCACAAAACCCCCCTACACAGATGCATACATTATAAAATGAAAAAAAATCGATTGTTAAAATAATTGCAAAAACAATTGTCGAAAATAAAAACAACTCTCAAATATTGGTAAGGTTATTACTCAACCACCAAAATCATAACCTCTCTTCCACTTTTGTTATCATCAAAATAATAATAATAATTAAAATATTGATGAATTTGATTAAAACATAAAGCATATAGAGAGAAATATATATTGCATATTCCAATTAATCAAACAAAAATCTTAATATTTTATTAATTGGATATAAATTCCACTTTAGAGTGATGGTTGGATTATGGTTTAGGGGAAATTTACACAATGACACCAGCGTAATGTTTTTAATAGAGGAAAATATTATAAACTACTCTTTTAAATACTATATAAAAAAATGTTAAGCACTTTCTAAACATACATAGCTATTCAGACTTTTAAATGAGGCTAGAAGTTATTTAAAAAGAATGTCAAACATTATCTAACCATGCATAACCGTGAAGAATTTAAAATGAGGTTACAAACTACTCAAATATTTATCCCTCTCTTGCATACGAGTTTCATCCATACATAATCGTAAGGACTTTTAAATGAGAATGAATGCATGTATCTAGAGATTAAAGTTACTCACCCATGCATAACACCGAGGACTTTCAAATGAGAGTGAATATTTTGGTATAGAATTATAAATTACAGTAAACATAATTCCTTGTTTTTCAAAATACTAATTTCTGCACACTATATTAAAATTTGATGTGTGGATTCCAAGAAGGATGATCATGATAAAAGTGATCATGAAATGTAAAACTTGCTCAATTTTCCAGAAATTTTTAAATATACTTCCTATAGTTATGAAGTATAATGTAATCACTACCCATCACTTTCAAAATCATTATTAAAAACTTGACAGATTCCATAAAAGTTCAAGTTGTCAAGTATTATCTTTTTTGAAGTGAGTTCCATACTATAGTAAACAAGAGTGTCTTTATTAAAGAAAATCAAGGTAAAAATCTGAGTAATTTGAAAATTTTCTAAGTCTAAAAGAGGTGGTGAAAATCTATTTCCTGCATGGGGTTTTGTAAAACGATGTCTGCTAATTTTAAAATCAATTGAAATGAAAATATGATCTCAAATGAAGTGATCTCTAATATCACTTGTACTTTTGTTTTCCCAAAATGATACATTATTAAATATGTAGACTCTATATTCCTCATTATCTCTCGAATAAGTTCAATTTTTTTTAGCAAAGTCATTTGAATGTCAAACAAAGGCAAAAACATTTATATGGAGCTAAAAAAGCACATAGTAAATATTACCCAGCCACTAATATGCTAATCGTCATTAAATGTAATGAAAGTCAATTATCGTACTAAAGCAATTAACCATTCTTGTTTTGAAAATTCGATCCATTTGAAATCATTATTTGAAAGTTTTACGTACATAGTTTGATTTAGCATAAAATATGAAAATTTTGAATATTTAAAATTGCTACTCAACGAAATTGGTTTCAAGTCAAGACAATGAATCACTCAAAGGTTATATCTAAAATTCTACAACTTGTTTGCATAAATTGGAGATAAATTTTCAAGGATCTACTAAAATGGTTGTTGTTTTTTAAGATTTTGCAAAATGAATCAGCAGTCAAGATCTTACAAAATGAATCGATAGAAACTTAACAAGGTAAAGTTATAATGCTATCAGTTTGCTTTCCATAATTTCAAGAATTTCAAAATTAGAAATAAAGATGTTTAAGTTATGATCTAATTACTACGGTTGTGTTAAGAAGTTCTGAATTAGTTTTCAAAAAGTATTCTAAATGAAATGCAATTTTTCAATGTTTTAAGCTCGGATTTTGGAAAACACAGAATATAAAACTTAAAGAATTTTCAATTTATTTTCCATAACATCTTGAATTTTGTGAATCGGAGTTAGGGAGTTCAAGATATGTAATTATACTATAGCAGTGTCAAAAAAACAAAATTAACAATAAGAAAATAAAATAGGGTTTAGAGATCATACCTTCACTTATCTTCAATGCTGTATTCATGTTCAAAATTCTATTGTCGATCACCATCTCGTTTTTCTATGCTAAGGAACATTAGAATTATTTGTTTTCAACCATAAATAGAACAACTCAAAGTTACATATGTCGTAGTCATTCCTCGGCCCATTTCTATACCTAAATGTTGGAAGAAGCAAGTGGCTTAACGAAGAAAGTAGAATCACTCTTATTTCCGTTTGTAATCTTTGATACCTAAATTTGTTTAAAGACAAACCATTAATTTTAAGAATTGTACCCTTAGAAATCTGTAACGACCCAGAATTTCCGTCATTTGAAATTCGTATATTTGATTGATTTTAAATATTAACAAGTAAAATTTGTAAGTCGAATAAATTATATTTCGAATATCTAGATTTAATTGGATAATTAAATCGATAATTTAATATTTGAAATTACAGAAATAATTGGAGATTGGGTTTAATGTGATTGAAAATGATTTATAAAGTTGTATTAAATCATATTGGAGTTAGAATGATGTTATAGAACTTTTAAAATTGAATTAAAAGTTAATTTGTAGAAATTGAATATTTTAATATTTAATTGACGAGTAAAAATAGTCTTTTTCAAACAGTCTCGAATTTCGATGAAACCAGTTTCATCGGATCTGTAATGTTATATTATTGTAAGATTTCAAATTTCGTGTCAATCGGATTTACGGCTTGTCCGGGGTAACCTAAAACGCATTGAAATCGATTTAAGTGAATTTTAAATTTAAATAGTCGATTCGAAAACCTATCTTCCAAATATGATCGAATTGGCTCCCGATATATATTCCATTGCGTTCGAAATGAGGGTAAAACATGATGAATGCCAGGTGGCATGCTTCGTTTGGAGTTCGGAAAAATTCGGGTGAATAGTGTCGCGAGAATTTTCTATAAAAGCCCCTAGATTTTCACAAACCGAAACCCTAGTTTCAAGCTTCAGCCGCCACTTTTATAATCAATGGCCAAATTCGTTTGTTTATTCTTCCCTCAAAATCTCTCAATCCTTGATCATTTACGAAAATTTATCAACTACAACATTGAAGAGCTTCGCGAGATCTACTATTTCAATGGCTATGATCGCAAATTTCACCACAGATTGATGGCAATTGGAGTTAGAAGACTTGCGATTGGGCATGGTTTTCGAGATGAAATGGGCGACCGAGAGGGGCCGATCTTCGGCTGGAGGTGGAGCACGCGTAGGCGCGTGGATTGATTGCTCCTGATCGTCGTCAGGTGGCTCGAGATGGTCGCGATAAATTGATGGAGATGGTGGCTATGGGTTGCGTTCGAACCTGGAGATGGAGAAAAAGCTTGTGCGTGTGGCCTGGATCTAGAGTATTTGAAATGGACGTCCGTGATTTAAGGGTTTGAAATAAAAAAAGAAATTATTAAATTTTATATTATGAAATTAATATAAACTTTGTAATAGCGTAACTTTGTCATACGAGGTCAGAATTGGACGAAACGACTTGCGTTGGAATCATATGGACGAACAATATGCGATGGAGCTAGATTGGAATCGTTTGGAGATAGTGAGAATTTTGGATAAAATTAAACGCGTGTTTAATTTTTTCGAAATAAAACGCTGAAACTGTTATTGGAAACAAGGTGAGAACTTCTTACTCAATCGAAATTGTTTCGATTTAAATTTTAAATAGTTATATTTAAAATTGCTTGATTGTGTGATTGGACGATAAATTGCTATCTGTTGTATTGAAATACACCATATACGCCGCATATTAAGCGGTGATTATTATATTAAACACATATTCCATGATATTTCACCTTGAAGTGAAATTGGTATTATATATGTACTTGGAGTTGATTTCCCGCATTATATAGCGGATGAGACCCTATTGCGCCGCATAATATCGTATAATATTTTATATAAACCCATGTACCACGATATTCCGTCTTGAAACGGGATTTGTATTGTGCTAACATTTATGGATGCAGGGAAATAGGTTGGAGGGATCCAACTGGATTCCTCAAATAATTGAATTTGTTTCAATGTTGCGTGTTGATTTATTTATAATCTCTGTGTGATTATCTTTGTGATTGAAATCGTTGAAGGCTAAAATTTAGCTGAATATAATTTTGGTATCGTTAGATACCGGAAATAAACAAAAAATTGAATTTTGAAAATTCAGGTTGAAAGTTTATAATTAATTTTTTTGATGTTTTGAGAAAAATAATTTAAATAGTGATTTTTGAATTTATTTTAAAAGCTTTATATATAAGATTTAAAAGAAAATTGGATTTTTATAAATCAAAGTGATGGAATTTTAAGTAAAGGTTTATTAAGTTTATTATAGAAATGGTTATTTCTAAGATTAAATCAATAATTGTTTTAGAAATAGTTATTTAAATCGTTATACTCTATTTACGAATTTTATTTTGAAAATTAGTTTGGACTTAAGTTATATGTAATATTGGTATAATATTGTTATAACTAATATTTTAAGTAAAGTATTTAAAGAAAAATAGTTTTATTTCAAAGTGTTTTCCCGATATATTTTGGATAAGTGTTATAATTATTTTAGAGTATTTGAACTCGGCAGATTTCCAGTTAAAATGAATAAATATTTGGAAATGTTTCCGCGTAAGGAAAAATGATTTGAAATTTGTTTTCAAAAGTTGTAAAGGTGAAAAGTGATTTGAAATTTGTTTCAAATGGTTGAAGTGTGGAAAAATATATCTTGTAAAGATAGATTTTGGAAAATAAATAATTTGGGAAATTATTTGTAATCTGGTGATGTTGTGCATATCTATCGATAGTTAAATAACTGACTATCACCATTTATCTTTAAATGGGTATTTGTTGTGATTTGCTTGAATTTGAATGCTACACTTATTTTAAAATAAGCGCTCGTTATTCGGTTTAGCCGGGAGAGGACCTTTGGGTCATGAATCCCATTCTGAATAGTGATACGTCGTAATGGATTGCATTTGAAGACCGGATATTTTCGAAAATGGAAGGATTACCGTCGAATGTCTCTGCATCGGCTGATCTCCAATATAGATATTTTATCACCCTTTGTGATGGGAATTCCGGACGTGATTAGTGAATATCCGGATTGCAAGGGCTTCTTTGGAAGTGCCTTCGGTTCTGTTCGATCCCGGAATGGACTTGTATGGATGTGTGTCTGACGTTACAATTTGAGATGTAAAGCTGGTTTCTATCAAATACATTTCTGTTGGTGGCGGAGAATTTATTCTCTTAGCTTAACACCCTTCTCTGAGACGTACGAGCTCAGAGGTTATATGGTTGATGGTTACTAGTGATGTATTCCCAAACTGGTAATGTGGCATACGAAGTGCTGCTGATCATTTGTTGATCAAAGCATAGATTTTGTGAAAAGCGTAGCTTTGTGGATGAGACTTCGTCGGACCTCACACCCTGAAATGTTCAAAACAGGAAGGATGCAGCAAGGTTATTGGGAGTAGCGCCCCTTAGAGTATGTGCATTTCCTTCTGGATAGAAGTGGTATCATGGTATAGAGCCCAGATACTTGACTTATGTGGATGTCGCAAATATATATGACTTTGTGATTGTTGTTGGTTGAGGATCCTCGGATAAAGGTTGTTTACTACCGAGGGATGGCATACTCGTGTCAATAGTTACCTACTTTTGCAGAGGTAACCCGGCCTTGTGTTGGCGGAGATCCGGTTAGGTTCTCGGGGCATCTCTCCAGAGGCGTACCCATGTGGCAATGGGAAGTTTCTTGGCCTGACCAATTGTTGGAAATCCAAAGAAACAATACGAGCCCTGTACAGTTTTAGTTGTATAACCTGCTATTTACTTATGGTGGCGCCCCACTGTTTATATGGTAGCTATAGTAGGCATACGATAATGGTCGTATGTTGGCTAAGATTTATATTATACTTTCGAAATGTTTTCCTACACTTTGCACTTTTAATAATAATATCAAAAAATTTGCGTATCAAGCATATTTGACTATCACAAGGAGAAATCTCCTTCGATTATGCGTTTGCATTGTATGTGTGTGCGGGAGGCCTTATGGTAGTTTCATTTTCCAAAAGCATTGCGGATCTATCTTAAAATATTTCTTTGTCTGGCTTTAAAGATAAACTGTTTTAAGTTCTCACACCAGTCCCATGACTGACCTGGAGTTCAGGTTATCAGGTTATTAGGTCTAGAGTCAGGTTATCAGGTCATTATGGAATTCAGGAGATGCTTTAGAGATCTGGAGGCAAGCTGGATGGCATGGCGTATCAACTAGTATATGGTATCTCTTTTCCGCTGTTTATTGTTGTAAACTCTGATAATGTAATGTGATGTAATGTATGAAATGTACAATTCTTTTGATTTAAAGATTATTCATTTATCTATTATATGTGTTCCGCCGCGATTGTGAGATTCTGATATGTTTCTGTTGCCTCTTCTATCTTTTTCTTCTTCTTTAACCCTAACAGTACAGTTTCCGGCATTCGATTCCTCGGCAGTTGATAAAGTGGATGTATTAATTAGGATTTTCGAAAGTCGAAAATCCTAATCGTTACATCTGGTATCAGGGCATTTGGTTAAGCGACAACCTTGGCTTTATTGGGTGTTACTCATTAGAGATAGAGTCAGCAGTACTCTAGAATGAGAGTGAGTGTAATAATAGATATGAGCGCGTATTTGTTAGTGAATATAAATTGTTTTATGTTGTGATGATTGGTTTGTTGAGTGGTATATGGATTCTGGTCAATACGAGTAATTAACGTTATTGGTAGGAATCTCTAAACACTTGTCAGAACAAATTCGACACGATATCGTTTTAAATAGGGCAAACGAAATAATTTTACCTAAATTATTTTCGTATATAAAAGAGAAATTTTTTTTGTGAATTATTATAATATATGATTGCTTGGTTGCTAGAAAGTGATGATATTAAATTATTGTTATTAATGTTGAAAAAGAAATTGAAATCATAACTCCAAAGTTAAGAAATAAATTCACATACAAATAGAATTGAAGAATATAAATTGTAAATGTGATTTGTAATTTGAAGTAAAATTCCAGAGGAATATTTGAAAATGTTTTGAAAGGGTTTGCAATTTGGAAAAGATTAAATTCCTTTTTGAGTTTGAAAACGATTTTCGAGGGTTTTGGAAAAAAATTTGAGGGGAAGAATGCACTAAACTCTTTTCGGTCGCTGGAAAATAATTCCGATGATGATCGTGACATCACCGGTGCTCATTTTCGAGTTTTCAAAAGAGGGATCGCTGCCAAGTTGTTTTAAATGGAAGTTGTGTGGAAAATTTGGATTTGGGTTTTGAAATTCAAAGGATAATTTGAATTGGTTTCAAAAATGGTTTTGAAATGTTGGAAAGACTCTGGAATCTGATAAAAATAGTTATAGAATAAAATTTATTGAGTTGAAAATAAATTTGGGGTAGAAACAAATGAATTAAAAATTGAGTTTGAATTATGGAAATAAATTTATGAATGAATGAATTTACAATTGCAAATAAATTTAAAATTTGTCAAGTTGGATCAAATGAAGCTAAGTATTAAAAAAAATTAGTAAGTAAAACTAATTGAAGAAATGACAAATTTAATATGGGTTGAAATGAATTGAATTCAACATTTACAAATAAAGGGTAAATTAAGTTCATATGGAATTTGAAATCCAGTTTAAATATAAGTGGTTATTAACCGAAATAGTGAATTGAATTGTGTTTTGGGAACGAACAAAAGAATTTTTTTTGAATCCAAATAGAATTGAAATTGTAAATTAAATTCAAATGAAATTGATAATGTGAGATTGAATGAAAATAGATATTATGGTTAGCAGGATATACAGGTGGATTAAAGGAAATTGGGTTTTTGATTTCGAAGATAAAAAAATTGAATTGCTCGATAAAAGGTATGTATTTGAATTTCGGTATAATTAGATGATTTTCTTGTCCAGCCACTTGGCGTTTTCTTTTCTTTTTGAAATCTGGGGGCCGTGGTGCCATTTTTGTAGTTGTACCGAGCTAATCGCGCAAAGGAGACGCTGGCGAAATTTTTCAAAAATTTAAGGCGTTAGAATATTTTTGAGAAAAGGAAAATTTTGAAAACCATAACTTTAATTTTGGAGTGAAAAGTTAAACGATATATTTTTTTTTGAAAAGATGACTAAGTGTGATTTGAAAACTTAGTAAAGTTATTGTAAGAAGTTTAACTATGGATTTTGGAAAAGTTAAAATGTTTAAATGAATTTGAAATTTAATTTGAACGGTTTGTTTTTGAAAAGTTAATGGATTCTGTAACTTTTTCTTACTTGGCAATTTCGAGGACGTAATTCTTTTAAGGGGGAAGTTTGTAACGACCCAAAATTTTTGTCATTTGAAATTCGTATATTTAATTGATTTAAATATTAACAAGTAAAATTTGTAAGTCGAATAAATTATATTTCGAATATCTAGATTTAATTGGATAATTGAATCGATAATTTAATATTTGAAATTACAGAAATAATTGAAAATTGGGTTTAGTGTGATTAAAAATGATTTATAAAGTTATATTAAATCATATTGGAGTTAGAATGATGTTATAGAACTTTTAAAATTGAATTAAAAGTTAATTTGTTGAAACTGAATATTTTAATATTTAATTGACGAGTAAAAATAGTCATTTTTCAACAATCTCGGATTTCGATGAAACTAGTTTCATCGGATCCGTAATGTTATTATTGTAAGATTTCAAATTTCGTGTCAATCGAATTTACGGTTTGTCCGGGGCAAGCTAAAACACACTAAAATTGGTTTGAGTGAATTTTAAATTTAAATAATCGATTCAAAAACCTATCTTCCAAATATGATCGAATCGGCCCCCGATATATATTCCATTGTGTTCGGAATGGGGGTAAAACATTATGAACACTAGGCGGCACGTTTCGTTTGGAGTTTGGAAAAATTCGGGTGAATAGTGTCGCGAGAATTTTCCATAAAAGCCCCTAGATTTTCACAATTTTCACAAACCGTAACCCTAGTTTCAAGCTTCAGCCGCCACTTTTGCAATCAATGGCCGAATTCGTTTGTTTCTTCTTCCCTCAAAATCTCTCAATCCTTGAACATTTACAAAATTTATCAACTACAACCGAAGAGCTTCGCGAGATCTACGATTTCAACGGTTATGATCGCAAATTTCGCCACGGATTGATGGCAATTGGAGTTAGAAGACATGCGATTAGGCATGGTTTTCGAGATGAAATGGGCGACCGAGAGGGGCCGGTCTTCGGCAGGAGGTGGAGCAAGGCGTAGGCGTGTGGATTGATGGCTCCTGATCGTCGTCAGGTGGCTCGAGATGGTCGCGATAAATTGATGGAGACGGTGGCTATGGGTTGCGTTCGAACCTGGAGATGGAGAAGAAGCTTGTGCGTGCGGCCTGGATCTAGAGTATTTGAAATGGACGGCCGTGATTTAAGGGTTTGAAATAAAAAAAGAAATTGTTAATTTTTATATTATGAAATTCGTATAAACTTTGTAATAGCGTAACTTTGTCATACGAGGTCGGAATTGGACAAAACGACTTGCGTTGGAATCGTATGGACGAACACTACACGATGAAGCTAGATTGGAATCATTTGGAGATAGTGAGAATTTTGGGTAAAACTAAACGCGTGTATAATTTTATTCGAAATAAAATGCTGAAACCGTTATTGGAAACAAGGTGAGAACTTCTCACTCAATCGAAATTGTTTCGATTTAAATTTTAAATAGTTAGATTTAAAATTGCTTGATTGTGTAGTTGGATGATAAATTGCTATCTGTTGTATTGAAATAGACCCTGTAAGCCGCATATTAAGTGGAGGTTATTATATTAAACACGTATACCGCAATATTTCATCTTGAAGTGGGATTGGTATTGTATATGTACTTGGAGTTAATTTCCTGCATCATATAGCGGATGAGACCCTATTGCATCGCATAATAGCGGCTAACATTTTATATAAACCCATGTTCCGCGATATTCCGTCTTGAAACGGGATTGGTATTGTGCTAACATCTATGGATGCAGGGAAGCAGGTTGGAGGGATCCAACTGGATTCCTCAAATAATTGAATTTGTTTCAATGTTGCGTGTTGATTTATTTATAATCTCTGTGTGATTATCTTTGTGATTAAAATCATTGATGGCTAAAATTTAGCCGAATATAATTTTGGTATCGTTAGATACCGGAAATAAATAAAAATTTGATTTTTGAAAATTCAGGTTGAAAGTTTATATTTAAATTTTTTGATGTTTTGAGAAAAATAATTTAAATGGTGATTTTTGAATTTATTTTAAAATCTTTATATATAAGATTTAAAAGAAAATTGGATTTTTATAAATCAAAGTGATGGAATTTTAAGTAAAGGTTTATTAAGTTTATTATAGAAATGGTTATTTCTAAGATTAAATCAATAATTGTTTTAGAAAATAGTTATTTAAATAGTTATACTCTATTTTCTAATTTTATGTGAAAATTAGTTTGGACTGAAGTTATATGTAATATTGGTATAATATTATTATAACTAATATTTTAAGTAAAGTATTTAAAGAAAAATAGTTTTATTTCAAAGTGTTTTCTCGATATATTTTGGATAAGTGTTATAAATTATTTTAAAATATTTGAACTCGGCAGATTTCCAATTAAAATGAATGAATATTTGGAAATGTTTCCACATAAGGAAAAATGATTTGAAATTTGTTTTCAAAAGTTGTAAAGGTGAAAAGTGATTTAAAATTTGTTTCAAATGGTTGAAGTGTGGAAAAATATGTCTTGTAAAGATAGATTTTGGAAAATAAATAATTTGGAAATTATTTGGAATCTGGTGATGTTGTGCATATCTATTGATAGTTAAATAACCGACTATCACCATTTAACTTTAAATGGGTACTTGTTGTGATTTGCTTGAATTTGAATGCTACATTTATTTTAAAATAAGCGCTCGTTATTCGGTTTAGCCGGGAGAGGAACTTTGGTTCATGAATCCCATTCCGAATAGTGATACGTCGTAATGGATAGCATTTGAAGACCGGTGTGGAAGACCGGATATTTTCGGAAACGGAAGGATTACCGTCGAATGTCTCTGCATCGGCTGATCTCCGATATAGAGATTTTATCACCCTTTGTGATGGGAATTCCGGACTGATTAGTGAATATCCGTATTGCAAGGGATTCTTTGGAAGTGCCTTCGGTGCCGTTCGATCCCGGAACGGACTTGTACGGATGTGTGTCTGACGTTACAATTTGAGATGTAAAGCTGGTTTCTATCAAATACATTTCTGTTGGTGGCGGAGAATTTATTCTCTTAGCTTAACACCCTTCTCTGAGGCGTACGAGCTCAGAGATTATGTAGTTGATGGTTACTAGTGATGCATTCCCAAATTGGTAATGTGGCATACGAAGTGCTGCTGATCATTTGTTGATCAAAGCATAGCTTTTGTGAAAAGCGTATCTTTGTGGACGAGACTTCGTCGGACCTCACACCTCGAAATGATCGAAACAGGAAGGATGCAGCAAGGTTATAGGGAGTAGCGCCCCTTAGGTTATGTGCATTTCCTTCTGGATAGAAGTGGTATCATGGAATGGAGTCCAGATACTTAACTTATGTGGATGTTGCAAATATATATGACTTTGTGATTTTTGTTGGTTGAAGATCCTCGGATAAAGGTTGTTTACAACCGGGGGATGGCATACTCGTGTCAGTAGTTACCTACTTTTGCAGAGGTAACCCGGCCTTGTGTTGGCAGAGATCCGGTTAGGTTCTCGGGGCGTCTCTCTAGAGGCGTACCCACGTGGCAATGGGAAGTTCCTTGGCCTGAGCATTTGTTGGAAATCCAAAGAAACAATACGAGCCCTGTACAGTTGTAGTTGCATAACCTGCCATTTACTTATGGTGGCGCCCCACTGTTTAGATGGTAGCTATAGTAGGCATATGATAATAGTCGTATGTTGGCTAAGATTTATATTATACTTTCGAAATGTTTTCCTACACTTTGTACTTATAATAATAATAATATCAAAGAAATTTGCGTATCAAGCATATTTGACTATCACAAGGAGAAATCTCCTCCGATTCTGCGTTTGCATTGTGTGTGTGTGTGCGGGAGGCCTTATGGTAGTTTCATTTTCCAAAAGCATTGCGGATCTATCTTAAAATAATTCTTTTTCTGTTTTTAAAGATAAATTGTTTTAAGTTTTCACACCAGTCCCATGATTGACCTGAAGTTTATTGTTCCCTTCCTAAACTCTGGGTGTCCATAATTTTCCACATAGGCAGTCTAGAGTCAGGTTATCGGGTCATTCTGGAATTCAGAAGATGCTGTAGAGATCTGGAGGCAAGCTGGATGGCATGGCGTATCAACTAGTATACAGTATTTCTTTTCCGCTATTTGTTGTTGCAAACTCTAATAATTTAATGTAATGTGATGTAATGTATAAAATGTACAGTTCTTTTGATTTAAAGATTATTCATTTATCTATTATATGTGTTCCGCTGCGATTGTGAGATTCTGATATTGTTTCTCTTGCTTCTTCTTTCTTACTTCTTCTATATTTTTCTTCTTCTTTAACCCTAACGGTACGGTTTTCCCGCATTCGGTTGCTCGGCAGTTGATACAGTGGACGTATTAATATCAATTTTCGAAAGTCGAAAATCCTAATCGTTACAGAATCCGAATTTGTTTGAATTTTAAAATATTTACATTTGTACTTTTTGGAGTCTAAATTTGTTTAATGATTTTGTGTTTTTTCCATATTTGGATAATTATTATGATAATGTCCTATATTGCCGCACAATATGTAACGATCTGCCTTTTCGAACCTCAGAAGTCGATATTAATTATAACGACCCAGAATTTAGTCACTGTTTAAATGAATATTTAATTATATTTAATTAATAAATAATAAAGGGATTTTATTAACAAATAAAACTATTTTAAATAATAAGTAACAATGATAAAATCATTTTAAAAATTTGTTTACCAAAATATATAGTTCATAGAGAAATAGATAATGTGATCAGAAATTATTTTTTTAAATATCAATTTTTCATTGATCAAAAGTTATTCAAAAGGTTATAACACTATGTTGAACACACATGCACATAATATAAACCATTTAAACATGGTGTGGACATGTACATATGCATGTACACATTAGCTCTCTTATGCATATAAATATATAGGTGAATATAAGATATTATTTCATAAAAATACAGGTACACAACCTATATAAAAATATAAAATTTCAACTCAAGAACAAGGAAGCATGGCATGAATAGTTGAGAGAAGAGGGAGGAGTACTAGAGTGAATGGATCATGGAGGGTAGAGGTAAGGTGGTGCATGCATACATATATTAAATATAAGTCACTTTATATTATTTAAATTAAATCCTAGGCCTATACATACCCCTTTATCTTCATATTCTCATTTTAAAACCTCCTTATTCACTTTAAATTCCTAAGAGCTTGAGATAAAGTATCTATGGCCTCCTCTTCATAGATTTGAATAAAAATCACTTCTTTATGAAAAAAATTACTTATTTGGTTAACAAAACCACTTCGCCTACAACACTTTCTCTTCCAAAACTTAAGCAAAACAAATGCCCACACACCATGGCCGAGCCAATATCACCTATGGCTATGCCTAACAAGGCCTAGGCTGAGCAAAAAGCCCACTTGGCCGAGCCCATTTAGGTGTTCAAACAACCAAAATTTACAAATTTTACAAAATTCTAAAGCATTTTCAAGTCTTGGCAAAAGTTCTCTTTTATTTTAAAAAAATTCGGTCAGTAAAACTAATATATATGGAAAAGAAAACAACTTGTTTGATGATTTATATGTTGTGAAATTGTAGTGTTTGTCGTGTTGAAATATCATGTTGTTTGGATGATATATGATTGCAAGTTTGTTGTTTGGTATAGATTTGTGATTTGGATAATATATTGATATGTTTAGATATGTATATGGATATGGATGTGGATATGGATATGTGAGATTGGTTTGTTACATGATGGAGGTAATGTTTGTGAAAAAACCCAAGTAAGTTGTGAAATGGTCGAGAAACTAGTGCCTTAAAAAGTCGCAAAGGACTTGATATCTGGTTTGGAAACGAAAGCTTATTTTTAGCTTTGAATTTTTGAAAATGTTTTTCCAAGTTTTTACCTTTGGTTTAAGTTTTCAAAATCTCTTAAAATTATGTTATCAAACATGTGGTAGCTAGAGTTATGTAACGACCCGAAATTTTCGATCCCGTAAATTCCAGATAGTTAGAGAAAAGAAGAAAAGATATAGAAGAAGAAGAACAGAAACACCAAAGCACAATCTCACATTTGCAGCGGATAAAATATAATACAATAATACCAGTTACAAAGGAAAACTGCACTTGTTAAATTATACTTTAATACATCAGAGTTACAACATTTACAAACATTGGACAGATTCAATCAACCTATCCCAGACAAACTACAATATCACAGCGGTATACACTCCATACGTTCCCTTCATCTAGCTCACCTCCTGAGCTCCAGAACGTCCTTACCAAAAAATCTGTAATACTTGGTCTGACCCGAGCATTACATCAAAGTAACACCCGAGTCAGGCTGGAAACCAGCATGAGTAAACCCATCTAACATGAGTAACAAAAGCATACAACTTATATATAACCCGGGGTAAATTGTATCAATTACAAATACACAAATTGTTATAGACATCACTTATTTCACTCACCAATTTCTAAGTACCAAATCTTATATTAAATGGTCCAATTCATTTAAATCATTCCATACCAGCTTATTGATTTCACATATCAATTTATAAAGAATCGAAGTAGTTTCGGGTATTTACTAATACCCGACTCCGGTCTCTTCGAATCCAATGTCATCTTAACCCAAGTTATTAAATTAAATACAATTCAATTTTAAATACAGGATGTCACTTTTTACACAGCAATTCATCATTGATAGATAACCAGCTTATCATTGTTCACCCAAACATATCATATCACAAAACATTTCATATCAGAGATATCAAAAAGTTTAAGGCATTTAACATCATTCAATCATTCATAAACAAGATTGATCACTTTCAAAAATTAAATTAATTTATCTCTGATTAAATTAATTTCTAATCTTAATCACTTAGATTATCTTTACTTAATATTTATCAATTATAAACCAATTAATCAATCATCCTTTAATTATCCTTCTTAATTAATCACCCTTGACTAATTATTTTTTTATTACAATAAGTAATTAACTCTTAATAAATTGCACAAATTAATCATCCTAAAATCACTTACATTGATTAATTATCCTATACTTAATCACACTCATTAATTATCTAACCCTTGGTTAGTTTTCTTAATCAATCATCCTTAATTAATTACACTAAGTAATTAACCCTTAATTACTTCTCCTAAGTGATTAACCTTTAATTACTTCCCATTAAGTAATTTCCCTTATATTGATTGCATCCAGCAATTTATCCATCAATTACTTCACTAAGTAACTACACTTATCAATATCATTAGGTAATCATTAATTACCAAAATCCTTTGATTAATTACACCAAGTAATTAATCTTTACTTACTTCTCTTTAATTAATTACATCCAGTAATTATACACTAAATTACTTACAGTAATTTTACTTATCAATCTCATTAAGTAATTATACTTAATCAACCATCAAGATTATCTTTAATTAATCAACCAATTAATTAATTTAAATTAATCACATTCATTTTATTAATTACAATTTAGTAATTTTCAATTACCCTTTAAACAAATTAATTAATCTTTAATTATCAGTTAATCAATCCTTAATTACAAATTGATTAATCTCTAATTATTTAATTGATTAGTCACTAATTACAACCTAATTACTAAATTAATTAATCATTAATTATTAATTAATTATCTCTAATTATCTAATTAATAATTCTTAATTACAAACTAATTAACCTCTTAATTAATTAATTAATTTATAACCCTTAATTAATCGATTACTTACTAAATAATTAATATAATTAATAACACTTTAATTACTTTATTTAATTATCAATCTTAATTACCTTTAAGATAAATCGTCATCTTTATTAATTACTTAATCATATTATTTAAAAACATTTAACCTTTAATTATCACTTAATTATTTTATAACAATTTAGTTTAACATATCTTAAATTTTAACCTAACAAACTTAAGTTAACAAACATACAATTCCTTAATTAAAGGTTTAGGAAACATTTATAAAGGAAAAGAATTTATTTAAGATAAGTTTGAAACCACTTTCATTTCAAAACTTACTTTAAAAACTTTTAAAAACATTATTAAAACTTGCATATCATTTGCTTCGGGTTAAACCCGAACCTTATTCGAGACTGGCTTCGAGTTTCCCCCTTCCTCTTTTATCTTTTATTTGTTTTTACTCTTGTTAAATTAAAAAACTATTGTTACACAACTCAACGAATACGAGCAAAAATCAAGCCTGACCCTCACTATCTCGAGTACCACTTCAAGACAATCTCAATCCAACACCCAGACACGATCAACGTTGCCGTGCACGTGCACAGCTGTTCGCCAGCGCTCTGGCGATCTTCACCGCCTCCGTCAAGTTGCAAATCAACTCGACACACGATTCCAATAATCGATTCGACGCCATCAACTCCAAAATGAAAATGAGTATCCAGCTCAAAACTGGAACTCGACCTCACCAGGAAAAACCATCCCGCACCACTCACGCCGACCACCGGCGACGCTACAACTCCGTCTACACATTCTCCAACCATCCACGCTTCCATTCCCCAAGTCTTATGAATTCCGATGCCAAAGAGGAGACGCAATTGCCCAATCTTCTACCTCTTCCTAAACTGGGTATTAAACCCTAATTGATCCAAAATCTGATGCTCCGACGATCGATCACCACAACCATCGTTTTTCCCGACCCTTCCAATTGACAACCAAGCTCTGTTGAAAACCCCGACGACTAAGTGCTCGACAATCACCGGAAAATGGACAAAAACCATTTCCAGTTCAACTTTGAACTGCACCTTCGATACTCGCCTAAAAACCGAGATTTCCATTTTAAAAATCCTATTATCCAGAGCTGATTCGAGTTATATAATTAAATCAACAAATTTAAATGCTTAAATCTAACATATTTTTTGGATTTACTACCATATTTCTTGATTCCAGATAATATATATATATATATATATATATCAAACATGTTTAAAACTATTTTTAATCCTCGCTAATGTTTTAACAAACTAAATTTGTTTAAAAACTAAGGCCTAACAGAGATCAGAGGCAAAGATTAGGTATTTTGATCAAAATTTTAACTCTGGACCAAGAACAAGGACCTACAGGCGCACAACTTCAGTCAGATATATATATACACAGAGATTTTGCTTATATATAAAGACATGCAACACAAACATCATCATAGAAATACACATGCAACATCATTTATTTCCTTAAGCTTTTAAATAAGTATTTACCCACTGTTATAATATGTTTGAACAGTGCTTGAAAACCGCCGTATAACAAAGGCATATATGTTCATATATAAACAGATATGCACATACCTTTCACTTAATATTCATTAACATATGAATTTATCCATGCAAACCTACATTCACACATCACCCAAAAGACTATGCATCAGATCAAACATTAAGGACGTAGTTTACTCACCTTTTGAAAATGCAGAGAGTTTGAAAAGAACAGGGAAGCTTTTGAAAATTTGAATACTTTGCATTGCTTGATTTCTGAAAGTTTTGTCTTGTTTGAAACTTTAGAAACTGGAATGCTATTAGGGCAGGAACTTGATGAGTCTATGATCAAGACTTTGATTCTAGGCTTGCAGTTGTTATAGGCTTATAAAAATGCTTATAGGGTTTGTAAATACGTTTTCAGGCTTTGAAAAATGCTTGATAATAGACGTTACAGGTTTGATGACATTTTCTCTGGTTTTTGAACTTGAGTACTTTGATTACAGGCTTGTAGACTTGAATTTGTTTTCATATTTAGGATTTGAGGAGAGGAAATTGTTTACTGGATATATGAACTTGAGTTGTTTTCTGGTTTACAGGATTTTGAAAATGTTTTACAGGTTTTATATCTTGATCTGAGGAGTATTTCAGATTTGGCCATTGTTTTATTGTTTTGAATATGAAAAGATAAGAAAATAAAAATACCATGATGACTCTTGTTAACATTTATCATTTGCACTTGTTTATCATCATACATTCGTTACTAACATTATTTCATAAACTAACACTTGTATTTTTTTGCATGCGTTTATATTTTTTTATGTCATAAACCATACTTCTTAAATTAACATATGTATAATATTTTATAAATTATCTTTCATTTTTTTATTAAATAATGTTCTTTTAAATATACAACTATTTATTACAAGTAATATTTTCAATATGTTTATCTGAATTTCAAACCCAAATTCAAATTAAATTTTAAAATCAACTCAAATATATATATATATATA
Source organism: Allium cepa (assembly GCA_030765085.1). Lineage (NCBI taxonomy): Eukaryota > Viridiplantae > Streptophyta > Magnoliopsida > Asparagales > Amaryllidaceae > Allium > Allium cepa. Next base: position 561,958,720 of record CM060932.1, read on the forward strand.
TATATATATATATATATATTTAATCAAACACATATTTAATTTGTTTGAAACTAATAGTTTTATCTATTTACAATATATATATATATATAACATCATTATTATTTGTGTTGAAATAAATGACAATTTTACCCATTTTAAATAAATTATGTAAGTGAGATTATCATACTTGAATTTGCTTGAATATTTTCTAGGATATCACAGATATCCTTTAATATAATTCCAATTTATTTACATACCCAGATATCTTTTATTATCAAAATTATATCTGTTTAACATACAAATTAGTATTTTAGTAAATTTTAATCCTGTTAATTACCAATTAACAGATGTCCATAAATTCCAGGTTATCACATTCCTCCGCCCTTTGAATCTTTTCGTCCCCGAAAAGGAACGAAGTCAGAATTTATTTAATACTTACCAGATAAATTATTCTTTGAAAATTTTTAAACTATAAACTCTTTTAAAATCTACATATTATTGCAAAAATAGTTTTATAAAAATATTTTTTATAACTCGATATTTCAACAAGTCCATCCTTGTTCTCATTGAGATTTTGTCATACGTTGGTCAGGCGTATGACTGAAAATCTATAAGTACTTGATAAACCCGTTTTCAACATCTAGTGAAAATACTTGAAAATAATTTTATTGAAATTATCGAAAACATTTTTTAAAATAGAGGAAATATCTTTGTTGAGAATGCTATGGAAATCATCACCCACATCGATGGTCGCAATTACATCCTGGGTTACGTTGCCATCATAGCAAAAGTCCATGTAACTATAGACACTCCGTGCCCCTCGATTACGCCATGGAACCCACCACAGATCGCAGTTATATTCCAGGGTTACGTTGCCATCACAGCAAAAGTCCATGTAACTGTTGGCATCAGCGCCCTTGATTTTCACTGCCAAAAATGAAACTTCTCCACTCCCACATAGGTCGCAGACTACATCAGTCAAATCCCAATGCAGCCTTAGGCTCTTACGGCCTCTCGACTTTCGCTATGTCACCATAGGTCGCAATCTACCGTTGTAAAATCAAACATAGACCGTTGTCTCTCAGCAGCACACATGACTTTTTCTATGGTCTGCAGTAGATCGCAGCGACATCGAGTTACACTGTCGTCACAGCATAACCCAAATGCCTCTGTAGGCATCAACGCCCTGGACTTTCGCTATCCAATAATCCACAAGAACTAGATTGTCCGGACTCCTCACAGGATCAACTTTAGAACCCCCCCTAGGGTTCAAGGCAGTACCACCCAGTGGCACTCCTGAGAAGTTCATTTCAAGGGAGCGCCTTTTTCTCCAGAGCCATTTTCAAAACACTATACTACACACATATAGTATCTTCCAAATCATACACCTAGTATGGATCTCATATAAATCTCCTTTCTCAAAATCGATTATCCCAAAATCGATAATTATCAAAATAGGCTTTTCAAATTTCCAAAATTGATTTTTCTCCAAAAATCAAAAGCCTTTCCAAAGTCCATAGGTTCCAAAAACCCTTCCTCCAAAATCATTCTCATAAGATCCTTTATATATATATATATATAACTTTGAAATCTTTGAATCACTTCAAACTTGTATAAATTCCCTTTTATACTTCAAATACTTTCAAAAACCCTTTTCTTCTGGCAATTGATTCGATAAGGGCAGTTTATCAGTTATATATACATAACTTTGTTTATGCAAAAACTATATTCAAGCTTGATTATTTTATAAAGTCACCTATCATATTACTTACTTTCATAAGCAAATTTCTACCATGGAAATATTCAATTTCCACTTTATTTCATTATATATCACACAAAACATACTTTTCATTTCAAAAATCATTTACATTTTTTATCCACAAGTTTCCAATATCAATTTTATTCAAATTCGTACGATGTACACATATCATCCGTACGCAGTATCAATCTGATCGCTCACTCGATCACAAAATTTCTCTTTCAAACTAGTTTCGTCCACCCGACTTCCTAGTGCGGACTTAGATCTAGTTTCTTGATCAGAAACCGTCATTCTTCTTGCATAGCCATAACTATGATAGAGAATATCCAAAACCAATCAACAATCCATATCCAGGATCGCCGTCGAAAATCGAGTGAAAAATTCCAACTCGGATCGATATAACTACCTCGAAATTCTGTGCTCGAATCTGGATCAAATCATTATGCGAATATAATAATATACGTACATCCTACGTATTTATCTCTATTGATTATTGGCTAAATCAATCCCCTTTTCTATTCACATTCACTTTAATTTCTATTCACCTATTCACAGTTGTTTCAATCCCATTTGGATTATCACCTTAATTCTTATCTCAATTGGGTATTTAATCATAAACAGTTTGCACTCTGACCAGTTTTAAATTTAGAAAATAGCTTAAAAAGTTTAAAATAGATAAGTAGTTGAAAAGTAATTATTAGTTTGTAAAATAGCTGTAAAATAGTTAAATAGTTATAAAATAGTTATCAAATAGTTAAATGATTGCAAAATAGTTGTGAAACAGTAATTTGTTATAAAGTAGTTGAAAAATAGTAATTAGTATATAAAGTAATTGTAAAATAGTTAAATAGTTCCAAAAATAATTGTAAAACAAGTATAAGATAGTTTGGCTTAAAAAAAAGATTGTATAAAGTAAATAGCTTGGAAAAATAGATTTAAGAAAGCTTATATTATAATAATTTGTTTGAAAATAGTTCAGAGCCAAACCGTTCCACTACCCACTCTTTATTCCAATCAATTCAATTTTTAAATTTCCACTTCCTCCTAATATTGATTCAATCTCAAATCAATTTAAACAACTTCAATTCCCACTCCAAATTTCAAATTTCTATCACTTAAAAGTTCAAAAACTTATTATTTGGGTATAGCATCTCATTCCAAATTTAAAACTCAACATTTAGAGTTTATTTCAAACCATCTTCGATATTATGTATATCCACACATACATACATATTTACTTCTTGGCCCACCAATCCAAATTTAAAAATTTAAACCACCCTAGGTTTTAATTCAAAACAAATTCTTTTGAAGTCTACAAACAACTTCTTATTCTAAAATAAGATTACATTCAAAATAGTTTGAATAAAATTATTTCCTTTAACATTTTGAAAAACAATTTCAAATGTTTAAATTCAGAATTCAGAACTTCACAATTTGAAATCCACTTTAATTTACATCCTTTCTAATTTGCAAGTTATTCTCATCAAATGGTTACTTCCTTAGAACATTTTATTATTTATTGGAAAACAATCATCCCATTATTAAACATAATGACCATTTTATTTTCTAGTTTGAAACCAATTCTAATTCATCTTATTATGAAACTCTTCCCCAACTTCAAGATTTTAATTTCAGTTTGAATCCATTTCAAACTTATCTTTAATTTAATTTCAATTTGGTTGTATTTCTATTACCACTTAATTTAATTCCAAAAATTTAACAACTAATTGCCTTAATATTTATTTAGAAATAAATATTACTTTATATATCTAAAATATATTCTTATATAAAATCATTTAAAATCTTGATACAAGAAAATAACAAGTACGCTCTCATATATAGATATATATACACACTTAACTCATTCTAGGGTACCATCGACCCTAACCTTAATGAGTAATCCCACTAGAGCCAAGGTTCTCACTAAACCTTGCTCTGATACCAAATATAATGACCCGGAATTTTCGATCTCGAAAATTACAGATAGTTAGAGAAAAGAAGAAAAGAGATAGAAGAAGAACATAAACACCAAAGCAAAACCTCACATTCGCAGCGGATAAAATATAATATCAATAATACCAGTTACAAAGGAAAACTGAACTTGTCAAATTACACTTTAATACATCAGAGTTACAATATTTACAAACATTGGACAGATTCAATCAACCTGTCCCAGACAATACGTTTCCGCCATCCAGCTTGCCTCCTGAGCTCCAGAATGTCCTTACCTGAAAATCTGTAATACTTGGTCTGACCCGAGCATTACATCAAAGTAACACCCGGGTCAGGCTGGAAACCAGCGTGAGTAAACCTATCTAACATGAATTACAAAAGCATACAACTTATATATAACCCGGGGTAACTTGTATCAATTACAAATACGCAAATTGTTATAGACATCACTTATTTCACTCACCAATTTGTAAGTACTAAATCTTAGATTAAATGGTCCAGTTCACTTAAATCATTCCATACCAGCTTATTGATTTCACATATCAATTTATAAAGAATCGAAGTGGTTTCGGGTATTTACTAATACCCGACTCCGGTCTTTTCAAATCCAATGTCATCTTAACTCAAGTTATTAAATTAAATACAATTCAATTATAAATACAGGATGTGACTTTTTACACAACAATTCATCATTGATTGATAACCACCTTATCACTGTTCACCCAAATATATCATATCACAAAACATTTCATATCATAGATATCAACAAATTTAAGGCATTTAACATCATTCAGTCATTCATAAGCAAGATTGATCACTTTCAAAAATTAATTTAATTTATCTCTAATTAAGTTAATTTCTAATCTTAATCACTTAGATTACCTTTACTTAATATTAATCAAATATAAACCAATTAATCAATCATCCTTTAATTATCCTTCTTAATTAATAACCCTTGACTAATTATTTTTTATTACAATAAGTAATTAACTCTTAATTAATTACACAAATTAATCATCCTAAAATCACTTACATTGATTAATTATCCTATATTAATCACACTCGTTAATTATCTAACCCTTGGTTAGTTTTCTTAATCAATCAATCCTTAATTAATTGCACTAAGTAATTAACCCTTAATTACTTCTCCTAAGTGATTAACCTTTAATTACTTTCCATTAAGTAATTTCCCTTATATTAGTTACATCCAGAAATTTATCCATCAATTACTTCACTAAGTAATTACACTTATCAGTCTCATTGGATAATCATTAATTACCAAAATCTTTTGATTAATTACACCAAATAATTAATCTTTAATTACTTCTACTAAGTAATTATTTTTTAACTACTTCTCTTTAATTAATTACATCCAGTAATTATACATTAAATTACTTACAGTAATTTTACTTATCAATCTCATTAAGTAATTATATTTAGTCAACCATTAAGATTATCTTTAATTAATCAACCAATTAATTAACTTAAATTAATCACATTCATTTGATTAATTACAATTGAGTAATTCTCAATTACCCATTAAACAAATTAATTAATCTTTAATTATCAATTAATCAATCCTAAATTACAAATTGATTAATCTCTAATTACTTAATTAATAGTCAGTAATTAAAACCTAATAACTTAATTAATTTATCACTAATCAATAATTAATCACTAAATTAATTAATCACTAATTATTAATTAATTATCTCTAATTATCTAATTAATAATTCTTAATTACAAACTAATTAACCTCTTAATTAATTAATTTACAACCCTTAACTATTATTAATTGATTACTTAATCAATAATTAATTATTAAAAATCTTAATTACCTTTAAGATAAATCATCATCTTTATTAATTACTTAATCATATTATTTAAAAACATTTAACCTTTAATTATCACTTAATTATTTTATAACAATTTAGTTTAAAATATCTTAAATTTTAACTTAACAAACTTAAGTTAACAAACATATAATTTCTTAATTAAAGGTTTAGGAAACATTTATAAAGGAAAAGAATTTATTTAAGATAGGTTTAAAACCATTTTCATTTCAAAACTTACTTTAAAAACTTCTAAAAACATTATTAAAAACTTGCATATCATCTACTTTGGGTTAAACCCGAACCTCACTCGATACTGGCTTCGAGTTTCCCCCTTCCTCTTTTATCTTTTATTTGTTTTTACTCTTGTTAAATTAAAAAAAACTATTGTTACACAGCTCAACAAATATGAGCAAAAATTCGAGCCTGACCCTCACTATCTCGAGTACCACTTCAAGACAATCTCAACCCAACACCCAGACACGATCAACGTTGCCGTGCACAGCTGTTCGCCAGTGCTCTAACGATCTTCATCGCCTCCGTCAAGTCGCAAATCAACTCGACACACGATTCCAATGATCGATTCGACGCCATCAACTCCAAAAAAGAAAATGAGTATCCATCTCGAAACTGGAACTCGACCTTACCGGGAAAAATCGTCTCGCACCACTCACGCCGATCACCGGCAACGCAACAATTCCCGCTACACATTCTCCAACCATCCACGCTTCCATTCCCCGAGTCTCGTGAATTCCAATGCCAGAAAGTCGACGCAGTCGCCCAATCTTCCACTCATCCTAAATTGGGTATTAAACCCTAATTCGTCCAAAATCTGATGCTCTGACGATCGATCGCCACAACCACCATTTTTCCCGACTCTTCCAGTTGACAACCAAGCTCCAATGAAAACCCCGACAATAAAGTGCTCGACAATCACCAGAAAATGGACAAAAACCATTTCCAGTTCAACTTGAACTGCACCTTCGATACTCGCCGAAAAACCGAGATTTCCATTTTAAAAATCCTATTATCCAGAGCTGATTCGAGTTATATAATTAAATCAACAAATTTAAATACTTTAGTCTAACATATTTTTTGGATTTACTACTGTATTTCTTGATTCCATATAATATATATATGTATATATATATCAAACATGTTTAAAACTGTTGTTAAATCCTATTTTATGTTTTAGTAAACTAAATTTGCTTGAAAACAAAGGCCTAACAGAGATCAGAGGCAAAGATTAGGTATTTTGATCAAAATTTTAACTCTGGACCAAGAACAAAGACCTACGGACGCATAACTTCAATTAGATATATATACATAGAGCTTTTGCTTATATATATAGACATGCAACACAAACATCATCATAGAAATACACATGCAACATCATTTATTTCCTTAGGCTTTTAAATAAGTATTTACTCACTTTTATAATATGTTTGAACAGAGCTTGAAAACTACCGTATAATAGAGGCATATATGTTTATATATAAACAGATATGCACATATCCTTTCACTTAATATTCATTAACATATGAATTTATCCATGCAAACCTACATTCACACATCACCCAAAAGACTATGCATCAGATCAAACATTAAGGACGTAGTTTACTCACCTTTTGAAAATGCAGAGAGTATGAAAAGAACAGGGAAGCTTTTGAAAATTTGAATACTTTGCATTGCTTGATTTCTGAAAGTTTTGTCTTGTTTGAAACTTTAGAAACTGGAATGCTATTAGGACAGGAACATGATGATGCTATGATCAAGACTTTGATTCCAGGCTTGCAGTTGTTACAGGCTTGTAAAAATGCTTACAGGGTTTGTAAAAATGTTTTCAGGCTTTGAGAAATGCTTGATAAAAGAGGTTATAGGTTTGATGACATTTTCTCTGGTTTTTGAACTTGAGTACTTTGATTACAGGCTTGTAGACTTGAATTTGTTTTCAGATCTGGGATTTGAGGAGAGGAAATTATTTACTGGATATATGAACTTGAGTTGTTTTCTGGTTTACAGGGTTTTGAAAATGTTTTACAGGTTTTATATTTTGATCCGAGGAGTATTTCAGATTTGGCCATTGTTTTCTTTTTTTGAATATGAAAAGGTAAGAAAATAAAAATACCATGATGACACTTGTTAACATTTGCCATTTACACTTGTTTATCATTATACATTTATTACTAACATTATTTCATAAATTAACACTCGTATTTTTTTGCATGACTTTATATATTTTTATGTCATAAACCATACTTCTTAAATCAACATATGTATTATATTTTATAATTTATATATATCATTTTTTTATTAAATGATGTTCTTTTAAATATACAACTATTTATTGCAAGTAATATTTTCAATATATTTATTTGAATTTCAAACCCAAATTCAAATTAAATTTAAAATCAACTCAAATATATATATATATATATATATATATATATAATCGTACACATATTTAATTTGTTTGAAACTAATATTTTTTTCCATTTACAATATATATATATATATATATATATAAACCATCATTATTATTTGTTTTGAAATAAATGACAATTTTACCCATTTTAAATAATTTATATAAATGAGATTATCATACTTGAATTTGCTTGAATATTTTCTGGGATATCACAGATATCCTTTAATATAATTCCAATTTATTTACATATCCAGATATCTATTATTATCAAAATTATATCTGTTTAACATACAAATTAATATTTTAATAAATTTTAATCCGGTTAATTACCAATTAATAGATGTCCAAAAATTCTGGGTTATCATAAGTTAAGTGAGATTCTCGCCTAGAAATCAATTCTAGCGAACTGCGCTATGAGCGATAGTCGCTATGAATGCAGTTCGAGAAATTTCATGATTTCAAGTTTTAAAGTGATTTCTTTTGATATTTCAAATTAATTAAGTAAGTCAAAAGGTTTATGTTTTAATTATTTGATAATTTATTTAATTAATTTATTAATTGGGGTAATTATTAATTAATTAGATTAAGTAATTAGGGTTTAAGGAATTATTTGTCAAGTTAGTTATTTTTAATTAATTAATTTTTAAATAATGAGTAATTAAGTAAAAATTAATTTTTATATGAAGAATTTTATTTATTTTAATTAATTATTTAATTGAGGGTTAATTACCCACTTAATTCGGGTCTAACTTTTTAAACGAATGTTATTTAAATTAAATTTTTATTATAAATAATTTTGTATTAATTAAAGTTCAAATTATGATTTTTGGTTTAATTAAAGGTCAATTAAGTTGAATTAAGTTTTAAACTTATGATTTGGTTAAGGTTTATTGTTTTTAAAGTTTCTTTTGAAACTCTATCGGTTATTTATTTTTTACCACCTTTCTAGTTTAAGTAATTTTTTTTAAAAACCAAGGATCTCTTGTCGATGCTATTAAGTAGCCAAATGAATTAAAGTAGTTGTAATAAAATGATGATGCGTTTATTGAACGTAAGTCGACTTGTACTTATCACCAAACACCGCACTTCGAAAACATGATGAATACAAGGGGGTTAACTTCGATAAGTGGGTCATGATAATCTAAGTATATGGAGAAAATGTTCATATGTATATCTTCACACCCTGATAATGGGATAGTCCATTATAAACAACTTGACTTTTAAATCGTCGAACGTTGGTTTGGAGAGACCGGGATCAGATATTAGTCGTTATCCGAAAGCCACTTAGATGTTCGAATGTGAAATAGTAAAGGCAAGGTCCAAACGAAGACTTTGAAATGCAAGGGCTGTTTTCTACTAACCGTAAGGGTGATTCCAAAATGGGTGTAATGGAGATTGTTCCTTCGGTTCATTTATCTCCTGAACGACTTGTATGGATGAGTGCTGACATTGTGTCAACATGAGGAAGGCAATGTTAGCATTTCAAGTGGCAATGTTATAATAAAGATAAAACATAGCCTTATGCCTCATCAATCGAGAATGACTAAAATATGGGAGATTCAGCAAGGCTAGGTAGGTCGCCCCCATAAGGATAAGGTCATCCCTATCTAGAGTCCCTACTATTAACTCATTTATGCTTCGGTACAGTTGTTGATCCCAACCGATGGGTGATCTTATTCGATACTATCCAGTAAAGGGTGGGCCGGTCTTATGTCGGCAGGGGTCGACAGGTTCGACCTCTATGTTATTTTATCTAAAGATGCATCGTGACGGGCAGTACCCTAGTAGCTCAGTCACTGTATAGAATCCATTTCCCAATAAGTGCCTTCAGTTTTAGTTGTATACTCAATATGCTAGAATTTAAATAATGTAACAACCTTAGCTATGTGAGTTGAAAACCCTAGACATTGTGATAATATCACTAGATTTTTATATAAAGTGTTTTAGTTATCATAAGGTAAAAACACGTCCGTGTTTATGTGGGCGTGGTCTTACGAGATACGTTTGATTTTCAAATCATTTTAAAAAAGTAACAAATTAAGTTCTTTGAGTTTACTCACACCAGACCCGTGTCTAACCCGGAGTTTTATTTGCTTTTCCTAAAACTCTTGAGTACTCAAATTTATATGAGTAGTTAAGTGATCAAGTTTTCTTACGGAAGCATTTTAAAGGAGATCGAGCAGGTGGTTTCATCGTTAACTAATTATTATCTTATTCCGTTGTTTTTTGTATATAATCTTCGTATTTTGTATGGGCAGGTAGTTATAACTGTCCAAATGAAGTTGACTTTGATGTATTATTTAATGGGAAATGACTATGTAATATCTTATGTTATCTATTATATGTTGTTCTGATTCGTTGTGAGATTTTGTGCTTATGAAGTTTCTTCTTATTTTTCTTTTCTTCTATCCTTATGGCTCGTCTTTTAGTGTAGGAAAGGCATTCGTTACAATTTTGGCATTTGAGCCTCCGTTTTGCGAACAATTAGGCTTTAAGCTAGGGCGAGAGTGCATGTTTGTAATTTTTATACGTGTGTGTGTATATATATATATATTTATGTATTTATGTATGTATGTACATATGTATATATTTGATAGATAAATAAGCTTGATAGGTTAGACTAGTACCCTTCTTTCTAGATTTATCTCGTCCGAGTATTCTATGAATTGTCTTGCTATGCCAGGTAGTAAGACATGAGTAACAGAAGTAGATGAGGAAGGGGAGTTGGTAGCACTACAACTACAAATGGTCGAACCCCAAACCTAGAGGAGTTTATATTACCGAAGAGGTAGTGCTAGAGCATCCAAGAGTGAATTTCTCAACCTTTTGCAAGGATCACACCAAACTTGTAGGGAAACCAGTTGGGTCTATCATGGAAGTGCAAGCTTGGTTGTGATCTTGCAAAAATATTTTTAATGGTCTTAATTTATCAGATGAACAGAAAAGATTCTTAGTGGCAAGGAAATCAAAAGAGGGAGCAGTAGCTTGGTGGGGCTCCTTTACTGTAAATATTCCAGAAGACGAGTTTTCATATCTCGATTTAAGGAAGTTTTTGAAGACTAATTCTTGCCAACGGCTGGAAGGATGAGGATGTACCGCAACTTCATGGACTTGAAGCAGAGGGATCTGTCTATAGCAGAATATGAGATGAAGTTCAACGAGCTGTCTTTTTTTAGACCGGAATTGATCAATACCCTATTAAATAAGAATGAGATGTTTGTTTTGGGTATGAGGGAGGAATGCCATGAGAAAATGACTGCTCGCGTTAAGGATACTTTTGTGGATCTAGTTGATATGACTTTGAGGAACGAGGCCTTATAAAAGAAGAAGTCAACTCCAGTAGCACCTAGTAGAAATACCAGTGGACATGGTTCTAACAAGAGGAAGTTCAATCCAACTTGGAAGAATTAAGGAAAAGGGAAATAGGGAGAAGGTCAAGAAGGAAAGTTTAGGAATATTAGCTGTTATAATTGCAAGTAGAGAGGTCATATTTCAAGGTCATGTCCGAACTATGAAGCTCCGAAGCAGCAAAGTGGACCTATCTCTCCAATGGTCCTGAAGTCGCTTTGTTTTAATTGTCATCAGCCATGCCATATGATTAAGGACTGCCCACTCATGAAGAAGGTGCTGCAACCCAAGGTGTACGACATTAAGAATGACTCGTCTACTTTAACGACTGTGAAGGGAAAAGGCATCCTTGAAGGTACCATACTAATTTATGGTATTTTTGTTCGAGCATTATTTGATGCTGGGTGCCTCTCATAGTTTTATCTCTTGTGAATCAATGGATAAATTTCATCTTATTCCTAGTATTGTAGAAAACCTATATGTATGTCTAACCTCATAGGTGGTGTAACCCATTTGAATATGATTTGTGAAGATGTCAATTTCCTACCATTAGGAACAAGTTTACCTTACCCTGCATCGATGGTCATTTTGATCAACTTCATGGAGCTACGGTATTTTCTCATATGGATCCAGCTACTGGATTCCATCAATGAGGGTTGCTGAAGATAGTATACCCTTAACTTCTTTTAGAGGCCCTAACTGTTTCTTTGAGTGGTTGGTTATGCCTTTCGGGCTAACCAATGCACCTGCATATGTTGTAGATCTCATGAACTATGTTTTCTAAGATGTTCTTAACAAGTTAGTGCTAGTTTTTATCGACTACGTCCTTATCTACTTCAAATCTGAGTAGGAGCGTAAGCATCATTTAGAAGTGGTGTTAGTAACATTGAGGAGACATGTCCTGAAGGTGAAATTTTATAAGTTCCATTTTTGGAAATCGGAGGTAAGATTCTTAGGCATATTACGAAAGGAGAAGGTATTTCAGTGGATCCAGTGAAAGTGGAAGTTGTTCAAGGATGGAAGTGACCGTGAACTCCTACCAAGGTTTTCAATGTTTCCTAGGTTTGGCTGGATACTATATAAGGTTTATTCAAGATTATTCTAAGATTTCCTTCAATTTGACTAAGCTGAATAAGAAGGAGAAGAAGTTTGTATGGACTCCCAAGTGTGAAGAGGTATTTCTGGAATTGAAGAAGAGATTGACTAGTGCGTCAGTTTTGGTTGTTCCAGATGGAAATAGTGGGTTCACGATTTACATAGATGATGTGGAGTGGGACTTGGTGCTGTTTTGATGCAGCAAGGTAGTTGAAGCATCACGAGAAGAACTATGCTATGCATGACCTAGAGTTGATAGCTGTTGTCTTTGCATTAAACATGTGGAGACACTACTTGGCGGGCAAGGATCCTTCTATTCCTTTTATTTTCTTTATAATCTTTAGAGATTTTAGGAATAAGTTTTCTTACTTTAATTAAGTGAAATATTTGAGCTCTTCACGGATCATAAATCCCTAAAGTATCATTTCACTCAGAAGGATCTGAATCTTAGGTAACAGAAATGTTTAGAGTTTCTAGCGGATTATGATTTAGATATTTTATATGCCAAGAAAAGATAATGTGGTGGAAGATGCTTAAGCAGGAATTCCGTTTTGACTCTTTTGGTGGTTATCCCAACTCTCCTAGAAAGAATAGTGAGCAAGAAAAGAGAGGACAAAAGTTTATTGGCGATCATCAGGAAGGTTAAGGAAGAGTAGTGTATGAGTTTTGAGATTGATAACTAAGGAGGTTTGAGGATGAATGGGTAGGTCTGTGCATTGAATGTCAACGGACTTAGGCAGGAAGTTTTGTTAGTGTGTCATCGTTCTAAGTTGGGTATCCATCTAGGTGTCTTAAAGATGTATGGGGATATAAAGCAGATGTTTTAGTGGAAGGGAATGAAAAGATAAATCTCTATCTTTGTTAGCAGGTATTCTTGTTGTCAACAAATGAAAGGCGATCATCAGAAGAAAGCGGATTATTACAACCTTTGGAGATACCTAATTGGAAATGGAAAATGATATCATGTATTTCATCGATGGTTTACTCCGAACCAAAAGACGAAATGAAGGAGTATGGGTTATCGTGGATCGACTAATGAAGAGCGTGCATTTTATTCCAATAAGACCAATAAGGATTGCTACTCCTTTGCTGAAAATTTTATGAGGGAGATAGTCAGGCTGCATGGAGTTCCTATGAGTATATTAAGTGATCGGGACCACATATTTACTAGTCAATTTTAGACAGCATTGCAAAAAAAAAACTTGGAGCAAAGTTGAGCTTAAGCACAACATATCGCCCCCAAATAGACAGACAAACGAAGCGAGTGAATTTGATTTTAGAGGATCTCTTGAGGGCGTGTATTCTGGATTTTGGTGGATCATGGAAGCATTATTTACATTTAGTTGAGTTCTCTTATAACAATAGGTTCCAAGTAAGCATCGGAATGGCACCGTATAAATCCCTATATGGAAGACCGTGTAAGTCACCAGCATGTTGGGTTGAGGCGGGAGATAGATTAGTTCTTGGATCGAACATGATCTAGGAGGCTACTGAGAAAGTTGAAGTGATTAAGAAAAGGATGAAGGAGGCTCAAAATCACCAAAAGAGTTGTGTTGATAGGAGGCGAAGAGATTTGGAATTTATGGTTGGAGGTTTGGTGTTCGTAAAGATTTCACCAATAAGAGAAGCTCTTAGATTTGGAAAAGCTGGGAAGTTAGCTCTAAGATATGTTAGACCCTTCCGTATTCTCGAGAGGATCGGATCACTAACTTATAGGATTGAGTTGCTAGAAAGGTTGGCGGGTGTTCATAATGTGTTCCGCATGTCTCATTTAAGGAAATACGTTCATGATCCATCTTTGGTTATGGAGTACTCGGTTCAAGAGGAATTGAAAATAGAGCCGAACTTGACAGTTATTAGACATTCAGTTTATGTTGTGGATCAAGATGAAAAGAGATTGTGTAATAAGGTGGTGCGACTAGTTAAGATTCAATGGAGCGAGGATCCAAAAGGCTGCACTTGGGAGACGGTGGATCGTATGAGAGAAGCCTATCCCGAGTTTGATGTTAGGATAGTAAGTTGGTTGTCAGTTATACATATAGTGTATGTTTGTTAGCTATAGATGCATACATGTCTTTGTATGTGTTTATGATATAACTATACAGTTTTTTGCATGGTCTAGATTATCGATTTTATCGCTAATTTCAGGACGAAATTCTTTTAAGGTGAGAGAATATAGCGACCCAGAATTTAATCGCTATTTAAAATTATATTGTAATAATTAATAAATGAATTTTTATTAACAAATAAAATATTTGAAATAATAATTAATAATGATAAAATATTTTTCAATTTTGTTTACCAAAATGTTTATTTCATAGAGAAATTGGAAACGTGATAGGAAATTATTTTTTGAAATATTGATTTTTCATTGGTTAAAAGTTATTCAAAAGGTTATAACACTATGTTAAACACACATGCACATAATATAAACCATTTAAACATGGTGTGTACATGAACATATGCATGTACACATTATCTCTCTTATGCATAAAAGTGAATATAAGATACTATTTCATAAAAATAAATATATATATGACCTATATATAAATATACAATTTCAACTCGAGGATAAGGAAGCATAACATGAATAGTTGAGGGAGAGGGGGAGGGGTATTAGGGTTGGCGGATCATGGTGGGTAAAGATAAGGTGGTGCATGCATATATATATATATATATATATATATATATGTATGTATGTATGTATGTATTAAATATAATATTTAAATTAAATCCTAAGCCTATATATACCCATTTATCTTCATATTTTCTTGTTTACAACCTCCTTATTCACTTCAAATTCCTAAGAGCTTGAGCTAAAATATTTATGGCCTCCCCTTCATAGAGTTGAAAAAAATCACTTCTTTATGTAAAATTTCCTTCTTTAATTCACAAAACCACTTCTACATCTCCTACAACACTTTCTCTTCCAAAACTCAAGCAAAACAAATCCCCACACACCATGGACGAGCGAACATCACCTATGGCCATGCCTAACGAGCCCTAGGCCGAGCCCAAAATCCACTTTGCCAAGCCTATCTAGGGGTTCGAGCAACCAAAAATTTCAAATTCTGTAACATTCTAAAGTGTTTTAAAGTTCCGGTAAAAGTTCGCTTTGATTTAGAAAATTTTCGACGAGCAAAACTAATATTTTTGGGAAAAACAACTTTTTAATGATTTATACGTTGTGAAATTATAGCGTTTGTCGTGTTGAAATATCATGTTGTTTGGATGATATATGATTGCAAGTTGATTGTTTGGTAGATTTGTGATTTGGATAATATATTGATATGTTTGGATATGTATATGGTTATGGATATGGATATGTGAGATTGGTTTATGATATAATGGTTGTATTGTTTGTGAAATAATACTAAGTATGTTGCAAAAATGGTTGTGAAACTAGTGCCTTAAGATGTCGCAAAGGACTTGAGATCCGATTTAAAAACGAAAGTTATTTTCTAGCTTTGGATTTTTGAAAATGATTTTCCAAGTTTTTGCCTTTGGTTTAAGTTTTCAAAAACTCTTACAATTGTATTTTCAAACATGTAGTAGCTTGAGTTAAGTGAGATTTCCATCTAGAAATCAATTCTAGCAAATTGCGCTCATAACGATAGTCGCTATGGATGCAGTTTGGGAAATTTCACGATTTCAAGTTTTAACGTGATTTCTTTTGAATTGTTTTAAAAACTTATTTCAAATAAATTAAGTAAGTCAAAATTTTTAAGTTTTAGTTATTTAATATTTATTTATTTAATTTATTAATTATGGAAATTATTATTTAATTAATTAATTAAGTAATTAGTTTAAGTAATTAGGGTTTTAAGAATTATTTTTCAAGTTAATTATCTTTAATTAATTAAGTTTTAGTTAATGATTAATTAATATAAAAAAATTCAGTTTTATTTAATCAAGTTTATTTATTTTAATTAATTATTTAATTAAAGTTAATTGTTTAATTAATAATTATTTAATTAAAGGTTAATTACCCACTTAATTTGGGTTTAATTTCTTAAATGAATGTTATTTAAATTAAAGTTTAATTATAAATAATTTTGAATTTATTAAAGTTCAAAGTATGATTTTTGATTTAATTAATGGTTAATTAAAGTTGAATTAAGTTTTAAAGTTATGATTTGGTTAAAGTTTATTTGCTTTAAAGTTTCTTTCAAAACTCTATCAGTTATTTATTTTTATCCACTTTTCTAGTTTAAGTAATTTTTTTAAAACCAAGGATCTCTTGCCCATGCTGCTAAGTAGCCAAATGAATTAAAGTAGTTGTAATAAAACGGTGATGCGTTTAATGAAAGTAAGTCGACTTGTACTCACCACAAAATACTGCACTTCGAAAACGTAATGAATACAAGGAAGTTAATTTCAATAAGTAGGTCATGATAATCTAACCATATGGAACGTATATTCATATGTAAATCTTTACACCCTAATAGTGGGAGAGCCTGTTATGAACAACTTTCTCTTTTATATTTTCGAACGTTGGTTTGGAGAGACCGAGATCGGATATTAGTTGTTATCCGAAAACCACTTCGAACTAACATAAACGTTCGAATTGGAAATATTAAAGGTTAGGTCCAAGACAAAGACTTTGCATGCAAGGTTTGTTTGTTACTAACCTTATGGGTGATTCCAAAATGGAGGTAGTGGAGATAGAGACTTCGGTTCGTTCATCTCCTGAACGACTTGTGTGGATGAGTGCTGTCATTGTGTCAACATATGGAAGGCAATGTTAGCATTCTAAGTGGCAATACTATAATAAAGATAAACGTAGCTTCAGGCCTCATCAACTAAGAATGACTAAAACATGGGAGATGCAGCAAGGATAGGTGGGTCGCTCCCATGAGGATAAGGTCATCCCTATCTAGAGTCCCTACTATTTGCTCATTTATGCTTTGGTATGGTTGCTGATCCCGACAAAGGGGTGATCTTATTCGGTACTATCCAATAAAAGGTAGGCCGATCTTGTGTTGGCAGGGATCGATAGGTTCAATCTCGATGTTATTTTACTTAGCGATGAACCGTGACTGGCGGTACTCCAGTAGCCCAGTCATTGTATGGAATTCATTTTCAATAAGTGCCTTCGGTCTTAGTTGTATTGTGCTGGAATTTAACTAATGTAACAATTTCGGCTATGTGAATTATTTATTTAAAATAGACGTTATGATAATATCATTGGATTTCTATATAAAATGTTTTTTTATCGTAAGGTAAAAACCCGTCTGTGTTTGTACGCGGTGTGATCTTACGAGATACCTTTGGTTTTCAAATCATCTTATAAAAGTAAAAAAATAAGTTGTTTGAGTTTACTCACACTAGACCTGTCTAACCTGGAGTTTTATTTTTTATTTTTCCTAAAATTCTTGGATACTCAAATTTGTATGAGTAGTCAAGTGATCCAGGTTTCTTATGGAAGCATTTTGAGGAGCTGGAGTAGGCGGCTTCACCATTTGCTAATTATTATCTTATTTCGTTGTGTTTTTTGTATGATATCTGTATTTTATATAGGCAGGTAGTTATAAATATCCATTTGAAGTTGTAATTTAATGACTCTGATGTATTATTTATATGGAAATGACTATGTAATATCTTAAGTTATCTATTATATGTTATTCAGATTCGTGGTGAAATTATGTGATTGTGTAGTTTCTTCTTATCTTTCTTCTCTTCTTTTTATAATGGCTTGTCTTTCAATGTAGGAAAAGAGGTCGTTACACTAATACATCCGCGGCATTCACGTTCCAAGCATTCCGATGCTCAAAAGATGGATGGTTAGGGGGAAGAAAAAGAAGAATAGAATCTCACAATGCAACGGGAAATCTATAATATATAAACGATCTTTACACGGTGGAAAAGTTTTGTATACACAATCAGAGTACAGCACTAACTCACACCAACCTGGACAGTTATAACAACTTTTCCTTTCAAATGTTAAAGAATACAACAAACAATGTAGTGGAAAATAAAGAAACATGTGAGAGATACTTCTCATAGTATCCAGCTCGTCTCCTGAAAGCTCCAAGAAATCCAGCTAAATCTGAAAAACATGCTCGGGTCCCGGGAATCATAAGAAAAACAACACTCGAATCAGTCTGGTAAAACCAACATGAGAACTTAAATAACAAGGAAATTAATAATTATAAGTTGTAAAACCCTTTAAAATCAAAGGTATCTCGTAAGATCACATCGCACATAAACATAAATGTGTTTTTACCTTATATAACCAAAACATTTTCTATAGAAAATCCAGTGATATTATAATAGTGTCTAGGATACAAATACCAATTAATCATAGAAGAAATTGTCACATTTAATAGGTATACAGCTAAATCCGAAGGATCGTATTGGAAAACAGATTCCAACTATGAAAGGGTAAGGTTTTTCCCATTTAATATATACACCTCTAGATAAAATATATGGGAGGCTATAATATGTTTCGCCTTTGCTACTCAGGATCGGCCATACCCCTTATTGGATAGCGTTGAATATGATCACCCCTTGATTGATCA
Organism: Allium cepa; assembly: GCA_030765085.1. Taxonomy (NCBI): domain Eukaryota; kingdom Viridiplantae; phylum Streptophyta; class Magnoliopsida; order Asparagales; family Amaryllidaceae; genus Allium; species Allium cepa. The sequence continues at coordinate 561,977,632 of CM060932.1, forward strand.
ACAAGCATAATGGGCTCCGAAGCATACACAAATATCGACTCTAGATAAGGGATGACCATACCATAGAGGGACTGACCCACTTAGCCCTGTTGCATCCCTGCTTTAGTCATTTACCAGATGTGAGGTTTGAAGCTACGATTACCCTTTTATATAGCAATCCCACTTAGAATGCTAAAACTTCCCTTCAGGTAGGATACATTGTCAGCATTTATCCATATAAGTTCGTTCTGGGTAAATAAAACCGAAGGCACTATTTCTATTACATCCATTTTGTAGTCACCTTCAGGATTAGTAGAAAGTAGCCCTTGCACTTCAAAGAGCACAGTTTTCAATCATCTTCAAGATGTCTTCAATTCGAATGCTTGAGTTGGTTCGAAGATGTTTTCGGATAATTCGTACTTATCCAATCACGGTCTCTTCGAACCAACATTTGACAATTTCCTTTAAACTCAACCCCAACCCTTTCAGAAATAATCAGACTAAAGATATGAGTGGAGATAACCTCCTAATTGTTAGTGGAAAGATTTCGTTATAATTTATCCCAGGATGCTAAAACGAGATTTATACGTATAGTACAATATCATATAAGATGACTATGCTATATAACTCACGTGCAGATATTTCCAGAAAATATATTTTGATCTAGATTTGATAATCAGTTATTTAACTAACAAACGAACACGCGAATCAAACATAGATTTAATTTCCCATGAAAACCACTAAGCCTCATTTAATTAGTCTCTTATTAATTAAATCTTATTTAATTAATCTCCTATTAGTTAAATCTCTTTGATTATCTTCCCAAAATAATTCATATACTTATCCCACTTGTGTAAGTATATTCACAAACTAGTTGAGAAAGATTTCTTATTTCAATTTTTTTTAAACGAATCAAATTATAAGTTTTTAATATATAGTTAATTACGAATCCTTAAACAACTAATCCCTCAGTGTTAAGTAAGGAATTGCTTCCCTAAATTAAGAAGTATTAATTATTTATTTGATTCATCACGGCTTTATAATCCAGATCTTTAGTTTCAAAATCCAAGATCTATTCCCAAACGTATAACCATTTTACTTAGTTCTTATACTAAGTACAAATTCTTTTATAAACAAACTCATTTTCATAAAGCTCCTTTTTTGTAAAAATAACTTATATGCTTTTAAACCTTTTTTATAAAACCATATTATTATTTAAAGCATATTCTTAAGTTAACTAACTTAACTTAACTTTCCATAAATAAGTAAAATAACCCAATGCCATCCTTTATAAATGATTATTTAAGTTTAAACCTTGTTATCAAAATAATTAATCATATTTAAATTACTATTAAATAAAATAATTAATTAAATAAAATAAATTATTATTTAACTTTAAACATCATTAATTATAAGATTAATTAATTTAAGAGAAATCATTAATTTAAAGGAAAATTAGCTTAATCATTATTGATCAAATAATAATTAACTTAAATATTTCAAATTAAAATAATAATTAAACATAAACCATTATTAATTTAATAATAATTAAAATAATAATTAACTTTTAAAACCTTATTAAATTAAGTAATAAATTAAATACTAATTATCTTTAAACCATTTACAATTAATTTATAACCATGTTAATTAAATAAATTTAACTTTATGAAATAAATTTTGCTTAAATAACATTAATGAAATTTAAAGTTTAACAAAATCAATTAATCTAACAAGTTAATTTAAATTGTTATAGAACTAGAAATTTGATTTTAAATAAAATAACTTATTCATTTTTATAAGAGGCTTAGAAAATCTTAATGGTACTTAAACAAGTTACCATTATACTCAAGTCAACCTCTAAGTCGCAAAACAAGTATCTACAAAACAGCAAATATGCAGTTGAAATCCATATTATACATCGATGGTTTGCAAATCGACACAAATCACTGGCATACAAATAGATGCCTAAATCACATAATAGCAGAACGAGAATTTATTCTGCTAAACAAATGTCCAATAAAATCAATTCAACTTAAATACAATAGAAGGTGGTCTTATTCGGCTAATAGGGTGTCCGAGATTTATTTTAATTACCAACCAACATAACTAAACATTTTCTGTTTTAGTTTCTATTAAACTATACTACAATCTATGGGTCAAGTGATTGCATAAGTGTGTTCTATATGTCAATATAATTCCAATGCCGGAAACCACACGTCAATCATATTACGAATGAGGGAGATATAAATTTTCTTAGTTTAAACGTTAAAAATCTTTATATGTGTATAACATAATGCACACTCTCTGGGTCCAAGGCCCAACCGCACATCCAAACCATTGAATATGCGAGTATATGATTTTTGTTTGATGATAATAAACATTTATATTCAATTAAATGTATTTGTTAATATACTATTTTATTTTTCACATAATTAAATAAATATTTGCCAAATAAAATAAATAGCACAGAATTTAAATTCAAATAGATATTTTATTCAAAGAAATATTTTAGTACAATTTGGAATAGTACAAATATGAGCTCTCACTATATATAAACAATTTTCAGTTACAATACAAATTTGACTGCATCACAATTTTCAATTTACATTTGCACCTCACTACATATCATTCATTCACTTGTTTTTATCTTCAACTCTATTACAGATTGAATCTAGCATCTGAATTACCTACAAATAAAACACCGACACAATAAAATTGAGAAAGAAATATTTTTGAAGTGTAAAATAAAATATATTTTTAAAATTTTTTTTGCCTCAGTTACCTGGGTTGTTCGTCATCATTTAAATTTGAATTCATCATACATGAACAACTTGTGACATGCATAGTGTATCACTGTACATTCCACAAGGCCGTGCATATCAATATACACTTGATAAAATTGCAGGGATAGGTGAGCACAAGGTCAAACCCAATCAAAAGCCAGGTTCAACTCAAGTGAAATACAAATAAAGTCACGACACGAGCACAAGGTGAAACCCGAGCTGTAAGATGGATTTAATACAGGTGCAAAATACACACGGGAACAAAATGAGTATAAATGGGATACAACATATGTGTTACAAAAAGGCAAAGACCACATAAATATATATACATATATGCACATATATATATATGTATACACATATATGAGTCCAGATGAATGGGTCAGACTGCCTCGACCAATAGTGAGTACACTGAATATTAGTGAGGTGGCTACAGTAACAAGCACACATAC